>CM021729.1:18464374-18490501 GCA_011074415.1 Stictonetta naevosa
GAGCATTTCTCTATTTTCTTCATCTAAATTAAAATGAACCCACATGCTCAACTGTGCTTAAGCAAAAATAGTTACCATGGTTACAGCGGAGTTTTTCTAAATGTAGTACAGTATAAAAAATAATCAGAAAAAAAAATGACTATGTATAAACTGAAGGAAGCTGGACAAGTCATAAAAAATACCAAATAAAAAGAAAAACACCTCAGTAAAAATAATTTCTTGAGATTTATGCCATTTCCTTTATAACATTTTGAATAAGAACATGGTAAGGGGGAAGGAGGTTGAAAGCAAATACTTGAAAAATCACCTATTTAGCATTTGTAACGCTGGATAGAAAGGAGCTGACTACCACAAAATATATTAATACAGGTAAGCAAATTAATATACATCCTAAGACACAATTCAGTTGAACTACTCTTTATAGAGAGTGCTATTTGAGACATGTAAGGAACATTATTTATCAAAGAAAGCATATTGATTCACAGACACTGGAAAGAAAATACAAACCAAATAGACTGTATTTTACAGGCAAGCCCCTGTATACTGAAGAACATCTGCACTCTGTTTCAGATACCCTTCTACCGGCAGTTAAAAGACAGTACAAAGATGAGGATACTGCATCAGAGTGCAAAATGTCCTTAAATTAGATAGGCACAATTAACTTTGAGTTATAATACATCATAACAGAATAATTAATATTTCCTAGTGTTTCATAATTGATTTTATCAAATATTTGGATGCCATCTCAGCTGTACCTTTGTGAAGTCTTCTGTGTAAGTGAAGCAGAGAAAGTATAAATTAGTGAGTCCCAATTTTTAGAATTGGGACTGCCCAAGGTTGTGGGAAAGAAAGAAAAAAAAAAAAAAAAAAAAAAAAAAGTCTCCATCCAAACCCTGGACCAACAGCTGAAATGAGGATTAAGAAAAATGGAATAAGAAAAATGGAATAAGAAAACCTAGACACAGGGTCTTTCAGAGTCTCACATTTCCTATAATCCTACCCAAATATATATATATATATACACCAGGGATCAGAGAGTTATTTTAATGTTTTCAAAACATCTGATTAAAAAACTGGGGAAAAACCTGAATACTGGATGGTAGAATGAAAGCAGTTCTGGTACTAGATGAACACTTAAAATAAAACTTTTGCCTTCATACAAAAATGTACGTTAAAGAAGACAGAGTCTAGCTGTTCCAAAGACGTTAGAAATGGTAGAAGTACAAAGCTGTTTGTTGCTGTTAAGTGATGAAGAAGGAGAAGGTGAGAAGGTGCTAGTACTGTTATTTATTTCCTGATTCTTTCAAAAGTAACATCGGATAATACTCATCTGCCTGCTGTTGACATATCCAGTCTTTGAGCTTTAGAAAGGGTTAGTAGACTGAAGAGAGAGGATGGTTGATTTATAGTGTCAATGCCACGTTAGCAGAGAGATATTTTTCCTTTGCAGGTAACAAGTTCAAGCTTTTTGCTTTATGACAAAGAAAACGTAGGCAGGGATATCTCAATGTAAGTTTTGAATAATGATTTACCAAAGCAGATACTAAAGGAAATTTTCTTCTACTTGAGAATAATGTAACATATTTGGAAACCACTTCTGCATTTAATGTAGTGTGATTCCATATGAAAGACAATATTTTTTTTTCAGGGCCACGTTACAAGACCGGGGTCTTTACAAAAGCAGTAATTACATTGACTGTATTTTCATTAGAGTTGGGATGGTTATTTTATTATTATTATTATTATTTAAACCTTTTAATTGTAGCAATGGTGCTACCAGCAACACCAAAGGTGTTGAATGTTACCATTATTATCATTGTTGTTTTCCTTCTCTTTCTTGCTTTCTGAGTAGTTTGAAATACTTTACACATTTTGGGTAATAAAATATATTCCCACTGGTAAAAGCTGACCTTAAAAAAATTAAGGCCACAGCATAACCACTTGGCCTGAATCCCCTTAGGCTACACAGGATGCTATTCCTACATGAAGGTATAATTGGCAGACCATAGCTAAAATTATATAAATTAATTTACTGTTCAAAGCTGCAGTGACTTAATGTGTTCTTGCTGGCTTAAAGTGGTACCCCCCAAATCTCAATTCTAAAAAGAAATCCTATATTATTCTCCTTGGGTAGCTCTTTGCAACTCTCTGGCCTAAAAAAAATGTGTGATTTATGAAAACATTTAAGGATTTTGTCTACCAAACTTACTCAGCATTGGCTTATCTATGGTGATATATGAATTGTCCAAACAGCAAAAATGCAGTGTCCCCTATAAAATAAAATGGTTTGGGTAGAAAAACTGATTTTGTCCAAAAAATGACATGAATTTCTATTGTCCACAGATGGTACTAAGATCCTGTCTGTTTTGCAAGAACTTTGGAAACATAAATCAAAAGACCCCAGTAGCCTATCTGGGAATAATCCTAAGTAGCAAAAAAAAAAAGATGGGTGTGAATTACTGCTATCATGCTCCAGAGCTCACCTTCAGTATCTGGAAGAAGGTAGAGCAGGACAGAACCATCTTTCTTATTGTCATAATGTTACAGGATGCTGAAATACATTCAATGCCCCAGAGCCTTCATCTTCACGGTCTCAACCAAACCAAGCCAGAAAGTAGCCTCCACATAACATTGCTTCCACCTAGTTTTAAAAATATTTCAGATGTAGGAATTTATTCCTTACTTATTTTCCTTTGCCACTTTTTAGTGCTTCCCTCCTGTTATTTAATAAGAACCTTGCTCCAACAGTACCACATGCTCTGGAGCACCAAACACTGTGGCTGACTGACCAGAGAGATGAAAAGTAATACTTTAAGCAGCCAGATATTGAAAAGGGAATGACAAATCTTTGAGTATCTCAGTTTAATTTTGTGCTAGTCTTTCTCCAGGAGTATTTATTCCAGAAGAGCATTGAAAGGCAATCCTTAGATATTCTTGTTAATAAAGTTTAAATTACTACTGCCCTCAATTGCTCATCCTCACCTAACTGAAACCAGGACACTGGGTTACTTATCCCACAGCAGAAATGGCTGAAGAAATGTGCAAACACATCTTAGCCTGCCACCTTAGCTTAAAGTGATGATAAAGTTGGGTGGGACCTATAATATATAGCTGTGATTTTGAGATGGGGTAAAATGTTAGCTTTTCCTCCTGCCTCAGACAGAGGGACAGGAGAGACAAATGACAATGGAAACTCTGACTGCCACAGCAAATGGTAGAGAATCTGTTAAAGTCTGATGTTGAAAGCACCCTTTCTCTTTACTTTGTGGGTGATTTTCTTGTTTTCAAGGATACTGTTCACCTCAGCTAACTTCTTTTTGCTCCAAAGCCAAGTTATTTTTATCTTAATACTTCATAAAAGACTGTGAGATGGTTGGTTTGTTTTCCATATTAAAATTCTTTACAGCAAAAGCAAAATCAAATAGAGATGCTGTTAAAAAAAAATAAAAATAATAAAAATTTAAAAAGCCCTGCTGAATACTTTGCATTTAAATACAGATTGTTTTCTCCATATTTTTTCCTCTTTGTAAAGGAAGGTTAAAAAGATTTTAATAGTGGTTGTTTGCTATGAATCTACAAACATTTTGGTCTCAGCATTTAATTACACAGGTCTTAATGAACTTTTTAATGGAATACAATAACAGATATGATGTTGCCACATCTATACCTAAGTCCAATGTTGAGATATTTGAAGATTTCACCACCAGTTTCACAGCAAATATCTACTAGCTTCACAGCTAGCATTATAACTGAAATCATCCCATTCTGATGGAAAATGAGTCACAGTGATTTAAAAACAAAAATCCAAGTAATCTAGAATGCAATAAAGAAAAAGAGAATCATGGGAGCTTGTAACAGCTTTTTTGCAGACAAATTATTCTGAGAAAAGTACTTACTTTCTTATTATGAGGTAAATAGATTTTTTTCATGATGAAAAGGTCTCTTCTCTCACTTTCTTTTTTTCTTTTTTCTTTTTTTCCCTTTTTTTCCTTTTTTTTTCTTTTTGTTCTTTTTTTTTTTTCTGTAATCACTATTCAAAAAGTGCTTATTTGGTCCTTCAAGGTACCATGTTTAAAGACACACTCCTTCAGGTCTGTATAGTGTTATGCAATTTGTTACCTCACTTATTTGGAAAAATAAAAATAAAAATCAATAACATAGTGCTTGTGATGGCTATTAGCCTGCAGAGCAAGGCATCACAGAGCAGCATCTTGTTGACCTGGCTTGCCCGCAATCTTGAAATTATTGCCAATAGGATCTTGACATTTTAGTCCAACAACTAACATTTATCTAAATTGCCAAACCAGAAAATTAACACATCTAGCAACATGAAATTTTAAAAGGAAATCCAAGGGGTGGAGCATTGATTTCAATACAAAAAACACAAACCTTTGAATACAAGTAGTGTTATCACTATGCTGAATGTTCTGTCCATGACTAAGCTGTTTAGCTCATTCCAAAAGATTTACTTTTATATTACCTTTAAATTCCATTGATTTGTAGGAAACAAATGACTGTAATGTTGATTGACATTCTTCTAGTTTAAATTTTAATGGGTTCCCTTGCATGGTACTTTCCATAACATGGGTCAGTGATGGAACATGGTTGGTCAGGTTGACAGCTGAAATGATGATCTTGAAGACCTTTTCCAACCTAAATGAGCCTATTTTCCGTACATAAATATGTACTGTCTTAGCCCTAGATTAGTAACAAAGAGAAACAAAAAAGTAAGCAAATGAAAACTGGTTCATTTCCAAATTTTCTATAGGATTACCACAACAGAGACATGGGCCATGCAGTTATAAATCAGTGATATCAGTGATGACCTGAATGACACAGTAATTAGGAGCCCATTAAGATTCTAAATCAGGTCTTGGTGTTTTGAAATATTTTTAATTGTCTTTAAAACCTGAAAAATATATTCTGAAACACCAAGACCTGATTTACAACAGTGGACTAAAATGTGGCTTCATAATGCCTCTTTCTCCAGGTCAGTTTTCAATAATATTTTCACTTGCCTTTCCCTCTCCTGAGCCCCTGGGACACATATTTGAGAGTCTGGAGCTTTATGGTGTCATGTTGTATTAGCTTTGTTCAGCAAAGAGGAAGGAATGGGAAGCACACTATGACCACTTGCATGGAAAATAACAAACATGAATGTGAACAAAATACCTCCAAATTCTCATCTGTCACCTCCTAATTTCTCAACAGGAAGCTGCTGTGGGAGATGGCACTGTTTGAGGCTCTCCATGGTATGTAATATGAGTGCTTTTTAGCCCTTTCATGTAACTTTAAATATGTATACATAGCTTTATCTGGTCACCAAGATAACAGCCTGAAAAAGAAAATATTAATTTGACATAAAATATTTATTTATTGAGGCCTTGTTCAGTATACATAGACTTTAAATAATGTACTGGAAATGGAACACTAACATTGGAAGTGTTCTGTAGAATTAGAATAATTCAATTCGTTTTTTATTAAAGTGCTTGACTTGATGGTTCTTGTACAGAAATATATATATATATAATGAACACAAAAATAATCTACAGGATATGATAATCACTTCATATTACTTTCTCTGATTTGTTTTTGTTCTGTTATCAATGTATATTAAGCTCTTATTCTGATGTGATTGTGGTCTCTTGTCAGCTTCATGCCTTTTCAAAATCAGGGATATTACTATTCCACTGGGATAAGCAAAACTGTAATAGGTTTTCACATCTTCTAGTTTAATACAATTGTCATAAAGGATTTGTTTTCATTGTAGCTCATAATTTTCTTCCTTGTTCAATGTGCAGTGTGATTGGTTCCTTTACAGTCTGTTCTACTTGGCTGTCCCCTGTTAATTATCTAATATTCACATTTACATGATAGAAGCATCATTTTCTGTTAAAATGGGTAATAAATAAATTAGCCAAAATGAATAGAAGGTTGGATTGGAACACTTGTCAAAATAGCTACAGTTGATGTTTTTGGAAATTAGATGTAAAATCACTGCCAGACTTTTAAGACCTTTCTAAGTGGAACAATAATGTTAAAGCTATTTCTGTAAAAAGGAAGAAAAGGTTTCAAATGCCAGTAAGCAGAAAGACATTTTAATAATTTGCTATCCTACCAGGAAAACAGTAAGAATTGTAGAGGCTGACCAGGTAAATCACACCAAAAGAAAAAAAACATTAAATAGGTTAAATGGATTGGAGAGATATTATAAAAGTGCAAGGCATATAAATTTAAAGTTCTCAGGCTGCTATGAAAAATATCCTATATTGTATGCCTATAAACTTTTCCAGCATAGAACAAAACTGAGCACACTGATGTGTACATAAGAGGTGAATACTTCTTGACCTGCAAGTGTGCCAAGATACATAATTTGCAGGAGACATTTAGTGGACTGGTTCATTTAAAAAATTTAATACTTACCTAATAAAAAATGGTATGCAAAATGAATATGTGTCCCTATTTCTCAGCAGTATGGTGGGGCAGTCAGATATTAAGAGGAATTCTAAAATAAATTAAAGAGACCAGTTCAGAATCATACATGTTAACATTGTTCACCTAGGTCTACAAATGCTATTGCCTTCCCCATTTTCATTCTTATTTGTCTGAATTCATACTCAAATTTTGTTCTCATTTCTCTGTATTTACAATAAAGCAAGGCATTTAGGAAGGGACAAAGGCTGCTTATGAGAGCAGGAGCCACAATGCCACCTCTCCTGCATCCAGCCTTCACTTCCTCCCTGAGCCATTCTGTCAAAGCCTGTCCTAACGGCACCTGGAGTTCTTCTCCCAAAACAGAAGATTGACAGGTAGCTCTGAAACTTTTCCACCTCCAGAGAATCACACAGAACAAAACAAGCTGAGTCCTTCCCACAGCCATGGCATTGAGCTTTCTTGGAGCTTTTTCCTTTCCATAGAATATCCTCCAAAAATGGTCAGACAGATGTCCTATTTTCCAGAAGTTTTTGCATTGAACTTCTGTACTTATATATATATATATATATATATTTGTATTTATACTCAGGGATTTTTCTGGAAGAAATGTTCTGAGTGGGATTATTTTATTGCTTTGTTTTGTTTTATTTTTGTCTGTTTGTTTATTTGTTTTCTTCCTCCTGGATTTCAGAGATACAGATTTCAAATACCATCCAGCACAGTTAGAGTTGGTTCATTTGCTTTTGGATCTCATGAGGTGTCCCTCGAACCTGCCTGAAAACATGCACAATGTCTGGCCTTTTCTTTGCTAGAAATTTATTCTCTGACAATCTGCAATTTTCCATTATTTCTGTATTTGACTACTGTATCCCTTTAGCACTCATTTAAAGAAAATATTTTTTTAAAAAAAAAGAAAAAAAAAACACTCATCATTGCATGGCTACTTAAGTTTTAGATGACATTTCCAAGTGCTCTTATTTATTATTTTGCCCCTATGGTTAAAGATTTTTATAAGCACAATCACTTTGTTTTTCCTTCTCTGTCCACCTTGGTGAGAGGTGTAACCTCTTGGAGTATTCTTTCTTTTAAAATGCAGAGGCTTTAGAGTCACTTTCTCTCCTACCTTAAAATTAAAGTAAACTAATCCCTCTGGGTAGTGCTTTAGTATGCAATTGCTATTTACTGCAAAATAAGCTTGCAAAAACTATTGAGTTAACTGGCACTCTGTGTCTTTTTGTGCAGTTCTCCTATTTCTCATTATTTCTTGAAAATATTTTAAAACAAAATCCTTTGGGAGTTTTTCGTCTTCGGCTGTCTGAGAGTAAAGACTGTGCAGTCATTTCTCCTTGCACTTTCTCCACTGTCCTACTCAGATAGTGCCCTGAACATTAGATAAATCTCATTTTGATGGGGGATTTGGGATTTTTAGAAAACATTCTTGGTCCAGGTAGTGCTTTAAATAAAACAATTAGAGAAATGGAGAGACTTTCTAAAGAGAGGAGTTCTTGTTCTGAGTTTATAAAAGATTTTTTCTTCCCTTCTTTCCCTAAGGGGAATGGCTCTCACATGAAACAAGTGAATCAAACAGCAGCCAGGTTGCAAGCTGGCTTTTCATCCTCATGAAGATGGGTGAGCTTGCAGGCATTTTAAAGCAAGCTTGGAGAGCCCTGTGCCAGGGCTCCCATCACTAGCAAATCACTCGCTCCAGTCATACATATCTTTGCATGTCTTTTTATATCCTGACAGAACTGAGGAGGTATTTCCACACCAAACGTCCAGCAGCAGTTCTAGTAACGACCTCTTTGAATTTGCAACAAGTCCTTGGAAATACACTACTCTGGATTTAAAGCCAGTAAGTGACTCTTTTTGCCAGCTTCACCTCTCTCCTAAATGAGTGACCCCTGAGAGGCAAGATTAAAAATTGTTTCATTAATACATCAGAGAAGAAAGCTCACCCATCAGGAAGGACAGTCACAAGAATAGTGCAGGCACCTTTCCCCGAGACAAAGCATGCCACCTTTGGATAGGAATGATGCAAAGCAGCCCATGTCAGGGCCTAGGCCACAGGCTGCCTGCTGCCAGGGACTTATGTTGCACAACCTTATTCCTAGTTTTAAAAAACTTGCAATTTAGACTGCCATATTCATGTGTTATGCCTTGATTCTGCTTACACTAAAGTACAGGATGGCTCACTCCAAAGTTCAGGGCTTAATACTCAAAGATGATCAGAGGGCTGGAGCATCACTCCTATGAAGACTAAGAGAGCTGGGGTTGTTCAGCCTGAAAAAGAGAAGGTTCCGGGGTGAACTTATTGCAGCTTTTCAATCCTTAATGGGGGCTTGTAAAAAGATAGAGAGCAATTTTTTGCTTTGGCAGATGATCACAGGACACGGGAATGGTTTAAAACTAAAAGAGAGGAGAGTTAGATAAGGTGTTAGGAATAAATTCTTTTCTCAGGGGGTGGTGAGGTTCTGGAACAGGTTGCCCAGAGAAGCTGTGGATGCCCCATCTCTGGAATTGTTCAAGGCTAGGTTGAGCAACCTGGTCTGGTGGGAAGTGTCCCTGATCATGGTAGTGGGGTTGGAACTAGATGATCTTTAAGGTCGCTTCCATTCCAGTCCAGGCCATTCTATGATTCTATGATTCTATGATTCTATGATTCTATGATTCTGTAAGTAGTATGAGGTTCCCAATATTAGCAATTGTAAATTCTGTCAGGCAGACAGACTTTATGCTGTATGAATTATCCATCCAAATACACATTGGTCCCTTAAAACAGTTTTAATCCATTAAGCCATGTTTAGCTACAAAGTTAAGGTTCACCTCACCTGAATTCTGAATTCATCATATATTCTAATCATCAGCAGTAAGAAGAAAACATGGGGGACATAAGATTGACTTTGGCTAGATGTATTAACCTCCTTGAAAATTTAATTTGAACTGTTTAGTGCTTATGCGCTTACGTACTTAACCACCCTCTGTTCCTTCTGTGCTATACTGCTTTCTAATTTTTCAAGGCTTTGTCCAAATTACCTTCCTATGAGTAGCTGGAGGGAAAACTTGTAATGACTCTCATCTTAGAATAATCCTGCCCTTTAAAGCTGTTCCCAACAGTCACTCTTTTCTGTGTCTTGAACTAATGAAACAGAAAAAAATAACTTAAAAATTCTCCAGCAACAGTGGCTATCAGTTAGATGCCTCCATAGGGTTCAGGCTACCAAATATTTATGAATATGGTACAGCTCCCTACTTCATGAGTAAAGTGCTATTCAGCAGGTACCTGGGTAGGAGCACTCAGACCTGCCTGGCTTCTCCCCTTTTGTAAAAGAGGGAGCACCTTAAGTTAGAATCCCCAGATGAAGTACTGACAGCTGGCCACTGCCCTTACATGATCATGATAGTTCCTCACATCTACCTGTAAGTAAGTCCTCTGGCAGGTCCAGATCCTCTGCAGACCTCTGCTTATACAAAGTTTTAAGAACTGAATCTGGCAAGATTGACATACCTTGAAAGAAGTTGTCTGGTCTGAATGTCTATGCAGTCCTGCTGATAAATAAATACCACTCTGTGGGGAAAGGACAGCATCTTCCAATCTAACCAATGAGCTAAAAAAAATATACAAGGAAAAGTCATTGATTCCATTAGAGACCCAAAGCTGGATTCAGCAATCCATGAATAATACACTATATGTATGCCACATCATTTCTGTAGGAGTTGGTACAGAACTGAAGAATCTCTTTAGAATAATCAGTGTACTTCTTTCCCAGTACAGTAGGAAAAACACCCTCTTTCCTCCAATAATAAGAAGTTTTTGGTAGCTATGTTTCACATGGACTAATCAAAATTTCAGCACCTTGTAAACCCCTGCTGCTCAGGAAGCTTGTTTTGTTCTGTGGTATTCTCCAGAGGAGGAAAAGTTTCAGAACTTCCCATCAGTCTTCTGTTTTGGGAGAGGGACTCCTAGTGCCAGGAGGACAAGCTTTGGCAGAATGGCTCAGGGAGGAGGTCAGGACTGTGTGCAGGAGAGGTGGCGCTGTGCATCCTGCTCTCACAGGCTGCCTTTGACCCTTCCCTAACATGAATGCTTGTTTTTCCTTTGATCAATTTCACATAGTGGCACATTGGTCGTGTTTGTAATTTAGAGAAGGACTGACTTTCATGTCATTACCTTGGTGCAACTCAGTGACAGCCCCAATTAAGTCAGTTATGTTCACTTTCTATGGAATCAAAATAATGAAAGTTAGCAATATTTTCCTCAGTCTCCCTGCACCAAAAATCCCATCCCAATAAAGAAGAAGCTGTCTTTCATCCTTGAAGAAGATAGATCGATCCTTTTAAAGGTATCACTATTGTCCCAGTGAGAACATCACAAGTGTTTCAGGATTAAAAGGTTTCCTATAAAAAACAAAAATTGCCATGTTCTCCAAGGAAACCACCTGGACTGAGTTAGGGAATATATCCCAGGATTCTGATTTATCTTACTACTTGTCACTGACATTGTGCTGATAGAAGATTCTTCATCAATAAACTGTTAGTAAATATACATATATGTTTGTTGTTTCTAGCTTCTGCTGAGCAATTAAGTTCTATCTGGAAAAGACATTTGATACACACTGCTTATTCAGAGGAAGATGGGTGCCACTAAGCTTCTAAGTCAAAGCATGAAATTTATTTCTCAGCTTAGTATGCTACATTATATATATAAATTATGACTTCTCAAGTTTTATGCAACCATTGCATTCAGGTTGTCCCTTGCAACCTGAGTATTTCTATAACAAGGAAACAAAAATCCAGAACAATTCAGAAGCAGTGCATATGATGTCTTTTTCAATGATTTTCACTTGTTTTGTTGATCTGATTAAATTTTTGAAGAAAAAAACAGTTCAGTCTCTATTATATTTTTAATTAATTTGGACGATAGAGTATTCACATACTTAAAATAGATTAATCTCCTAATTGTCTCATCACAGTCAGGTCCTAAGAGAAGAGAGGACCTCTCAATACATTTTTCTAGGGACGCTGGCTCCTGAGAACCACCTTCAAGCTAAGTACAAGAACCAAAGCAGGTTCCCTGCTCGAAGCACTCTACAGCTGCTGAGTATACTGCAACCTACCCTAAGGAGGTTTTCCTAACCACAGAGTATAAGGAGAGATACAGGCCTTTTAATTTGTATTCTGGTATCTTCAGAAAACAGCTCTCAAAACCATACTAACGTAATATACAAATGCAGACACTAACATCAAAAGATGTTCCCATCTAAAACAGCTTGCAAACTGTATAGCTTAGGTTGAGTATTGGAGGAAAGGGATACAGCAAACAAGCAGAGAAAACATAACAGCAACTCACTAATATCACTTTTTTTCCCTGCAGATCTTTTGTTTCTGTCCCAAAACAAGCTTCTGATAAGGCAAAAGCATGTGACCACAGAGTAGACTCTTGAGCTTTTAGCATTCCTTGCATTACTGTTATTTGGGTGGAGAAAGAGAAAGAGAAGGTCGTTGCTTGCTTTCTCTCTCAACTTTTCTCCTCTGCTGTTAGCACAATTTCCTTCATTTGAAATTGCCTGGAGAGTGTATCCAGTCAGCTGAGCACCCTCCAGCAGAGGGACATTATCTATTCACAAATAAAATGGAGAAAGAAACAAGGTGAAAAATTATCCAGAGTGGTGTTTACAGGAAATACTGAGTAGGAAATGAGTGACAAAAACTATAAAGTACAAGGTCATTGTAGACCTCAGCTGAGAACATAGGTGTGCAGTACAAAAGTACAGGTCACATAATATTAGGAGCTATTATCAATGAAAAGCAAGACTGAAACATGCAGAAATTACTATATGACCTCAAGATCAAAGGTAATAGAGGCTGATCTAATGAATTCATACAAGGTGCAAAATAATATAAATGTAAAAATAATGGCAAGAACTTCTCCTCTAAGCTCACAGATGATTATTTGGAAATAACAAAGACATGTTAGCTAGTGCCAGACTCTCTATTATACAGTCAGTATAATGCAGCCATGAAACAAAGCAAATGCTCTCCTAGGATACACCAGGAAATATATTTCCTAAGAGAATTATTAATGCCATTGTAACAGACATTAGCTGCAGCACTTCTTTAATTTTGTGTACCATGTCAGTCATGAATGTGAAGATTAACTCAAGCTAGCAGAGATACATGGAATGGCCACTGGGATGCAAACAAGACAAAACAAGGCTGGCCTGCTTAATCTCCTAGAGAAAAAGCTGAAAGAAAAAAAATGTGACTGATCTATAAATACATTGAATGGATAAACAAAAGTGAAAAAGAAAAGCTATTTGAAAATAAGGATAAAGCTGGCATTAAGAAATTGATATCCATGATGCCATGGATAACAGTAAATTCACCCCAAAAAGGAGAATGTAAAACTGCATGAATTGCTTCTTATAATCAAGCTGCTTGATATCAGCAGGAACGGTATGATGTGATATGTGAGAGGGAGATAGCCAGGACAGCAAAGGAATGATGACTGTGTAAATTCCATTGAACAAATGTAGTAAATTCCCTTTTGAAATGGTAACATTGCAGAATATCATAAAAACATTAAGAAGGGGCTTTTGAAGATCATCTACACCAATAACTACTCAAACATTACCACAAACATCAGGCCAGCCACACTAAATAAGCAAATTCCCTTGCAGAGGTATCTCAGCATTTCTCAGAAAAGTAGGAAGATCTTGACTCTAAGGAAATGAATTAATAATTTTGCCTCTCAAAATAGCATTCTTAGTAGTGGAATAATTCTTCCAGTCACATTCCAAAATATGACAGATGCAAAACCAATTTTCCGTGATCTTCTTCCTATCCCATAGTATGGGACAGGATAGCATGTTCGTCAATATCATTACATAGTAGGGACTGGTGCCAATCTCAGCCTTTCACAAGAAGTTCCTACATAAATGGCTTGGAGCCAAGGTAGGCACTTTATCATCATTTTTACCCTGATTCAGCAATGCCCACCACCACTCAAAAGAAACTCTATAAATTCTTCAGGAAATTAAAAAATAAAAGTGTGTGTGGTATATTTTGCCTGGAGAAAATCAATAATGTACTATGCCAAGAGAGTTTTTTCTTCACATATAGTAAATAAATAAATAAATAAATAAAAATAGAAAATATTTGCCAGATTATTTCAGAATGCTTGTGCCTTACTGTTAATTTGCTTTGGCATTTTTCTGGGTAATCTTGCAAATAGGAATCTTGTTGAAGAAAAAAAAAAAAAAAAAAAATTGAATATGTGAAATTCATAATACCTCACCACTTTTGATTATTCTTGTTTCATGAACCCTTTGAAATTAAGCTCAGAGATTTTATAAATTGGATTTTCCCAGTTTGCTCTTCATTCCTGCAATGCAACTGTCATTGATGAGTTGAGCTAGGCTAAAAAGATTAAGGGAACTAAGATTTGCTCCAAATTTTCCAAATCTATTAGTTTAAAATAAAAGTTTATCACTAAACATCCAGGCAGAAAAGCTCCTCAGTTGCCCCTCTAGTTTATATTAATTTCCCAAGACAACTGGACTTGCTGCACACAGTCTCTAGATGCAGGATAACTCATAACACATGAATTTATTTATTTTTTAACATTTTTGCCCGTTATTTATTAATAAAAATGTTCCGAAACAATTGCCCACATTTGTCTGATCACCTGCTGGTATCAGGCACCCAAAAATACTCTTCCCAGAGTGTGCTGCTGACAAACCATTTGCCCTTTTCCAGACAAGGTGGGGCTGCCCTTTGAAGCCAGTCCAGGAGCAGATCCTTGGGGCTGCAGCAGTAATGGCACTGGTTGCAGAATACAAGATAGCCAGAGCTGGCAACTGGGGAGCTCCACTCACAAGGGGACCAAGGAAGCCAAGAAATGGAGTGAAGATGCATCATTTACCCTGAGCACTGCAGTGCTTTATAAATTGGCAGCTCACAGCCCTGGACAGCATCCTCCTCTGTGCAGGGAGGGATGCCAGAATCCCCAGACACCAAGATGGGGGCTGCAGTGGGAATGGAGGTTATCAACCAAGCTCCAAACAGGGGGTTCTATGCAGAAAAATATTCTGACTCAAAGCAAAATTTTCCCAAGTTAGAGTTTTGTTTCAACATTTCATAACAAAGCTGGGACTGTTGACATTATATTTTTCCAATCTGGACGCTGACAGAGGAAGGAAATGTGATTAGAAAATGAGTTTTCTGTCACGAAAACATGCGGACAAAGAAAATTACACATATTCAATGTATTTCTTGTAGACAATACATTTGTTCTCAAAGCTTCTTCAGTTATTCAAATACTGAATACTCAAATACTGTCATGTGAGAGTGTGAAGAAACTGCAGGGAATGTCATTTTAACCTGAAATTAGGTGAGATACTTAATAAGTTAAGAAAGCAGCTTTATTCTTATAATCTTTGTATAATTTACATCTAGAGCCCATCCTTGCTCTGTTTTGGTTTTCAGAATTTAAAGAGACATTTCCCATGCTGTCTGCCACATGCTGTGGTGCAATCTCTTGATTTACATGAATGAATCCTGACACAGTTTGGAGCCCATGACTATCTTAAGCAGCACACAAGTTCAGTCTATGTATGAGAAGCTTTTTAGTTCAAATAGCTCAGCTGATTGTCATAATGCCTGCTGATTGCAAATATCAGAGTATCACCATAGGAAAGAGGTAGAGCCTGGGCACTTTGGGACTAAAGCTAATACACTAAGCCTTGCAGTGATCCAATGTAGAAACGACAAGGATGAAGTACTGTAAGGAGAAGAGAATGTTGCTATTTAAATGAAGTTTTCCGCTTTTTAAGTTTGAAAGAGACAACAGACACGGCCATCTCCACTGCTTAAATAATGTTTGCAGATCTGCTGCACACTGTTTCATTAATATTGCATAAGACAACAAATCATTGGTTTGTTCAAATGGATAGGTTATGCTTCTAATCGGCTGACTAAACAAAATATAATTTCCTTATGTTATCAGACTAGTACACACAAACTCTGGCTGCTCCTTAGTGACATCTAAGCAGATTCCTTCAGACCTGTCAGATCTCCTTTGATTTGTTTTGTCTTACTTGATCCCCTACTAGGATACCTGCATCTCTCAGACCTTTACTACAGTCCAGCAACCTCCTTGTGGGATCTCACAGCCAAGCCCAGTTCTCTCGCTTCACTGGTGGCCCATCAGCAACCATACCTGGTGCACAGAACCCGAGTGGGATGGAGAATAACACATGGGGTTTCCACCAGGGAGGTGAGAATACCAGCACAGAGCAGAGGAGCCCTCTTAGGCAATGCAGTCCCTAACCACAGCCACATGCTGCCACTCTCCCTCCAAATGACAGGAAATTTTCAGGCCACAGGCCATTTACTTAAGTGCTGGGTTTTGTTTTGTATTTCTTTATTGTTGTTTGGTTTTTTGTTTTTCACTGTTGTTCTTTCCTTTTGTAATGGGTGTCTCAATTTTGATAAGATACCAAGGCACATTTAGGAGCAAAATTTTCTCACCTCTTCAGTCACAGGCAGCTCTAAGGTCTGGTGGACACTTGTGCATCACCACAGTTTGTATTTTATCTGCATTTAACAAGCTATTTGCAGCTTCCTTGTTTTCTCCAGCACATTGCACATTCCTTAAAATTAGAGCAGTGAGAGCCAGAATTGCTGACAAGTTTGTTCGCTGCTCTTACCAACAATTTGCAGAGATTATAAATCTGTCAGAAGGATATCACTGGAGATTTATGGGATTGCTTTCTAAAGTCATTCTGAAATGACAGTTAATGTGCAGATAGCTTTCCATCATATTCTCCCACCTGAAAAAAAAAAAAAAAAAGAGCTTCTTATGAAACATAAAAGTGTGTTTTATTTACAGAAAACAGTGGTATATTATAAAACATGTTTGTGAAGAAATAGATGCATTTCATATAAATCTACTAATACATGTATTCATTTTGGAGCTACCACATTTTCCTGCCTACAGCTACCTGTTGTTTTGCTCTCATCATGGATAGTATAAAAACGGATCATCCACCGGACTGGGAAAGACACATACATTGCAGTAACAGGCTCCTGCATCTAGCTTATGCTGATTAAAGCAAGGAAATTAAAGCATAAATCTCAGAAACTTATTGTAGTTCATTGCACTGAACTCCTATGATGCAGAAATGTGAGTAAGGTCTATGAACAACTGGCCAGATTTTCCTTTGATATCCAAGATCAGCAGAAAACAAGTTGAGATCAAGTACTGGATTCAATTAAGCGACACAATAGAAACAAAACTGGTATACAGGTGAACTTAACTTTTAATGTTGATTTCCACTATAGTGGTGTGAATGTAACAGACCCTTTCATTTAGAAGTTAAAATTAAAAAGATATTAAAATAATAGAACAAGTAGTACACTCAAGTTTTACCAGATAGAAACTCACGAACTAAAAATGTTCTGTTTTTCTGGCATTGTCCCTAAAGCAAAAAGCCACATATCTGTATTGGTGTCCTGCTTTCAGTTAGGACAGAGTTAAACCACAACAATTGGGTTTACATTAAAAGGGTTTAGTAGATAGCATTGGGGCTGTAGGGGTTGCCTTTGTGAGCAGAGCCCAGCAGCTACCCCACGTCAGATCAGAGCCAGCTCCAAAACAGACCTGCCACTGACCAGAGCTGAGCCAGAGAGCAGCACTTGTTGGGCCACTGGGAGAGCAGATTTAAGAAAGGGGAAAAAAACAACTGCTGTGCAACAGCAGCTGGGAGAGAGGAGTAAGAAGATGCCCCGCAGACCTGCAGGTCAACACAGCAGGAGGGCAGGAGGTGCTCCAGGCAGGCAGCAGCAGTTCCCCTGTGGCCTGTGGAGAGGCCCCGGTGGAGCAGGCTGTCCCCCTGCAGCCCATGGGTCCCACATGGAGCAGATCTCCACGCTGCAGCCCGTGGAGGAGCCCCCGCTGGAGCAGGTGGATGTGGCCTGGAGGAGGCTGCGGCCCATGGAGAGCCCCCGCAGGAGCAGGCCCCGGGCCGGAGCTGCAGCCTGTGGAGAGGAGCCCACGCAGGAGCAGGGGTCTGGGGGGAGCTGCCGCCCGTGGGGGACCCGTGCTGGAGCAGTTTGCTGCTGGGGGATGGACCCGGTGGTACGGAGCCATGTGGGAGCAGCTCTTGAAGAGCTGCTGCCTGTGGGAAGCCCCTGCAGGCTCATTTTGGGAAGGATGGCATCCCACGGGAGGGACACCACATGGAGCAGGGGCAGAGAGTGACTGTGAAGGAGCAGTGGAGATGAATCGCCAAGGAACTAGAGCCCCCAGTCCCCATTCCTTTGCACTGCTTGAGGGGAGGAGGTAGAAGAGGGAAAGGTGTTTTTAGTGAGCTTCTACTTTTCTCACAGCTCTAGTTTGTTATTAATAGGTAATAAATTTCATTTATTTCCCTATGCTGAGTCTGTTTTACCTGTGATGGTAATTAGTGAGTGATCTCCTTGTCCTTATCTCAACCCTTGAGCCCTTTATCATATTTTCTCCGTATCCTCCTTTGAGGTGGGGAAGTGAGAGAACAGTTGTTGTGGAGTTTAGCTGCCCAGCAGTGTGAAACTACCACAGCTTCAAAGCCAGGTTTCCATAACATGAAAAATGAGAAGAACCGAAAGTACTTCTTGCTGTTGTCAATCTATTTTAGGTCAACATTCTGATGGCTGCACAATACATTTAAAATGAAGGAGTATGATGCATTATATAACAGTGGTATCTTTTTTCATAAGCTGACACTGTTTAGTTGAAAGAAATTCAGCTGTAGATGTGTGACTGTCCTGGTCTATTGTTGCACCACAGCAAAGGGCAGTCAGCCACCAAGAAGCAGCTGGATTAGAACAGGATTAAATTCCTTAATGCCAAACTGGATAACAGTCTTAAACCAGCAAGGTTCCTCACATGCTTTGTTTGAAAACACAGAATTCACAATCCACTGTAGAAATGATAAATAAGATCAACTTATTGGAGCAGAACACATATTCATGGGGCTAAATGATGCTCTCGGGAAGAAAGGGCATCAAGGCAAGGGACAGGCTCTTCAAAATAAGGCTGCAAGTTTGGGCAGAATGGATCTGAAGCATGTATTGAAGAGATACTCTGTTTTATCTCTACTTTTGGCCTTCAGAGGTTTATGTTTGTTTATTTTCTTGTCTAGAGAGGATATATGCCTTTAGTTTCGCTTTGCTACTTGTAGAGGTAATTTTGTTTAATTGCTGACAAGTTTTCTCCTCAATAGCTGTGCTGCACTGAGAGGTAGTCTTGGTTTTATGCATATAACTCTCATCATCACAGTTTTCTGTGGTTTTGTGGTGCAGCCAGCCTTTCTCTTTGTCCCTTGTCGTAGTTTCAGAGGTTAATTTTCTTCGGAGTAGCTGGTGCTATGTTTTGGATTTAGGATAAGTATAATGTTGACAACACACTGATGTTTTAGTTATTGCAGAGCAGTGCTTACACAGATCCAAGGACTTTTTGGCTATTCATACTGCCCTGCCAGTGAGGAGGCTGGGGGTGCACATGAAGCTGGGAAGGGGACACAGCCAGGATAGTTGGCCCTACCTGACTACAGGGACATCCCATGCTGTGTAATATCATCCTCAGAAACAAAACTGTGGGGTGTTGGCTGTGGGTCCTGCCATTGCTTGGGTACTGGCTAGGCCTTGGTCAGCTGGTGGTGAGCAATTGCACTGTGCATCATTTTATGTATTCTTTTCTTTTATCTTTTTATTTTTTTTTTTCCTTTCTCTCTTTCTTATTAAACTGTCCTTATCTCAACCCACAAATTCTCTTTTTTTTTTTTTTTTTTTTTTTTTTTAATTCTCTCCCTCATCTTACTAAGGACAGAACCAATGGCTACATGGTGCTTAGCTAGCTGCTGAGCTAAACCACAACAGCCCTCTTTCCACATTTTTCTTTATATACTGGAGTAGTGAAGTGGCAGGTACATCATTTTAATCTTTTTTTTTTTTTTCTTTTAGCTATACTTTGGCCAAACAAATAATAGATAGGGAGTGGGATTTTCTTGTCATGATTTCTTAATTTTATTTTATTTTATTTTTTTGCGAGAAAGTTTTCAGTGTGCTTTCATATAAGGATATTTCAAGGTGGGAAAGCATATGCAGTTCCTGCTGAACTTAGTGAAAACCATAGAGGTTATGAGGTCATCCTGAGCAAGACTGTGAACTGATCTCCCATGGAGCTACTGATAGTATAAATGAGTATTTTAATTGCTTCTGGTTTTCCTGCCCCTGCATGTATCTTTATCCAAATGATTCCGACACAGAAGATAACATTATCAGGTGTTAATTATTGGGAGAGCAATCCAGGGATAACCAGGCAGACTTGAAAGGCCAGTCATGTGTATACACAGATAACTTTTAACTACAGATGTTTGATATTGTTGATAATGTTTGTACTATGGTATATTTTTTAACATGCACATCTTAGCAAGTACAAAAATAGGCTAGAAAATTTTAAGAAAACTAAATTCTCAGGTCAAATCTTCATTGCAAGGGAACGTTGTTGAGCTGTAAACTTTATCCATATCAGATATCTCAAGAGAACAGATTTATTTGTTGATGATTTCTAAAATATAAGAGGAGACAAGCACTGAGTACCTTTTTTTCTTCTACCACTCCCTTCCTCCATGCATACTAGTGATCTTAAAATTTAGAAAGACTACATGGTGTTCAGTTTCAGTAAATATTTATCCAGCTTTCTTTCAAGGTATATAAGATTCATTCTTAAATCCTAAATCCCACACCTCCCAATGAGAAGGGAATCTAGATCCATCTCTTCCAGCTTGCTTCCAACTTTGAATAAAATTTATACCTTATTGTATACTGTAACATGACATTTTGATAGAACAGAGCAAGTTGATTAAGCATACAGATCATTCTTCCACCTCTATCCAGACACCTCCTCTTCAAAATGCATGTTTCTATGACTCAGCCTCAAGACTAAGTGAACAATAGACACAACACCAAGTTGCTAAAATTCTTTGTGCTCCTGCAGCTAATGGAATCTCAAGTATTATCTGCTATGCATAAAAATGTGAATAAATTGCCAATGCTCAACCTCTTCTCACTGAGTTTGAGTAATTACCTTCCCAATTAGTCACTGTAAAGCATTGCTAAAGAAAACTGTATTGAACGGTATTTATGGGCAACATAAGTACACATGAACCTTTGCTGTAGATGGAAAATGGAAGGCAAATACAATAAGACTCTCTTTGATTTAAGGATAAAGCTTGTACAATGCAGGCTCCCTAATAACAGTGCAGAGCAAGAAAACACAGTGGTTAATGATAATGGGTTTCTTTACAGAACAGATGGATTTTTCACAAGTGTTTTTGATGGAGCAGTGGGGAACTTTACATGGCAGGAAGTCCCAACCACAAGAGAGGCATGAATGAAGTAGTTGAGTTCATAAAAGATTTAGTAAAAAGAAGGGTGAAGTGAAAAGAAATGGTGCTGTGGGGCTTACAACATATTGAAATGGGCTCAAAAAGAGCAAATAATGGAGTATGAAGAGGAAGCAGGAGACAAGGGTAGAAGGAAAGAAGTTTCAGCTAGAAAGGAGATTAATCTTAATAAACCAATAATCAAAGGAAAAAAAAAAAAAAAAGAAGCTGTAAAAATTAAACTGTTGTGTTACCTCCTCAGTTCCTCAGTATTGAAAAGCAGCAAGAGAGAGCATGAACTGAGCTGCTGTCACTGAAGGTGTAGAAAAAGGTCCCCACAATTATTACTTCAGGTAGTCCCATCACATGCTGGCTGTTTGTCCCGAGACCGTAATGTCACTGTCTCTGCTGTCTTCAATGTTTCTTTTCATGTTGAAGAAAGAGCTCATTAAACCAGTAGTGGATTTACCAAACTGCAGGAAAGGACTGCATAGGAGTACTGTGTACTTTGCAATGGGTTTTAAATCATAAAAACTGTTCAGTTATGTTTCTGTTCTGAAGGCCACAAGCATTATTCTCGCGTTGCAGCATGGGAGTGAAGATACAGCCTTGAGACGTGAAGAAAGTTAAGCACTTGCAGACCTTGGAATCAAGAATCTGGGAATGGTGGTCTATGCAACCAAAGCAAGGGTACACCTACAGAGGTCAGAATCAATGTGGATTTCTTCCATGAAGTATGTGATATTATTGCCTCTGCTATTACTTACTGCATTGCTTCGCCTTTTTCCCTCTGCCATTGCTGGCAGAGCTGGGGAGCAGTACAGGTGTTGTGCCCGGTAACCCACCCAGTGTCACTCTCTGAAGCTGCAAACTCAATGCCATGCTTGCATTTTTTCTGCCTATTTGCTTGAGTTCTGTTTGTATGATACAAGAAGCCCACACAGAGCTTTTTGCTATGCCCTGACAATAGGATGTTAGTTGCAAGGGATTCTAACATTGACGGTGTCAGAGAACTTTTGGATAGCATAGAACTTTTGCACAAAAGATATTGGAAAAATAATCAAATAAGTGGCACTGATTAGTTGATGATCTGCTGCTGAATCCCTATTTAAAATGCTGGTCCACCTTTCAAATGCTTCCCTCATGCTGCATCCCATTTTGCTTAGTAAATGAGAAGTGTTTCAAGATACTACTCAAGTGCTTTTTCTCAGCAAGCTAAATGCATTTTGCTGGTGATTGAGAAAGCCTATTCCAGCTTCTGGCAGGAAATGACCAGGGCTGTCAGGTCAGACTGGGTGCAGAAGAATGAAAGACTCCTCATATACAATCAGCCCCCAATTACAGTTTATCAGCAAGAGAGCAGATCAGAAATTAGTTTTCTTTTCAGTTGGAGCTCTCTGCATACAGCCATATGAGCCTTGGTGCTTCAAATCCAATATATAACACTCGGTATTTAGCTCCCTTGGAACAGTTTATCTGTCAGACTTATCTGCTTTTTCTTATGATCACAGGTTTCTTTAAATGAGAAAAATATCAAAATATCCAACCAATGAGAAATATTTTCTTTGTTTGTTTAAAGTTTCAAGCAACTATCACAGCTTTATTCTTTTACCTGTATTCATGGATTTGCCAAGCTTATTTCGTTTGACAGATCAGTTTAGTCTGTGATGAATCCATCATATTTTGAAAGCTAAAATTATCCAGACAACACTAAATCTCTGAAACCTGACACAGCAAATCTTTTCTCCTAAATACTCCGTGAACTCGGATGTTACAGTGTGTCTGTCTACTTTGCTGAATATTTGTCTAAAAGTGTTCTATTATTGTAAACTAAGCTAAACTCCTTTTCCCCCTTCCTCCAGATTTTTCA
Organism: Stictonetta naevosa; assembly: GCA_011074415.1. Lineage (NCBI taxonomy): Eukaryota > Metazoa > Chordata > Aves > Anseriformes > Anatidae > Stictonetta > Stictonetta naevosa. The sequence goes on from CM021729.1 coordinate 18,487,106, forward strand.
ACCTACAAGGTAAGAATAACACATTAAATACCATATTTCTTCTTACCTGGGGAAAAAAAAAAAAAAAAAAAAAAAAAGGAAAGAAAAGGAAAAAATAAAAAACGGAGCGGTTTAGGGGACGGCTTCTTCAGGGGAGAAAAGCTTTGTTTTTTTTTCCTGTTAATTTCACAATAGCCCAAGCCCTCCTCAGTCATCAGAAAAAAACATGTATTCTGACTGCTGATGAAAAATGCCCAGGGTTGGCAAAATTTTTACTCTTTTCTTTATGCTATGGTTGTGCAGAGGTATACACAACTGGCAAGAACATATACCCAAAAGAATACAAAAGTATAAAAGAATGAATATAGAGTCTGGCTGAGAGTAACTGTTTTTTTTTCTCTTGATGCATAGCTTGTTTCTGTGGACTACCTATTTAAAAATAGTAAAGTAGAAGTGCCCCCCAAAAATCAGTTTATTCTGCTAACATGCTACAGGCATGCTTCCTATGGATATGTACATACACATGGTCCTTCTTCAAATATGTATATTAAAAATATATATTAAAAAAAAGAAACCTTTTAGCAAAGGAATTCAGTGACTTTGAAGTTTTACCTCAATATCTTTTCTTCTCTGTATACAAAACAGAGACTGTTTCTGTCGATTAACAATGCCAACCTTCCCAACCTCAGCTATTCTGTGATTCTGTGAACGTAATGGCAGCCTATTTTTAAGAAAATAAGAACATATAGAATATAAATTTTAAAAGCCCCAGCTGAAATGTTCATTCATAGGTGGTCTTGTGAACATAGCAATAAAGGTACTTGACATCAAGGGCTACCAGCCAGGGTCTCAGGAAGGCTGCTGACATAGCCATTTTTTAAGCTCAGCAGTTCTCAGCAGGTGTTTTGCAAGGAAGGAGCTTTGACATTCAGATCCTGTAGCAACAACAACAGCATTTATTAGTCCTGAGACCAGGTCTTCCTCTGGCATGAACTGTCATAGCTCCACTGAAATTACTGTCTCTGTGCCAAATTACACTAGCTGAAGGATCTCTATTGGGTTTTATGTAGAGAAGATGAAGAGCTGAAAAAGACAAATACTACAAGTGTCAGCTAAAGGACCGGTGCAGTTTTTTTCTGAAAACTTGATATTTTTTTCTGGACTTTTTATGAAAGAATTGTAGGTGGGTTTGCATAAGTGAACTTTTTAACTCTAGTATTTTTTGTCACTATTTTGAGTGCAGTATCTGTTTCCTGATAATTAATTAGCACTCTTGAGGCAGACAAGGACTTCCTCTACAATTTTTTCCTCCCATCCCATCCTTTTCGGAAGAAAACAACTGCTGTGCTTTCCATAGCACAGGGACTTCCTGACACTTTGCTCTCAGAGGATGGAGGAGACTTCTTCAGGCCCTCTGAAAAATAAAGCCATGTAGTGCCATGATGCATGTCATTCAGATGAATTGCAGGAAGTGGAAGACAGGGACTATCCTGTTCTGGGTTTTCTTCTGAGTATGGAACTATTGGAAATGCCTCCTTTGACTGATTTGAGTCTTCATGCTGCTGCATCTGAAAGGGTACACTCCAGTGCCCACACTGGATGGTAGAAGAAAGAGTTAAATTAAATTATAGCAATTTCCTCTTTTTTTCTTTTTTTTTCTTTTTTTCCTTTTTCTTTTTTTTCTTTTTTTTATTTATTTATTTTATTTTTTTATTGTGGCAATGTATGATTGTACTTTCACTTCTCCTGCAATACTCAGCAATCTTGACTATACTGAATTTTTGGTGTAAATAGCCATGCTATCTGCTGACTCCAGTTGTTTTTTAGGGTAAATAAGAGGAGGTTTTTATTCCCCTGAACTCTGGAGCAAAATGCAGCTGGAGTTCTTCAAAGGTACCGTTAACGGGAATTGGACATCTCAGTTTTTAAATCAGCTTTGAAAAATCTTGGCCTGAATGTCAGAGAAAGATACAAAGCTCCATTATTCAAAGCTGTGCAGTTGTCCTTTGATCGCTCACTGGTAATTTAATACAGGGCTTTGCTGGCTCTGGTCAGTTATTTTCTATTGCTGTTTCTGATCTAAATGGCTTCTTGCTTTTGAGTGTTTCACACATTTTGGTGCAACTTTTCCCAAACGATAGGACTGTAGAGAGCAAATTCAATGAGAGTAGAGAGCTGATTTGCTAGCATAATGTTTGCAGCTGCAATTAAATGATAGCTGCCATAATGGTATTCTCCTTTTGCCCACAATGCAGCAGCAATACTTTATGTCTTTTAAATGAAGAAGGGAAAAAAAAAAAAAAAAGAAAGAAAGAAAAAGACTGATTTTGAGCAGGTTGCCTCTAATTTTTGACTGAGAAAAATCATCCACCAAAATAAAAAAGAGAGTTGGAAACATTCCTCAGCAATGGTATTGGGGAAGAAGAATGCAAGCTGCTTACTGCATGTTAATCAAAAATAAATAAATAAATAAATAAATAAATAAATAAATAAATAAATAAGAGCCACCCTAACCCTCATGGTAAGTGTGCTCTTGATTTCTGGAAGGGTAGACTTTCATTACTCGTGCTTTCTGGTCCTTCACACTTCATAAAGATTTTACTTTCAAAATGGCCTAAAGAGACTGCAAATCGGGCCAGGCTCAGATGCACTTGTCCTGGAACATGTCTCATGTGGGATAACTTGGCAGGTTGGAGCTGACTGCCCCATGAGAGACTGTTTTCTCCTCAAGTCAGTGATTGCCCCAACTCCCTGCTGCACATCTATAACCTTCCTTCATTCCATTTTCCTCCACCAGCCTTTAAATCCTTCCTCTTACCTCCCTCCCAAAACAATGACAATATAGACAATATATCAAGCAAAGACAGGGAGAAGAGGCAGACAAATGCCAGTCTTGGAAAACAGTTTAGAATCACTCATAATTATGCCAGCCAAAGGGCTGCCATGTAAGCAGACGGTGGTTTAAAATTAAAGAAAAATGAATGCAAACAAATCAGGGATGCAAGTCCAGCTTCTGATGGGTGTGTTGATCTTCAAAATGGACATCACAGTTAACTTTAGTGATGTTTTTGTCGGCATATTCAGCAGAGAAACACAGTCTTCAGAGCCACTCTGAGGTCTTTGAGGAAGCCTAAAAACTAACTGCTTTCTTCTGGGTTAATTAGGGCAAGTATTAACAAGAGCCGATACCAGCTCTTTAAAAAAGTAAAGTTGCCTTTTTGAAGAGCACTGTCTAGATGATTTCTCTGGTGATGGTGGTGGGGACAGCAGGGAGGCTGCCCTAGGTAGGTCCATAAGGCTGAGCACTGCCCAGGAGTGCTGCTGAGGGACCTTCCCCTTGGTGCCTGCAGAGACACAACAAGTGACTTGCTTTTTTCCATGAGGTGGAGGCTCGGTGTGACAATACTGGGCTGAGGA
>CM021729.1:18505501-18531078 GCA_011074415.1 Stictonetta naevosa
CACATGTTTTTTTGTAAATACCACTATTTACTACAATGATTACATGTCTATGTATGTAAATCTCTTTTATTACAGTGAGACTGATGAACTTTACTGAAGACAGCATCAGAGCACTAATAATTAGCAGTAACAACAGCAATATCCTACAGTCAGCTGGGAACTGAACAAGAAATTGTGCTCTCAAAGCAGGTCCCTGATGCCCTGATGCAGATGCCCATTCCTGAGGTGATATCCCTGTAAAGGCAGGGGGTTGAGACCTTGCACGCTTGGGGGGTGGTAGAGTGGTGGGGCACATCTAGAAGCACTTCATCTCTGGCAAGTAGCACGGCTGTCTCAGAAATTCTTGTGCTCAGGCAGTAACCTGATGGGAGATGGAAGCAGTTTAGTCAAAACACCATTTTGGTATAAAATGCATGATTTTTTTTAATCAATTTTTTTGAATTGTAAAATTCTAAGACACCTGTAAATTATTTCAATTCTGAATACAGTTAATGCTTTCTATGTGGTTATTTCACAATGTCAATATTCACATCGCATTATAGGACATAAGTAGCTATGTCATAAGTCACTAAACACAGCTGCTACTTTGTATTGCTTGAAACATTTTTCCCCACTTAGTGGTTCATAAAGGAGATAATAAGTCAAAGAAAGACAATATGTTACCTGTCTTTAATTTTCACAGTTTAAGTATTCTTTTTACATTATTACAGTGAGTTTTTACAACAGATCTCATACTATTGTAATACTTTGAAAACTTACAACATTCTCTGAAATGTTACACATTTACTTAAATTTCAGAGGGAAGCACTGTTTTGCCTGCTTCTACTGAAAAAGCCACAGCTATGTAAGGGGTTTGATGTAACGAGAGATTGTGTTACCCTCTATTGCCCTTGTTGAAGCCAGTTAGTGCTCTACTAAAATTTGTGTAAATTTGATTTTTTAAAAAAGTTGGAACTTCTTAAGGAACTGCAGAAGACAGAAAGGTTTCAAAAACAGATACAGTAATTTCATTGTAGTAATTCTGAAAAACTAGAGAACTTTTACCCAGCAATTTTGAGTAATTGGATGTCTTGCCCACAGGAAAGGGGGAAATAAATTCTGAGGGCTAGTGAATATGGCATTTTCCAGCAACAAGCCTAAGGGTGCTCAAAATAGGTGCCTGTAATCAAAATACAGTGGGGAAAATTGCCTCTTTGACCTGGATGGTGTTTTGATTAAATGCGTGTGCACGGAACTATGACAAAATAAGTTAGCATAACCACTGGCTCAAGGCATAATAAACTAAATTCATGCCTTATGCAATTCTTCTGAAGAAAACAATAATCTTCAATGAACAGAAATGATCCAGTGAGTTTCCTGCTCTGCTTGTTGTCTGGATGTTTTCCCTCTGCACAAAAAACAGTTAAGACAGGGTATTAGTCTTGGTGTGAAGAGCTTTGAACCTGGGAGCTCCCAATGTTACAACAAAGTTTAACCACAGATTGCCATCTGAGCCACACCACAGGAACAAAAAACAATGTGATATTTAGGAACATAGCTTTATATCCTGAATAAAATTCCTATCAAAAAGGAACAATCACTGCACCTGTTTTTAATGGATTTTGCTGATTTGTTAGAGCTAATTTCCCCTCTTTCAGTGTAAGAAAAAGACAGAACCTTTAAACTTTATACTATCATAGACATCCAAAGTAGTGAACTGAGCGCAACCCACCACTGTACTTCTTTCTTGTTAGCTCTCTTGACAACATGCAAAATACTTTTAGGTACAACCAGCAGTTTATGGGTCTTCTTGGTCAGAACCTCAGGTATTCCAGCAAGCCCAGACAGCCAAGTCTGTTTTGGACACAGATATGTCCCCTTTTAGAGACAGAGTCTGGGAGACAGCACATAGGTGAGCATTCATAGGGAGAAGAAAAAGCCACCTGCCTGGCTTGAGTAAATCTGCCAGTAGTTCTTAGGACTGGGTACAAAAAAGGCAAAGAGTAAAGTTTGCTGAAGACACTTTGCAACAGGTAGTTTGACTAGATCAGACCATCTTTGGGTCAGCAGTGGGCCTGACCTAACATTTACCATAACCTGCCCAGCATGAAGAGAGAACTCATCTCCACTTCAGAACTTCCTGATACTGCCCTTCAGTGTCAAGCCTCTTCTCCAAAGCAGACTGGGTCAATTCACTGTCATGGATGCTCTTACTCACTGATTGGTCCTTTCTGGAGACTGCAAGTGCAAAAAAGCTACCTTGAGGGCAAACCTTAAATGTTATCATTGGCATCCAGCCTTCACCCAGGGCCTTTGCCTGCATATCCTCATGTGAATTACCCATGTTGTCCACCACATACAAGAAATAGAGAAGAAGGCTGGAAGATGATGGAGGTCAAACGGCAACCAATTTGAAGCAAACACCTAGCCTACCCTTTCATCTGCACTAGACATACCTTTCCCACAACTTCTGCCTGAGATCAGCAGTGGGATGTGCAGACAGGCAGCTGGCCAAGCCTGAGTCCAGCCAGCACCTCTGAGTGTGATCCAGGTACTGTATCTGATGGTGCAGGTGTCTGTCTTCAAATGCATGCCTGCTTCCCTTCACCTGGCAGCACTCCTTCAAAGCCCATTTAGAAATTAATGTCTAGTGAGATCCTGACTTCAAAGACATATTTATATGTCAAATTTAATAGCTTCTCAAATATTTCACAACCCACTTTGGTTCAAAAGCCCTGTGCTTAGACTAGCAGTTCCAGCAGACAACCATTATATCTATTTTCTTCTGTCACTGGATATTTTAAAATCATAACCAGCCACTTAGGTATCAAATTGAAAAATGACATTTTACTTCTGAGCCACTTGAGCAAAAGATTACAGTATAATCTAGCTCTTTTATGAAGCTAGAAGATGTCTTTGGATTTCAGTTAAAGGATCACATAGAACACAACACTTTCCAGAGATTATATGTGTGAAATGGTACAGTCTGTACTGTATGGTATTCCTTTAAGTTCATTCTGTACAAACTTCCTTAGGCCTACGTTCACTGACCAAACCAGCCACAATGGGAGTACCAAGAAGGAGGAACAAGATGCAAGTTAAAATAGGCTGCAGATAACACCTTTAGTTTACATCATCTTCATCTCCTCTGTGTGTGTGTTACAAATCAGCAGAGTGGGTGTAAATAGCTCTGAAATGTGAAAGTCAACTTGGAAGGATTGACCCTGTCTAATAGCAAAATATGCCTCAAGTACTCTTTAGTACAAACAATAAAACAAGTTGTTATTAAAAAGGGAGCAGATACTGACCTCTGCTTGTGCTTTCCAACATTTCCATTACAGGACCCTTGTGCCTATTTCATTTGTCTGCTTGTTTGTTTGTTTGCTTGAATGATTTTTATTTTTTTTCTTTTTAAGACCTTAGCTGTTTTCAACAGATCTGTGAAGCTTGAGAGAACCATCTGGATGGTCATGTGTCTTTTTCTCATTTTCTTAGTCCTATCAAATTTTGTTCAGGTTTAGTAATTTTTAAAATATTTTATAATCCATCTGTTTCCCATCCCTCATCTACATTCTGCAGGACAATGCTGACAGCCTGCCAAACTAACTTGGCACAGACATCTGCAAGGCTGGGATTTGTGGCCACATGTAAGTGTTTGCAAGGGTTGTGTCTGAGGTCCTCTGCATGTCTGAGCATTTTCCTTTATTCTTAATTGAAAGATGCATGAAAACACCAGTGAATCTCTCACCCAGTGCCCAAGTTAAGAAAGTTAAGAAACCACTTCATTAAGCCAAATATTTTTGTCTACATTCTAGCTATGGAAAGGCTCCTGCAATAATTTTTGTTGTTGTTGTTGTTTCCAGTCCAACAGAGGGAACTTCATACCATGGAGTTGCCCATTTTTTGTGGCTGGAAGTCATTCTGACTACTCTTAGAGAACAGGGCTCCGCTGTAGGCAGCAAGATAAGGTGAGGCTCACAACAACATAGACCCAGCAGGGTGACATGGGCTGGGATCCAGCTGTTTGGAAGATGCAATAACTAGACCAAGCATTGTTTTGAAAGTATGAGAGGTATGATCATTCTTAGATTTCACAGAGCCCCCACTAGGACAGCTCCCATGCTACATGATAATTATTCTGGATTTTCTCCAGATGTATCTAAGAGGTAATACTTACCCATACTGTTAAAAATCCTTCTCTGAGCTGCCATGAAACAGAAATTCTCTCCCAGAGTCCTTTTCCATTTCTTCTCTCTGTGGGCTGAATTGCTTGGTTATGTGTTTTAATACAAGATTCACAATGTTGCCCTGAGCAATGTTTGAAAATGCAGATTCCAAAGACTGATGTTTTGTTGTTTTTGGTTTTTTGTTTTTTTTTGCTTTGTTTTGTTCATTTGTTTGTTTGTTTGTTTTTTAACTGTGATGATACTGTGGGGCATTCTTTTGAGGGATTTTATTGTTGTTTTTACCAGACTATAGCATGTTTCTGCCAGAATAGGAATGTCAGAAGACAGTGGGGAGTCTAACATATTTCGCAGGGAAAATTTCTATTTAAAAAGAAAAATGAAACTGTTTCATATATATAAATAGGTGAAATAGACTAATAGATGGTCACTTTGTGGTTTGATCTGATATAGATGATTCCAGTATATCCTCCACTTTCTCCTACCCCTTCCTCTCCCCTGCCCTAACCACAAGTGCATTTGGCTGGTGTGTGCTCAGAGACCTCTTGTCAGACATGGATCCAGGCCCCAACTTTGCCTGGACAGGAGCCACAGAGCAGAGGAAATTCAAAATTATGGCACTTTCTTCCCATTTTACAGCAGTAAAAGAAGCATTTTTAAAGGAAGAGAGAGGTAAAGCATTTGTATCTATGTCTGTCCTTCGGATTCACAATTGACTCAAGTTGTTAAAACTCAATTTTCTGTGGCTCAGTTTGAAACATAAGACCTTTTGCTTTCTATTTGGATTTTTAGATATTCATTGCTTAAAACCGAAAAGAATTTTTTTTAAACTGAGAAGAGGTTGGTCATTAGTGGAGCAAATCCAATATCGCAACCAGGAACACATATTGATTTAATATAGAATTGATGTCGCCTTTTAAAAACTCTAAATTCTCTATTTGCTTGCTTTGTTTTGTTGTAATCTTAGTGGAAATCAAATTAGCAATGTGAAAACCATAGCCCAGAAACACAATACCCCATCTTTGAAAGCAGGCCGTTTCCCCCACACCGCAGAAGCATAAAAGAGTTCGATTTAAGACTGTTCAGGTCCCCGCCGAGATCAAGGGTGATATTTCTGCCACGGCTTGTTCTGAGGTGCAGCCGGCAGGGGTCTGCAGGGGCCTGGGGAGGTCTGCGTGTGTGCGGTCCAGCCTGAGCCGCCCCGCACGTGTCATCCCCCTTGGCAAAGCCGGCGGGGGAAAGCACGCCTCGCCCCTCGGTGCAAGCCGAAGGGACCTGCACCCCCCAGGCCCGCAGTTCCTTCCCGGTGGATGGGACCCCCGCAGTCCGCGGGCCCGGTCTGGGGTCTTTGCCTCCCGCCCCCGTGTCTGTCGCCCTTGGGCGTGGGGTGGCGGGCAGCAGAGGAAGAGGGCTGTTCGGGAGGGGTGTGGGGGGGTCTCTACAGGGGAGTTCGCGGTGAGGTTTGCGGTAAAAGGTGTAGAACGGTGCAGAAACGCGCTCGCAAGAGCCAGCGGGGCTGTAGGGAGGAGGCAGCGGGAGGAGCAAGCCCCGCAGCTTGGAGGCTCCCCATCGTCCCCCGGCCACCCCCGGGGTCATGCAGAGCCCCCGACCCCTCTTCTCGTCCCGAAATAGCCGAGCACTGGCGCTCGGGCAGGGTCTGGGCTCCCCAAACCGCTGCAGGCTGTACAGTCTGCTGGCGCTGTGGCACTGTGAGAACTCCCGGGACGCACGTGGTGAGGAAAAGTCAAAGCGGATTTAAGAGCAGAAACCACTTTAATTGCGAAAATGAGGTCGAATAAGGTTTTCAGAAAGTCGGCTATATCCCCGAGGCTGTTAAAAGCACTATTGCCGTTTAATGTAAGCGGTTAAAGTTCAGAAACGACTGGACACTTACATTCACGCGACGCGCAGACTTAACATTCCCTTTTGCCTACAGTTAACATAGATTACACCAAACTAAACAGGAAAATATCTATGTGTATATATATTTGGTCAAGCATTCCGTTCAGGCGGCCCGTCGCAGGGGTTCCGGCAGGGTATCAGAGCGGGCCGGGCTGTTTGTCCTGCCGTCCTGCCGCCACCCAGGGCCAGGCGGGGAAGGGGACGGGGAAGCAGCCCGGGGTGAAGCAGCTGGGATTACCGGGAGAGGGGGGAGTCCCTGCGGGGGGAGGCTCGCTGAGCCGCCGCGGGGAGCAGACAAGTGGGGGCTTTCCTCTCCCTGCCCTTGGCACCGCAATGGCACTGCCTGCTTCTGGCCGCAGCTCTGGTTTTGGGGGGTGGTCGTGCTTACCCTGGCCGGCGCTAGCCAGGGGGAGGGGAGAGCCTGCCCCTTTCCAGGCTGCGCTGAGAGATGTCGCTTTCGCCACCTGCGGCTGCCGCCGGGATGCTGTCAGCCCCTCCCCTACTGCCACGGAGCACATGGCAGTGTTTTGGTTGACCGTTTTGGTTAGTTCTGCTGTGTTTGTGTTTGTTTTATTTTTTGTAGTTGTTGCTTTCTTTTCTTTTACCTTTTCCCGAGCAAAGTGTGCCGCAGCTGGCTGCCTCCGAAAAAACAGCAACGTCTCCGGAGAAACTTTCAAGCGGCTTCAAAAAAGATAAAAATAAATATATATATATAAAAAGAAATGCTACTTGCCGGCTGCTCAAACTCCCTGTGCCGCCGCGTGCGCGGTGAACTCAGAGACGGTCTCACAGCGCCAAGCTTTTCCAAGGCATTTTTTAAAAATGCACATCTCCACGTAATGAGGCGTGGGAACTGCCCGTTCCCTCCCCGCGGTGTAACCAAGGGAAGCCCGATGAACTGGAAGGTCTTAACAGAGGAGGAGAGCTGTTACACACACATAAGGCAGAGGGAATGATGCTGGAAGTACCTTGCAAGGTTACAAACCACAGTCTCAGTTCTCCCAAGTAAATAAATCCCCTTGGCGGTTTCAAGCCCAAAGCCCCTTCCTCCTCTGGGAGAGTCGCCTTCAGCCTCCGCACTCGCAGCGCCAGAGCGAGGTCGGACTCGGAGCCCACCGCCGCCTCCACTTAAATCCAGTAAAAAAGCCCAACACGGCGGTGTTCTGCATAGGGTGGTTTATTTTTACCGATGCTACTCGGGCAGACGCCGTGGTTTTACAGCGACCACAAGCAACGACCTGCAAAACCCTAAAGCCTACCCAGAATGACTGCGGGGAAGGAGGCTGCAGCGCAGCCCCGAGGGCCGCATCCTGACACCTCGCTGCTACCGGCGGAGCCCCGCTCTGCCCTGCCCGGCACAGCACGGCACGGCCCGGCACGGCCCTTTTCCGATCGGCAGAGGGGCGAGGGCGTCCTGCGAAGGAGGTCCCGGCGCCCCCCGGCCTCCTGCCGGCGCTGGGGAGGGGCTGGGCGGGGGGCACATTGCAGCGGGGGACAGGCAGGATGGAGCCAGGGGCAGGAGCCGGCGCTGCCCCGTCCCGGAGCGGGGGGGCTTCACTGCCTGCAGAATTTGCACTTGATAATTTTCTTAAATGCACTTTGGAAGTCTTTGTTGAAATAGGCATAGATGATGGGGTTGAGGAGGGAGTTGGAGTAGCCCAGCCAGTTGATGACTGCCCCCAGCCACTCGGGCATGTAGCACTTACTGTCACAAAAGGGCAGGACCAGCGCCACAATGAAGAACGGCAGCCAACAGAGGATGAAGGTGCCCATAATGATCCCCAGGGTCTTGACAGTCTTCCTCTCCCGGGACAGAGCCATCCTCCGCTTGGCCTCCGTGTTCTTCTCGTTGCGCCGCTCAAAGGAGGGGGGCGGCGGGGAGCCGCACGCCTCGCTGGGCAGCGGCAGGTGAGTCTTGGAGGAGCTGTTACATCGCTGGACCTCGATGATCTCCAGGGCTGCCCCGTCCTCGCCCTGCCGCACCGCGCCGTTGACACAGGCGCCGGTCCTGGGCTCCACAGTCCGCCGCCAGCCCTTGCCGGGCTCCCCGTTGCTTTTCTTCTGCAGGGTGGCCGGGGAGAGGGTGAGGCAGGTGTCGGCGATTTTTTTCTTCTCCGCTTTCTTGACGGTCTTGCGAATCCTGAAGCGGGCTGCCTTGAAGATGCGGCCGTAGAGCACCAGCATGAGGAGCAGCGGGATGTAGAAGGCGCCGAAGGTGGAGTAGATGGTGTACCCGTGGTCCTTGCTGATGGTGCAGGCGTCGGGGTCCGAGCGGTCCTCGGGCGTCCTCCAGCCCAGCATGGGCGGGATGGATATCAAGAAGCCAATGAGCCAGGTCAGGCTGATGAGCACGGCGGCCCGCCGGGGAGTCCGCTTGTTGACATAGTCGATGGGGTCCGTGATGGCCCAGTACCTGTCCAAGGCGATGGCGCACAGGTGCAGGATGGAAGAGGTGCAGCACAGCACGTCCAGCGAGATGAAGATGTCGCAGGTGACCTGCCCCAGCGTCCACTTGTTCAGCACCTGGTAGAGGGCCGCCATGGGCAGTACTAGCACGGACACCATGAGATCGGTGACGGCCAGCGAGCCGATGAGATAGTTAGCCACGGTTTGCAGGGAGCGCTCCAGGGCGATGGCCGCGATCACGCAGGCGTTACCGCTCACGGCGCACAGGATGAGCGTGCCCAGGAGCAGCGAGGTGAGCAGCTGGTAGCCCAGGGTCACCTCGGCGAGGCCGGGGCCACCTGCCCCCTCGGGGGAGCGCTCTGGGGAGGTAGTGTTGTTGGCCACATCCATGCCGGGACGGGGGGGTTGCTTCAGGAGACGGGCATGGGAAGAGGCGCCGGTCACTTGTGCTCTCCCTTGGCAGGAGGCATCGCCGCCCCGTGCGCTTTGGCCACGCCGGGGCCCCCCCGACACCCCTCCCTCCCCTATATAGCGCGGCAGGAGGCGGCCGAGGCTCGGAGGACGGCGGCTGGCGGAGCCGCCCCGCGCCCGCCCATCACCGCTGCCTCTGCCCAGCGCCCAGCCCCGGGCGGCGGGGGCGGCCCTCCCGCGGCCGCCGCTCGCCGCGCTGCTGCCCCTCGCTCCGCCGCTCTCCCGCGCCTCTCCTTGCTGCCTTGCTTCCCTTCTCCCCCCTCTCTTTCTCCCTCCCTCCTTCCCCTCCCCTTCCGTCCTCCCCCTCCATCCCGCCTGTCACGGTGGGGGGGTCTCGCTGGGTCTCCATCGTACCGCCGGGGAGCCGGGTCGGAGGGGCGTTCGCGATTCCCCGGCTGAGGGGACACCGCAGGGACACCCACCACGCCCCCGCAATTCTGCCTCCAAATCTCCTCCCAGCAGCTCCGCCCCGGGCGGTGAGGACTCTGGTGTTCCCCTCGGGACCGGCTCCGGAGCTGGTGCAGGCTGTGCAAGGCGGGGGGAGGCTTTCAGCGACCAGGTGCTGCCGGCTGGGGTTAGGGGATACAGCATACCCCAGCGCTGTCCGCCGGCTTTGGGGTGTCGGGGCGCCTGGGGGTGCTTATCGCCACCTGGAGGCAGGCGGCCGCGGCCCCAGGCACGGGGCCCTGGTCGGCTCTACCGGGCTCTCCCGGTGGCGGGGCCGCCTACACTTTCTGAGGGTCTGCATGTCTGACCCCCGACCCCCGCGGGGCTCTGCTCTCGCCCCGCTCGGCCGCTGTGGGCACGGTGCTGCCGGGGGTGCCCGGGGAGCAACATCAGCCTTGCCACTGGTGCGGGGAGAGGGCCTATGGGCGGCGTGTATAGCTCTGCGTGGTGTCTCGGGAGGGGTTGCTTTACATCTCAGTGCCGGGCAGGGCTCCTACTCAGTAGTTTACGAGCAAGGAAAGCCCCATTCGTGGTGATTCATGCCCTCGCCCCAGCGCCCTGGGGCGGTCGCCTGTCGTCGGGGGCTCCGAGCCTGTTGCACGGCTCCCCCGTGCCCAACTGGACACACGACATTGACCAAACTCCCTCCCCGGGGCCACTGAGACGGGAAATTCAGTGCAACACATTTTGAAATCTCTATTCTCCGAAGGAAAACATCAACAACATCAACAAATTCTATTATACTTCCTCCCGAAAAGAAGGGGAAATGCTGAGTCTGAACGTGAAATGAGAAAAATATCTCCGGGAACAATCTTGAGTTTAAAAATAAAAAATAAAAAGTCAGATTGGCATATGTAAACAAATACGTTAATATCGTGTATATATATAAAAATAATAGTAAACCTGGGAAATACTTGTAGTTTAAACAAAAAGAAAAAAATAAATAAAAAGTAGTGTGATTGACAGGCTTAACTTTACCTGTCTGTGAAAAGTAAAAGAAAGTCTTTGGACATAACTTATGCGGCAGGTTTTATAAGATTCTGCGCCCCAGTGTTTTTAACGATGTGAGAACATCTCTCACTCTAGTTTGTAATTGTGCCATGCAAGCTCAGAAAACGCAGAAAGCCAAATAAGTAATTGCTTAACAGGAAGATGTTGCCAGAGTCTAACTTAATCAAACTTGAGATGAGAATCACATAGCCTGGCTTTCACGCACTTAAGTTTCCTCATCTTCTCTCAGTCAGCACTTAAAAATAAGGCTGAGTTCATACCTTCACAACATTTGGTTGGATTTCGTCCATTTCCTCTTTACTAGGGGACCAGGCTGCATTTCTCCGCCTCCAGGCTTTCAATCTTTACCACTTTAAATGATCAAGGCACAAATATAAACTGTTTAAGGCTGGATAAGCCGAGCAGAGCTGTACCCTTTCCTGTCCGTTGTGTTAGCTGATCGTAATAACATTTACATGCTCTGTGTCCTATTGAAAGATTTATGCTATTGAGACACAGACAAAACAACTAGTAATCGATATCTGAGTATGCTTAGCTTCTTCACTACCAAAACTTGTTCTCTTTTTAATGTCTCCTCAAACGCACGGCACGGTTGGCTTCTAAGCAGTTGGATAGCAAGCCACAGCAAACCAAAGTTCGTGCTTCTTGCTGTTCAGAGACAGCTCGATGCAACGAAGAAAGTGCAAGCCTGTAAGGCAGGAAAGTCACGAGGAGATTGTCCCAGCTTTCTTGCATGGTGGTGGGCAAGTCATTAGCCTAATTAGATTAGCCTGAAATTAGTGTTTCAGAGCCACGGGGGATGCAGGCTTTAGAAATCCACAGAGGGCTCTCGAAGTTGTTTTTACACAGGTATTTTACACTGACACGGCCAAGAGAAGTCAATCTCATCTGCTTTTTGCCCATATCTTCAATCGCGGAAGAATCGTTAGGGTCCTTTTCCAATCGAAATATTTAAAATCAGCTTTACTCTACGGTTTTATTTTTTGTTCAGAGACCGAAAGTCATTTCCCTCTGAATTAAATTGCGAGGCAATTTAGGCAACCATGGAGGGATGAGAGGGAGTAGGAGGTGGAAGAGGTAGACAAAGGGAAGACTCACTCTTTTGATGTGATAGCGCCTTTAATCCTACTAAGCATTTAAACAGCAAGATGCTGTTTAAACTTTCAAACAACTAAATGAGGTGCTAGTGTGTTTAGACAACCTAGGTCAAGCACCTAGGGAATTCTTTGAGGAAAGTCATAACCTCATAAAATCCACACTGACTTGAGTGAAAATGAAACGGTATCACAGCACAACCTAAGTCCAATTGTAATATTAATGTTTTTCGGTTATGACACAGTTGAAGTAAAAGAAGAGGTGCCTCAGTAACTACAAAAAGTAAAGGCATTAATAACCGTTGTAGGAGGTGTTTCACTGAGCAATTTCATTTTACACGCTTCAGGAAAAGGAAGAGATACATACCCTTGATGCTCTTAGATTTTGACTGTATTATTTATTTGCCAAGGTGAAACTGAAATGCTACAATTTGATGATAGCATTTTGTTCACAAGGTTGCACACAGTGCTTTGGTTTGAAAAGCATTTTGGTTTTGTATCTCCACCATTCAGCAGGACACGTTACAGTACTTCTGTTATACAAAAAAAAAAAAAAATGTATTTAAGTAATGGTTTCAAAATGAATGGGCTTCACCAGAGAGCTAAGGAAATTAATGTTTTCAGTTCACAGAAAGTGATCCAGTATATGCAGTTTTCTGTGGAAGAAGTTCCAAACAGGTGAAAAAGAAGATGTGCCAAGAGAAAACCTACCAACTACAGATTTGAATTTTCTCATTAGGTATCTTGAAAATACAACCAACAGGAATTAGTGCTACTCTTCCTTGTTCAAAACCTTCTAAAGAACAGCTGCAATTTTAAAATACAGAAAATCAAACAGGAATTTCATGGCTGGAGTGACTGTATAATTGAAACAGGTCCCCTCCACACAAGTTCATGCATTTCACTGTGAGAGATCCACATTGTGAGATACCTGCTGCATATTTCTAATCTTTCATAAACCTCAAAGCATACCACATCACTTTAAAAATTTTAAGTTAAAAAGCAAAAATCTGCAGGAATAGCACAGAAATGTTTCAGGCCATTGCTGCAGAGCTCTCAGACAAACTGGTCTGGAGCAAACTGAGTTTGAATTTGGCAATCTATTTAATCCTGACTTTGTGGGCAAGATGAACCAGCTGACATTCAGCATCAATAGGAGATCTATTCCCTCCCTGTGTCTTCTACCTCTCTATGGCCAGTCCCTGAAGTCCTCCACATCCAACATACATATAAAATATATATGTATATAATCTTTCTCGAATCCTACAATTTGTCTGTTCAGAAACAATAGACTACACATTTAATGCAGTAGCAGAATAGGCGGGGAAAGGCGGGGGGGGAAGACTACTTTTCCAACTTCTGTATCACCTTTGTGCCCTGTCAATATGTTTTCCCTAAATTTCTCAGGATCCATCTTTAAACACTTATGGATTTTTCCCTATTTTCAGATAGCTATCTAAAAACATGACTACTGGCTAGAAATCTTTCAATTTATAATATATCTCCTTAGTCTTTTTATACTACTCTCCTCTTCTAATTTGCACAGTTCTTTCTATATCTCAGGTCTTCATTTTGGATCACAGTTGTCACTAAGCAGATGAGAAGCTGAGCTAACTCCTGCTGAGCCACTTTGGTGTTTCTACACTACCTTCTGTCTAGGCCACCTTCTGGGGCATAGAGTTGGCTAGTTCTCCATGCAGTCCTCTCCAGCCAGATCAGAGGTGGCTAGATGTGGCCAAGCAAGCGTGCCCAGATATTCTAGTAGCTCTGCATGAATCATCTTGGCTCTAACAGAAGTAACAGCATCAGCACAGCCCCCAGCTTCAGATCTGGATTATGTCCTGCAAGGTACAGTGATGTCTCAGCCTGTTCTGTAACACTCCCAGTTCTGCAGATGCAGAAGAGTACATGCAAGCTCAGACCTGGCAAGATCTGCTAGTCTGGTGCCAGTCATGCCAAAACAGCAGTGCTGTTTAAATCTGCCTTAGCAGGTCTCAGGAGTAGTACAGCCATGTTTACATGCTGTTAATGCAGTCTCTGGGAGCTCTGCACTGAACCCAGTTAGATTTCTTTTCCCTCTTCATTGCCCTTTTTATTTTGTTTGAGCCAGATAAATTGTTTGTGCCCAATAATCCAGAAGAATAATTGGGAATTTGCAGGAATAACCATCATCTCAGAACACTAGAGCATCAGCCTATTATTAACTATGTTTTCCATCACCTGAGATTTCCCAGTTTCCACTGTCATCCCAGACAATAATGAGCTGACTGCAATTTCCACTGTCTTATTCTCATTCCATTCAGTTACCTTATCACAGCTCTCATGTTCATCATTTTTATTAAGAACAGACACAGATTGTTTAGGTACACAAGTACTTCTTTGCTACTTCTGCTTTCCTCTGTTAAGATCTTACAGAACTAACCAAAATTATAGCCTAACTCAACATAACCCACAAGAGGGGATAATTCATTCCACCTCACAGTCTTGGAGGTAATAGTGATCATTTCTTCAAAAATGAATAAATGCTGCGTACATTCAAGTAGCATTACTGAAGTGAATCTGTTACCAGTGATTCCTGCTACCAAAATCATGGGGCAGCTTTTATGCAAGTCTAGAACTTTAAGACAAATTTTGAAAAATGTTCACTTTAATATTACTACTCTGTGAAAGAAAAAGACTTTTGAGCATATTTGTTAAAACATAGGTTTTCATAATTTTACAGAAACATCTAAGAATTTTTACATTCTGGGAAAACTCAAGATTAGACTGAATTTTCTGTGTTGCCCCTACTGTATGCAGTGCAGCTGTGATGAAGTAAGACCTGGAAGTTTGTCTCTTAACCATTTCTGCTTTTTCTTGATAGTTAAACTTCTAAGCACGGATTTGATCCCAGAGAAACACTAGGAAAATCTATTCAGTTGACTTTAATCATGCTGTGGAGAACAAAGCAATGTTCCGGCTATGCAGAGGTTTTTATCAGCACATCTCCTGTGTCAGAGACAAGGGAGAACAGTGCACAGAGCTGGTACACTAGGAGCCGGTCTCCATGAGGAAATATTTGTAGTTGATTAAGAATCACCTGTGTGGTGCAATGCAGTCCTGAGAATACAGAATCTAGCTAAATGGTTTCCTAAAACCTACAGTCTGATATTTTCAATTGCATTAAATATACTATGTCACAAGTAATTCTTTCCCATTTGAAGTTTGCTAAATAAACCATTCCAATCACACTTGTTACACTATTCTAAAATTGCTGACTGGTTAAATCAGGCTGTTTCTCATAGTTAATTAAGATTATTCCATCTATTTATTTAACTCTCACATTCATCTTATAGCAAAATATACAGCCAGCTTAAAATATTTGCTGACAATACATACCAGATTCCAGTAGTATTCTAGATGTAAAGCAATTTTTCTAGGTATTAAACAATATTTGCATGATTGTTTAAACAAGGATTGCCAATGCAATGTAAGTTTTGCAAGCATTTTTAAAATCTGCTGCTTTATTTTTTCACTTACTTTTTGCTTTGTTTAATGTATTTAATGGATACATTTCAGTGGATATATTCAAGCATTTATGTTCTGGCCCCCTTCCACTCTCCCCTCCCTAATCTTACCCAGCCCCAGGAATATGGAATACTTCCCGAACAAAAGGAATTTTATGCAATGAGCATTACAGTATTCCCAGATGAATATAACTTTGGGGGAATTATTCTCCGAAGATTTTTTATGGCAATGGCATTATTTTTTTGGCTGCTTTTATATACTAATATAATTTCACTTTAAAGGAGACAAAGGAAGAGAGAAATTATTCTGGAATAAATGAAGTTATGAAAAAACATTTTCTCATTTCTCTAGATAGTCTTCTATAGGTCTCAGCTTTAAATATCAGACCGATCTAAATCAGTTTTCACAAAATAATGTTAAGGTATTTGAATCTTACAGCTGAGTTGTAGTGTAGCAGCTGATGACTTCCTCTGCTCTCATCATATGAGATTTTCATGCTACACCAGAGCTCAAAAGTAAATTCCATGCTCTCATTGTTTCCTCAGTCAACAAAGATGGCACTTACAGTTTCAACACCACTGTTTATAAAGGGTATAAACTCTTGATGCAAACTGCAAGCTCAATAGTATTGGCTGCAATTCAATGTAAATCCAAGCACAATATTTTTTAAATATGTTATGATAAACTAATTTTAATTTCCTTACATTAAAATGAATATAATACTATTTTTTAAAAGACACTGGAAAAACAAATCTGATGCATAGAAATTAAGTTTCTGCATTATCTTTGCAGACTAAATTTATCCCCTTAAATGAAAAAAAATAAATAATTTCATCTGTGAAGTCACACCTAGTCATAGAGGCCCTCACCAACTCTGTATTTACAGTGACCTTGAAAAAGGTCGTGAAGATGCTGCATTTCCTGATCTATTAATTTCCTTTGCCTATGGCATTAGCTGTGACAGTATTAAACTACCATGTCTTCTCAGGAATGTGGGTCCCTGCTCAGGGTGGAAGGTTGTTGTCTTTGTTGGAAGTCAATGTGCTCTTGAGGAATTACTCAGCTGCAATTTGTTGCCTAGTACCATGCCCAAATGCTACTGCTGGAGGCAGCTGAAGTATGGCCAAGGATTCACTGGAAGGCAGAAATGCTCCTTTTAGCTGCAGCCCATACGTGATGTCTGTTTATAAGGATATACTACTCACTGTGACTGCTCATTAACTTTAAAGTGCCCTACCAACTGAGTTCAGGTTAGGTTAAACACCTAGGATTCCCAAGTAACAAATGAAGTTCAGAGATCCCCCCAGATTAATGATTCATAAAATTCACTGTGCATACAGCTTCTTAACCCTTCCAGTAGCAAATGTTAAGGAGTGTTACTTAGCTTATTCTCACCAAAATAGTTCAGATACTTAATCCTACTAGCAGAGTTAGAAAACTCAGGAAGCTGCTGTTTTCAAATAGTTTTAAAAATCCTGAGTTTTCAGTTTGCCAATTCCTTTTTATTATGTGTGTGTGGGATTAGGCCAGTTCAAAATGAAATTGCTGAACTGAGCCCCAGAGGCCACAGAATGGCCACAGAATATTTAGTTTATGAACCCAGCTGGCATTCAGACCTGAGATTGGTGTTGCCAGGAAATAATTAATTATGTATATTCATTGCAGGACCAATGTTAATTCTCTTGAGTTGACCAGGAAAAGTCACTAGAGGAAAACAAACCAGTGGTAAAATCCAGAATATGGATCAGTGGCAGTTCGTGCTCACTGCAAGCCACTCCCCATCACCTTACTTTCAGTTCATTCACCAGATGACCCTTAAAGGAGACAAACAAAGGCAACATACAACGAAGTTGAATAGATATTTTGGCTCACAATGGCACTTGGAAACGCACAGAGAGTAACATATTTATATAACCTAAGATATGAATTTGGTATCAAGATAAGTCAAATAGACTATGCCTACTACAAAGAAAACAAGTTAATAGAGTTATGCTTGAGTGAGATTTGATCAGATCTTAAAAACATGCCAAAAAAAGAAAAAAAAATCCTCTTAAAAACATAATTGTAAGAGGACAGTTTTTTGTGTTATTTCTTGGGTTCTGGTGCAGTTCCTTGATGACATTATTTCAAAACCTTCTTTCCAATGTTTTTTTCCTCTCTGTTATCCTATACAATTAATCACTCATTCTAAGCTTCTAGGCAAAATTTCTGTGCTTTCAGAGGCTTCATCACATCTGCCACCAGACAGTCAAAATTCCCTTTTTCTGTTATCACTCAATTATGTTCAAAATAAGTAATTTTTTTTTTTTTTTTTTTCCCGGAACCTCAGGATAAGAAGGTAGTTTAACTGCTGACCCCGTTTAAGTACTGAAAGGTTACTATAATGTCTCCCCAGAGCTTTCTCTTCTCCAGGCTGAACAACTCCAACTCCCTCAGCCTGTCTTTGTAGAAGAGTTGCTCCAGACCCTTGATTACCTTTGTGGCCCTCCTCTGGACTCGTTTTAATAGTTCTACATCCTTCTTCTGCTGAGGGTCCCAGAGCTGAACACGGGACTCTAGGTAGGGTCTCACAAGAGCAGATTAGAAGGGGAGGATCACCTCCCTCAATCTGATGGTCATACCGCTTTTGATGCAGCCCAGGACACAGTTGGATTTCTGGGCTGCAAGCACACATTGCCGGCTCATGTCAAGCTTCTGGCCCGTCTGGACGCCTACCTAGGCAGCCTGCTCTGAGGAACCTGCTTTGCAGGGAGGTTGGACCCGATGATCTTTCGAGGTCCCTTCCAACCCCTACGGTTCTGTGATTCTGTGATTCTGTGATTCTGTGATTCTGTGATTCTGTGATTCTGTGATTCTCATAAACCAACACCCCTAGGTCCTTCTCCTCAGAGCTGCCTTCAATCCATTTTCTGCCCAGCCTGTATTTTTGCCTTAGGATTGCCCTGACCCAGATGCAGGACCTTGCACTTGGCCTTGTTGAACCTCATGAGGTTTACATGAGCCCACCTCTCAAGCTTGTCAAGGTCCCTCTGGTTGGCATCCCTTCCCTCCAGCGTGTTGACCACACCACAGAGCTTGGTGTCATTGGCAAACTTGCTGAGAGTGCACTCGATCGCACTATCCATTTCACTGACAAAGACACTAAACAATGCCTGTCCCAATACCCTTCCCTGAGGAAAACCAGATCTCCACCTGAACATTGAGACATAGACTACAACATTTTGAGTGTGACCATCCAGCCAATTACTTACCTGGTGGTCTATCCATCAAATCCATGTCTCTCCAATTTAAAGACAAGGATATCATGTGGGACAGTGTCAAATGCTTTCCACAACTCCAGGTAGAGGACATCAGGTGCTCTTCCCCTATTCACCAATATTGTAACCCCATCATAGGCAGCCACCAGATTCATCAGGCATAGCTGCTCTTAGTGAAGCCATGTTGGCTTCATCAAGAAGCATACTTTGTGAGCATCTAAAATTTGCCTGTAGGCATATACATCACAATAATGAAGTTTGTTGTAAAGCCCTTGCTACATTTGTTAGATGCTGTCTTCTGTTATATTATATCCCAGAACTCAGTACTGTAACACTAGTATCTTTACTACTATAAAGCAAAATCTCGGCAAAAGATGTAAAGAATGTCCTAACAAACTGATCCCTTCCTTTCCATTCTTTTCAACAATTTTATCTTCATGGCTGCTCATACAAACGAGTTGCAATGTGTTTCATGTATCCAATACACCATGTATCCCTCAAGGTCTTCACAGTTGTTGGTTTTTTTTTCTGTTGTTTTTTGTTTGTTTGTTTGTTTTGCTAAAACATATTTTATAGTAGTCTTGAAAGGCTAGATAAACTTTCTTTTACCTGGACTCTGTTGCAATGTATAATTGCAGTACTGCAAAGAAGCATAGAACTATCCCTCTGAGAGGAGCAACTCATTTCCTCCTTTCTGTTTGTGTGGGGGGGGGTGGAAGGGGGGGAGGAGAGTAAACAGCCATTTGTTATCACATTCTGTTCATGTCATTTAGAAGAAAAAGCTGTATGGCAGAAAACTCTTTTCTCCTTCCTGTTTGAATACTGGTAGTGACAGTCTGTGAGGCATTCTCCTTTTGCCCACCCAGCACTCTATCTAAACTAAGACACACAAGAGTTTATCCATTAACAAAATAAATTTATTCTTAGATTTTTCTATAGACACTTCCATGAAAATTAATACTGCAGTCATATATATACTTCATGTACCCATTTGATTTGTATCATATTCCCTTTTTGGTAAGAAATCAATATTATGATATTGCCCTTAAATTCAATTGCATTTTGCTTATTCACCATTTCTATTTCTCTAGGACTTTGGTAAACAATTATGCTGGCTAAGGTTTTTGAAAGGAAAGGGGAGTAAATTGCTTTCTGTATAAATGCACAATTCTGTTTATGTTTATTCTGATGTCAGAGTAAAGCAGCAATCATGGGGATTAATTGTATTTGATTATTACAAGATAATGAGAGAGCTGAGGAAGGTAGTATTTATGATTCTTTGTGTTGGCATTATGATTCAAGTTAATAACCTCTCTGGATTTAAAACATGCAGCAGAGGATCATAGGAAAAAATTACCCATGCTATTCCATACACAGCTCAAATCCTGGATGTTCATATTTTAAACTGTGGCTACATCCCTCCTCTGGGAGGACTTCTATCTGATCACTCACTAAGTAATATGTAACAGTTTCAAAAAACAGGGAGAAAAATCTGTCCTTTATTTTTGTCACCAGAAATTCTGCCATTCAAGTCTTAAAGAATCAGGACACTCTCTGCCTCTTTCTAACAAAGAAGTACACTTTTTTTTTTTTTAATCTACAAAAAGTCAGTTTGACTGGATTGAAATTACTGAAGTACAAGGGTCTTTGTTAGGGTAACTCAGAGGGAGATTTGGTCTTGTGTCTTTTATTCTGAAGTCCATATAGGCTAAGTGCAACCTGCAGCTGTGAAAAGTTACACTTATTGAGACTAGTTTTCTGTATTTATCCATCAGTGGACAGAAACAGCAGATTCACAGGAAGGCATAAACCATGACTGGAAAATTATGTACAATATTGGAGAAATTACCAAAATTTTTCAAAACCCCACACAGTTCACAATTAATATATATTCAAAAACAAAAGGAATCTATTTATATCTCTTTACATAAATTTTGCCCTAATGTAATTAATGGCATAAAAATGTCAGGTTCAAAAAGAAAACATATTTTGCTCTTGACATTTCTTCCATATTTGACAACTAGTTGAATAGTTTAATTATGAGTTGAGTAAAGGATTATAAATTACAGAATGAAATCACAGTAAGGCTTGGGTTGGAAGAGACCTAAAAGGTCATCTAGTTTCAACTCCCCTGCCATAGGCAGAGATGTTATGAGTTTTTGTTTGTTGTTTGCTTTTCAATAAATGATTTTTTTACATTCTATTAGCCAGCCTTCTATTTGTGTATTAAGAAAACCCTGAATTACTTTCTGTATATCTACATTACAGAATCACAGAGTCATCTAGGTTGGAAGAGACCCCCAAGATCACTGAGTCCAACCTCTAACCTAACACTAACAAGTCCTCCACTAAACCATATCACTAAGCTCTACATCTAAACGTCTGTTAAAGACCTCCAGGGATGGTGACTCAACCACTTCCGTGGCCAGCCTATTCCAATGCCTAACAACCCTTTCAGTAAAGAAGTTCTTCCTAATATCCAACCTAAACCTCCCCTGGCGCAACTTTAGCCCATCCCCCCTCGCCCTGTCACCAGGCACGTAGGAGAATAGACCAACCCCCACCTCGCTACAGCCTCCTTTAAGGTACTTGTACAGTGTGATAAGGTCACCCCTGAGCCTTGTCTTCTCCAGGCTGAACAATCCCAGCTCCCTCAGCCGCTCCTTGTGAGACTTGTTCTCCAGACCCCTCACCAGCTTCGTTGACCTTCTCTGGATGTGCTCGAGCACCTCGATGTCCTTCTTGTAGCGAGGGTCCCAAAACTGAACACAGTACTCAAGGTGCGGCCTCACCAGAGCCGAGTACAGGGGGACAATCATTTCCCTAGCCCTGCTGGCCCCACTGTTTCTTATGGAAGCCAATATGCTGTTGGCTTTCTTGGCTACTGCACACTGCTGGCTCATATTCAGCCGACTATTAACCAATACATATTCTACATCTTCTATCACTTTTTTTTTTTTTTTTTTTTTTTTTTAACAAATTTCTGCCTGAACAGAATTGCCACAGTGTCTTCATATTGTAGTGAAACCTTCTTAGGTTTCTAAGTACTTCTGAAAACTAGACTGCCTTTTGTATCTCTTGGAAGCATCGTCCCAGGAGAAGAGAACCTGTAAAGTTCTTTTTCCTAAGAAGGTTCGTTTAATCAGATGTGAAATTTTCGTTTGGGAAAGTAATTTCCTTATTGCTTCTAGTCTTAATATTTGGAAGAGCACTACCAGTAACTAGTTCTATAAACAGAGTTTCTCTGTCATTAACCTACTTTACTCAATAGAAGAAAACTATTTCTGTATAATATTTGATTTCACTTGCATCCTTCTTTCTGAAGTTTAGATAGAAAAATAGATTTCAAGCCTTTTCAGCAAGTAATAGCATTGGCCATATTATTAATTTTGAGTGCTGTTAGAAATGAATAATCAGTACTTAAATTAAAAATCTGAAGAAAGTTCATGCATTAAGAACAGTGGAAATCAGTTAGAATTAACATCACTATTAAAAGTTGTTGCATTGGTTTCCTAGCTGTTGTAAATAAGGATAGTTAAATCAAAATGTAATTATCCGTGGCCACAAATTATACCAAAGCTGAGAACACAGGAAGATTCAAAAAAATAATAATCTGTGATATTTGAAATAGAAAATCCTTTGTCACACAAGCACAAACAAAAGTGTAACACTGTTTTCTATTGCTCTTGGTCACAATATGTAGGTTACAGATCTTAACCATTATAAATAGTATTCCAGTGTTGTGTGTTTCTAAGGTAGATGAATGAGTAAAGAAGGTGTGCTGAAAAATTTGCTGTTCAAAATCAATCGTTTCTTGGTTGATCTATACCACAATAAGAGTTGCATCTTTTTCATCTAATAAAGCATTTTTCTTAATGAGATGCCAGTGAGGTTTATATCACCAGACACAAGAAACTCAATACCATTTGATGCCATTCCTTTAGAGGCAACATAGATACGCATACATCCATTACCATAGAAAAAACTGCAAATTGTTATGTGAGACAGTGCCAGAATACCTCCACCACTGCATGGCAGCTGTAGCCCTGCACCCATCAGTCTTCAGTTCTGGGATTACCACTGTTAGGTTTATAGTCTTGGCTTTGGGAATCTTCCATTTTTTTTTTTCCCTTGTAACACTAATCGCTCCATTCTAATGAGCCTTTAACAAGTGCTCGCTCTATAATAGTTCTTACCTGTACAGCAGATAAGTTTGTCTGCTGTATTCAGGGTTATTATAATAAAATCACCTAAAGAGAACTTTTGGTATTATAAATGTCACTTCTGCTAACTCCTTTTTCAATTTTTCATTTGTCTTCCCTTGAGTTTTGCTGCAGATGGATCTTGGTTTCTTTCTTCTCCATTTATATTAAGATGCTGCTTACCCTGAGGTAGATGTCCCAGTTTTCCATAGGATCATGTCCACGGGATGAAGACAGTCAAGTTAAAGCTATTCTTGCTTAAGGAAAATCCCCACAGATTTTAAGAAAAATTTTGCAATCATAAGGGTTAGAGATTTACTAAGTGTATATGGACAGTTTCACAATAACTTCTTTTCTTTAAAACTACATGAAAATAAATATTATGTCAAGCACAAATCCATCTATAAATGAACTCTTAGAAAAGAGCCTTTGTTTAAATGATGAAATGACCAATCATGTTCTTCTGTTTATGTTTTAATTCATTTTGGCCAGGAGAAGTTAATGGTGACATTTTTGCAAGCTAATATAAGCACTTATGTAATGCTCAGCAAATACTTGGTATTTTTCCATAGGCATAGGTATGTTTCACTGTCATATACAGGAAGGCCAACTATCGTACAAGTATTCAAAATTCAGGGGAAAATAACGAATAGAAGCAAGGCTATGCCAAAAACAATGATTTATTTATTTATTTTACATTAAAGTTTACATTTCAGTGGTTCGTATGGTTTCTTTCAACATTTTCTTTGCAGGTTTACCATCTGCTGGAACAGTTTCTCTTTATTTTCCAGCATTATAATTCCCAATCCAAAAATACCTAATAGAAACTAATGTTCATGACTAATATTAATAGAAAATAACACATCTGATTAAATCTAAAATAAGATGAAACCTACAGTGGTAACAGCTGGTAGTTACCTTAAATCAAATAATAATGTTTCTGTTAATGTATTGTTGATACCAGCTCATTTTTCATTTCCCATGTGAGAGGATAGCAAGGGAAAGCTTTGAGTCAGTACCTGTCTCTGTATTTCTCTCTTGATTAAAACTCTATTTCTCTCACAATCGCCATTATTTTACTTTCTGTAAATATCCAAGAGTCCATAGGGAGAATGATTCAGTGGTGTGATGCATAAAGGCAGGAGGTAGTTTCAAATCCCTATCCCTATGACCAGTTAATTGTTTATAAAAACTGGAACAGCTCCATTAAGCTGCTGATTCTCTCCATCAAGAGATGAAAAGTGCCTTACTTCAGCATAGCCAACAGCTTCATAGCTAGGATTCCAACTGGGCATGGAGAAGACCTACATTCAAATCTGTACTGTAAACCAGAGGTAGAAGGACATGAGTTCATGTGTCCAGCACCCCAGGGATTGATCCTAATAATGCTGCTGTCAATTATGATATACGAGTTTCTGAGTTTACTGAAGACAGGGTGTAGACTGTCATGGAAATCCATTTTTTTTAAATCTCACCCTAAAAAAATCTAACCTAAGAGCAAAACATGTAGAGATATAATATATTTCAAGCTTTAAAACAATAAATAATGATTTTAAAAAACAGTAGTTATCACAGATGAATATTCAAGGTAACTGCGGGTAGTGACCCTCTTCTTGATAGGCATTGATCTCCCACTTCTTCATGGTAATTTAAGTAGTAAACAGCTTTATTGTTTTCAAGCTCATGCTTGTAGTTGGTTGGACCAAGAATGAAGGACTCTTCATGTTCTGGGTTAATCAGTTAATTACATTTTGCACCAGGAGGGAGATTTCCTAAAAAGCTGAGATAATGCAGACTACATGGGTATTTCCTTCCCTATAACCTCAGATCTCATTGTATATTTGGTAAATTCAACACCTGTCTCTGAATTTGTCACAGTAGCAGCTTGGTTGCAAAGGCCAAGGATGAGCACTTGTCTACTCATTCAGGATTTTAGATTAACAAACCATGAGGTTTGTAAGAGACCAGAAGATGTGGATACCTGCAGACAGAATCTCTTTCACAATAGGATCCTTCATTATTCCTAATAGCTAATATTCCATAAGTGCAGGTACGTGAGTGTGGCTCTTTATCTCTGCACTGGATGGTATGGATACGTATTTTTCAAAAATATCCAGCTACAGACCATAGCTTGTCAAATTCTCACCAAATTCTCAGTCTCCGAAATGAATTCCTAGGAACACAGACTCTGCCAAGTCTCTAGAGACTTTTATCCACAGACAGCATAAGAGTGACTAGGCATTTGCTCCTTTCCCATGCACCAGTTTTATCCCAGTATAATTCAGTATATTTTCTCCTGGATTACAACAAGCAGATGAAAACCAAGCCCACAGAATGAAGCGATCTAAGACTTTTCTATACATGACTCAGCTCTGTAGCTAAGGTACTGTTTCCATTTGCATCAGGCCCTCTCTTTTCCACTTACAAATATTAGGACAATGATCTCATACTAGAATATATCAGAAGTAATACAATTAGAAATGTATTGGTTTAAAATTGAAATAAGAGCAAAATGAGCTATATGATATCTTGCATACTACTCTGCCACCCAGCTAAGATTCTGTGTCCCAGAACAGTGGTCTCCAAACATTTTTGATCACATACCCAAATATATGTATTTTATGTATTTACTGATAAATTATATATATGTAGTACTGCACTAACATATTATGTACATTATAAAACATACATAAAAAGAGAAATTGAAAGGACAGACAAAAATGTAATAAGTACTTATAAAACTATTTATTTTGTTTAGTGTTATTTATATTTATTTTATTTTATGTCATTTTATTAATTAATGGCCCAAAACATATTTCCTTCAATGAGCTGTTTTGTGCATTCCCTGAGATGTGCACATATGACGTTAGAGTTCAATACCCTACAGTAAAGGTTTGCCACTTTTGCCACTTCTCTTTGGAGAAAGAAGAGGGAGAGGAGGAGAGGAGGAGGAGAGGAGAGAGGAGGAGAGAGGAGGAGAGGAGAGAGGAGGGGAGGAGAGAGGAGGAGATAGGAGGAGAGGAAAGGAGAGAGGAGGAGATAGGAGGAGAGGAGAGGAGAAAGGAGGAGATAGGAGGAGAGGAGAGGAGAGGAGAGGAGAGGAGAGGAGAGGAGAGG
>CM021729.1:18531178-18624765 GCA_011074415.1 Stictonetta naevosa
GAAGAGAAGAGAAGAGAAGAGAAGAGAAGAGAAGAGAAGAGAATCCATGCGTATTGAAAACATCTTGCGAAGAGAAGGGAATAAATAAGAATATAAAGCTTGTAAATGAAATCATTGTTCCTATAAAATTCTAAATTTCCATCAACTTTCACCATGTACACGAAATTATGCAAAAGTATGGATATGAGCAGCTCTCCTAGACAGAGCCAGGTGAGATTTCCAACATGAACAGTGTATATTAGATCAACACACATCTTTACAAGGATAAAATATATTTTATTTGTTGAAAACAAATTGGACTGGTGGAATGCATTAGGTAACAATGTGAAAGAAAAAAAAATAAATCTCTACTGTTTGAAATTAAATGAAATTGTGCTTAACTGTATTCTAGTTGGCTGTCAGAGTGCCAGTCTGACTCATTTTTAAATATAACTCAGCCACAAGAATGCTAACCAAATCTTGAAAATTTCATTCAGAAGTCTGCTAATAGCTATGACAAAGAGGAAAAAAACAGCAAAACTGTACCTCTTCTCATCAAAAAGGGTTGTCATGCAGATTAAAGTGAACTGGTAAATGTTCTGTTGACTAGTCATTTGGTGAAGAGTTTAAATCCCACAGTTACAGTAGATAGCCTAATTTCCAGGAATATCAAGGAGCTCAGTGGAACTATTTATACACTTAGAGATAAGTCCTGATTCAGAAAACAAACCAAAAAAATGTTGAAATTATCAGACATTTACATTCTTTATTGCTGCTGAATGAAATACAGAGCTGCATGTTTGCTTTAAGGCACTGGTCAGTACTCCTTACTCAGTGGCATTTCTGCCTCACGGAAGCAGATAAATATGTCAAATCTCTAAATCAGATTAATGCATTAAATGGTGATATGGACGCAAGGGAGAATTACTAGAGCATTCAGTCTTGAACCTGGTGAGAATGCTCTTTAAATATATGTATGTTAGCAACGGTCAGAACAAACCAGCATGAGGTGGTACCCTAGACAGGTATCTCTAAATTTTTCTTTCAGCCAGCAGTGACAAGCAATCAGTTAATTGGTAAAATGCAAGAAACCTTAGAGTATCTCATATATAATCCTCAGCATCCCAGGATGAAACCACTCAGTTTTGAGCCCTGCAAATGGCATTTTATAAGCTTCCTATAGAGCTTGCTGGCTCTCAGTCATCATTCCAGTTCAGGTTAGCAATCCTTAGATTAAACCAGATCTCGGCTAAAGACTGGAAGGAAATGAGGTACAAAGAATTGCCAGAAAGGTTGCCAATATCCTCAGTGTTTCAGCTCAAAACACTAAAAGATGTTGAAAATCGGTGTGGGTAATTTCACACCCTGCTTCAGTTTTAACAAAAGTGATCCAAGCGATATAATACCTGTGGAATACTTTGTACATAGTATTTGCAACATATCTAAACATAAAATTATCTTAGTTTATTTATTATTCTCTAGGGACCTTTTACTGATTTGGGGCTTGAGGGGAATTTTATCGGTGATGAATTTTCTTGTATGGAGGTAAGCATATAAGACTCAGGTCATATAGCTTAGTGAAGGTTTAAAAACAAAACTAACCAACTGTATACAAACCTCAGGAAGTCCATCATGCAAAGCTATTAGAAAGGACAAGATCAGTTTTCATATTGTAAAAGACAAAATTGAACATCACTTGAATCAAGCAACTCGGTGTCCTGGTTGACTGGAGCTCCTAAAACAAGAGATTGGTAGTTGAAAGAATACTTCTTTTAAAGGGGAAATAGCTATATCTAGGTTATAGTTGACATATAGTATATATGCAAGTATTGGAGTTTGTGAGAAAAAGCAGACAGCCCATGGCCATTTATCAGTCTCTCATCCAGAAACTCCTTCTGTTCACACCTAGTACCTTTCTCATTCCTGTAGGCATAGAGGTTTAATGCTGTACATCATGGCTTTGTGGAGCAACCAAGGGACAGAAAGTTCACATACCCTCCAGGATTTTATTCTCTCAGAAAGCTGGGCTGGTTTTGATATATGGCCAGAAATTAGACAGAAATGTCTGATTTATTTTATTTTATTTCATTTGGAGGGGGTGAGGAGTATAGTCCCTATTTATTTCTCTGAGATATGGGGTTGTGCTTGATACTGAGTAAAACATATATTTTTGTAGATGTTGCAGATTTATGGGCTGGGAATTTCATGGACATTAGAAGGAAAAAATAGGCTAGTATTGAGCACATCTGAAAATGTTTCCCTAATGGAAGAAAGATACTAACAGATAAAGTAGGCATTTTAATATATTTAATAACGGTTTCAGTTATTATTTTCTATTAATAATTTAAGCAGCTTGGGAAGCATCAGACTTCAACAGCAACCATTTCTGCAACTGGCTACAACAAAGACCGAGGCAGGCAGGCAGTTCGTGCTGCCAGTTCCAGTAAATAAAATGAGAATGCTCTTGGGCCCTGAAGTGAAATGTGTGAAAATCCCATTACAATAACAAATTCTTTTAGCAGCCAAAAGACGTTAGGTGCAAGCAATATGCCTTTTAGTGATGGTCCCAGACAAAGGTGTAAGAATTGTCTGGAAGTGGCAATTGACCTGAGCTGAAAGCATCCCAAGAAAAGTTTATGCAGTACAAGGGAAGGTATTACAGTTTATGGGCACATCTGGTCTACTGCTTAACAATATTGGAAGCTATAAATTGTATTTCTAGATATAGTTTCAGAATTCAGACGTATTTTCACACTTACATTTTGCTGTCTGATTTCACATATGTGCATGCAAATCTCCAAGTATGTACAAATTTGAAGAGTAATAATTGCATGCTTCATGTATGCATTGCATACTTCACTCAATTTATTATCCAATTTAGATTTGAAGACATTAGTCATAATATATATTTTTTTGATAGTTTTTCTCAAAATTTTGCAATCTCATTGTTCAAACTCATGCTTAATATCCTGTTTTAATTAGTTTAATTCCAGCTTCCAGTTTTAATTCATAGCAATTGTAGTTCTTAATTTTTTTCTTTATAGCCAGTGAAGAAATTTTTAGTTATAGGATATTTCAAATCAAAATTTAAAGTGTTTGTATTAACTTCCAGAGTAATCATCTCCCCCATGCTAGAAAAACACTTCAGAAAATTGTGATATATTTCTTCACTGTACTTCTCCCTTTAAGAGTCATATTCACTAGCAGTTCTGGATGTGTTTCTGCATCTGTTCATGAGCATTCAGCTGCTTTGTTGTTTGAACACAAAATCATTCATGTATTTCAAAAATAAATTTAAAAAGAAAATCAAAATACTTTTTATTTTCAAGGAAAAACAAGACTTAACATTTTCAAACTTCAAAATTTTTCAGTGTGTGATGTTATCATCGCTTGTAAATGACATCCAAACCCATGTGGTATGAGAAATGCATACTTAACACACAGCACTTCTCTGAACATTTTTTAAAAAATCTGCAATGTTCAGTAATTCAGTTATGTTGATTCCACTGCAAACCACAGGCTTTTGGGTCATACGTTGAGTACAGGTCATTTGAGACAATTCCAGATCTGGAAAGCTCAGGGCTGAGGATTAGATTGCAGTCAGACTCATTTTATACTGCCCCCCTCCTTTTTTTTTTTTTATTTTATTTTTTCCTCTATGGTGTTTTTAACTGTTGCATAGGTTTTGCATAACAGGAGTTATTGACAGCCTCTAGGTGGACAAAAATTACAAGCTTGGTGTATCATTTTTCTATTCACATTTAAGAAATGCTGAAATAAAATCTTTATTGTTACATTTTATATGAAGATTATGTCCTTACAGGAATAAGTCTGAAATCTCTATTACTCTGCATAATGTGATATGCATCAAAGCAAAAGGAGCATAAGACACTATCATCTAATCTGAGCAGTGTTTTAGTATTTCTGTGTATTATTGTAAAGTAGGAAATTTTATGGGTAATACAAGAGAAAATCATGCATAAGAAGTGAGAAAGTTCTATGTATTACAGACTTACTTGTATGAAGTGGTTAAGATTATATGTTTACCGTTGAAATATTTGAGCATAAGTCTATCCATTCTTTACTGCTACAATGGGCATGTATGCTTTATATAGCATAAAAACAAAACATAAAGGTATAAAAAATGGTATTCATCTTTTTAGCACGAGCAGAGCTCAGAATTCTCTACAAAAAATAAGTAGTGATTTAAGTTTTCACCAGATGGCCTATCCTGGATATGAGTTAAAGCTTGTGTGTTGCTAATGTTCAAACTAGTCTTGTGGAAGAAAAATATATATGGATTTTTCAACCAATCTACTGCTAACTGTAGTCCTAATCTAATGGCTCCATTAGAAACTCCATAGCTGAAACATGTAGCACTCTTGAGCAAGACTGCCACAGTGGACTTTTTTTGGGCTGCGTGAGATGTCTGTTATCACAGCAAGACCAAAAATCTTACTACCTTAGCCTCTCTGCTTAGCTCTTTAATAACATTGCTGTCTCTGAAGTGGAACCATCTTTTCTTTCATGGATCAGCTCTGTTTTTAGCTCAGCCTACCAAACTAAATCTCACTTCACACAGATACAAGCACCTGGACAAGAGGAATATTGCCTATGTCAGACACCACATTAGAGCTTCCTGCTTATGAGTCATATAATTGTTCAGCTAATTTCTAGCACAATGCATACATAATCCACACCCTAAAGCAAATCTATCTCTTTTTGGGGTGGAATCATCAGGGACTGTTGAATATAGGGGATAAAACCATTGATTTTCTTACTTTCTTTTTCTCTTTCCAACAGAATGTCTCAAATGAACATGATACTACTCTGAATTTGGGGCTGGAGGTTTATCACATAGGAACCAGTAGAGAAATAGAAGAAAAGTGGTAGGAGGTGTTTGTTAATGTATCAGAGGACTAATGTGAATAATATCTTGTAGCAAGACTATTGAAGAAAATGAAAATTGCTTAGAGAATATAAATCTGTAAATAGAAAGTAGAAATTAAATTTTGGTATTTAGTAGTCACTCAAATGCATCAGAAGTAAGAGTGCAAAAACAGGTATAAAAAAGCCTACCTTATTTTGGAAATTGCTTGGACTTCTAATAGAGAACAGAATACAGCTTTCTTATGTTCCACAAGGACACTTGCATGAATGCAGACAGCTGATCAGTGAGGTCTTAGGAAAATCATTTCAAGGAATGTGTGAGAGAAAGCAATTAATGAAATAAATGTCATTAAAATCAGAATGGCAAACTGACTCACTGTGGAGAAAAACAATTGAGAAATGCAATAAATTACAAATATGGCTGCATCAGCCATTATTTAATAGACAAGCAAGCACAAGTACCTAAGGACAAAATTAGAAAGGCAAAATTGGAGAGTAAATGACATAAAAACATCAAGAAACAGACATTATTCTGTAAGTAGAAAAGGAACACACAGGCCAGTTCCGTAAAGGGAAGAGGTGATCAGTCACAGGTGCAGAGAAGGATGAAACATTCTCTCAAAGAACCATTTATTACCATTCAGTTAATGAAGAAATCCTAAGCAACCTTAAAATCAGTACAGATTATCACTTTGAATCTGAAAAGGATAAGGCAAGCATGGCACATATCTTAAAAAGCGAGGACTTAAAGGATTATAGATCCAACTTAATGTCAGTATTGGTTAAAGAGCTACAACAATCAATTTTATAAGCATCTGAGGGATAACAACGTTGATTAATGTATCCAGTGTAGGTTTATCAAGAACAAATTGTGGAAGCCAATGTAATTTCCTTTTATGTTAAGAGAAACAGCCTAGTAAGTGAGGGAGAAGCTGAATTTGTGATATTTTGGCATCACCAAAAAATTTGTCACTGACTTGAATGACATTCTAATTTGCAACTGAAGGAAGTATAGTCCAGACAAAATAGTTATCCAGTGGAGAAACACAAAAGTGATTCTCAATAGTAAGCTTTCAAACTGGGTAATAATTTCAAGAGACCTACACAACTCTGTTTCAGGCATGCTTCTGTTCAAGATTTTCATGAAATAATGAGACAGAGAGAGAGAAAGAAAGAGAGAGAGAAGATATCATGGAACCACAGTGAGATTTAAATACTTTGGATGAATCACAGAATCACAGAATCATCTAGGTTGGAAGAGACCTCCAAGATCACCGAGTCCAACCTCTGACCTAACACTAACAAGTCCTCCACATGAAGGACAGGAGGACTGAAATTTAGGGTGTTCTTTCTATAAGAATGAGTCTACACTCAAAAGAACTTCCTTTTGTGAAATCCATTGACAAAATGAATGCAAACAATATTTACTTTATTTGTATATTTTTAAAGGTTAACTTTTTCTTTAAATTCATAGGATTGTACTTTCAATTCATAGGATAGGACTAGGGGAAAATATCTTAATAAACATTCACAAATCTTTGCAAAATTGACTGACCCTGAAAAACACTTACCAAAACCCACAAAATGACAGAGGAAGTGTACATATTTTTGGATGAATACATGAGCAAGAATTTCATAGTTCACTGAGCAACCAATGAGATTAGAAGCTATTTTTATGTAACCCACAGGAAAAAACCAGGCTGGATAGATGAGATAAACTGTGGTTTAGGAACAAGCAGTCGAGCAGAATCATATATAAGATTCATGGGGAAAAATCACAGAACAGGGTACTCTGAGGGGAGATATGAATGGAACATACTGAGAGTTGAAAAAATCTGATAGAATCCATTACTACAGAACTACAGTGGAAAAAAAGCAACAGCTAAAGTCTTATTGTACAGAACAGGCCATGTTATTAACACTAGGGAAATTAACGCTTGAGAAAAATCCATAAACACAACAGCAGATGCCTGAACTGGTAACACCAGTGTATACATATGGAGAGTAATTTCATCACAGCAAACCAAGATGTTTCCCCCCCCCCCTTTTTTTTTTTCCTTTTTTCTTTCTTTGTGGAAAAGGACCCCTGATATGAACTGTGAACTTCTCGTGAGATGCACTAGGATGCACTATCTCGGTGTATTTCCTGAGCTATGCTTGTCATTGCAGTGTGTTGACTCCTCTTTTCCCCCACTGGAGTTATATTACTTCTTGGAAATCCAGCAGAGGAACCTCAGGCACATCTGACCATTTGCTGTTTGCTGTATTTCACAACGGTATTTCATGAATAATGTGAACAACAGATAGCAGAAAAGGATTACAGAATTCTTAGTCACATAATACAAAGAATCTGTTATTGAAATTAACAGTAAGAAAAGGTAAAAAGCATCTCAATCCCTAACTGAAAGAAAGGTTCCAACCTATTACAGACAACCTGTACATGAGGAGGCAAAGGAATGAATATTGGTAGTATACATATGCATATATAGAGGAGGCGATGTTTGACTTGATCACAACCCTGAAGTCCAAAACTGTGTAATTTAGTGGGAGCTCTGGATGCAGAAGTGTAATGCATCCTCAGCAGGTTTGCTGGGGATACTAAACTTCAAAGTGGTGTTGATTCCCTGGAGGGAGAAGAGGCATTGTTGAGAGATATCTAGAGATACTGGAACAATGGGCAATCACCAATGACATGCAGTTCAAAACAGGAAAATTGCATGTTCTACACCTGGGATGGAGGAATGTCTGACACAGATACAGACTGGAAGATGAGTGGCTGGGGAACAATTCAGAAGAAAGAGAGCTTGAGGTGCTGGTTGATAGCAGGATCAACATAAGCCTGCAGTGCGCTCTGGCAGCTAAGAGGGCAAATTCTGTTCTGTAGAAAGGAAATCAGCTTCTCACACCGGAAATTCACATCAAATATCTGAGTTAGCAAAATAGTGCAGTAATTGTACCACTGACACCTCTTTACTAGCTTTTATTTTAAACCATATTATTCCAGAGTAAGGCCGTAATTCCACAGTCATCAATACCAAATTAATACATTATCAAATCACATATTTAAAAGAAAATGATCCAAATCAAGCATGCAGTTTATGGCTGTATTTACTCTGCTTTAGCTAGAATATACTGTTGACAGGCTTAACACCAAAAGCTAGATACAAGTCAGATGATAGGCCCATGGTAGAAGGTCAGCCCATTCAAAGTGTGAAAACACCTCAAGAAGCAAAGAGCTTACACTGGGTAATTGCTTTTGTGTCATGCAATGGTAGTGATTTTGGTCTGTTACTAGGAACCCTAAAGCCCGACTGTGCACATCATGAAACAACAGGCTGAGGGCATATTTATTTTCCCAAGTATATCACAGCTGGTATAATAATAATAATAATAACAATAAATAATAATAATATCAGTAATAGTAAGTAGCAGTAATAGTAATTATAATAAATCCCAGTTTTACCTAATGGTTCATGTACACAGAGAGGAGAACCAATATAAAAATACCCTGTGATCCTATTCTATCAAGGCTATTCCAGTAATAAAATATTTTGCAACAAGGTGTTATCTAAAACACTTGGTTATAGATTAATTGTTCAGAACCTAATTGGTAAACTGTGTCAACACAAGCTATGATTTATATGGTTTATCAAAGTGTAGCCTATGATAACAGCACAGGGAAATCTTAATTTTAACAATCAGTTTTAAACAAAATCATATAATCTTTAGGTACCAGATTGCAAAATAACAAGGATACCATTTTTCATTGCAAAATATTTTACTTGTATGTACTACTGCCAAGTAGCCCAAATAAGATTGCATTTCTAAAGCCAAAGGAAAAATCATGTTTACTGGTTTACTAGGTATGTATTCTGAGACTGTCATGAGGAGCATTTACAGATTTTCCCTTAATGCTCACTGAACTATAAAAAGTAGTTATTGCAGACTCTTAAATCAATTATACTCTTCTAAAAAACTAAAAATAAAAAATATTGAAGAAGTTTAAAACAACAACAAACTTATTCAGCTTGTATAGGTGACATTGATTCAAGTCAGGTAAAAAATTAGAAAAGATCATGCACATCTTTGTTAGGCCATTAAAATGCTCTATGTAATCTGCTTCTATCTGTCTCATTGCAACCTTTTGTATATGTGCAGAAACGACTTTTTTGTTTCTCACCAAAAGGAATCTGCTGGCAAAGGCTGTCTCCACAGCCTTTGTGTCCTTTGTGTTCAACACAAAGGACAAAATGAGGGAATTCTGTAACTGGATGTTTTAAAATTGCTGTAGTATGAGCTAAGAAATCATGATTTGAAGACAAGAATAAATTACAGAATCACAGAATAACTGAGGTTGGAAGGGAACTCTGGAGATCATCTAGTGCAGTCCCCCTGCCAAGCAGGATCACCTAGAGCATGCTGCACAGGACTGCATCCAGGTGCGTATCTCCAGAGAAGGAGACTCCACAGCCTCCCTGCACAACCTGTTCCAGTACTCTGACACCCTCACAGTAAAGAAGTGTTCTGTTTTCTCATATTCAAATGGAAATTCCTGTGTTTCAGTTTGTGCCCATTGCCTCTCGTCTCATCCAGTGAAAAGAGTCTGTCCCCATCTGCTTGACACCCTCCCTTCAGGTATTTATACACATTGATGAGGTCTCACCTCAGTCTTCTCTTTTCCAGGCTAAACAGGCCCAGCTCTCTCAGCCTGTCCCCATACAATAGGTGCTCCAGTCCTCTCATCATCTTTGTCTTGTGTCAGGAAGAAACCAAATGAGATTTAACAAGAGCAAGTGTAGTGTCCTGCACCTGGGAAGGAACAACCTTATGTATCAGTACAGGCTGGAGGACGACCAGCTGGAGATGAGCTCAGCAGAGAATGATCTGGGGGTTCTCGTGGACGACGGGTTGACCATGAGCAGTGTGTTCTTCCTTCCTTCCTTCCTTCCTTCCTTCCTTCCTTCCTTCCTTTGGTTGTTTATGTAGACTAAGGAAAGCACTTCCATGCAACCTAGTGTACCCTCTTTATTGCATTGGCATTGCATTTGGATCTAGAATGAGTTCATTCAAGAGGCTCTGTGCAGGGATCTTGTGGTACATGTTGTTAGCTTGTACCAACTCAACTGAAACTATCAAAAGTCAGATTTTATTTCAGGACAGCTTTGTAGAAAGTTTCTGAAAGTAAACTTCTGTAATCAACTACAGACCACTCTTTTACAATTCCATATTATTTCATCACTGTTAAAAAAACATAGCTCCTTCAGTGTCCGATGTGTACAATGCAAAAATTTTATTAGTCTGATATCTAAATTCTGTCCTCCTTGCCCAGTGTCATATTCACTGAAGTACTGGAAAACCTGACATACAGGAAGGGATGATAAGTCTCTCCTGTGTTTGTTACTGGAATGGAGCTGCTCAGCTATAGAGGAGAAAATAGGATTTAATCCCTTATCCATCAAATGTGGCTATAGAACCACATCTTTTCTGAATTTTGGGAGAAAATGATATAATACAACTCATCCCAACTGTTTGCAATTAAAAATATATTAAAAAAAAAAAAAAGTTTAACGGATTTAATGCAGAAATAACTATGTAATTTTTAGACATTTCTCTGATTAAGTGCTCACTGATGTTTGAAATAACAGTGCATTGAACACAGTGGACTATACCAACAAAAATAGTATACTTCTCAATTGCTATCAGATTTTTGTATGTCAATGTGAACTTAAGCAAAGTAAAAAGAAAAAAATAGTTCCCTACACAGCTGAATGGGCAAAAACAGACTGTCTAACTAAAAATTACTTTATATATTGGAAGTTTTGTTGAATTATTATATCGAGTAAGTACATATTTGAGTTCTCTGGAATATCTGAAATCAGATTTTTATTTATTTTTATTATTCTGAGTTTAATCACATTGCTGGAAATAAAATTCTGAAGAGAAGACAATCACAGATTATTCAGATTTTATTGTGAGAAGTATAAATTTTATTCTGTAATTTTTTGAAAAGGGAAAGATGGTTTGTATTAACTCATATGGGAATCAATACAAAATTGATTAATCAATGTTGTCAAAAGTCCCACACATAAATGTCTTCTCCAAAAACCTGCACTTCTCTAATTAAACCTCTCATTAGAAAACAATCTTCAGAAAGGATTCACATTCACTGAAGGTGAAAAATATTTATTTGTATGATATGCCCTCATGATCCTAAGTGCATGATTGTTTCCAATGACAATGGGACTGTTTATCCTGGAGAAGGCTCTGGAGGCAAGGTGGAGTGGATCTCATCAATGTCTATAAATACCTGAAGGGAGGTTGCAAAGAAGATGGAGCCAGGCTCTTTTCAGTGGTGCCCCATGCAAGGACAAAAGGCAATGGGCTCAAGCTGGAACACAGGAGACACTCTGACGACTGTGATATTTACTGAGCACTGGCACAGCTTGCCTAGAAGGGCTGTGGAGTGTCTCTCCTTGGAGATTCTAAAAAGCTGCCTCGGTATGGTTGTGGACAACCTGCTCTGGGTGTCCCTTCTTGAGTAGGGGGTTAGACCAAATGACCTCCAGAGGACCCTACCAACTTCAACCACTTTTATGTAATTCTGGGACTATTCCACTACTGAAATATCACTTTCAAACATTGAATCATGGATATTAATGGTATGTTTATGCTACTGTACTTACAGGAGCCTGACATTGAAATAGTGTGAAGAAAACATGGAATTAGTCTTTAGCTCAGCTAAGAGAAATGAGTGATATTCACAGTTCAAAAGAGCTGCCCACTTCATTATTGTCCGTAGCTCTCTGCCATGAAACAATGTGAAATTTGCAGAAGCAGAGTATCTTATTGCCAAGTT
Source organism: Stictonetta naevosa (assembly GCA_011074415.1). Classification (NCBI taxonomy): domain Eukaryota; kingdom Metazoa; phylum Chordata; class Aves; order Anseriformes; family Anatidae; genus Stictonetta; species Stictonetta naevosa. The sequence continues at coordinate 18,542,904 of CM021729.1, forward strand.
TGCATAAATATCTTATATAATGCAGAAGAAGGATATCTGTAGGTATGGAAAGAATACTCAGTACAGTGCAGGTAGAGAGCTGATCTGAATGAAGAAATGTAGCTAGCTTAGGTGACAGCTCCAAAGAAGACAGGAGTTTGTAGGCTTCAGTGCAAGCTGACCATCTGTACTGTTAGCAGCCTACAGAAGTGTGTCATTACTATTATTGTTACTCAAGCCAGCTCTCTTAAAGCTAGACTGAATATATCTAGCTAGGCTGTAATTACCACACCTCCTGATAGTAGAATAGTCAAGTACAGTAGCTTATATGAAAATCCTAATGGTTCTACAGAGGATCATGTACAGAGTCTTACCAAAGAGCATCTGTATATTAGAATGCAACCACTTCAAAAAAAGTGAATCCTGCTTTCCTTGTTTTTCAGAAGGAATTCTGCTGAAGTACTGAAGATTGGTATTCTGAGCAAGTGGAAGAGGATTTGCCCTAGGCAAGTTTACATTCCCAGAAATTAGCGTTTTACAGTTTACTTACCATTTCCATTTCCTTGGAAAAAATGTTATTTTTAAATGGAATGAACAGAGGGTAAGAAAATATTGTTTTATCAAAAGAGGGGAAAAACTCCATCAAATGTGTATGAAAAGAAATCTGGAAAAAAAAAATCTTGCTTTTACTATTAAAAGAAAAATGTGGATTGATACAGATAAACATTTAGAATTAACTGATATAAACTAACAGATTGTTGATATTGTTTTTCTTTCTCACACCATTTTTGGTTTTGGATGGTTGACATTTTTACTAGTTACAAATTTACAAATATTGTACATTATTTTTCTAATCATTTATTTCATTCTACAATTTTTTTTTGTCTCCTTTGTAGTTTACTCATCAGAAATTAGCAACATTGATGGAATGGTGTTGCTCATTACCTGTGATGTCCTCAGAGATAATCTCTTAAATGGAATAACAAAAAGGACACTTCAATGCCAACACATTAACATTGTAACCAAGCTGAATAGGGATTTCTTTTTTTACATGTGACTTCATTATTTGACCTTCAAAGAAGTTTTTAAATAGGGTAGTTCTAAATCAAGGTTTTAATAAATTTGGTTTATTGTTATTCGAAAGACCATCCTCATAAGAATGTTTTGCCTGTATCTGTATTGTTCAGGTTGTTTTGAGGCCATAATGTGGTGCCTGGATTTAACTACTTGAACAGTCCACTCTGGAAATCCATTTAAAAAATATCAGAATTCATATAAAAATTCATAGCCCAGCTCCAAGAAAACTGTCAAAATACTACTTTTGTTAGAGACCTGCTCTTGTTGCTGCTCTGTGTGACAGTGGTGTATAGTTATTAGCATTCCGCCAATAATTGATGCTGCTTCCTTATTTAACTAGCGAAAAGCAAGGGAGGATATTTGCTTTCATTTCAAAAAAAAAAAAAATAGACTTCATAGACCATATATCCAGCCTGCCTCCTACAGATGTCAATAAAAAATAAATAATAAATAATAACATAAAATAAATTTTAAAAATTATTTTGATGGGACCAAGATCAGCTTTTAAGACATCGGTTAAAATTCAGCAGTGGGACAAACTTGCTATCTTTCTTATTACAATTCATAATCCACACAGCCAAATACAGAAATTGTGATTTGTGGTTATATACAATATTCCCTTTCTCTATCCACGGCCCTTTATTTACATTCATACTGAAAGTTTTTAGTCTGGCAATTCTCATATCTCTTACTAAGACTTTGAGCCTGTGGTGATCAGTCATCTTTCTGTGCACTTTTCTGGAGCCTTCTCCTTTATATGAGGAGAAGGATCAAAAGATCTCCCCTTACATTCCAAATCTCTGAAGTCTTTTTCTCTGTGATTCCAACTGTTTTTGCTCATAGCTTCTATTCAGGGCACACTAATTTGGGGATGATGGGAAAATGTAATCAAGAAAAGATTGCAAGAGGTGTTATGGAAAAAACAAGGCTGTCTAAGAAAATGACATTTTCTGAGGTTTTCATCACATGTATTCATTGCTGAACACATGACTTGCAGTTAGAAATTTTTACCTCCCCATCTATCAAATTTGCAAAAATTGATTGCAATGTACAGGTGTTTTTATATATCATCCCTGTACAATTGTATGGCATTACTACAGTTGTGTGAAGGAAATATATGCAGCTTTAAAAATAATTAGCAGCCTAAAAGCAAACACAGATATTATCAATGGACAGACAGTATACTAATACACAATGCATGTTCAGGATTTATTTATGTTTTGTACTAATTACCTTTTGCAGGAATGAAAGAGAACTTTGAAACTGAAGTCTTAAAATAGAGAGTCCTTGAAATGACATAAATCTTCGAAACAGCTTTCCTGACAAGAGTAAGAACTACTGTTCAGAAGTACTACCAGATCTTCCCACATTTATGACAATAAACTTTAATTTGCTCTTGATACTGTACCCTCATTATTTGGCTTCTTGATTCTTTCAGCTAGAATCTGCAGCACCACAGATGCAGTATGTGACAAGCAGTATACTGCGTTATCCAGGAAGAAGAATGAGACCACTCCAGAGTGTAAGAAGACATCAATATAATGGATAATGAATGTCTAACAGTTAGCAATTATGATATGAAACCCAAGACTTCAGTCTGTGCTTCAGTGCCTAGGATTTCATGCAGAATATATTTCAATTGGTTTTAAACAGGGAATTCCATTTCCATCACTAGTGAGGACATGAAATATTTGACTACTTACCTCTGTCTTCTGCAGAATCTATTTAACTTAGACAAGTGTGATTTCAAATTAGGTATCTTACCTTCTATTTGTTCTATGTGTTCAAGCATTTCGTTGATATCTTTATAATTAAACAAGTAGGAAATTGCCTCTGAGAATATGAGTTAATCATTTTCCTTCAACTACATCACTGTATTAGTAATTGTTTTCAAGCAAAGTTAAATTATCTTCTGGGAGTACATCAAGACAGAGGATTTGGCACTTTTAGCATCTGTTCTAGTTGGCCTAAACTGGATGGGTACACACAGAACAGGCATCTGGTTTAAAGTGATTTTCAGAAACACAGCTTGTACTCTGCCTGGTTTATGTCTTTGGGATTTCTCTTTTATCTCATAACGCCTAACAAAGTTTTCTGCAATAGCGTATATTGCCTATGATTTTTAGTGTGCATTCGCACTTTCAGCTTGTTTTCTTCCTGCCTAGTTTGAGTGAGAAAATGCATTTGCAGAGGCATTTTGAAAACCAGGATTAATGCTTTCACACTAGTAAATCCTGTGACTGAGAGCTGGCAAGACTTTCTATGCATTAGTATGCAAGGATTCTGTTACAGTGACCATCGTCACTTCTGGTTGAGATTTGAGACAAGGAGACAAGCGGACTTGGGTATCAGTCAGTTAGTCCATCAAGATGTCAAGAAACCAAGAACATGTTGGATGGCTACACTGGAAAATGGAATAGGATAGCCTTACAAAGTGAGATTGTTAATAGGTCTTCAGTATGCCAAGGAACAAAATTATGTAATTTCTCTTATGTCACTTGGTAGACCTAAAATAAGTTTAATACATTTCTGAGACCATTTGCTGTTTCTGATACCAACCAGGAGAGAATGGCTCACTTCCTTGTTATTAAATTATCTCATACTGTAAAGCAGCATGGGCACATGCAAATTGACTAGTGGAAATGGTCCACAGTGTATAACAAACTGAGTTTGGAAATTGTTTGGAAGAGCTCATGTGGGCCACTAGGAAACACGTTAAAAATTTCACAGCATGTACAATTGAATTTCAGTGCCAAGGACATTCCCTTGCACAGTTCAATTTGCTAGCAGGTTTCAGTTTGCCCCTTAGGACTGCTTGAGGTAGTTTGCTCAGTTAAGCATTTGTATAATCTAGAAAGTGACATAAAAGTCCGTGTACATGAAGCATACATTGACTTCTGTAACAAAAGATCAGTTGTTAAAAGAAGAGATGCATTAAGTAGTTATTACAACGAAAGAAAAATGGAATTGCTAATTGTTTTTCTCTACTAGAAAATGTATGTATAATTTTAACCCTCTTGTAAGCAGCTCCCTGCCATTTCTGTGCAACAATAAAAATAGTAAACCCCATCAAGAGTTTTTTTCTAACATTCCTATTCACACTTCTTAAAAGTTCCACAGAGTAAGCCAGCCTGTGATGCCACAGACATTTTCTGAGTTTCCTCAAAATTTACAAGAAAGAGAAAGAAACAAAAAAATCTCAAGGAAATTCTGACCAAAAGAAATTAAAGACTAACCAACTTAATTGTGTCTTTGATATCTATGGCCTTGCTGTTTATAGAATCATAGGATCATAGAATGGTTTGGATTGGAAGGAACCTTAAAGATCATCTGGTTCCAACTCCCTGCCATGGGCAGGGACACCTCCCACCAGACTGGGTTGCCCAAAGGCCCATCCAGACTGGCCTTGAGCACTTCCAGGATTGGGGCATCCACAGCTTCTCTGGGCAGCCTATTCCAGTGTCTCACCAACCTCACAGTAAAGAATTTCTTCCTTATATCCAATCTAAATCTCCCCTGTTTCAGTTTAAAGCCATTACTCCTTGTACTCCATTACTCCTGCACTCCCTGACAAAGGGTCCCTCCCCAGCTTTTCTGTAGGCTCTCTTTAGGTACTGGTAGACTGCTATAAGGTTTCACCAGAGCCTTCTTTTCTCCAAGCTGAACAATCCCAACTCCCTCAGCCTAACTTCAAAGGAGAAGTATTTGGAGCATTAGTGCTAATCTGCATTAATAAAATGTATCTTTGAAAACAAAAGGTTGTATTCAGAATGGAAATCATTTATTCCCATCAATTTTCTTGAACATATTCTAGCTTCATACCAGCCTGAAAACTATCAAACAAGGAAAGAGCAGCAGAAACGTGCTTTCTAACAGGAATCTGCAATAAGGCAGAAGAACAAATGACATACTTAGTTACATAAGATGTTTTCATTTTGGAAGTGTACAAGACTTGTTAACAAGTGAGACCACACTATAAGAAAGAAAAGCATAAAATGTTATGGAAATCCAGTTCATCTCAACAGATTAATGCTCTATATGAATTTTTTAATATCTTTTAAAATTTTATTTATGACCTAAACCTTCTCTCTTTCTCTTTTCTGTTTTGTTTTGATTTTTAGCTTTCTTTCTGGAGGTGTACAATTTTCCCTGTGTATTCTGAGTTTCAGAGATTTCTATCAGGACTTGCTTAAGTTTTGTGTGTTCAGCAGTTTTGCAGATTGGGCTTTTCAGATTCTAATTCCTCTATCTGCAGCTGTGGCTCTGTGCTTGAAACCTATGTATGATCCTAATGAGAATGCAGAACAGTGATGTGGAACAAGAGTTCTGAGAAAATAAGTGCCTCATTTATGTCTGAGGTCTTAACACTGGAGTCAAATGTAGACATTTGAAATAACAATACTGTCAATCATGTTATATTCAGAGGTGAAAAATTCATCTGAAATGACATTCCAAAGGGATGGCAAAGCATGAGGATTTGAGGGTGTTATGCATTACTAAGAGCACAATTCTTAGTTCCAGAACTTGAGGTAGTATAGATATTAAACTATTGTTCTTGTTTACCACTGAGGACTCTTTTCCTCCAGTTAGTGACAGCAGTGGGCAGGAACAGAAGAGTTTAGCCTTTGCGATATTGATTCAGATTCTTCCCACAGAATCTGAGATTCTTCCACAGGTTTGCAGGAGTCCTGGCAGCAAATGCATGGGCATGGAGCAGGCTTCTGTGAAAGGCAAGAAAATCACTGCAACTTCTGGAAGTGGAAAATAGCTTCCTTCCAGTCTTGCTCTGCTGCCTGAAACTCCAGTTAAAAAGGAAAGAATTTAAACTGGAGTTTTGGAAAATACAAAGTCCTGACTGACCCATTTTTACACAGAGGTAAATCTTATTTATATATAGAAGCAACTAAGTACAGGATAACCCCTGTGAAAAAAGGGCACCACTGTGTAGTCATAAAAAATAATCATGGCAAGGTGAGGCTTTCAGCTATAGAAGATATTGTTATGCTTGTATCCTGTTGTCTTTCTAAATTGTAAATGCAGTTTTACAGCTTCTTTGCTTTATATAAGTAGAAATGTGTGCCCTTCCCTTTCACCACGCTTGGAGGAACCACTAGGTGTTAAATGACTCTTGAGTAATATCTCAGTTTTTGGGGAAGGGAAACTGTAGAATGTTAGAATTCTTCCATACACTGAGGAGTTTCAAATGGGCAACTCTAGGCATGAGGCACATTTCAGCCCAAGCTAATTGTATTACTAGACAGTAGAAAAATCCCTTTCATTGTGGGCTAACAGGGTGGGTGATCTATATGTTTGTCATCTCGTAAGCAAAAAGGGAGTCTGTAAATCTTACAGCAGATGGTAGATTTATGCTACAGTCTGTGTTCTTTTCATGGGATTTATTACCATATGTGCTGCTTCTATTTTACCATCCTTCTGTTTTGATTACTGATACAACTCTATTTGAATGCAAGGAGGATTAGGGCTCTATGTAATGAAACCAAGTCAGGTTCCAAAAGAGCAATAAGCATCACACTCATCTTTAATGTAAAGATGGTACTAGATCACAAAATAAAATGATATGAAAGAAATTATCAATTTGGTGGTTAACCATTTTTTAAGATGTTGTAGTCTGTGATTTAAACCCTGTAAGAAGGGGATAAAGGCCAGCATATGCTTTTAAGAACATCAGTGCTTAATTAGTATTAATTTACACTATTATTAGCATTTGGCTAAACATCCATAAGGCAGCTGGGAACTTCTGGAAGCCTCTTTGGGTGGACTGCTAGACAGGGGCCTACTTTGTGTTTCCTCATTCCAAGAGCAGTACCATTACTTGCATTCCTCTTCCATCTCCTCATCCCCTTTCTGTCTCTCTCTCTTCCAGGTAGCTGACTTGAACAGATGGGAGAGGAGTCACAAAAAGGTAAAAACATTCAAAGTTGAAGTCAAATATACCTTCATAAGAAAGAGAATTAGTATCTTCTACTTAAAAGTCAGAAATATTTTATGGATAAAAGCAGTCCAGAAGAGATCTGAGAGTCCAGCATCAATTCTAGAAGTCTGACAAGAGGATCTGTTTGACATCCTGTTTGACTCAGCATTCTCCTGCATACCTTTATAATGAGGAGAAGGATGGCCTATAGAGTTAAAAAGTTAAAAAACAGTTGTAGTTGTGTTGTCCCCTGTGTCGAGCTATAAAGTGTCATAGGCTGACCTACAAAAATCTTGTTTTTTTGTTTGTTTGTTTTAAAATTTGGTTTAGTTTCACTGAGGACAGGAAGCAGGACAGAATAACTATGTACCAGTCACTTTGACTGTTCTGTTATCTTAAACCTGATGTCCTTTCAACAAAAGAAAATGTTGAATTTATGCTTTTGGGTGAATTTGCATTAACTGTCTCTCCCACCATATATTATTTTCCATGTAGAAATGTCTCCAGAATACAAATAAAACCAGGTGAACCCCATATTTTGGATATTTATTTTTGAGGACAGTCTGATGATGAGAGAATGATGGGAGTTACTATACATGATTAAAGCATTATTACATCACTGATAAAAAAATACATTTCATTAGATAATTACCTAAAAGGTTATTGTCTTTGGTGCAGTCCATGTAGTATATGCTTTTTATTGATCAAAGTCACAGAAAATTAGTAACACTGATGAAAATACTTCTGTGGGTGAGGATGAAGCAATTAAGTGTAGAAACATGTTTGAATAAAGTCTCGGTCTCGTAGAATTTAAACAACATTTTTTAAACTAAAAAGGGTAGATTTAGATTAGACAATAGGAGGAAATTCTTTACGCAGAGTGTGGTGAGGCACTGGAAAAAGTTGCCTAGAGAAGCTGTGGATATCCCATCCCTGGAAGTATTTGAGGCCAAATACTGTGGGGCTTTGAGCTACACGATCTAGTGGGAGGTGTCCCTGCCCATGGCAAGGGGGTGGAATCAAAGAATCATAGAATCATTAAGGTTAGAAAAGACCTTCAAGAACATCTGGTCCAATCATCCACCTACTACCAATATCACACAGTAAAGCATGTCCCTAAGTACCATATCCAACCTTTCCTTAAACACCCCCAGGGACTCCACCACCTCCCTGGGCAACGAGTTCCAATGACTGACTACTCTTTCTGAGAAGAAATGTCCCCTCATTTCCAACCTAAACCTCCCCTGGTGCAACTTGAGACCATTCCCTTTAGTCCTATCACTAGTTATCTGTGAGAAGAGGCCAACCCCCAGCTCCCCACACCTTCCTTTCAGGTAGTTGTAGAGAGCAGTAAGGTCTCCCCTGAGCCTCCTCTTCTCAGAATCACAGAATCATCTAGGTTGGAAGAGACCTCCAAGATCACTGAGTTCTCCATACTAAACACTTCCCTCAGCTGCTCCCCATGGGACTTGTGTTCCAGGCCCTTCACCAGGTTTGTAGCCCTTATCTGGACATGCTTCAGGGCCTCAATGTCCTTGTAGTGAGGGGCCCAAAACTGAACACAGCACTCGGGGTGCGGCCTCACCAGAGCAGAGCACAGGGGGATGATCACCTCCCTGATCCTGTTGGCTACACTATTCCTGATACAAGCCAGGAATCCACTGGCCTTCTTGGCCACCTGGGAACCTTGCCAGCTCATGTTCAGGTGAGCATCAACCTACACGTCCAGATCCTTTTTCTCTGCAGAGCTTTCCAGCCATTCTGCCCCAAGCCTGTAGCATTGCAGATCAACACATACCCCCAGCTTGATGTCATCTGCAAACTTACTGAGGGTGTATTCAATTCCCTTGTCTAAATCATCAATAAAGATCTTAAAGAGGATAGGCCCCAATATTGACCACTGGGGAACACCACTCATGACTAGTCACCAGCTGGATTTAAATCCATTCACTACCACTCTCTGGGCCCAGCCATCCTGCCAGTTTTTAATCCAACATAGAGTGTACTTTCCAATCTATGGGCTGCCAGCTTGTCCAGTAGTCTGTGGGAAACTGTGTCAAAGGCTTTGCTGAAGTCTAGGTAGACTGTGTCAACATCCTTTACCTCATCTGCCAGGTGGGTCACCCAGTCATAGAAGGAAAAGAGTTTGGTCAGGCAGGATTTGCCTTTCATGAACCCATGCTAACTGGGCCTGATCCCCTGGTTGTCTTGCACATGTTGTGTGGTTGCATTCAAGATGACATGTTCCATAACATGATGGTCTTTAAGGTCCCTTTCAACCCAAAACATTCTATGATTCTGTGACTGCTCTCACAAATGCTTAAGGCCATTTATATCATGACATTGTGATATTGTATGCCTTCTGAAACACTGCTTGCTTTTTTTTCAAATCCTGTCAGTCAACCATAAAACACTACCCCCAAAACATTTCTGAACACTCAGGCAGTCAGAAATACTTTTTCATATATTTAATATCATAATATGTCTTTCAAATCCTATTTTATCTATATAAACTATTCATAAGAATTGACTTCTCTAATTCTATATGAAAATAATGACAAGAGCCAGAGCCAAAAATAGTTAGTAGGTCACTCCTTGATCATCCCCGTTCTAATGTTTAAGTTTCCTCTTGTGGATGTCATGTTGAACAAATACAATATGCTGACATAATGTAGAAATCTTTATGTTACTCTTAGTTTTCTTTTAATAGTGCCAACATATACAGTATTTACCATCCCTTAATACTTCGGTGTTATGTTCTTCACTGTCAACAACTTAAATCTTTATCTTCTGATATTTTCACTTTCTGTTAAGAACTGAATTACATGTATTCCAGTCAAGAAAAAAAATGTGATGGAAATATTACCTAGTGTCACCTCCCTTTCTGAGAAGAATATAAATTTGGCTGATATTATCAAAGTGCAAATTTAGTGCCTGATTTTCAGACTTTAACAGACTGTTCAGATACATCACAAGTGTCCATCACCTTTGACAATAATGACTGATTTAAAGCTTCTATTTTATTAGATGAGAATATCAGTAGGTTTAAATTCATTGTTGGTTCCCTGCTTGATATGGGATTTTTACAAGAAGCCTTCTATCTTCATATGGTACCTAGCACAATATTCCTCCCTCCCTCAGCTTCAATTACTGGGAAATTAGCATAATATTTTGCAATTAATTTTGGTGAGGAAGATGTTTGTGTAGTCTCCCTTTGGATGTTATTATTAGATATTCTTAAAACAGTTCCTAATGACCAAAGCCATGCTGAGGCCTATTGTGGCAGGTGCTGTACAAATTACAGTAAGTAATCAAGTAAAGTTTATAATTTTCAGATGGCTGCTGCATTTTTTCCATTTTTCTAGTGAATATTAGATAGTATAAAATGTGCAGAGTCTATGTGCGCAGTTCATAGTATGGCTTCTACATATTGACAAAATGCTATCATAACAAAACAACCCACCCTTAACAAAAACAAACAAACAAACAAAAGTAACCTTTCAGTACCCATCCCAATGAAAACAGGTAAGGTAAATATTACTCTGGTGTTTGTTATGGCCTAAAGACCAACAACAGTAAGCTTCCTTACTTTACCTACCTTTCAAGCAAGCTTATTTATTCTACATACTACAGATTGGATTAGTTGCCCAGAACTTTGGTGTCTCTCCTTTGGGTGTCTCTTAAGTTGTGGTTTAGTTTTTCCTATTGCTAATACTTTTTATCACAGTATGCTTTCTGAAAACTACAAACTATTCTATAATTTCCCCTTATCTTGTGCTTTGATCTAAACTGACATCCTAAAACCATGTCAATTCATTAATTAAAATGTTGCTTGAATCATTAACAAGGCACATTAACTGATACCATCCCAAATACAGATTTTTTTGTTGAACCCTGACACTTACCTCCTCAAAATTATTTTGAGCAATTATTCTTTAGCACGTAATAACCAAGCCCATTAATTTTGTTTCTAATCTAAAAAGAACAAGGCTTTTCCCCAACAGTGCTATTTTTAATGAAGTTGAAAATTTCGGTAAACTATGGAAGAAAGGGGTTATACCAAACCTAACTACAAGTCGGGTTTTGGGTCAGTTTAATTCCTCCTGGACTGTTATTCAGGTCAGTCCACTTTGTCTATATCCCACCTCCTTTTCTGCTGTCAGTAAAAAGTTGGAGAAACCAGTAGCTAAGTACTTCAGCACAGTCCACACTCTTCTCAGGACTTGTTATACCTAAAGATAAATGACAGTCTGCAAAATGCTGATGGCTCATGGATAAGTCAACCAGCTTTCCCCATTCAATCCCAAGAATGTAATTCAGAAAAATCTTTAGAATAATTAAGAACAAACCTTCTGCAAAAATATCGAGATTTCTACCTTGTTACTTGCTCAGAACATAGTGATTGGAATTAGATTCTTAAAGTCTCAGACACAACCAGTGAATTAATTGCTCTTTACATAGGTCAGCCTTTATGAGCTGTTTTTTTTAATCATTTATTTGCATATATTCCATAGTTAGTGATGAAACTCATGTTAACCAGTAACCATTCCAGCAAGATGTATCATTTCAGTTTACTCTAATGGACAGATTTGAAAAATTACTTGTTCCAGTAATGAAATAAATTTCCCTGGTAAAGACATAATCTCACTTCATCAATATTTTATTTGTAGCAATCTTGAAGATAAATGTCACCATCATTAATTAAAATGTTTCCCTAAAGTCTCACACTTCTAGTCAGCTAACCATTATTTCTGTATTTTTACTTCCTAAATTTCTCAAGCTTTTAACTAGTTAACTAAGAATTGCAACCATTTCAAGTTAGTGCAGAATATGTCAACTATCTAAACAGAAGGTTAGAACCTTCTGTTTAGATAGTTGACATATTCTGCACTAACTGGCCATCTTGTTTTGTGGTACATCTCTTCATAAACTTTATGTTGTGAATCTGCTGGTACTCTGACACTTGCTCTTTCGGGCCGAAGTCAGGGCATCGGTAACAGAGGGGCATTGACTGTGGAAATCGCTCCCTCTACTGGTTATTTGAGCCTTTTGCTTTTGCAGTTCACAACATCAATTCAGCATCTACCAGACAGATCTAACCTGTGGTTTTATCTTCTCCTATCTGTTTGGTGTCCCACTGTCTAGAAGCACAGTCCGTACTTTTGCTTGATATAAAGCAGTCTCATATGCACTTGTTGAACGTTTCTTTTGAAATCAGAAAATTGAGAGAGATTTAATGGAAAAATGCAATGTCTGACAAAAACACAAAAGAAGAAAGACAGTTTCAGATGAAAAAATAAGGAAAGGAAAGGAAAGAAAAGAAAAGAAAAGAAAAGGAAGCCCTTAAAAAGATAGAGAGATAAAAGATTGAAAAGTGTACAGAAAATTTTTAAACTTGTTATTGCAGAAAATTTGCAGAGGCTAAGCAGGTACCAACAAGTATATAAACTATGCAGTTAGGAGAAACATGGAACATATTACAAATACAAATACAAAGGTAGATACCTAGACCTGGATTCTGTAACTATCCTAATCATGCACTTTCTAGAAGATACAGTGACAAATGTACTCATTCTCTATAGCGTGGGATTGTTCCTGTGCAGGACCATCAGTTTAAATCAAGGCAATACTTTTCCTGATCACTGACAGTTTAACCTCTTGTGGGTAGCTGAAAATATAATCTTCCTTACATTTCTGCTTTATATTTAAAATGTCATCTTAAAAAGCTGGCAGAGCATGAATCTGATTTCTCTTTGGAAGACGGGAGAATATGGTTGTGGACATGAGTCTGCTAATGATGTCTAGTTGTTCCTTCTCTTGGAGGCAGCAATAGTATCTTTAGTTCATTTGGTCAGTGATGAGACGCTTTAATGCCCCACCGCAGGTAAATTACTCTGGCAGATTCCTTTGTCCATGGACCATAGAGAAACAGCCACAGCAGTGACAGCTGTACACACACTGACTGACAACAAGCAGAAAAATGAAGAGCAAGTGTGTGCCCGGGAGGGAGAACTCCAACCCATAGATGTCTCCAATTGTTCTCCATGGAGTTCTCCAAACACTAGCCCAGGCTGGCTCCCACCATGAACGACAGGCAATACTCCAGGTGGGGAATGTCATTCTATGACCCACACGTGCTTCTCCTTGGCACATTACCTGGCTGTGAGAACATGCAGAACACAAACACTTTCTGACATTATTCAGATTCCTTTTGCCTTAAAATTTAATGGTTTTTACAGATGTATATTTTTTCTGGTATTGTAAATGAAATTCTGTTTGCAACCTAATACAGAAATATTTCATTCCTCCTTTTTATTAACAAGAATCACACTTTTAAAAATTCAGCTTTAAAAGATAGTAAAATTTTACTACATACATTTCTGTAGCCCCACCAACGGGACAGAGATTCTTGAAGTAAACTAAATTTGCTTGCAAAGTACTAATAGATCTTACCACTTCAATTTATTTTTGAATGGGTAATAAGAATTAAGTATTTTTGCTAAGGTATAGACGGATTTTACCACTCAATAAAATTAAAATCAGCTTCTTATAATCTTTCATTATTTCTACTGTATATAAATTTACAATGATTTTGCATTGCTGCACTTAGCATGAGGAGCCACAGGCTCTCCTGTAAAGTACAACAGTGCTAACATAGAAATCAATACACTATTGTACTATTGTTTCTCATATGTCTTTAATATTAATGACCTAACTGGGAGGGGGGTGGGGGGGAGAGATGCACCAAAACAGAAACCTGAAGCATACACAATCACAGACCTTAGATTCCTGAAGAAGAGAACAACAGCTGCTGCAGCTAGTATTTCAGACATTCTGAAACTGTGATATCATGGAACAAAGGACAAAGCATTGCCAGAAGACTGCTGCTTAATGTAAAATTTACAATTACATGCCAACTGTGTGTTGCATTGTCATGTTACACTGTGACATCATTTAAGACTTGCAGTCACAGATCGCAGATCTAGTCTCATTCGTGCTAATCCCTGAAGATATACAAAAATCCACTGCACTTTCCCTAAGGATTTTCAGTTTGAGGAATTCAAGTGGATCATCTGAGTAGATGTGGGAAGTGGAAGATGTCATTGTGTACTATCATGTTATAAAGATTGTAACGATTGTGTTGATTGTAAAGGTTATGTTGCAAGATTGTGTGTTTCACATCCACCACCCAAACCTGGATGGATGCATACAGGCTTCTAAAATCAATATGCTCTCTATAAATAGGAAAATATAAATATCACAATATTATCCTTTTTACTGATTTTACTTCATCTTAAATCTTTATACCTCTGTCTGTAAAACACCATCGTATGCCTCGATCCTATAACTCAATGTACAAAGTACTGCTGACTTCGTAGAGCTTTAACAAGATTGAATCTGTCCTTTATCCAACTGTAAACTGAACCACAACCTATAAATGAATATATACAAAACATACACACTGTTCCTCATACTATTATAGAATCATAGAATATCCCGAGTTGGAAGGGACCCACAAGGATCATGGAGTCCAACTTCTGACTTCACACAGGTCTACCCAGAAAATCAGACCATGTGACTAAGTGCACAGTGCAAACACTTCTTAAGCTCCAACAGGCTTGGTGCCATGACTATGTCCCTGGGGAGCCTGTTCCGGTGCATGACCACCCTCTTGATGAAGAACCTTTTCCTGATCTCCAACCTGAACCTCCCCTGTCACAGCTTGAATTATAATTTGTACTATCTATTTCTACATATATATCCTTTTCCATTACACTCAAGTTAAACTGTAAGCATCTTTCACCTGGATGACATCTCTACTATAAGTGTAGATCAGCTCCATGTCTTAATATGGTAATTTCATCCATCTTTCTCAAGGAGTTTTCTCTTCATATATGGTGTTTTCCATAAAATGGCACATATTCAGTGTTTAATCATCTAGAATTTCTCTCCAAGCCTTCTTCTTGTTCAGATTAAAATCTACTCTGAAGCTATGTACTGTATGATTAAAATCTTTAGATATTCATAAACAATGAATTTAACATTTTAATCAGTTCTCTGTTGAAATACTATCATTCTTATGTCCTTGTTATAAACCACAGAGAAGATAATAAAATGCTACACAAATCAAACATTTATAAACATGTATGAACATCTTAGCATAATTATGAATGTGAGCACATGAACCTAATTGGACATATGAGCAACTATAGCAAACAAATAATTAAGAACCTAATTCTAGATCAGATGCAATGCATTAAGCATTACACTGTCTTTCTGTCTTTGGCAGCAGAATTTAAAGACCTTTAAAACTGAAATATATTTTTTTTCCGGGGGGTGGAATGGAACAGCTACTTTGAGGGGCATCTCAGGTACATTTTAATGGACTGTTATGACTCAGTTCAGCTGTGAGTAACAAAGTTTGTAGTGCCATTTGAGATGCTCTCATGTATTTAACCTGGTCTGCTCTGGAAGGCCATATGTGATACTTACCATTATTATAAAGATGTGAGCATTTTAAGTAGCACTGGAGTCATAAGTGTGGGTATCTAAACCAAGCTTTGTGCCAAAATCATAAAAAGCACTCAGAATACTAATTTGTGATGGCCAACTAGCCCTTTAAGTGCCTGCAGTTTGTAAGTGTCCACATTATGAACCACACTATTGTCTAAACATTTAAGCCTAATGTCTTGCTCAGAAGCAAGACAGGTCCATAGCTTTGTCCTTAAGTCCACTGCACCTTGAGCAAGAGATGGGGATGTGACTAAACCATATCAAAGACCATAAAAGTGACTGCTCTGTTACCTCATAGCATCAGTGCTTTGACCTGAAGAGAGCTGAGCATCATGATTGCATGGGCGTGAGTTCTTACTCACTAGCTCTGGCAGCATCCTGCTCAGTGCTGTAACAGAAAATCGCCCTTTGGGGATCTCTCCCTTCACTGTCTCTGTGAGGCATGCAGTTGCCCTGAATCACCTCACGAAAGCAGGGAGTTTCCTTTCAGCCAATCAGTACTTGGTTCTGGCATCTGAAATAGTTGCTCTAGCAGGTACCTTTGTTGGGATAAACCAAAGTTTACATTTAAGGATTACAGATTGGCTTCTACAGCAAAAGCAGCACAGTAACCCTCAATTTAGATAAAGACTGGTAACAGATACATAACTAAAGTGAAAACATTGTTTAATGTAGTGACTTATTATATTACACATTTTAGATGATTATATGACAGGAAGAGAATTTTGGATCTCTGTAAGATCTGGCAGCAGAATTCACAGGCATCATATTTCAGTAATAGTGAAAATATTATGCATAATCAGGCATGAGAGTAGGTGGTTCTTTTGACTACAACAAAGGAATATTTGAACACAGTATCATGTTGAAAGATAAAGCTTCAAAGTCCTATATTTTATTACACCTTCAACTTGCCTATCCCAAGCACAAAATAGCATACATCAGACCACAATTCTTGATTCAGAAACCATGAAATATAAATAATCAACAACATTTTCAAAAAAGGAAAGGCAGAAAATATCTTAGAATGATTTATGTCAATTAAAATTGGTATCTGAACAAGAATATCAACCTCTGAGTGTAAAACAAAGAAATTTTTCACAACTGAACATTTTAATTATGGAACATAACTGGAACATGTATGTAAACAAGCTAACTCTGAAGTAATGTGTAGATGAGTTTATTGCCCGGTGATTTCTTGTTATATACCAAGATTTGTCAGTTGATAAATTCCAGCAATTTAATAGGCTAAAAACAGAGCTGAGAATTATATTAATACAAAAGGAAAAAGTATATAAAACAACTGCAAAATCATTGTAAATCATTATTTATGCAAAAATATCTTGTTCACAGTATATGTCCATTTAAAGAAGTCCTATAAAATTAATACATTAAACTATTTGCAAGGAAGATGAGATATTTTAACTTAGTCTGACTTCTAAAAAGAAAAATAGATCACATTGTTTTCTTCAGCAGTCAGACAACCTGCTCACTCTTCAAGTCAAGCACTTTATTTGAAAATACAGTTTTGTTTATCTTTCCATTTAACTTAAAACAAAACAACTTAATCAAAAACCCTTATCAAAATTTACAATGACGGGCTTATTGGTAATGTCACTATTTTTTTACCTGGTTACCTAAACTATATATAAAATAGCACAGAACCCTCTTCAGAGGGTTGTTAATTAATTTCTACATGTCTGCTTAGAGTAAAACATATAAGTTGGTCCTTGAAGATCACTGAAATTCCCTTTCCCAATCCTTTGGGCACAGGCATGTTCTCTTCCATTGTGTATAGTCCCACAGATCTTAAAATCTTTGAAGCTGGGACACCACAGAGATAAAGACAGAACGTTTTTATCTATATCTGGTTAATTATTATGTTCTCCTAGGTTGTAGAAAATGTGGGATGAATGAACAGGCTATGAAGAGTACTGATCTTAGTTCTATTTCTGTGTAAGTGCCTTCTGTTGCAGGAACTAGATCCCAACAGGTAATAAACAGAACACAAACTAATAAACTCCAACAGCCTGAACAGTTTTCAGAACATGTAATCTTTGTGCCATTTTCTTTTCCCTACCTCAGGACAACAGGATTCCTAGATCATCAGGATTCTGAAGCACTGAGGAGATTTCTGCATCTAACACTGTTAAAGATTTCATTCCAGTGACCAAGTGACTACCAGGAAAGAAAATGGTATCAAGAATTGCTTTATTATGTCTAGCCCTGAGTGATTTAGATGCTTTAAAAATGTTTACCCTCGCTCTAACATGGCCTATGACCATACACAGAAATTTTAGACTGATCTGATTGTTCTTTGAAGGGAAGCAAAAATAAAGCTTATGATTTGTTAAAAGACGGATTTTCTGTATAGTCTAGAGATTTCATATAGGAGTATGATGAGCTTCACAAATCAGATTTGGAAATTTAACTGCAAATATAAACCATTATCTTCAAGGGAAAGGGAAAGATATATCATTTTCTTACAATTTACTTTGTAATAGTGAGATTTCTTCAATGGTAAATCAGATTGAAAACCAGAGTGTATTTTTAAAAGGACTGTAAAGAGCAAGATGGTAATCTCCACACAGTGAAATGTTGTGCTTTATGGTTATTGAAATGCCTAGAGTCACCTAAGTTTTTCTAACAATGAATCCTATGGTGAAGGGTGAAAGGGGTTTTCTCACTGGGGTTCTGCTAATATAATGCTGTTCTGCTAATATAATGATACTCAAATATGCAGGCTGCTTAGGATAAGAAAAAAAAAGTTAAGGCAACAATAAATTTCTTCCTCTGCTCAGCATCAAGTCCTGAAAGTTCTGCATAACAGATTCTGTTTCTTCACTCATGTTTCCTAATGCTAACTCTCTGGCCATTTCCTAAGATAATTTCCTCCAGCACAATTAATCAAATAATAGATATGCAGATGTTAGAGACAAACCCAGCTGATGGGGACAGTATAATCACACAGAATCATACAATGGCTTGGGTTGGAAGGGATATAAAAGATCACCCCATTCCAAACCCCTGCCATGGGCAGGGACACCTCCCACCAGACCAGGTTGCCCAAAGCCCCATCCAGCCTGGCCTTGAGCACTTCCAGGGATGGGGCATCCACAGCTGCTCTGGGCAACTTGTTCCAGTGCCTCACCACCTTCACAGTAAATAATTTCTTTTGAATATCTAATCTAAATGAAATAGAATATTCTCTTTTAATTTAAAGCCATTACCCCTTGTCTTATCACTATCTGCCCGTAGAAAAAGTCTTTCTCCATCTTTTCTGTAATCCCCTTCTAAGTACCCAAAGGCACAAGGAGGTCTCCCCAGATCCTTCTCTTTTCCAGGCTGCATAAGTGTGGAAAAGCAAAGCTCCCTAGCTTTTTCAGACTGTCTTCATAGGAGAGGCACTCCAGCTCTCTGACCATCCTCATGGTACTCTTGGACCCGCTCTAACAGGTACATGTCTTTCTTGTGCTGGGTGCCCCAGACCAGGACACAGAACTCCAAGTGAAGCCTCACAAGGACAAAACAGTGGAGGACAATCACCTCCCCAGTCACCTCCCTCGACCTGCTGCCCACTCCTCTGGTGATGCAGCCCAGGATGCAGAAGGCTTTCTTAACTGCAAGTGCATACTTCTGGCTCATGTCAAGTTTTTTGTTGTACACCAGAACCCACAATTCCTTCTCTGCAAGACTGCTCTTAATAAATTCTTCTCCCAGTCTACTCATGTCTGGGATTGTTCTCATAATGTGTCAAAGGGCCAGGTATTACAGAACTAAGTTAATGCCTAGGGTAATCTTCAGTTCACTGTTGAATATTTGGACAAAATGTAATTTCTTCTATTGTAGATGTATTTTGGTAAAGAAATGAACACTACAGGAATAAAAATGTAGTAATCCATTTTCCTAAGTAGCTGAGATTTTTTTTTCCAGTTCAGCATCATTGTTGGCAAGGAGAACATGTCCCTGTTGTGGCTACCACCACTTGCTAGAAGCCAGGGCAATGTTCCTACAGCACTTGTGAACTGGATATACTACCCATGTGCCATGGAGGTGAAAGCAGTATGTGACACCAGACATGCACAAAGCATGGCACCACTGGAGTGCACTCTGTAGTGTTCAATAATTCACTGCAAACAGCCTTCATTATAGCCTTGCTGATATCCCATTCTTGTCTCAACAGTAGGTCAAAAATATTCTGTTTTCTGTTTTATTGTCTCTCAGTTTGGTAATGGTATTGCTCATTGCATTGCCCACTGTAGACATTGTAGACCTAAGGGGTCATCCCAGAAAAAAAAAAAAAAAAAAAAAAAAAAAAAAAAAAAAACACTTCATACCTATACAAATTTAAGAGCTAACTTCCGTACCAGGCTGTCATGTATGCTAAAGCCACAACACAAGCAATATCCATTAACCTTCTTACTGATCACTTTACCCTCTCTAACCTCACACATGCCAGCTGCCCTGTCCTCATCCTGTGACAGACAAAAACTACCTGTAAGACAATAAATACAGCTAACCACACAGCTGAGCGCACTTTCCCTTTGCTCAATAAAATCAAAGATGCTCAACAAAAATTCTCAAAATATAATCTCATAAGTAGAAGAAAGGTTTTATCTTTCCTCATTTTATTTGCTGTTTCTATGAAATATGCCATACAGTGTCTTTCATTTCTTTCCCCAGTGCCATCTTCAATATTTCTCTGTAAGCATGGGATGCCAATAAATTGCCTTAGTCCAACTCTACATCTTCCTTAAGAAGAATCAAATGAGATAACAAACTTTTAAAATAGCAAAAGCTTTCTGATCTGATTTAATATTCTTTCAACTCTGAAGATGAAGCCCTAAATTAGCAGCTCTTTTATTTACTCCATTCATTTCCTTATTTTGCTTGAACTACATACCTTTACCAATTGTCTGCTATACAATGCCTTATACCTATTCATTACTAATAAATACTGCTTTTTCTAAATGGTACTTATGGTTAAAATTTGAACATATTGTACCATACTGGAAATTACTCCAAAATAAGTCTCTCTATTCTACATAAGATTACTGGGCAATCATGGCAGAGCACAACAGAATTTAGTTATTGTGAGCATCCTACCTGTGAACACCTTTATGTAGACCCTCTTTACTGGGTCTACATAAAACAGGAAAAAGAAGCAATTAGCACAACATCTCACCAAATGTATTGCTCACTGAAAGGATTTAGTGATTAATCCTAACAATGTTTTTCTTGAAAATATATACAGCTTTTCTAACCATGGAGAAAGAAAAGAATAAGACAGGTAAATAGTTAAACATAATCCAGGGTAATTTTGGGTGGGGAGGGAGTTGTGTGTTTTGTTGTTGTTTGTTTAACAAACACAAGCAATTATAGTGTTTAACCACAAAACTGACAAACATTAAGTATTTTAGTTAACTGTAGTTATTGAAAAACATAAGACTTTCTGAATGAATGTTTATTTTTATTTGTATAGTGCTATTCTTTGAAATCTCTTCACATGCATAAGACTTTAGATAGCTGGAACTGAATAAATCTGTACACTCTGCCAAGAAACAACAGACTAAATAATTCCTCTGTTAGAAGGCAGTCTATTAGAACAACAGCATAGAAAAGAGCAAACATCAATGGTATTGCAGAATCACAGAATGGCTGAGAATGAAAGGGACCTCTGGATGTCTTCTGGTCCAACACCCTGCTCAAGCAGGACCACCTTAGAGGTGTTTGCTGAGGACCATGTCAGCTTTGGAGTACCTCCAAGGAGGAACACTCCATAATCTCTTTGCCCACCCATGCTCAAGATAATGGCCTTAGGAATATGATTCAACTTTTGATTAGACATGAATACGTCTGGCAGTTGCACTCAATAACCTTTGTAGGTCCCTAGCAATTGAACTATTCTAATTCTAATTCTCTGGGCAACCTCTACCAATGCTTGATCACCCACACAATGAAGTGTTTCCTGATGTTCAGACAGAGCCACCTGTGTTCCACTTTCTGCTCATTGACTCTTCTCCTGCTGCTGGACACCACTGAAAAGAGCTTGGCACCCTGCAGAGCTGTTTGAGAAGATTCCCCCAAGCCAGAGGGGATGTTAAACATCTCCTGGTTGAACAGTCCCAGCTCTCTCAGTCTGTCCTCACGGGAGAGATGCTCCAGTTCCTTCATCATCTTTGTGACCCTTTGTTGGGCTCTCTCCAGTACATCCATGTCTCTCTTGCACTGGTGAGCACAAAACTGGATGCAGGACTTCTCTAGGTGTAGCCTTACCAGTACTGAATAGAGGAGAAGGATCATCTCCCTTGCCCAGCCAGCCACACCTCTAATGCAGCCCATGACGCTATGAACCTTCCTGCTGCAAGGCTGCATTGCTGGCTCGTGTTCAGCTTGGTGCCCACCGGGACCCCCAGGTCCCTTCCTGCAGAGCTGCTTCCCACCTGGGTGGCCCCAGCCTGTCCTGGTGCCTGGGGTTGTTCCTTCCCAGGTGCAAGATTCAGCACTTCTTGTTGATTTTTATGAGATTCTTGTCAGCCTGCTTCTCCACCCTGTCAATGTTCCCCTGGATGGCAGCATGACCCTCTGGTGCACCTGCTACATCTACAGACAATTTTGTGGCTGGGTTCTCTCCCATGCTGCCCTACATGATTTACGGCACCTCTGTGTAAAAGTTAATGAATTTACTTTGTTGTTGTTCCGCATTTAGTTTAAAACTTCCTCTTTCCTTTGGTGCCTATTAAAATACTCAGGGGCTGCTGATGTGCTGACAGGCAGCAGTACGTGACTGCTTGCTGGTGGTTGTGTGTCCTCTGATCGCCCTGGCCCCCTCCCTGGCTGTGAGCTCGGCCAGGGCTTGTTCTTTGGCCCTGAAGAGCCCCAAACACGGCGAGCACCGCACTGCGCACCTGAAACAGCAGCCTGAAGCGTCAGGGAGAACCTGCACTCCCCCCTTTACGGACAGGGACCGCTTCCCCCCAGCGCACACACGCACACACACACACTCAAATCTTCCGATTTTTATTGAAAAGTTCCAGTTCATTTCTCCCACCGCCTCGGTCACACCCTGCTGCCGGGGCCGACCCCACCCCGGCTCCCCCTCTGCCAGTCAGGAGCCGAGAGGCCGTGCCACCCTCAGGCCTCGGAGCGGCGCGGGCCGCCCCGGCCGCCGCCCGCCGCCTCCCTCCTCGGCCCCCCGCGGCAGGGAACGGGGCAAGGCAGCCGCCCAGGGGAACCGGCCGGCCGCAGGGCGACTTCCACGGCGGGCAGGGCCGTCGGGGAGGGGGCCGGTCTCGGCGCTCGCCGAGCGCTTTCCGCTGCCGTTTGTCTCCCGTCTCTTCCCGTTCGCAGGAGCAGCTGCCGCTGCGCAACCCCTTCCCCGCCTCCTCCTCCTCCTCGCAGCCTCCCTCGCCCGGCGAGGCCCCGGTAAGCGGCGCCTCGGGGGCGCGGGGCGCGGGCCGCAGGGCCGACACCTGCCCGCGGGGCGGCGGGGCGGGGGGCGCTGCGAGCCGCGGGGAGCCCCGGCTTATCCTCGCAGTGAACTTAGCGGTGCTGCCGCCGCATGTCAGCACCAGAAGCGCCCGGAGGGCGGCCTGGAGGCGGCCGGTGTCCCGCTGCCCTGAGGCCGGTGCCCTGGGGTCCGTGCCCCGCTGCCCTGCGACCAGGCCTGGGCCGGGCCACGCGTGGCGGCCGGCGGCTTGTGGCCGGGTGCTGCTAGCCTCGCACCGGTGTGCCTGTTTGTTTGGTCCTTGGTTTTGTGCAGAGGCTGGTGTTTGTGCGTGCAAAAACAGAGAGCAGTCGTCAGACAGCCTGTGAGATCGCATGAGAGAAAGAGCGTACGCGCTGATCCCTGGCTTCCCGTTGACCTGTTTTGTCTGTTCCCTGTCAAAGCGATTTAAGCACCCTGCGTTCTCTGGCTGTATCTTCTACACCCATCCACTTAGCCAGCATGCAGTAGGATTTTTTAGCAATTAACACCTTGCGAGTAACACGCTCTTTCCCATTTTTATATTAACTGATTTCTAATTTATGTGGGCTACTCTTGCAGCAAGAGAGAGTCTGGTCACCCTGTCTCATCAACCAGTGGACCATGATATGGGAGCTGATCCCTCAACAATAGCTGTACTGGCAAAACAGTTCACAGTCCAGCAGGAGCCGACACAGGAGCAGCCTGGATGACACTAAACCCACTATGCTGCTTCACTTCTCTGGCAGCCTGGAGGCAGTTCCTTAAACATCGTTTTCTTTCTCCCTGCATAACTGTTACTTTATTGAGAAATGCTCTTTAAGTGTCCTTTTAGACATGTCTCCTCAAAACTGAAAAACTTCAGACATTGGAAGTTTGCAGTTAGTTTTCACATGTGCCTGAATGCCTTCCAGGATTGTTTCCCTGTTTAGCAAAGTGTCCGTTCCTGCCTTCCTGGGAGCAGGAACTTCTGGTTCTGGGCACTTGTTGGCCAGGACAGCTCATCTGGCTTTTCTTCGTCACTCTACCTCAAAGCTGGCATGCATCTACTGTTTTTTACAATGCTCCCTGTAACTAATGCTCAAGTTTCTGTGCCCTAATTCCTTGCTGCAACCTAATTATTACTGTCATCCTTGTGGCTATGGCATCCTGAAGGGGTCATGTATGACTTTTGATGAAAAAAGCATCAAGAAACATATGTTCTGCTCTACCCATTCTTTTAGTTTTATG
Source organism: Stictonetta naevosa (assembly GCA_011074415.1). NCBI lineage: Eukaryota > Metazoa > Chordata > Aves > Anseriformes > Anatidae > Stictonetta > Stictonetta naevosa. The sequence goes on from CM021729.1 coordinate 18,567,098, forward strand.
TTTTTGAGAGGAGAGTCAAGCTAGTTGCAGAGAAATCCTTGAACAGGCTTTCAACAGAAATATATTTTTATGTTTTGTTTGTTTGTTTGTTTGTTTTATGTTATGTATACTTTGCACATTTGAAAAACTTTGTGGTGCAGGCTTTACTTCATGTTTTTCAGCAATCTTTTTGGTTACAAATGGTCAGAGCTTAATACATTGTTTCTTAACACAATCCGTATTGTACAGATATAGATATCAAAGGGGACTTCCTACTTATGAGAAGATGCCAAAAGGGAAAGCATCCCATTCAAGAAATGATAAGCAAACAGGAAGCAGATCAGCTCTGTGCCATTTCTTTGATTGCTGCCTGCCACTTGATCCTTCACCTCATTTTCAGTGTTTTCTTTGCAAATAGTCCCACTAGCTTTCAGTGTTGTTGCTCATAAGTTTTCCAGATGGAGGGAGAGAAAGGAAAAGATGTGATTATTGTTTCTTCTTCCCTTACCGTATTAATGAGCATGTATGAATCTGAAAATCTTGAAGATCTTATGAAGAGATTGAGTGTGAAATTTACTTGCGATTGGAATAGTTATTTAATCTTACAGTATTTCCTGTCCTTATAAATGTACGAAACAACATTTTAAAAAAGATCTAGTGATTTTTTTATTATTTTCAACCCTAAAAAAGCATTCTCTTCTTTTTATCCTCATGGAAATTTTTATCATCTGTCTGATCAATTCAGGGCTAGTACTACTTCATTTTGTGTTCTGCAGCCAGATTTGAACGCTGATGTACAAGAATAGCTGACCCATTTGGAAGAGTTCACTGAATAGCTGAATAGTAGTGACAGAGATCAAGCAATCATGATCTGTGAGGAGAAAGTAAAAGAATTAAATTTATTTAGCCCAAGGACAAGCTTGAAGAGAAGCTGATACGTGAGTGCTTAAAGTTGTAAAATGTTGTTGCACAGAAGAAAAGGCGACATTTTGTCATCTGCATTCACAGCAAATAAGAGAAAGAGTAAGATTTAAATTGCGCAAAAAATCGGGTTAGATGTAAGGGGAAAGGCTATAATGAAAGGAGATAACAAGGTAATTAAATTGTTTGGGAAGGCTGAGAAATCTCCATCAAAATCTGTAAGAGAAGGTTAGACAGACATTTCTCAAGAAAGAGGACTGACTTGGGAAGGAATCCTCTGCTCTTGGCTTTTCTGGGACTGAGTCACAGGAAAAAAAGTTTGAAGGACATAAAACAAGCCAAAGAGGAGTGTAGGCTTTTTTACACTCGTATATGTCTGCATGCTATTTTGGAGGAAAACATGAGCTTGCACAAGGCAACTGATCTGAAAGCAGTACAGCCACAACAAACATGGCCCTGTGCCAAGCTGAAAAGGCCTGCTGAGAGTGACACTATCTAGTCTCTGTGTGCCTGCCTCTCAGAATGGAATCTCTGGCCTTTATGTCGGCATTTTTGCTGAAAGAACACGCAAAGTGAGAACCATATGCCTTTTCACAGTTCTAACTGCAAACTGCGAGAGAGAAAAATTTGCTAAAATACATCCAGAACACTATGGTTAAACTGCATATAAATAATAAAAACACTTCACTATTCTTCGTGTGTGTGTTTTCATTTGAGTTCCAGTTTAAGTTCTATGCAAATCAAAAGAGGAATGAACACTCGTAAAAAATCAGAAATGTCTCGTTTGCTGTTTTCTAATATGGGGCTTGTAGAAACCTCTGTAATGTGTTAATGTACAATTATAGCATTTCTTATGCCTTCAGTAAGACCTGCAAAAGGGCACATACATGCAGAATTTTAACAGACCATCAGGAACTTTCCCTTTTAAATTCTGCTAGGCCAGAAGAATACCTAAGCCTACTGTAATATTGTATTTAAAAGTATTTGCACTTTAAGGATTTTTTTCTCATATAGTTCACTGTCGGCATTTTTGGTCACACAAAATGCAACTGTGGTATGCAGATTATTGAGTCTATAATACATTATGCATTCATTTCTCTTACTAAAGTGTATTTTTAAATAAAAAGCCTTATGCAGAACTAAGAAAATACTTTTAAAGTGTTTATCAAAAAAAACACAGGAGCTTTCATTTTGCAGTATAACAGTGATTGCTTGCTAGATACTGTTCAGGAAAGGGAGATGTTTACATCACTGCAGATGTCTTCACCCAGGAAGCATCACTAACCTCAAATGAAGCAGCTGTTGAACAGATAGCAAAGCAGGGTTTTTTGATTGTTTGTTTGATTTTTCTAGAACAGTTATGATAAGGAGAACAGGCTATATACAGAGACTTAAATATATACCATTTGAATACACAGATACAGGATATATGGTATACAAGATGGATGTCACTAACTGCAATATGTTTCAAGAATGTATCTTTACTGGCATGTGGGGATATGGCTGTACCTGAAATGCCTATTTGAGCAAGCCTTAAGCAAAAAAAGTCTGTCTGGCCTTCCTTGTTTGTCTTAGATCTGAGGTTCCCACTGAGATTAAATGAATTTTAGAAGTATGTTATGAAACTGCCAAGAATAAATTAATTACAACAGCTTTACAGGTGTGGGAGTGATACACACTCATAACTGGTAATCACTTCTTCAATAACCTGTGAAGTCTAATGCTGCATTTATCATTGTAAAGTGATGCACACTACCTGTAAAATCTTTCAGAGCCTAAATTTGTCCTTTTTTTTAAATGTTGCTCACTTTCACAGTGTTTCACAGAGCAAGGTTAAAAAGTTGAGATTCTGCTTAAGGCATTTGAATCATCAATTTTTTGTCATGAACAAGACAGGCTTCTAGCATAAATTCTGCCTTTTCTGCAGGTGTCTCTTCCATGATCCTTTGCTTGGCCATCTTAACTTACATTAACTACTTATGTTTATTTATCTGGAAAGGAAAAAAAATGGGATCTTGATAAAATTTCATCTTAATTTATTTTGACATTGCAAGAAAAGACTTAATGATTGCCTTCGTTTCACTTTCTAAGTTTAGTGTGGATCTGGTTTCAAAAAGATGTGTGTACAATGAGTTAAGAGTCTACTGAATGCACATGATGTTTTAGCTCTTCCTTGTCAAACCATACTTAGACCGCCTACATAGTTAGGAAAAGTAGGATATCCCATGAGAGAAGAACTCAGATATAAATGAGAAACAATGAATAACCAATGTGTGTGTTCATTTCGTAGTCTTCCATTCAGAAAACAAGACAGGAGAAGGCAAGACAGAAATGGGGAATGGCACAGATTTATGTGTATAAGCCACATAACTGTACAGGCCTCTGGTGTTGATGACCTCAGTGAAAAATGTACTAAAATGAAATTGTTGAAAGAACTACTAAACCAGTTGTTTGGACTATAGAAGAATAGAGATTCTTTTAATACTGGTTTGAGTTTTATGCTACTGCCTCCTTGTTAGTAAGGACAGTGCAATTTAGCACTGTGAGTTGGCATAACCATCCAGTTGAGTGTGTATATGTAAAGATATTTTTAGCTTTTTTCCATTTAGCTAGCACAAGAGTGTGGAACAGAAAGATGTAGAAAAGAGGGGGACATTTGGAGAATAAGCAAATGGAGCAAAAGAGAAGGCCTTGGAAAAAGGTTAGAGTAGACCAAAGAAACTTTGGAACATAGCAAGGCACAAGGAAAGAAAAATACTCATCTTGCCCTTCTTAATTTAAGTCTTAATTTGAATCTGTTTTACAAGAAGGTTGATTCTGGTCTGTGAAAAGCTCTGTTACAGCTGTAGCACTGATCCTCCCACCTCCCTGTAGCAAGCCTCCTGGGACATACTGAGTAAACAACCTTTGTTTTTATGTCAGCATTCACTTTTATCATGTGGCCTTGCGTAAATGTGTATGTGTGTGTATTAAATGTGTGGGATAATGACTTGTTTCTATGGACATAGGCTGGGAAGTAGTATGTTGTGGAAGAGGCGATTTTAAATGGGAAGGCTTAAGTTCTTGTCTTTTGTGTAAACACTGAGGAAGTTTTTTGTTCGTTTGTTTGTTTGTTTGTTTTTCCAGTTTCACATGCAGCCTGAAGACAAAAACTGTTGTTTCTCTTTGCTATTTAAAATGTTTAGATGGTGTGCTGTACATGATCAGAGAATGCTTATAAATGAAGTATTGGTCTCGTCCATCGTGAAGAGATGACTGATAGACTTCAAGGTTGCAAGACGAAACCATATGTAATTTTAATAGGAATTGTGCATTTTTGTGGTCTTTTCAAATAGATATACAGAGCTGAAGAATCAGAAGTGGAAATGAGTAGCCAAGAGACTGATGTTCTACGTTGCTGGAGATGTAGAAAATACATAGCAAATTCTAACTGCCTTGCAAAATGTCATGGAAAAGAACCATCCGATGTAAGTATAATGTCTGTTGTTGGTTGCTGTTGGTTTTTTGTTTTTGTTGAGTTTTGTTTGTTTGTTTTGTTTTTAACTTTTTTTCCAGTGCCATTAGTTTTAAATAAAGGAGAACTATTAGATTTGCCTTCACTTAATTTTTCCTGTGGATATATTAAAATATATGTAGTTAAAATACAGAGAAGAATGTAAGCAGTAATGCTACTGAAGCCAAGTAAGAAATAATCACCTTTACGTTCTGCAACATGAAGGCTGGTATTCATGATACATTTGTCTACTAGCTCCTGTAATATGTACAGTGTTACCTACCTCAGATACTCTTGCAGATACTTTTTTAAAAGTGGGGATAATCTGTGCACATAATTGCCTGCCATGAAGGGGGATGCCCTGCCAGGTTAAAATAGGACTTAGTGACTCACATCATTATCATTAAAATAAAGAGAAAAATGATCATACAGAATAAAAGAGTGACAGAGTATTTCCTGCTGCTTCATAATGGCACTTAGTTATCATAAGGTGTTAAGAGTTTTTTTCCAAATACACGAAGAATGCTGTGCTTATATCCTCTGCTGTTGAATCAAAGTTCCAATACATCACTGTTCTTACAGAGATCATACATGTCAGTGGATGTCATGCCTGCATGTGAGAAGGTACCTGCTAGAGGGTAGGCAAAGACTGACCTGTTGTACACATGCAAGAAATCTCCACTTTTCTGTACAGGCTATGGGGACATATTGTCATTAAAAAAACTCACATAATATGCTCTTGTCTTCCTCACATTGCAAAGTACACAAATTGTATTTTCAATTTCAGTTCATGTTGCATTTTTTCACCTTCTATTTTGTTTTGCAGAAGGGGATATCTTTGGGAAATCAAGTCTAGTGTAGATTTCCTAGACCATCATAGCTCTGCAGACACATTCAGTTGGTTCCAAGGGGTCCTGCGGCACACTATCAAAGTAGTAAGACACACCTGTCAAGCAGAGCTATACTTCAGTACCAACATGCATATGCTATTGTAGGTCCAATGTGACTCAGTTGTCACTGCTGTATTGTCCTGTATTTCAGGATCTATGGTTAACGTAGGTGGAGCCAGCTACCTATAATAACAGATGTGATCTCAATGTCCTAACCTATATATACTGTTAGATAGAAGATTAATTCCTTGCTATTTTTTAAGATTTCTTAATGATTAATTTTCTAACAGTGCACTCTCTTTGCTTAAAGAGTTTGTGGTTCCGGAACATTTTTCATGCTTAAAGCTTTTGTTTGTTTGTTTTATGCATGATTTAATTTTATTTGTTTGTTTATTTTTTACTGGGGAGGATTTTCAGTCCTTTCATGGAAGAATGTGGTTGAATGTTCAATTGCTAGCAGAGGGCCACCTTCCTTGTGCATAGGACTGAAAGCGCTCTTTCTCTAATTATATAGATAGCAGATAAAAAATGTAACTTACTGCTGCTTTTGAAGGCAGTGGGAGGCAAGAATGTACTCAGATGACTAGAGTAATGTTTTTAGTATATTTTTTTCCCTGTTGGATTTTTCACTTGCAATCGAAGATGTAGCTGGACTATGAGTAAAAGAAGGTTCTTAGAAGAAATGTAAAAGACAAATGTTGAAGTTATAAATGCACTATCAAAAATTTGTATCAGAATTATATCTAATTTGGAGTATGGGCCATCTCCATAGACAGGAGAAAGATGTGGCATGAGTATGATAAATGAATCTATCTGTATATTTTAAGTTCTTCATTCAGTAAGTGGAAAATTTTTGAAAGTTTCTGTCTTCTGTATATAGCCCCCATTTCAATTTTCATAATAATAATTTTTTTCCCACCATGAGTTCCATAACATATGGGTCAGTGTTTGTTTGTTTGTTGTTTTTTTTTTGATGTTCATCACTTTTTACAACTGATTTTAAGACTTTGACACTCAACAGAGTGTTCTTATAACTTTACTGGCATTCTAAACTATATTAAAAGATTTTAATTACACTTGTATCACTTCTGTGCTAAAGGGAAGCTAGATATTTTTATTTATTTTAGTATCAGTTACTGAAATGCTACGCTATGCTTAATAAACAACTTTTTCAGATTTATTTTGTCTTCATTTGGTCACATAATTGCAGTTAAAATTGAAATATTCCTAAAAGTCCCTGGTTTCTAAGCTTGTTTTTCTAACAGACATTTTAGAAAATGAATTTAAAACTATTTGTGGAATAGTTATCCAGTACTGGCCACAGTCTTCATATAAACCAGAACTTATTTTTTTACTGTCTTTACTGGAAAATTGTGCCAGCTGATAGTGCTTGTGAAATCACTTTCCTAATATACTTGAAGATCAGCCATTGCATACTTTCTGTTCTTGCAAACAAAACAAAAACACCTCCAAACGCCTCCATCTCCACAGTGGAGTCTGTCCAATGCCCTGAGATCCAGAAATAGAGTATTATTGACAGCAGCTACCTGATTTTTGGCTTAAAGAATGCACCAACAACATTGAGATTTACCATTTATTAATAAAAAATATTTACTGAATTTGGGAGATTGATTTCTAGATATGTTCAAACAACAGAAGTTTACGTGAATGTTGAATATCAATACAATATTTCTTTTTTTAATAGACATCACAACCTTCAGCTGCTGCTCAGGAGTCTTGCAACGTATGGCATGTGAACTTAGAAGCCATTCCAGAGTGGGTGAAATGCGTCATTGAGAAGGTAGATTTTTTCTCCTTACATCTTTATCATTTAAGCAAATGTGAAATTAGTAAGGGGAAAAAAATTTAAGGGTACCTTTCTGACAAAGTCCATATATATTACAGAGACCTTCTAATTGAGAGAATTTCTATCAGTAGGTTTTATTACCATTCATAGAATCGTTATCCCTTTTTGATTATTTTTTTAAAATGTGTGTCCAAAACCTAGAATTGATAAATTCTGTTCCTGCCCATTTGTAGATGAATGTATATACATTTGTACAAATGACTGCCATGGGCAACACTGCATATCTTGACAATACTTAAAATTACATAAATTATCTAGGCTTTGGGTTTTGGCTTGTCTTGAGTATTGTATCTTGCAGTATTAATACATATGTTGACACTAACAGTAAAGAAAATGCTTCTCTATAAGACTGGAGTGAAGGTTTATTAGAGATCAGTTGCTAGAATACAATGTGATGTCTTTCTTTTACATATCATGATATGGGTGGCACTGTATGTAAAGTAGGGCCTGAATGTACAGAGGTTGCAGATGGCAATGAAACAGTTGAAAGCCTCTAGGTATACACTGCACAGTCCCAAACTTGTGCAGGATTTGGTGCTCCAGCTGGGTGCATGTAAGTGTATGGGGCTTCATGGGACTCCTCCCAAGGTACTCAGAGAGCTGACAGATGTCATTGTGAGACCTCTCTCACAACAGTCACAGGAGTTTGGAGAGGTCACAGTCAAATGAAACCTGGCAACCATTCCAATTTTTCAGAAGGGTAAGAAAGAAGACCCTGGCCTGTCAGTCTTACTTCAGTGAAATTGTGGAGATTATTCTGGGAGTTACTGAAAATCTCCTGAAAGACAGTGCAGTCATTGGTAATAGTCAGAATGGGTTTATGAGCAGAAAGAGTTGCTAAACAAACTTAATTTCCTTTTATTACAAGGTCACCCTGCTAGTTGACCAAGGGAAGCCAGTTAATGTAATCTTTTAGCACTTCAGCAAAACTTTATACTGTCTTTCACAGCATCCTTCTGGACAAAATGTCCAGCATACAGCTAGACAAATTCATAATACAATGGGTGAACAATTGGCTGAGGGTCCTACTAACATCAGGCTGGTAGCCAATCTTTAGAGGGGTTTTGCAGTCCTCCATTTTAGAGCCAGTTCTCTTCAGCATTTTCATAAATGACTTGGATGCAGAACTTGAAAGCATACAAAATAAGTTTGCAGCCAACACTAAATTAGAAGGAGCTGTTGACTCCCTCAAGGGTAGAGAGACATTGCAGAGAGATCTTGACAAATTAGAGGGTTGGGAAGACATCTATAGTATGAAGTTTAACAAGAGAGAGTGCTTGATTCTGCATCTGAGATGGGTCAACACAGGATGTGCATACATTCTGGGGGTCAAGGGGCAGAGAACAACCTTGTGGGAAGGGATCTGAGCATTCTGGTTGATGGCAAGTTGAACATGAGTCAGCAGTGAGCCCTGGCAGCCAAAAGGGCCAGCTGTACCCTGGGGTGCATCAGGCACGGCACTGCTAGCTGGTGGAGGCAAGGGATTGCTCTGCTTTGCTCTGCAGTGGCGCAGACTCACCTCGAGTACTGCATGCAGTTTTAGGTGCTGGAATACAAGAAATACATAAAACTATTAGTTTCCAAAGGAGGGCTACAAAGATGGTGAAGGGTCTGGAGGAGAAGACATCTGAGTAGCAGCCGAGGTCCCTTAATTTCTTCACCTCAGAGCAGAGCAGGCTGAGGGGAATCACAGAATTACAGTATCACAGAAATGAAGGGGTTGGAAGGGACCTTGAAAGATCATCAGGTTCAACCCTCCTGCCAAACCAGGTTCCTTAGAGCAGGTTGCCCAGGTAGGCATCCAGACAGGCCTTGAATATCTCCAGAGGAGACTCCACAACCTCCCTGGGCGGCCTGTTCCAGTGCTCCACCACCCTCACCGTGAAGAAGTTCTTTCGCATGTTGGTGCGGAACTTCCTGTGTTCCATTTTGTGGCCATTGCCCCTTGTCCTGTCCCCACAAACCACTGAAAAGAGGTTGGCCAAATCCCTCTGTCTCCCACACCTCAGGTATTTATACACATTGATGAGATCCCCTCTCAGTCTTCTTTTCTCCAGGCTGAACAGACCCACGTCTCTCAGCCTTTCTTCATAGGGAAGATGCTCCAGGCCCCGTATCATCTTTGTGACCCTCCGCTGGACTCTTCCCAGGAGATCCCTGTCTTTTTTGTACCGGGGAGCCCAGAACTGGACCCAGTACTCCAGGTGAGGCCTGACCAGGGCAGAGTAAAGGGGGAGGATCACCTCCCTTGACCTGCTGGCCTCACTCCTTTTAATGCACACCACAATCCATTGGCCCTCTTGGCCCTGAGGGCACGCTGCTGGCTCATCGTCAACCTGTCGTCCACCAGGACTCCCAGGTCCTTCTCCTCAGAGCTCCTCTCCAGCAGGTTGTCCCCCAGCCTGTACTGATACGTCCAGTTGTTCCTACCCAGGTGCAGGACTCTACACTTGCCCATATTAAACCTCATTTGGTTACTTCCTGCCCATCTCTCCAGCTGGTCCAGGTCTTGCTGAATGGCAGCACAGTCTTCTGGCGTGTCAGCCACACCTCCCAGCTTTGTGTCATCGGTGTACTTGCTGAGGGCAGACACTATTCCCTCATCAAGGTCATCAATGAATATGTTGAACAAGACCAGACCCAGCACCGACCCCTGGGGAACACCACAAGTCACAGGTCTCCAGCTGGACTCTGCGCCACCAATCACCACGCTCTGAGCTCAGCCAGGCATCCAGTTCTCAACCCACCTTACTGTCCACTCCTCTATCCCACACTTTCTCAGCTTTGTTACCAGGATGTCGTGGGAAACAGTATTGAAAGCTTTGCTAAAGCTTCATGGCGGCTTGCAGCTCCCTCACAAGGGGAGCGGAGGGGCAGGCGCTGAGCTCTGCTCTCTGGGGACAGCAACAGGACCCAAAGGAATGGCATGGAGCTGGGACACGGGAGGATCAGGCTAGGTGTTAGGAAAAGGTTCTTCACCCAGCAGGTGGTCGGGCACTGGGACAGGCTCCCCAGGGCAGTGGTCACGGCACCAAGTTGCTGGAGTTCCAGAAACATTTAGACAACGCTCTCAGACACATGGTCTGATTTTGGCTTGTTCCTGTGTGAAGCCAGGAGCTGGAATCAATGATCCTTGTGGGTCCCTTCCAACTCAGGATATTCTATGATTCTGTGATGATTTTGGCACGTGGCTAGAAAATAGTTGCTTTATTGCAGATTCAAACATCTGATGACAAGCTAGTGTCCCTACTTTTGAGTTTTAACTGTCCATTTTAAATTACAAAGCACCTCACAACTTTCCTGTTGAAATTATTGCTTCTGTTGAGTATATACTTTATTTTAGGGTTAGAAGTTAATGTTATGGCATGGATATAATAAGCAGCAACAGTGGTTAATGCCTTACAGATTTCCTCTGATTAGTGTTTACTTTTGAGAAGCAAATGCTCTTTGTATTGCTTTCTAATTAGGCTTAAGTGTCTAAGTTTTACTATATACTTTATACAAAAGAATATGCATATATGTATATGTATATATATGTACTTTAGATTTGCTGTGAAGTGGTCAAAGTGGTCAGCCAGTTGGAACTCATCTTTGTGGGTCTCTTTCAACTGTTCTGTTCTGTTTTATTCTGTTCTATAATATACTGCAAATAACTTCCGATCTAAGGAAATCCACTCTGAAAATGACAACACTAAGAAAAAAAATATGACTGTAAAACTAATCATTCAAAAATTAAGAAAATTTGTTTCATCTTCCTTCAGAGTTTTGCTGTATATTTTATTTTGTTAAACATTTATTAAGCCCTTCTGAAAATTAATGATCTCATGGAGACTACAACAGTGTATGACAGAATAGTGTATTGGTTTCAAAAATAAATTAGGGGTGATGAGTTATTTTCCTGCTTTACAGAATTGCAGAATCTTGAATTCGTGATCATGAATACACAGTTTTTATAGTAGTTTGTTACATTATTTCAGTACAATTGGAGTTAATGTTGATATTAGTATATCTCTTTTCACCTTTAGCTGTAAATGCCCAGCCTTATGCATTTGAAAGCCTAAAAGGTCAAGTTGGAGACCTGCGAGATAAAAAAACGTATAGACAGTGACTGCTGAGAAAAGGCTTAGCGTATTTCTCAAGATTGCAGAAGACCAATGCTCCTCCAGTGGCCAAGGCAGAAAGTACAGTACTCTTTGAAAGCCTTCAGTGTCATAATGTTTTTTTTCATCCTTTCATGTCCTGGGAACTCTTGTCTCTTTCACTTCTGACTTCTCTGGAAAGATGCTGCAGGTTTACAGATAAATGTATGGCATTTTTAAACAATTTTGGCTTGTCCCCAGATCCTCCTGGGCTCTGAATAATTTCGTGATCATGTGTTATTTTCTCCTGTATGACTCCAGAATCAAAGGCTAAAAGATTTTACATAAGCACAAAGTCTATTTGCAGTCTGTAACAGCCCACTGCTTCCCAGCCAGTTCTTTTTTGCCATCTGTCCCTGTTCTTAACCAATCTCATTGGGTTTCATGCACAAATTAGTGTATAGAGAATCTTCGATAATTATAAATACCTAGTTAGCGCTGTTAGTGACCTTTATTGACTTGCACTCTCTTTGCCCTGTTACTCATCATTTGGTTTAGCTTATTTAGCTAACCCTTCCTAGTTTTTCCTCTTTATGCACACCATCATTAAATCTGTGTACCCTCAGCTTCTTTTCAGATCTTGCTGATTTTCCCGCTGCCACCGCCTCCACTAGTAGGCTGTTACTTCTTATCCTGAGTCAGTGCTTCCACACTCCCTTGCCAAGCTCCTATTAAATCAATCCCAGACTTCCTTGTACTGCAGCTCATCTCCCGGTCTCTCTGCACATAGGGTGTAGCATTGTCCTTTTTCTTGCCTAAAATGTCTTGCTTTCCCATTTTTGCCAGAATCACAGAATGGCTGAGGTTGGAAGGAACCTCAGGGTCCTTCTGTTCCAACCCTCCTGCTGAAGCAGGGTCACCCAGAGCAGGTTGCCCAGGACAATGTCCAGGTAGCTTTTGAAAATCTCCAAGGAGGGAGACTCTGCAACATCTCTGGGCAACCTGTGCCAGTACTCCATCACCTGCACACTAAAGAAGTGCTTCAGGAGGAAAGTTTTGTTTTCCAGTTTACCAGACTGTTAGCCTTCTTCCCTAACCTTTGTGGACATTTTTTCCTCCCCCTTTGGCAATCTAGGTTATTATTCCATAGTGGCTAAGTGCCTGCAAGACTCACTAAAGACACTAAGTGCTTATTCCTGAACTTTAGTGCCTAGTCCACAACATCTGAGAAACGGAGTGTGGCAGATTCAGAGTAAACCTCTGTGCCAGCTTAATATTTCTTAGGGAATGGCATAGACACAAGTTTGTCAGCCTTAGAAACTAAGGCTGTGTGTGTTTAAGGAGTTTTCAGGGATTTTAAAGGGCATATGTGAACAGATTTCTTTTTCTCTAAGTTAGTAACATGTCCAGATTTGAACAGATTCTCATAAGTGCCATGAGAGGCACATCTTTGATACTTTGTGAAATTTTGAGTTTTTAACCAACAACACACACGTGAGCTTCTCGAAGAAGCATTTCCAGAACTTTTTCTAGTATTGCATGTGGAATATAACCTGTCATCCACATCAGCATTTTTCTGAAACTGCAAAAGTGGTTTTACTGAAACTTTCCAGAGCATTCACTCAGACAAGCATCAGTCATAGAATCATTTTCCCAAACTACCTTGCAAAGACATTTGCAACTGAAAGCAATGCTAGAAACGTTGGATAGCTTCTGTATTCATGCCTTAACCCCACATTGGGCACACTAGTGAGTAATGTGTGACTGGAGTTTATAATGTTGTCTTTCCTATGGGCTGTGATCATGAGAACACTCGCATGACTTTAATCCTCAAAAAAAATTCTGCTGAACAGATTAATATATTTAGTAAAAACACTAATAGTTGTGCAAGTGTGTAGGAGCTTATAGTTGTCTGATATGTATTTTATTTTCAAATAGTGACTTTAGGATTGAAAAAAATCATAACAATGCAGATAATGTAAATAAGTGTGTCCCTAATGATACAGCATTAAAGATTTGTGATGGCATTTGCACACAGATTATGTTGTCATACTACATGAATCAAAATGCCAGTACCATTTCAAGCCTTTTGTGGGTAAGCAAAGTAAAAAGCTATATTCTCTTTGTGAGAAATCTCCTTCCACTGTACTTAGTATGCAAGAAATGTATTAGCACTCAGAAAACTCAGCTGAGAAACTGTGCTTGCCAATTCCAGATTAGCATAGTAAATTGATTTCACTATTTTAAAGGATCTAATGTTTTTGTTGGCATTGCAGCATTATTTTATCTGTGGACAAATAATTAACATATTTTAAAGCCTCTACATTTTGAAATGTGTGTTAGTTCTAGATTCCTTAGATTTAGGATAGGTTATCACTTACATCTGATTTTCACTTCATCAAGTTTTCACTGGAACATTTTCCGTGGTGGATTTTATTTTTGCTGTGCAGTCTCTTTTCTTGTGTTTGAAAAACAAAAAACAAGCCCTTTTATTAAAGGAGAAAAGTAAATCTGCTAATGATTTCTTAATCATTGATTTATAATGAATGTGTTGGATGTCAATTTGTTTTCTTTTTTTTGTTAATAGGCACAGTGGACAATTGGAAAACTACATTGTCCGTTTTGTGAGGCCCGTTTAGGGGGCTTTAACTTTGTCTGCAACACAAAGTGTTCCTGTGGACAGTTAGTAAACATACATTTCTGCAAAAGTCGAACTGACTATCAGCCAGCTTTCTCTCTTAAATTGGCAAAATCATCAGGAAAACACTTACCTCTCTGCAAAATTAAGTCTGGTTTTAGCACAGATACCCACCAAGAATTGGTAACAGCAACTTCGGAAATCAAACCACAAAGGTTTTCATACACGGCCAGAAATAACAATACTGAAAGATTAACAGAAGCACTTTGTCTTGAAGTAAGATCTCCCAGATTTGAGATGAAAAGTAAAAAACTTCCCTTAAAGGCATTAAATCAAAAAGGAAATCTTTCTGATTCCTGTCTTCTGAATGATGCATGCACTCTAAAACTTTTCCACAGAAGATCACATAGTTGGGATTTAAATGTCAGAAAGAGACTTGCTTTGTCACCTTCATTTGAAAGTTCCAGTACAGGAACTATTTACCATATGAAATGGTCGAATGGAAAAAATGAAAATCCACCTGTTTACACACAAAGTGGCTTGCAGTTAGAGTCCAACAGTAGTGCTTTTCAGAAACAATATAGGTCACATGCTGACAAACTACAGAAGAGGATTCGAGATACTGCCTTTACCACATTGGTACATAGAGGCACAGAGAGTGAATGTGATTTTGAAGCTGCTGGACAATCTTCTGGGAGTGCCATTGCTGACGGGTCACCTTTTGTGATGAACATTTCTTCATCTGCAAGTGCTGTAGAAGAGGAACAATACATTGCACCTGTTGGTCTTGTGCAGCCTACAAATACTTCCATCAACCAAAAACTGAGTAAGAGAGAAAGAAACAAGTTGAAAAGCTTAAGGAGAAAACAAAGGAGGCGAGAACAGTGGCTACAGAAGCAAGTAGGTGTTTAAAGTGAATTGTGCTACTTTTTTTTTGTTTCACCTGCTTTTATAATTTTTAGTTTTTGATGCTGTCTCATAAGGTATTGCAACTTCTTCCTGCATGTAATTTTTCTAATTCAACCCAATCATTTTTTTTCGCTGTATTAAAATCAGATCTTGGTAGATATACATAACTCATTTCTGTTGACCTTTTTGTTGTGATGTAACAACAAATCTGAAATGGAAGGTAAAATTTAATCAATGTGACTAAAGGAGGCCTAAATATACAAATCTTTTAAATCAGAAATCATAGTATTTCAGAATTTCTTGGCTATTAAGTAATGAGATTTGGGGTTATCTTTGCATTAAAAAAAAAAAAAAATTAATGTTCAAATTTACGATTTATTGTAAAACAAATATTTTTTTCTTTGAGTAAAGAACTGATTGTTGCTTCAGTAGCTAAATACTTTGTCTACAAGTCTAGAAAAAAAACCTGACTTATTTTTATAAAGCTTTTATACAGCTCAGTTATACATCTATGCTTCCCCTCTTCATTCCATTAACGAAGAACAGAATTAAACAAAATTGAAGATTATAGATGGTCATGCAAATTTGGAAGGGTGAGGGGGGCAGAGACTGGGAGTATATCTTTACATGAATAACAGTTATAGTTTGCTCAGAAATTAATTAGAAAGGTTGATAATATGTATACATTTAAAAGAAAATTCCCCCTCATACAATTCCTGCTATAAAATACTGTGTGGCTAGAGAGAGCAAACATACTAACTCTCACCAGAGAAGTAATATCTGCTCCAGAAATCATTCCCGCTTTAGGGAGGTATGTCATTGTGAAGTGCGGTGACATGCAAAGCTCCAGTAAGCCTTATTTCACAGATATATTTTTTTATGTGATTGTTTTGCATTTGGTATCAGTAAAGTTTAATTTGATATTTATGCTTTATTGAGAAATCCCAAACTTGTTTTAACAGACTATGCTTAGCTTAGGTATTAAACTGTTTTTGTTGGTTTACATTTAATAAAATAGGATATCTGGGACCAATGGTTCATGTATGAATCTTGCATTAGTCTGTTGTACATAAATGGTTTTCACCCTTAATATTCCACTGACCTCCTACAGTTCCAGTATGCTCAGACGTTGAGTGACTTTGGGCTCTTTCCTACATACTGCCAGTAGAACCTTTAGAATATAGTATGGAATAAAGGCAGAGCACTGAATTCAGGATTGAGAGATAGTTACCTGGAGGCTGTCTCTCTTAATTAAATTTAAGAACCAACTTGAGAATGTGCTGGGTCTGGGGACATATCCTAAGACTTTTTAGTATACCAAACTTTTTTTTTTTTTTTTTTTGTCTTTGGGAAGGTTTTTTGTTTAATTTAAAGAGAGGTTTTAATTGGCCTTGTCATATTTGGAAATCTGATTTTGTAAAATACCTCACTGATACTACGAAAAAAGAGCCTTTCCAAGATCTGCATGTCTTAATATTGAATGCCTGTTTTCTACTAAGTTTAAAGATTATTAGATGTCAGCATCCCTAAAATGGCTTTAAAAATTCAAGGTCTATATTATTTTTCTTGAATGAAATAAGGGTGCAAAAGCCTGGCTTATATGAGCATTTGCACAGTCATGTCATCTGGAGTCTCTCCAGATGCTACTTGCAAGAGTAAAATGTTGTACAAATTTTCCTAATTTGTGGTAGCTGAAAAAAGAAAAAATACACTTTAAAATGTTCCTTCTTGTTAAACAATGCCTTACCTATTCCTCTACGTCAGTTTGCTATATTAAACTTTAAAAATGAATACAGTTGTTAAATCTGGTATGTCTAATCAGCAAGCATACAATTTACACATTCAGAATATGTTTAAGAGGTATGTGAATTAAATAATCAGGTTTAAATAGTAATTTTGAGGGGTAGTTATTTCAGTTTGGTTTCCCCAGAGGGCATTGATTTCTTTACTTGTGCTGCAAGTCTATGACCATGGCATGGAATATTAAAAAGAGCATAAAAACCTATACTTTTCAGACTGTCTGTCAGCATGTGTGGCTAATGCAGCTTCAATTTCCATCACTGTAAATATCTTCCCACAAGAATGTGGACCAGAAAATCACATCCCCTCTACAGTCTGACAGTGTCATAGGATGTGATGCTAGTTTGCCACAGACTACTTGCTGCTTTTCCAGTCTAGGTATCCTCCCTTCTCTTGCCAGTTCCTTTTGTCTCCATTTTTCTCTGGCTCTCAGAAACCCTTCTTTGTAAATACATACATATTATTATAGTGCAACTTAAAATGGGAAGATGAGCTATGGGACTCATTGTAACCATGATTTCCAATATACTAATCATCTGTGTTTCAGTAATCAGACAGTAAAACCTCACACACACAAAAAAAAAAAAATAGGAAGCTTAAAAGTCTGATTGGATGGGATGAAGTGAAAGAGTTTTGATAAATGACACTGGGGAGTGTTTTATTTAAGTGCTTTTTCAAGACGCAGTTCAACACAGCAGAATCCTGATGAGGAGTAAATCTCTTCTGAGGTCTCTCTGTTAAAGGTACTGTATAACTCATTTTTATCTTTAATTAAAGCCTTTCTGAAGAGCAGTTTGAGAGACCTTTTCAGACTTTGGACTTGCTCTGCAAATGCAAAGCCCAGTTTATTTTGTAGCATGCCAGCTATCTGTCAAGTTGTTCTTCCATCTTTAAGTAAGCTAAAATATGCCTATGAATGTTGTGCCATGGCAGAATGCGCGCTGTAGTGAAGTTGAAGTATATAAGCCTCATATTGTAAATAGGAGCAGTTCTATGAGCTCCTTACCTGCATTTGCCCTTGCACTTAAGCTGTCTCTGTGGAGTAGGTGCAGGACTGAGATGAGGTACCCTGCTGACAGTAGAGGGACCCAAGCTTCTGCAAGAGAAAGCTCTTAAAGTCTGGACAGGATACCTATGTTTTGTGTGCACATATGTGTGCATGCTTGTGTTCGTGGGGGATTTCTAGCTGTCTGGTATATTGGTAGGGTAGAATAATAAGTACTTAGGTCTAGGAATTGCCAGTGTTAATAAGCATTTTCGTAATTGCTGCTATAGCTAAGAAGATTTACATTACAAACTCTCTTTTGTGTACATCTTGTTACATTTGCATTGTTTATTAGGGTCTAAAGCTCATGTGAATTTTCTGAAACATGAAAGGCAGAAATATAATTTGTTGCTCCTCCTGTTTTATTTTGTTTCTCTTCACAATCATTTTACATAGAGGAAGTCTATGTAGCTAGCTTCAGAACTGTGGTATCCTCTTGGAAATCATCCTGATTGTTGGGGTTTCACCCCAGCAGACAGTTCAGTACCACACAGCTGCTTTCTCAATCTCCCCAGGTGGAATGGGGGAGAGAATCAGAAAGGTAAAAGTGCAGGAACTCATCTGCTGAGATATAGACAGCTTTGTAGGTAAGCCACACATGCAGACAAAGCAAAACAGGTGTTCAGCCCCTTCGTGGAAAGCAGGGCTCATCACAGGTAACAGTTTATTGGGAAGACAAACACCATCACAAACATCATCAAATGTCCCTCCCTTTCTCCTTCTTTACCTCAGTTGTTATTGCTGATCACAGCAGCACATGGTGTGGGACATCCCTATGGCCATCCTGGGCTAGCTCTCCTGGCTGTGTCCCCTCCCAGCTCCTGGTGCACCGCCCGCCTCCTTCCTGGCAGGGCAGCACGAGGAGCTGAAACATCCTGGGCTCTGTAAAAGCATGGCTTTGCAACAGCTAAAAACATTGGAGTGTTATCACCACTATTTTCACCACAAATCCAAAACATAGCATTGTGTGAGCCTCTATGAAGAAGATAACTCTGTCCCAGCCAAAACCATGACACTGATCCATCCAGAAAACATACTACTGGGCATCCCAACTGCATTATGTGTCTCTTTCTCAAGATCTCTGCTATCTTACCAGGCTTGTATTTCTTTACACTACATTAAATTACAGTTGTAAATATCACATTTTCTATGGAATAACTACTTGTTATGGCTATCTGTGATTGCACTGTACAAAGATAACAAAAAAAATATAACAGATAACAAAAATTAAAAAAAAAAAAAAAAAAAAAACATATTGGCTGCAGATACCTGGTCAGTTAGAGAAATTGCTAAACCAAGTACAAGAAAGCTGCAGGCAGGTCAAGAAAAGTTCAGGCAGAGCAAGCCTCAGCCCTGAGGCCTTGCAGGTTAAGTGCAAAGCTGAGGTCTGTTTCTAGCAGTGACAATACTGTGTTACAGGGCTACGTGGTTTTAAGCATGAGGCAGTATCTTTATTTAGCTAGGAGATTTTAGACCTGAGAAGCTTCTGAGCCAAAGCTTGTCTATCTTTGCTTTTGATTTGGTTGTAACTGTTATCTGGTGATTTTTGTAATTAGGAGTTTAAATCTGTCTCAGATTATAAACCGGAGTAACAAGGACGTATTGACAATGTTGGATTCATGCCAAAATCTGTAACTTCCCTTCTTTAAATTGCAGTTGTGCTCTCTGTGTAAAATTACTCATGGAGCTACTGGACAAAAAGAACACATCAAGGTTGTCTCATTGTATCAGTATGTATTCTAATTTTTTTTATTATTATCTTGAAGCTAGAATCTATAGAGTAGAATTTAGTGTAGGTACACTGTTGTAATATAGCTTTACTGAAGGCCAAAGTAGTCGGCTGTGTTTCAAATATTTTCCTTCATTTAAGTGAAATATATATGATTAATCTGTTTGTCTATAAGGTACTTTCAGAATATAGAATTGCTGCAGAGTAACCTCAGCATAGCAGAAGTCATAGATTCATAGAATCATTTCATTTGGAAAAGACCTGTAAGATCACCTAGTCTGACCTTTAACCTAGCACTGCCAAGTCCGCAATTGAGCTGCTTTGTGTTAAATGCTCATTTGAGGGGGGGGGGGGGGGGTCTGCTGCTTATTTTAGTTTTTCTGGAAGCCCGCAGACAACTTAGATAATAATAATTCATGAGACTTGCTTTCCCTCGACTAAAAATGACAATGACTCTTCCATGGAGGTAAATCATAGTGGTGTGCAGCTAGGTGCATGCCATAATTCCAGCATGGAACTTTACCACACAGAGTGAAAAGCAGACTAAATTGCGCAGTTAAGTAAGATGACTCATGGCAGATAAAAATCAAAGTTCAACAACGGGATGAACAAGAACATAGGAGTACTTTCATTTTTATGAGATTTACTGTGGATTACCAGAAGGACCACATCACATGCACAGTAAGGAGAGAGTTTAAGATTAGTTTTTATATTGGAAAAGAATGGATTGTTATACAGTTTTGTGCCCTAGACCTGTAATCCTTCACTTCTACAAATTGTTCTGCTAATGACTTGCTGACTATGCATTTGAGTCAGTTTTGTATTTCTAATTGGTTTTCATGTTACTAAACTCTCTGAACACATATAAATGGAGGCAAATTAAATAGAGGCTTGCATTTTTAAGTAGAAATTTTAAGTAGAGAGCAGGGCTTGAGTCTAGAAATGCAGAAATATTTCAGGAAGGAAGTTCCTCACATCTGGGAATATTAAATCTCCATACAGTTGTGTTGTGTTTTTTTTGTTTTGTTTTGTTTTGTTTTGTTTTGTTTTGTTATTATTATTGGTTAGCTTGTTTTTAAAAGATCTAATCCTCCATGCTATGTAGTGGTCAAGGTATTGATGAATTTTTCTCATTCAAAACCCCTCTTCACTTTTATGCTATCAAGCACCTAAGTGGGTTGTTTTTTTGCTTGTTTGTTTTGTTCTTGCTTTTCACATATCTCCATTTGGAAGAAAATAATGCTATCTGATTTTTTTTTTCTACAGTTTTTCAACTATTTTAGGTAAAACTGTAGGCATGCACTGAGAAGTCACTCTAAACATCACAAAGATATCACGCAAGTAGAATAGAGCAGAAAAGATTTAATACAACCTCACCATTTCTGAAACTGATAAGCTCTCTATGACTTTATTAAGAAATAGGAGAATTAAAGTAAAAAACAGTGAAATTAATTGTTATATATAGTACTGAAGAGATGGTTTTTGGTAGCTTCATTACAGAAATAAATGTAAGAAAAGATGGCATCTACTGTTACAGTTGAAGAAGTTTCTAAATTTAAGTGTTTTTTTTTTTAATTTAGTTTTCTACATTTTAAGTGTTTCAACTTCCATTTGATCATTAGGAGTTTAGATATATTGTTTCTAAAGACTTGAGTACTGGAGAATCAACAATACAACAATTAGACACAGTGAACAGGAAAAGCAGAAACGTTCCGATTTAGTAATAATATCACATTTTTGAAAATGCTGTTGGACAGAAAGAAACAATTTCATCCTCATTAAGGAAGGCTTCCTCCCCATAATCTTTAAAAAGGAATCCAGCAATTTGACAGAGGATTAATCAAATCTTAAACTTTTGTAGCTCAAAAAGTCAAAAAAAAATGTAAGTAAATTTATTTTCATAATTTATATATCTCATTTTCTTCTACATACAGGGTGAGGAGAGCTTGCACTACTTTTACTAACCAATTTTGTAGGTGTAGAAAATCAAATAAGTATTTGATGTTATGAACTCTTAGAGAAATAAACCATTTGCTTCTTCTCCCAACTTTTGAAAGCCATTTTGGATTTTGATTGTGATTTGGAGTTTTTGCTATGGTGCAGTGCTAATATAGGTTCTGAAGCAAATTGCAAATAATTAACAAATTTTGCATTAAAATATGATCTTAGCTAAGAGAGAGTATGAAGAAGCAAGTGGTGAAGAATGATGATTTTCTAATTTAAACTCTTCCATAAAGGTAAAATTTCTAATTCATCCTTTGGTGAAAGCTGTATAGAAGATGAAAAAATATTTTTAAACAAAATAAATAAAAAACAATTCTGTGGAGTTTTTTAAAATGTAAAATTAGAAGTAGATCCCATTTAGATCTGATTTAAAATATGTCAGCTTCCATTTGCAGATTAAAATTAGTATATCTTAGGAAGAGGAGAGTTAAAAATACAGTGCGGCTCTGAAATGCAATTTACTTGTGAAACAAACCTCCAACTGCATACTTACTCCACTATCATTCTTGTCATGTTAATTTTCATACAAAGTAATCCTTTGTTAAAGAAGAAAAAAAAGAAAAAAAAATAACACAGAAAGCTATTGATTTCATAAGGATCAGAGCAAAAATTACTCATTAAAATATTAAAAAGGGCATGACTGCAGCCATGTTGGGGGAAGAAAAAATACTGAATAGTGAAAGAAAACATGCAATGTGGAGTGCTACATTCAGTGGGTTCCCAGAATTGGCAGAAATAAATTATTTTGGAGCATTCTGAATGTTTTCCAGTTGGACGTAACAGAAGGTTTGTTGTAAATAAATAAATAAATAAATAAAACAAAATAAAAAGGTGTTTAGAAAATAGTATTAGACCTGAGATTCTGGAAAAAGGTGGAAACCGTGTGCCAATCATTCATATAGAAACAAAACTTAAATTCTTCATTTTGGCATATTTCCTCAATATATTTTGTCCCTTTAACATTGGAAAAGTAGGTTTCTGGAACAGGCAATAGAAAATGTAACAGTGCATATTGGCAATTGTATGTAATTCTTATTTTTATTTTTTTTCCTGTTTTTAAGTGGGTTCAGTGTTCAGTCTCACTTATTACAGGAAAAGCAAGGGTGTGTGAAAATATTCAGAGAGACTATTTGAAGATTAGATACAGGCAGACATGGTAGTTGCTCTTGGCTGTATAATGACACATTAATTAAGCAGTGGTCCCCTTGAGGTGGGTCCAAAATCTAGATTGAAGTGAGAATGTTAATTTTGCTACAATAAAAATAAATTCTCATTTTGGCATACTAGCAAAGTGAATATTGGTTCTATGCACTAAAAGAAACAGTGAACAGAAACAGGTTTTTCCTGGATGATCAAAGCTCTTGTATGGGGAACTACAAAACTGAAAAGCAGAACATCATTTTTGTAGTCACTGTGATAATATGTTGTTGTTTCCAGCACAACAGACCAATCTGGTTTCTAACAGTAAGCTGTTTTATGAGGATATAAATAATACATTTGAATTACTACTAGATGAATCTTTCTGGATTGAAATCTGTTAATCTATGGAATACATATATATCCATATTTAGGATGGTATTAACCACTGTGTAGATGTCTGTCTTCAGTATTTCTTTTGTTCTAAAAATATCTTATTTCTCTTTAGTTTAAATATAAATGTAGCATTGACTGAACCTATTTTTATACAATTATATGAGCAGAACTGAATTTTAGAGAGGTATGCTGGAAAGTACAATATGTGACCTGTGACCGTGGGGAAAGAATATGATGGGGGTCTCTGGGAGTAATGGTATTGTCACTATCCTATGCATAGCATGTAGTCTCACTTTTCAGTGGAGAGCTGATGTAGCAGGCGATTGCTCAAACAGGCTCCTATGGATAGGTTCACAGTTGTTCTTCACTTTTTCTCCCATATCACTTGGTTTGCTCAGCCCAGAGCAGAGCAGGCTGAGGGGAGGCCTCATGGCGGCCTGCAGCTCCCTCACGAGGGGAGCGGAGGGGCAGGCGCTGAGCTCTGCTCTCTGGGGACAGTGACAGGACCCGAGGGAACAGCATGGAGCTGGGACAGGGGAGGGTCAGGCTGGGGGTTAGGGAAAGGTTCTGCACCCAGAAGGTGGTCGGGTACTGGGACAGGCTCCCCAGGGTGGTGGGCGCAGCACTAAGCCTGCTGGATTTCTAGAAGCATTTGTACACTGCTCTCAGACATCTGGTTTGATTTAGGAGTATACCTGTGTGGAACCAGAAGTTGGACTTGGTGATCCTTGTGGGTCCTTTCCAAGTCAGGATATTGTATGAGTCTATGACTTTACCTCTTTTAAGCCTGTCTTGGGCAATAGCAATGAAATGTATTACTGGATTTGATCTCTAGCAGCATGTTGTACGAGTTCTCTGTTTAACTCCATCTATACCATTTTTTCATCACTTTTAGCTACAAAGACATGTTTTTCTCTTTCTTGTAATGCAGTTTTTGCTCAGCATTTTGAATCTCTACAAATCCAGTGCTCCAGTTAGATGGAGATTCAGATTATCCATTTATCTGTCCCAAGTTTCTCTACCTTATCTTTTCCCGGGGCTCTTGACAGCATTTTGTCTCTTCTGGCCTTCCACGTGTTAGCAAATCAAAAGGTTTGGGATCTTTACAGTTCTTTTTATGAATTCTCATGTGCATTTTCTCATCATCATATCTTCATTCACTTATTTTCACCCTAAAACATTTTTTCCTATTTATCTCCTATCAATCTTTTTCACTTTTCAAATATGGGTGTGCATGTCTTTTGAGAACAGACTTGCTATATTTTTATATGCTATATGCTTTTTATCATCATGTATTGCAAGTTCAACTGTTCAAGTAATTCCTCATGAAAAGCAGGCAGAAAGTGGGATTCTGAGCACAATAGAAGAAAACATTTTGGTAAACTTGGGAATTAGCAGTGTAAAAAATATTTGTCAGTATTTTCCTAGCCAAATGGAATATGCACTAAACATGCTATGGAGTGGCCCTTAACTAGATTTCTGCACTCCTGTGTGCCTTCTGCACTCCTGTGTGCCTCATATACTAATATGTAAGGACCCTTTTTGTATGGAAAGGAAAGAAACCTGGCACAGACCAGGCACAACTCAGTTGACCAGTGTGTAGTGAGAACTTCTGACAAACTATGAATCTTGAGCCCACGAGAGAAACTGTTTAGTCTAAGAGAGCAGGCAAAATACAAATTTTGTGTTATTCTTCAGTTGTCTCATCATGCTAGTGGATAGGACTGTAACTGGAGGCGAGAGAAGCATAAGAAAAGGTGGTGGAGCTGAAGTGCAAATGCACATCTTCTCTGCTTCTGTTATGCTATAGGCTATTTCTATAGACACATAGAAGTGAAATGTAAATAGAAAATAAAGTCATAGAATCAGATCTTCAAGATCTGATCCAACCATCACCCTACTACCGATGTCACCCACTAAACCATGTCCCTAAGCATGACATCCAACCTTTCCTTAAACGACCCCAGAGACAGTAACTCCACCACCTCCTTGGGCAACCCGTTCCAATGCCTGACAGCTCTTTCTGAGAAGAAATATCCCCTCATTTCCAACCTAAACCTCCCCTTGTGCAACTTGAGGCCATTCCCTCTAGTCCTATCACTAGTTAGCTGTGAGAAGAGGCCAACCCCCAGCTCCCCACAGCTTCCTTTCAGGCCATTGTAGAGAGCAATAAGGTCTCCCCTGAACCTCCTCTTCTCCAGACTAAACAACCCCACTTCCCTCAGCCACTCCCCACAGGACTTGTGTTCCAGGCCCTTCACCAGCTTCGTAGCCCTTCTCTGGACACGCTCCAGGGCCTCGATGTCCTTCTTGTAGTGAGGGGCCCAAAGCTGAACACAGTACTCGAGGTGAGGCCTCACCAGAGCAGAGTACAGGGGGACAATCACCTCCTGGTCCTGCTGGCTACACTATTCCTGATACAAGCCAGGATGCCGTTGGCCTTCTTGGCCACCCGGGCACACTGCTGGCTCATGTTCAGGTGAGCATCAGTCAGCACCCCCAGATCCTTTTCCTCTGCACAGTTTTCCAGCCACTCTGCCCAAGCCTATAGTGCTGCATGGAGCTGTTGTGACCAAAGTGCAGGATGCAGCACTTAGTCATGTTGAACCTCATCCCATTGGCCTGTGCCCATTGATCTGTCCTGTCCAGGTCCCTCTGCAGGGCCTTCCTACCCTCCAGCAGATCTACACTTCCCCCCAACTTGGTGTTGTCTGCAAACTTACTGAAAAATGGAAACAAGTGATGCCTCTCAACTCATGCTTGTAATTCGAATGTTGAAGAAAGATGCAAAGAACTGGGGAGGTAGAGGAGGGCAGGCAGGATATAAGGATGTAGAACACACAAAATGGAGAGCATCTGTTATTAATTTGCCCTTGCATTTCTCTTTTTAAGAAAGAGTTAAGACATATAGTTAAAAAGCAAATTGCAACAATTTCCAAGGTGTATCCAAGAACATCTTTTATATTTTCATATGATCTTAGAAGTTTCATTAAAGAAGTACCTCTAATCCAGTGTAATGCAGTGATGTTGAACATTTTTTATTATTATTTGGTGCCTAATTTATTCAGAGAAACATACATGGTGGTTTGTTGAAATATCATTTCAACAATGTTGAAATATTGTTTCAACAAAACTTTTTGCTGATGTTCTAACTTTTTATCAATGCCAGTAGTTTACCTTTCCTGATTTAGACTTTTTATCAATGCCAGTAGTTTACCTTTCCTGATTTAGACCCTGTTGATGCAAGATGCAGCTTCTCTGGCATGTTCTGCTAGAAACTTGCTAGCAGTTCAAGGTACCTGCTACTTTATAGGATTGTCCCTTTGTCAATCTTACAAACTGAGCTAGATTTTTGGCACAAGACAAAGCAAAAGGTATGACACTTGTACAATACTGAGTCATATGCCTTTCTGCAGGTCTCCTACTATTGATTTTGTTTAGTCTGTTTTACAAACACCAGCCTGTCAGAACTGCTGGATTGACATACTGGATTGGTGACTGAACCAGAATTTTTCAGGTTTTTTTCATGCTTTCCTTTTTCCAAGCATGAGCAGCAAGGAAGGTATATGAATCACCATGTCAATGATATACTATTGCCACATAATTTTATGAATGATTTTCTGGGCAATTTGCACAGTTCTCTGTACAAAACACAAAGAACCACATGCCAGTACCAAAATATTGCAGTATCTAATTATTTTAAATGCTAGTGTGATTTGGCAACTTAGTGCTTAGTTGTTGCAGTGGATGAAAAGGAATCCCCCTATGATTCTGGACACAACTGTCTACTTCTCTTGTCTCATCTGATTCTATAGTGTCCCTATTTGGAGTAGAAAACAAAACAAAAACTGAGTGGTTCTTTGTTGATCTTTCTGCAGTGTCAGCTCACACTGGCTTCAGTGGATTGCTACAGCTAAACATAAGAGGACAGGTAGAACTGTGTGGTTAGAGGTAAAGAAATGGTAGCCAGTAGGTCAGCTGAGCTATAACATGAAAACATGGCCTTATTAATTTTGATAGCTACATGTAGTCTGACTTGATAAGACAGTACATCATAAACATAGTTACAATCAACTACTTGCTAACAATATTTGTAAAACGGACCTGAAATTACAAGAGTTATATTTTGGTCATTTGATAACAGAAAAAAAGTCCATCCATATTGTAGAGGAATTCAGTTAGTGGCATTTTAGTTTTATCTCTAGGAGAGTTTTTATGCCATGTAGGAATCTCAAAAAATAAATATATCCTCTGAAAGTACAAATGTGTTCTGGGAATACTAGCGTAACTTCAGCTATTGCACTGGCTCATTAATTATGTTGCATAGTAGCATGCTGTAGTATTGTATTATATGAAGCAGTAAGAATGTATTTTCTGCTGTTGTTTTTTCTTCTTAGGAATATCACATTAAAAAAAAAAATCATCCACTGCAGTACATATGTTGATAGATCAGTAAAAAATATACAGCACTTATTTAAATACATCCATTTAGTTGTGTAGCATTTCTATAGAATTGATTTGCAGCATTTTTAACTGAAGGCTTTAGGAGATAGAGTATCCTAACATCTTTGTTTGTTTCAGAGAAGTGTTAGATACTTTTCATTGTAGGTAAAATCAATAATCCCTGCCTCAAGGGCATGCAGTTTACCTTCAGAAATGATTCAGTGGAAGAGTTAGCTGGAAGGCTGAAGATCAGCTAAAGTAAAAAATGAAAATTGGAGAAATAAAATGAAATTCTCAGAAAAAACCTAGCATATCAAGAAGCACATGACCAAATTAATTTAGTTAACAACATTAGAAATAAATTGTTTTTTCTTTAGTTTTTGTGGCTGAAGTAGGTGCTGTGGTGATTAATGGTTAGATAATTTGTGGAGGTTGCAGTGTTCTATAGTGTTTATAGACCTGTGGGTGAAAAAAAGACATTCTATGTTCAGGCTAGAAACACTGACAAACCAGCTGTTGTGAGATACAGTACATGGGGCTAGGTGTACTAGGGGCAGTCAGAGCTTCCCCATGCCTTCAGATTTTCATAGAATGTGATGCAAAACTAAGCATGTCACTTTTTCCAATATGGAGAAGTTAGCCTGTTCAGGAGCAAGCTGAATTTTCCAAGTGTTCCTCAGTTCCATTACTGCCCTTTCCTGTATCACAGGACAATTAGCATGAATGCAGTGAGGGCTACATACAAGTTGATGCCATGACTTTGCACTGTCAAGAAAGTGCATGTGGTGGAAACATCTAAGTTTCTTGATACGTTTCTTCATCATACCTTCCTGTTTCTGGGACTTTGAGCTAACATTGCACACAAGCGTTTCTGGTATGCTGTTTTTATTTCTTCACACCATATG
This sequence comes from Stictonetta naevosa, assembly GCA_011074415.1. NCBI lineage: Eukaryota > Metazoa > Chordata > Aves > Anseriformes > Anatidae > Stictonetta > Stictonetta naevosa. The sequence goes on from CM021729.1 coordinate 18,595,333, forward strand.
AAAGTGGTTAGACTGCTCATATGTGTAATTGGCCCTGAAAGGTTAAGATAACCTTTTATGTGATTCTAAATACGTCCTATGAGACCTGCTACATACAAATGAATGTGCAAAGAGCCAGTTGTCTTTGCACTGATGACGATTAATCACAACCCAGACAGACATTCCAGAAACAGATGGTTGCCAGTGCAGAATGCAAGATTAGCCCATATAAGAATGGCAGCAAACAGTGGCAAATGATTTTTCATTAGGTATTTCCAGTGTTAGAATATTACAAAAGGTTAAATTTCATAGAGTAGTTACATGTTTGCTTTGCAAGGCATGTGGGTAATTCTTGTTTTCTTACATGACTATCTTTCCTAATTGCAAAAATTTTACATGTAAATGTATGTGTATGTATATACATATACATGTATATGCCTGTTACAAACCACAGATCATCTCCGATATAACAGGTCATAGTCTTATAAAGTATTTTTCTAAGTTGAGTCAAAAGCTTGTATTGATTGTGGTATTATGGAGCAGTCTGAATTATTAATTGATTTTCATTTGGCAGGTAAAATAGTTCTTAATTGATTTTGTTATAAAAGGTGATACATGCTTTTACAGAGCTGTTACCTATGTTTTAAAGATATTAATGAATATTTAATGTTAAGTCTGAATAAATCAGTATGCTTGAAAACAGAGCATAATCTGAAACTCAAAATGCCTGCTTGATAAAAGTACAGTTGCCTGAAAACTGTCATAAAAATCAGAAGTAGTTAAGAGCTCTGGTTTGGGTAATGGAGTTGAGATTGTGAGGTGAATTGTTCTGATGCAGATTTTTGGGATAAGTAGATGCATACAAAGCTTTAACTAATTGTCCTGGTTTCAGTTAGGATAGAGTTAATTTTCCTCCCAGTAGCTGGTAGGGTGCTATGTTTTGGATTAGGATGAGAAGAGTGCTGATAACATGCTGATGTTTTAATTGCTGCAGAGCAGTGCTTACAGCAAGCCAAGGACTTTTCAGCTCCTCGCTCTGTCCTGCCAGCGGGCAGGCTGGGGGTGCAGCAAGAGCTGGGAGGGGACAGACCCAGGACAGCTGACCCAAACTGGCCAAAGGGCTATTCCATACCATCTGACGGCATGCTGAACAATATACAGGGGTGGCTGGCCGGGGTGGGGGGCCGGCTGCTCGGGGTTGGGCTGGGCATCGGTCAGCGGCTGGTGAGCAATTGCATTGTGCATCACTTGTTTTGTACACACTATTATTATTATTATTATTATTATTATTTCCTATCTTAATAAACTGTCTTTATCTCAACCCACAGGCTTCACTTTCCCGTTTCTCTCCCCCATCCCAGAGAGGGAGGGGGGAGGGCGAGCAAACTGCTGTGTGGTGTTTAGCTGCCAGCCGGGTTAAACCACAACACTAATTGAAAAATAATGAACCTTTTTCAAGGTGGTTAAAACAGATTCACAGTTTACGGCAGTTGTCTAGAAAAGCAATTTCTGTTGGTAAAGTACATTTCTCTTGCTGTACTGAAAACTGAGGTTAAAACATGTCATGCACAGACCTGGGAAAATAGAGGTAATTATGGTGTTCTCTGAAGACTCTTCCTGGATTTTTGACCAGAATATCTTGATGCCTTCTAAAAATTGTTGCAATTTTAACAGAAATTTTAGGTTATAGTTAATTTAAGAATCATGTTAGCCTTTGGATTTTCAAAAGAATTGCAGCTCTATTACAAGGAAATATATTAAATTGCCATTCAAGCAATTATAATGTGTACAGCTACACATTTTGTGAAACCAATAGTTCAGGGTTATTTTCGATTAAAATTTTCAGGATCTTGATCTCAAATCTCCTTTGATGCAACAAGTAAAGCACTAAATTGTGGTATTTGTGCTCTAAAAGGGTAATCTTCTGTAAGAAGAAAATGAAACACTAGCATCTACTTCAAGTTAGTGTGCGTGCCTTTCACTCTTCTACAAGTTTGTCCTTTTGAAATACAAAGCAAGACTATTGTGTCATTCAGAATGTCAGGTTATGTGCTTTTCTTGTAAACACAGAAAATTAAACATTCATGAAGTGAAAAATAAGAGAAAGTCATCTTGTATGCTAAATAAACCTTTTATCAAAGGCAATGTCTGAGGTCCTTCTAACCATTCTAACCTGTCTTTTCAGACTATCATTCCTACCATAGCAGAGGTAGGAAAAAAACATTCTGCACAATTTATTTTTTATACTGTTGGATTTTAGCTTTTGTTTGTATAAGATTTAGGCTCTTAGAAGGTCACCAAGCATTGCAAATTTGCCACAGCTAGAGATGATGTAAACAGAGTGTTTTGGCATTAAGTTCTCAGATGTTTGGTTGACATGCTGTGTTTGTATTCTCAGGAGTAAACCTAATCACTAGATTTGGTGCCAGGAAAAAAAAAAAAAAACAATCACATGTTGAACTGGTGAATGCAGGTGTATATATAGATCTCTGGACAAGTTCATGCTGCCCAGTTATATCTGTCATTGATTTCCTTCTTCTTGTTTGCTTGGTTGTTGGTGTTGCTTTTTTTGCCTTTCAGTACAAATGTAAAATTTGTCGCAGGATATTGGAATGTAGTTTAGGAAATGTGCATGTGAAGCCTGAAAGCCATGGTCCTGTGCTCTCTGCTTAGAGTTCATTTCTCCCAGAGAATGCTAGTCTTGTCCTTCCTGTAAATCGCTTGGCTCTGGGTCAGAGAACCAACTGGTGCACCACAGTCCGAAGATGCAATCAGTTCAAAGTCTCTGAACTGATATAAGGACTACAGATTCCACAGCATATCAGTGCAGTGATTTTTACAACATCAAACTGTGAGTAGGTAGTGCATAGCTAAGACTAAGACCTGAGCATATGGGATGCAAAACCTTAAATTATGTAAAAGAAGGTGTATCTTTCTCTCCTTTCCCATATACTAGCTTTCTTCCTGCAATTTGCTTTTTGTTTATTTACCTATAAGTTAATTCTGGCATGATTAATATATATGTTCAGAATGTACTGCTCCTAAACACTTGTCACATGAAGTTACCATCACATTTGAGCTTTTTAGAACTGGTAATATGTAAGTAATATATTCGGTATTGTAAAATTATTATATCTTGATTTTTCAAATTAAACTAATTTTACATATTTGCGATTAACTATCTTAATTGCTGTCTATTTTTTTTCAGTTTTTTTTTTTCTTATCTTTGGTTGGCAACTTTATGCAGTCATTATATGTTGATTATTTCTGTATAAAGTCTTATAGAGTGAGCTTGTGTGTTTTGAAATGGAAGCATGGGATGTATAAAGTGAGCTGCTATATGGACTTCATTTGTATGGTATTCCCTAACAAACTAGTATTCAGTTGCTGTTTAGTTTTAACTACTCTGAATATATTTTTTAGAAATACTTGAAAATCAATAAAGCATTCTTTATACTTAGGAGTTAAATACTGCTTTCTACCACTTAGGAAAATTACTTTAGCAGTGTATAGTATGTCACTTCTGGCAGCCTTTCCCTGAATGTGAAAGCAGTTTAACTCTGTAGTTTTCTGCTGCAGCTGTGCAAAGGTACTACAAAAGAATTGTTTTCACAGTTTCTTGTAGTTTTGAAAGGTGGATGATTATGTTTATGAGATACTGAATTAAGAACAGCATTTGAGGGGAGCTTACAGTAATATTTTGCATAAAGCTTACATTTATTTCATCTTAGGATTTGTTTGGGCCTCTTACAAGACCTTTTGAAATAATATTTTAAAGTCATTTGTCCATAATATTAGCTGGTCTCTTCTGTTATTTAAAAAATAGCTGATGAAACTTGAAGTGTGCGTACAGTAATGTAAGGTTCAGTGTGTGAAAGTGCCATTTATTGTGCTTTCTTATCTTCTCATCTTCTGTATGATTATCCTCCAAAGTTATGTAACGTGCCATGTTTTTGTTTGATTTTATATACGTATATATAGATATATAGATATATACATATATTTAAATATATATTTTAACATCTTTCGGCTTTCCTGATACTGACAGGGTACTGCCATTGGAAGAATAATTAAATATTTACTTGGTAATACCTGCTAAGTACCTTCAGGACTACATTGAGCTGACCCTGGTCAACAGCCAAACACCCACCTAGCCTCTCTCTCGCTCCCCTCTCCCCTCTCTGGGGAGAAAATACAGGGAAGTCAAGAAGATTCGTGGAACCAGATAATGCCAGTTTAATTAGGGAAATAAAAGCTGCAAATGTAAGCGAAGCAGAAGAGGAATTCACTCACTAATTCTGATCATCAGACAGATGTCCATCTACTGCCTGGAAAATAGGGTCTCAGGACTTACAATGGTTGCTGTCAAAAACAAATGCCAGAACTATGCATGTCACTACTTCCTCATCCTCTCCCTGAGCTATTGTTACTAAGAGTAATGTCTAACGTGGAATATACCCTTGGTCAGTATGGATCATCTCTTTTGGCTACGTCTTCTCCCAGGCTAAAGCCCATACCCAACCTAAATGTGGTAGAGGAAAAAGAGAGAGTTCATTTTTTCTCTAATTGGTAGTTTGACACACCTTTGTGCTTTTCTCTGCATTTGCTTCCCAGCAGCAACTCCAGTTGAGACCTGAGTCTGTTTTGTTACTATTTTATACCCCATACTTCAGTCATTAAGTGACTTAAGTGACTTAAGTTGACATTGATGGACTTCAGAGCTAATACTGCAGTCAGGCTTAAGAGAGGCAGAGTTCGCATCACTGAGTTTTTCTTTCAGGTTGTCTCCACCAGTTAAATTTTATTATTTTTGAAGGTTTTTCTGCGGAACGAGGGTAAGAACTACTTTTTAGTAACAAAACACTGGGTGCTAGAGGACTTCAGTTTGTCATGTGCAGTCTAAGTATTCACGCTCGTTGTACCCTTCACAAAGGCTTTGTGTTGGATCTTCTCCTGGAGGGCTTTTAAGAACCCAGACTAAAGTACCAGCCCCTGACTGAATTCACTGTGAAAGCCATAAAATAAAATGTAGCTTACCATGTTTTATTCTTTCAAGATAGCCAGGTCTTTGAACAATATAGAAGTGAGCTTCGTTGCTCCAAACATGCCCTGGTTTTGCCTGAGGAACTGACATAAATAATCCATCTAAAAATGATCACAGTTTATCAGTCACAAACTTACATTAAGGAGGCAACCAACCTATCACAATCAAACTAAATGGCATTGGTTTACTTTGTGTGCTTTGCTGTACTGAGTGTTTTGTCTTTGATTGTTACATTTCCTTATCAGGAAAATTTCTTCCATTCTACTAAACTAGGTCACAGGATGCTGCCTGCATTAAGGACATAAGTCAAATTATTCTGTAAAAAAAATTAGAACATTTGTGTATCAAACCTAGGAGGGTTAAGAAATGTTTAAAATATTTAAAATATGCTAAACTAAAGAAGGGTTCACTTTATGCATTAACCTCAGCATCAGAGTGATTTTTCCCAGCAAAGGAAGCCCTGTCTCATTCAGCTACCAAGACTCAGAACACATCTACTCATTAAAAAAAAAAAAAAAAAAAGCAAATATACCTCAGGCAGGAGCCTGGTATTTCTATTTAAGTGAAAGCCTTGCTTCTGTAGCTGAATGCCTCTTTTGGTCACAAGAGAGTTCTCTTTCATTGCTGATTTTTGGGGTCCTACGTGGGGAAGGGTGAGGTGGGTAGTAGGTCCCAGTGTGCAGCAGTCCTATCCAAAACGACTAGGCAACCATGATATATCCTCAGACACTGCTCAGTGTTCATATTTAGCTAAAATTAAAAAGTCTGCAAGACCTCACTTGAGAGTCCTGAATAATGTGGCATGCTCTTATATGAGATCTGTCCTCTGCTGAAGTTTAATGAGATTATTTTGATTGTTTCTCTTTTCTCCCCACTGTTTTACAAGATACAAGGTAGGTAATAGAGTCACTTCTTCATTTCAGTATAGATAATTAAAAATAAAACCATCTTTACCTAATGTCAATACTAGTGGGCAGTATTAGATTATCACATGCAAATTTGAAATCCATTGAATTTTTCAAAAAGGATTATGTGTATTCTGATTTCAAACTAAAATGCAGTTCTTTGCAAAAAAAAAAAAATAAGTTCATTTTGTATAATTTATAGCAATGATTCATAAGTAACCCTTTCTGATGTTTCTTTTTTTTTCCTTGAGCATATTTTGAAATGTTCTTCTAATACAAATATTGAAAGCTCTGTTTTCTATTTTGTTTGTTTATATTTCTACAAATTTCCAAATTCTCTTACCTTCTTAGTGTTAGTCTGGCAAGAACTTTTAGGCTGGCAACAGTGAATTTTTGAGATGCCTTACCTACTAATGATGAATTGTTTTGTATATTGTCTACCATAGTCAGATATGTCTATTTATTTTGTCGTATATCTAAGCTGAGTCAAATATGTGAATTGTAGGGCAATGTGTTCGCTTCTGTAAATCCAAATATCTTGAGACTCTTAGTGAATATATATTTGGGAGGGTTGCTGCATGACAATTTAAGCTTTGCAGATAAGGTGTACTGCTGCTGAGATAACTTCAGAAGCTTGTGATCCATTTTAGATGAAAGAAGATGGTCATGTTTAATGTGTTTTTTCTTGGACTACTTTCTGCAAAATTGTAATCCTTAAACAAGTAGCCTGCATCTAATGATTACAAATATTTTTTTATGTTTAAATTCTGCTTTTTCAAAAGATCACTGGTTGCTAAGACTTACTGTATGCCTCTGTTTATATAATAAATTTTTAGCTGCAACCTATATATTTATAAATACACATTTTTGTACTAGTTCCAAATTTATGCAAACTATATTGCTGCAATAAACTCATGGTAATGTCATCTTAACTAATGCAGCAGAACAAAATCGTAGACCTGTCCAGGTGACTTTAATGGACATTGGTTTCACCCTATTGGCACAAAAGTGCCTAAAGTATCATGGCTTTAAAAGGAATCATTATAACTACAGAAGAGCTTGTTTGCTGTTTGGTGGAGTTAAATCATTTTGTCTCTGGTAGTCTCATTCTAAATTGCATTTCAGTTTTGTAATATTTTTTTTTTTTCTGTTCTAATAAATTATTTCCTTCATATCCTCTTGTCCCCTGAAAGATAGGCAATTAGTAAAAAATCACAATTGATTGTATCTGCTTCTTAACTATTAGAATGTTCATTTGTAACATGGCTCTGAAGTGGATTCTTCCTATGAGAGATTGTCTGAGTATGATTTTTTGAATATTCCTAAAAAAGTGCTTTTAGACCAGTAAATTCATTAACAAAAACAAACAAAACAAAACAAACAAACAAGAATAAAAATGTGAAATGAATGTCAGCAGTAGAGTGAATTGTATCCCTTTCTCAGGCAGCAGCTCGTCATAGCCTGTTTTCTGCAGTGATGCAGGTTAAATTCTCATGAAAGAACAGGAGTAATTTTAAATTATTATTGAAACACCTTACAGTGTCTTTCTCTGTTTCTTTGGTACACATACTTTTCTGTACTTTCACAGCATTTTCAGCATTTTCCTACGATCATTTTACCAGTATAGAAAGTCAGAGCAAATTCCCACTGTTGAGTGTCTCTTGCATCTTTAGAGATGCTGACTTTACAAGAAGCCAAGGCATAAGAGCGACTGGCAGTAGTTATTTTTTAAGTTGGTGTCATAGTTCTTGATGAGGACAGTTTGTCACCATTGCACTTGACTTTAGCTCCCATTGAATCATAGAAGCTGCCCAGTTAAAATGGATTTCATGAAATTTCTAGGCCCACTGAAGCTGAATTGGTATTAAAAAGAATAGGAATACTATGCCTAATTACTCAACTTCTCTACTGCTGCGAAAAATTACTAAAATTGAAAGAAACTTTCTGTAGCAGTTTGCTTTCTATGGTGATTAAGCCTGAATACAGTCTTCTATGTTAAAATTCCTGTTCACCTATATAAGAAAAGCTTTTTCTGTATTACGAAGTTCTTGAAAAATGTTAATGGAGCTACCACAAGCAAATGTCATTGACTATGACTGCAATTCACTATGGAGTATAGTGTAGATACACACAAGTTATCTGTGGAACAGCAATTATTCTAGCCATACTAGTACTGCCTTTTGCCCACACTAATTATCCCCATTGAGAGGAAAAGTTCATTAGCTTGTACACAGCAGTGTACTAACATGGATTACTGCTTTGGGCTCCTTAATTACCATTTCCATATGGAAGACCAAATTAGGGCACTCTGTGCCCTGGAAAGAAACTTGACTTTTCTGTTTTTTGTTTGTTCGTTTTCTTTTGTTGTTTGTTTTGTTGTTGTTGTTGTTTGTTTTTTAATGGGCTTGAGGGAAGGAGGAAAGGGTGTTATATTTAGCAATAGCTACCATAAAGGTTTTTGTTTGTTTTTCCCAAAGTTAATTCCATTTTTTTAACTTAGTTTGTGTGTGGCTGCTAGTTTCATTTGACTAACAAATTCTGTAGATTCTAGATAATTGGTTAACTGAATATCCAAATTATTTTCTTTAATTTTCTGTCTGTGACAGCCAAAAGTACAAGCATTGTTTTCAAATTCTGTCTATTACTATTTTGTATCAGCTGTATTTTCTTTCATTACACTATCAAAAGAGTAACTTATAGGTGAAAATGAGAACATGGAGCATTTCTGTATAGATTCCTTTAATAAAAACATACACTGCTGTTTTATATTTTGCTAATAATGGAAAGAGATATTCCAGATTAGTGTGCAGTAAGAGTGTAAATGTTACAGGAAGGACAGAAAATGCATCTGATTGAAAGAACACACATGGTTGCAGAATCATAACTTAACACTATTCTCACTTTCTCAAAAATACACATTTCTTACCACTGTCCTATGCAGCTGATCAGAATGCAAGTTGGTGTTGTTCAGGCAAAAAGACCACCAGAAATGTAATTTTGTTGAGCATTGCAATTGCAGTGGTCAATGGTTACTTTTCCCCCTCTCATGTCTTTGTGTGTCACATCCCGTCTGAAGACAGAGACTTGGGAGCATGTCTTGGGCCAAATGGCTTCTTCCATATCCTATGACATAGGGAAAAAGAACTATGTTTGGTCACTGGAATTGTGGATGTGGATCTTGTCAAGACTGAAACTGTTGTTGAAAGAGATGTATCACAGCTGAGTGTCCAAGATCTCCTAAGCACAGCAAGGTCTCATTCTACCTCCTAAATAGCCAAGGCAGGTTTTCGTGTTTCTTCATCCACCTGGTTCTTTGAAAGACTTTTTCTGCCATGCCTATGTCGTATTCAGGACCATGTTTCCTTTACACTAAGTCAAGAGTTGATTTAAAAAAATAATAATAATTCCTGTGCAACTATAGTCAAGTGCTTGTTTCCTTTACTACTTCCCTTTCCCAGTCTTGTAGCAATGTGTTGTTTAAACAGAAACTTAAGGCATGACAATTAGCAGAGTAGCATAAGTATCATAAATAAAACAGCACATAACATCTTTTTGGCAGTTACAGAAGTGACACATGTTATGCCTAGCCCACTGCAGAGAGGTGAAGAGATCTCTACAAGAGAGGTGGACAGCTGGCAGTGCTTGTTATAAGATCCCCTTGTCATCAGTCTGTTTCTTAAAATTCAGAAAGCTACTATTTGTGGACTAGCTAGACCTTTTGTATAGTTTATGTTTTAAAGAAGTTATGACAAAGGAAATGGTACTTGAGAAATGATGGCCACAGGTAAATGATTTGGATTTTTTTGTTTGTTTGTTTGTAGGCTCTCACTTTGAGGTTGCTAGTAGTACTTTCATTTTGCTACTAATCCTATTTATAGTCAGTTATACACTTCAGCACAGTAACTCTTAAATCCTTCTGTTGACAAGTATGTTGCACCAACATTAATAGTGAAATAGCAGATGTTCAGCTCCATTTTTCTGTTTCATCATTCTGTCACTCCAAAGCAGAGCTTTAAATTTTGAGATTTTTCTCTGGAGGGGGGTTGAGAAGGCAGATCTACTATTTGGTTCCTGAGAAGCTTAGTGAGAAACATCACTAGAAGAAAAGTCTGCAATGTTAAATCACAGCAAAGAGAAAAGATTGAAATTTTGGCTTTTGAAGGAAGGCTTACAAGAAGAGAAGAGTTGTCACCCTAAAATATAAAATGTTCTTATCATCATTATAAATAACTTACAGGGAAAATGTAGTGGGATGCAATATGCTGATTATACAACACAGATAATTCACCTTTACATAAAATAAAGTATGAATGTTGTAATACCTGTACAGTAAGTGTAGTTTGCTCTGTATGGAACTGTGTATTAAATTACTAATTATTACAAAAATGTGCATAAATGTATACAAGATTTTCCACTTATATTGAGAAATTAAAATAGGCAATAATTTCTGCTCTGTTTATCAGACAGAAAAGATTTGGATAGCAGCTGTTTAAATGGAGTATCTGGAAAGAGGATTTATTTAAGTACCAGCATACTGACAACTGACTCCTTTAAAGATATCCATTTTCAGCATTTTCAAACTGGGACATTTAATGGTTAATCAAGCTTTTGCACAGTTTGGATGACTTTGGATATGACTGAATAAAATTCCGAGGAATAAATACAGTGCTTATTGCAGACAGCTGCCATCACAGAGCCATAATTTACATTTTCTGATCCAATACTATAAAAAAATCAGTTGAGATTGGATAACCAAACTGAATATCTAGATCTCAATTTTTCAGAAAAGAAATAAATGGAATATTTGAATTGCATTTTGTTACTGCAGCTCAAGCTAGATCTTTTTTTTTTTTTTTTAAGAACAGGATCAAATTTCAGCGTCACTTAGAAGGATGCTTGAAAAGAAAAAACAAAAGGGAGTGTGTTTTTTTCAATTGATACATGAAGACATCTAAAACACTTCTATATTTTTGGTGGTTTATTGTCTTCATTTTTCATTGAAATGTCTACTTCAGATTGATTATAAACTTCAAATTTTACTGAGTTGGAATAGCTAAAAATAACTAAATAACTAAAAAACTTGGCCTGTTTAAAGGTATTTTTGTTGGTTTTGAGTCCTAATATCTTAAACCTAAATCACTATGCTTTTCAAAGTAACATTTACAACTGAAAATCTCATGAAGACAATACAAGGTCTGCAGGAAATCACAGATATTTGACCTTGCATATAAATGGACCTTGCATATAACTGGACCAAATAAATATGGACCTTGCTCTGTAATGGAGTATCTACCTTAATTTTCCTGATGTTGTTGAAGTAAAAACATATTTTTTATATTTCAGTTATTTGTTTGTTTGCGTTTTAAGGAAAATCTCTTTATGATTTTGTCAATTCGTTCCTGAACTATGTGAGAAGTGTATGCAAAGATTCAAGGCTACTAAAGTTAGGATTATTCAGTAGTGTGCATAAAGGATTAACCAAGAGTGATGAAAGATGATTAAATTTCACCTAAGTTTCTTAAATATAGTCTTTTTCAAAATGCTTCACTTGCCTTTATTTTTCTTCAGTGTAAGTGAATGTTTTACTTTAAACACTGTTTGCAGATGGAATCTATTTATATAATAAATAATTAAATTCAGTTTAAGAAACTCGGGCAAGACACTTTAAATAGGTGGCCTGATTGTTCTAAGCAAAGTGATCGCCAGTTCCTCCATCCAGGTAAGGAAACATTTGAAATCTGGAACAGTCATTTAATTGTCTAAATATAGGTTCCTAATTTTAGGATGACATATTTTAAATCAATTCATCTCACTCAGCAAATCTTTCTTTTACTGTAATATGTCACAAGCAATGCCTTGACTGTGAAAACCAAGGGTACTAGCAGATTCATAAATCTAGGTGTCCTGTTTGTAACTTGCTTTTGGGGTGAGAGGTGAGAGGTAGATATATCCCAGCCCAATGGAAAGGACACCCTGGGCTACCAGCCCAGTTGGAAGCATGTGACATTTCAACAGGTGCCCAGCTGGTTATGGTTGGGGCATCCAGGTAAATGCAGGCAGAGACACAGATTAAAGTACATTGGTTAAATTTCTGTTTCAAGTCAGTGTTGTGATGGTTCTTACCTAAATTACTTACTCTCTGATTAATTATATGCAAGAACTTTCTCACTCCCGTCCCTGGTCTGTGTTGGAAGTCTGTGTTATCATTGTAACAATAAAATTAGAGACATTGCAATTAATTACTGAAAGGAAGGTCATGCTTATGTAAAAGAATGAAAAGACTAGAATTTCTGTAAAACTTATTTAAAGTAATTCCTTAAAAGAGCTTGTGATGAGAATTAAGTTTATCAAACCCATCTTTCTGACCAAAACATCAGTAAGCCTTCTATATCCATATCACATTTATTCATATATATATTGTATAACGTATGTTATGTATTCTATATATCATGTAATATCTATCATTATATAATATATTCATATATATGTGAACGTTGTATATAACCAAGCCAGAAAATGTGTAGCTTTGTGTTGTTATTTTCACAGCTGTTTCCAGATAATTCTGCAGTTGCTGTAGATTATATAAGCAGTAAAACATATAGTCTATGTATATAGAGAGAGAGACTACAGGCTGTAGACAACTACATAGGCCACTTGGAGCTGCCAAATCCCATGAACAGTGAAACATTGGTAGGAAACTAAAATCTATCAATTGTTGGTTTTTTTTGTAAAGCTATGTCCCAGAAGTGGAGATACATTGGAGATAAAAACAGTTTGTAAATGCTGTTCAGAATAGAAGTGGAACTCTGTATCCAGACAGATCTCTTTCCATGTTGTCTTCTCCATGTTCTGCACTACAGTGCTGGAAAAGAGACCTATTTTAGTGACAGTAATAGGAGTTGTGTAGGAAAGGGCCTTTTGTACACTATAAACTGGGATTGTGTCATGCTCCACTATAAACTGCTTTAGATTTATGCTGAAGAAGAATTTCAGATGAATTGTTTGATATACAATGACTATATTTATTGAAAGCTGTCAAAATATAGCAGCACTGCCTTGGACATCCCTTTAAAGGCATTTTGTTAAGAGCATGTTCCCTGAAAAGGTAGTACTATATACATTCCCACAAAGCCTAGAATTAAAATGGAAAAATAAACACATACAATTGTCTGTTCTTTCAGTGCTGCAAATCTGTTAAAAGAACAGTTTTTACAGGAATAACAATATATCAACAAAAATAATTTATTGATTTTCTAGTTCTTTATACATGTGAATTAATGGGACTCTTTACCATGTTTCAGAACAAACACTACTAGCAGAGGAGAACTTTTCAGATGTAAATAGTGATTGCTTTGATCTAGCAGAAGGCAGTCTTAGTGCTTACAGTCTTTTTACTGTTTCAGGTCTATCATTTAACCTCTCAGCAAAAATGCATCTGTAAACCTCAACGGTAGGTTTAGCACGTGTTACTGCCAGTTCTATATCTTTTTAATTTTCAAAGTGCAAAGGGATTCTGTAAAAAGTGAAAAAAAAAAAAAAAAAAAAAAAAAAGTCTCTGTTTTCTCTGCATGGAATTCATACCAGAAGGTCCAGCCCAACCTTTTATCTGTAATTTATTCATTGCATCAAAGCTCTAGGAAATTCACAGAAGCTTTTGCAGACCTCTGGGAATTAATTTTCCCCCTTATTGTTTGAAATACTGGCTGTTATAATGATGAATTATTATTAAAATTTGCTTTATTGTTAGGTGTAGCCTAACTAATAGCTGTTTCTGGATGTTCTCTGCATATTAATTTTTGCTGTGAAGCTTCGTTTGCCAGTTTATCTGTAATGCCTACATTATTCTCTTTACTTAAATGCCTGAATTGGTAATGTGTGTATTTCATTAGATGCAAAATCAAAGTAAAAATGAAGATAGACTTGCAACATGACACATTTCTTCTCTACTAGTTCAGGGGTGAGTATAAATATTCAAGCATTAAAGTGATTGTCATTCAAGTACTTTGAGTAATATTTATTCCTGTGGCCTATCTCTGAATTCATCTTGGAAATTAAATTATTTTAGTAGAAAAAAATCTTTTTGAATGAAGTAGTTGCTATCATCTTCAAGAGATCTTCATAAAAGCTGTGTTTGCAGGTGTTCCTTTAACAATAAATGGGATTCTCCTAGGAGAAATTTCCAAGAGGGTAATAATATCTAGAGCTGCCAATGTAGATGTATATTCCAAAAGCTTAACAGCTGAATTATTCCATAAAAAGAACTGTAGAAATCATCCAAGCAGCTTAATAAAAGATGTATAAACAATTTCAAATCCATCATAACAGGCAACTGAAATATATATGATGCTTGGTAAAAAAGGGGAGATGTATACTGTATCTATGCATAGTATCTAGCACAAGGGTTATTCTGTCCTGTGTGGCTTGCTGCAACCTGATGAAAACAGTATGAATCAGTAATATATTAAAATATTCATTACTTTACTAGTTCTGTGAGGTGTTTGCGGGAATAAAAGGTGAAGGCATTGCATCCTTTTCTCCTCCTTTACCTATACTTGTGAGGTGGGTTTTTTTTTCACTTCTTCCAAAAAATAATCTTCTATCTCCTGATATTAATAAGACTAATTCTCTGCTGAAGTAAAAATATTTCAAACTGGTTAACTTTTCACGTATCAAGCCATTTTATAAATTTATTTCTCTTAATATAATCTCGTCATGTCCTCAGATTGTCCTTTTACTTAGAAGAAATCACAGTAGTGATCATTTATCTAACATTACATAATGTTTGTCATTAAGAAGATACTGAGCTTATTAAGGTTCTGTAACTCTAAACAGATTTCTAACCTGAAGTTTTTTAAAAGGTCTAAATAATGTTCATTAATTACTTTGGTAGAACGTATAAGACTTAATGACATGGACACGGTTCCTTGAACAATCAGAATAGATAAATACACTAAAACTTCAAATTTATTCTGGGTCAGCCATGGACTTTTTGTTGTTGTTGTTAGTTTAGTTGGTTGGTTTGGTTTGGTTTGTGTGTTTTTTTCCTAATAGTTTTAAGTCTATGAAAGTCACATAGAATTACAGAAACATAGAATCACTCAGGTTGGCAGGGACCTTATTATCTAGTTCCAACCCCTCTGCCATAGGCAGGGATGCCACCCACTAGACCAGGTTGCCCAGGGCCTCAACCAACCTGGTTTTGAACAACTCCAGGGATGAGGCATCCACAACATCTCTGGGCAACCTGTGACAGTGTCTCACCACCCTAAGTGAAGAATTTCCTCCTAACCTCTAATTCAGATCTCTCCTCTTTTATTTTAAAACCAGTCCCCCTTGTACTGTTATTATCTGCTCGAGCAAAAAGGTGTTCTCCATCTTTTTTATAAGAACCCTTTAAGCACAGAAAAGCTGCAGTGAGGTCCCCCAAAGCCCTCTTTTCTTGAGGCTGAACAGTCCCAACTCTCTCAACTTGTCTTCATAGGAGAGGTGCTCCAGTCCTCTGATCACCTTTGTGGTCCTCCTCTGGATCTGTTCTAAATGATCAATATCCTTCAAGATACTCCCAGATCACCTTGATATTTTTTGAGGATAATTACTTCTCCATAAAATTAAATGCAGACTGAACTTACGTAGACTGCAGTAAATGGGCTTGATGTTCCATAGACGGCTGAATTAATCCATTAATTGCAGTGCTAGCATTATCTCTTAGTTAACTTCGGAATGCAGCTGGGCTGTAGTTCATCCACAGAAAAACAGCCTCTTAGAAGCTTTGCACTCAGTATGCCATATTCTTACTTCATCAATTTATAGGCCATGAGTTTAGCTATTTCGGAAAAAATAGTCCATGTATGAAGCCTGTAAGTGGAGAAGAGTTTAATGAAATGTTGATAATTCATTCAAATTGTTACTGTTCTCATTTAAAATTTATGTTTTATTTTAACTTTGAGGTGTTAATTGCATCTATAAGATGTGATATCTCATTTATTCCTTTCTTACGGTAGATTTTAAAAATTCAGGTTGGTTGAATTCCTTTGCCTTCTGTTGTAAGGTGTATTTTAGGCTGTTAAATGGATATGTTGTGCCCTCTCTGGTTTTCAATGTCAATTTTAAATTGTAGATGCTTAGACTTAGCTATTTTATTCCAGAAGAGGTCTTAGTAACAACCTGTACTAAATTTCAGGAGAGTCTTTAAAATCAATTTGTGTAAGGAATAAGAGAAGACACTCCCTTTGGGTAGGTACAAGCTATTTTCTTCAAATAGTTTTCTACATGCACATTTATCCTGTGGGTATGAAGGCATCCTTATATTCAATAAATAATTGAAGAATTGTCATAAAATCATAGAATGGTTTGAGTTGGTAGGGACCTTAAAGATTGTCTGATTCCAACCCTACTGCCAGTAGGAATTGCCAGTGCCTCACCATCCTCCAAGTAATGAACTTTTTCCTTAATCTAATTTAAATCTCCCTTATTTTACTTTAAAGCCATTGCTCCTTCTCTTATCTCTACACTCCCTGATAAAGAGTCCCTCTCCTACTATCCTGCAGGCCCACTTTAGGTACTGGAAGGCCACTGTAAGGTCTCTCCAGAGCCTTCTCTTCTCCAGGCTGAACAAACCCAACGCCTTCAGCCTGTCTTCATAGGAGAGGTACTCCAGCCCCTTGATCATCTTTGTGGCCCTCCTCTGGCCTCATTTCAATAGTTCCACCTCTTTCTTATGCTAGGTGCCCTAGAGCTGAGCACATTACTTAAGGCGGGATCTCACAAGAGAAGAGCAAATGGGAAGAATTGCCTCACTTGATCTGCTGGCCATGCTTCTTTTGATGAACCCCAGGTTACAGTTGTCTTACTAGGCTGCAAGTATATGCTGCTGGCTCACAATGAGCTCCTCATCAACCAACATGCTCTAGTCTTTCTCTTCAGGGCTGCTCTCAGTCCATTTTCTGTCCAACCTGTATCTATGCTTGGGATTACCTTAGCCCAGATGTAGGACCTTGCATGTGACCTCGTTGAACTTCACGAGGTTCACATAGGCCACCTCTCAAACTTGTGAAGGTCCCTCAGGATGGCATCCCTTCCTTCCAGCATGTCAACAGCACCACACAGCTTGTTATGATCAGCAAACTTGCTGAGGGTGCACTCAATCCCTCTGTTCATGTCACTGATAAAGATGTAAAATAACACCATTTCCAATACTACCAGCTCCTGAGGAACACCACTCATTACTGATCTCCACTTGGACATTGAATCATTGATCACAACACTTCGAGTGTGACCATCCAGCCAATTCATTACCCACCAATCCTTACCTCTCCAATTTAAAGACAAGGATATCATGTGGGACAGTGTCAAATGCTTTGCACAAGTCCAGGTAGATTATGCCAGTAGCTCTTCCCCTTTCCACCACCAATGTAAACTCACCATAGAAGGCCACCAGTTTTGTCAAGCACAATCAGCCCCTAGTGAAGCCATGATGGCTGTCAATAATCACTTCTTTATTTCCACATTCCTTAGCATAGTTTGCTGGAGGATCTGCTCCATGGCATCTGCTCCAGGGTGCCAGGCACAGACGTGAGACTGACTGGCCTGTGGTTCCCTAGGTTTTCCCTTTTTAAAAATGGGGCTTATGTTTACCCTCTTCTAGTTAATGCAAACTTCACTGGACTGCCATGACCTCTCAAATATGATGGGCAGTGGCTTAGCAGCTGCATCCACCAGTTCCCTCAGGACCCTTGTATGCATGTCATGAGGTTCTATGGACCTGTGCACCTTTAAGTTCCTTAGCTGGTCTCAAAGCTGACCTTTTCCTACAGCAGTTCTTCATTCTCGTGGTTCCTGCCTTCTGGGACCTAGTCTATGTGGCCATAGCTCTTGTCATGGAAAACTGATGAAAATAAATAAATAAATACATAAATAAGCCATTGAGGACCTCAGCCTTCTCTGTTTCCCAGGTAATCAGGTCTCCTCTTTCCTTCTGGCAAGGGCCACAATTTCCCTGGTCTTCCTTTTACCACCAATATACCTATAGAAGCCTTTCTTGTTGTCCCTGACACCCCTGGTCAAATTTAATTCTAATAGAGCTTCAGCTTTCCTAACCTAATCCCTGTCTGCTTGTACAATTTCTCTGTTTCTTCCCGGTTATCTGTCCTTGCTTCCACCCATGTAGGCCTTTTTCTGCCTGAGTTTGGCCAGGATCTCCTTGATCTTCCATGCAGGGTTCCAGGCAATTTTGGCTGACTTCCTCTTTGTTGGGATGCATCACTCCTGAGCTTGGAGGAGGTGATCCTTCAATATTAAATAGCTTTATTGGGACCCCTCTTCATGGGCCATGGTACTCTACCAAGCAGATCCCTCAAGAGGCCTAAGTCTGCTCTCCTAAAGTCTAGGGTAGCAAGCTTGCTATGCTCTATCCTTTATGCTCTCAGGATCCTGAACAGCACCATTTCATGTTCACTGCAGCCAAGGCTGCCCTTGACCTCCACACCACATCTCTGTAACACCAGCGAGATTATAACCATAGCAACTTTCCTGGTCAGCGTATGAGAAGACTTGCTTGGATTTCAGGGTGCACAATAGACCTTCTTTGAACTCAAGAGGAGAGAAGTGAACTCAGAGGATCTCTCAAAGAGCTGTTGGCTGTGCAGAGCCCTGTCAGCACCTTTGATCCTTGTCATACTGTACACCTGAGCAGAGGAAAACAGTACCAGTGCCAGCTCATGTGTTAGGGTTCTTAACTAGCAAATATTACTTGCTCTCTAGGAACAGCTCATCAAGCTGCTATCCTGATTTAATCTCTCATTTCTTTTCTGGGCAGTATCCAGTTTTTTATCTTGTGTTTTAATTTGTGGCTAACAGACTTGGACCTTTCAAAGATTCACCAGTGACTTGTGCAAAGATAGTCACCTGATCAAGTTCAAACAATGCTATGCAGAACTTCAGGAATTTGTCATAGCTGAGTAGGCTGGCAATAGTACAAAGTCACAATAAACAAGTACAAAAACTGTTAACGCATATTAGAGAAAGTAATTTCAGCTAACCATACGATCTTTCATGAGTTGCACTGGTGAAGTACTCAGGTACCAAAATACTGGACTGGTTATTATCATGGGCAGGAGTATGATAATCTCAGTGAAAACTTAGACTTACTGACATGGATCTATTTGTAGATGTATAAAGTGTGGATATAGTAAGCATTAAAAATCTGATATTTTAGTTTCTTAGCCACGGTCTGCTCATAATAATTCAGTGAACTTCAACTAGGTAAGTAATTTAATTTTCCTGTGTTTTTCTTTATGAGATCATTCACGATTAAGCAAAGTTTGTAGTCTACTGATGTAGTCATCATTAGCTGAAGATGGAAACAATTTGAGATTGACAAAGTTCTTATGTGTACATATATTTGATTAGACAAATCAAATGAAGCATATTTGATTAGGCAGGCTGCTAGAACATGGCAAAAAAAATGGAGAGTCAAAATGTCTTTTCAGGTTGGTATAGTAGTAGCCTTCGTGAATAAACATAACCTCAGAAAAACAAATAGAGAGGGAAGGGGAATTTGGGTGTTAAGGAGAATATCTTTTCTGAAAAGAAGGAAGATAAGTAATTTATTATCTCTGGAACATGGATGAGTATAACTGGAGCTTAGAGTGCAAATATCTGTTCAGAATATTCTAATTTTCACTTTTATTGCTTATTCATTCGTTGTCCCTTTAGAGCCTCATATAGTAAAAGTACAGGTGTCTCATCAGTACCTAGCCTTAGAAGCTATGGTCTGCAAAGCACTTTATCACAGGAGTTGAATAACTCCATTGCCTAAAGCTACCTCAAATGACACAAAATAAAAATAAATACACTGTTCTCTTTAAACAAAAGTTCTCTGTGGAAGAAAATGTCTTTCAGTTGCTTTTCCCTTGAGCAATTTATCTAACCCAAGTGCAACAGAGAGGTTCTGAAGGGAGGACATGGTTCCTAGCAGTAGGTAGCTCCAGAGAGCTGCTTAAGTTGCTTTGCTATGCCTTTTAGTTTTTAGATTGCTTTTGGATTTTTTTGAAATGTTGTATAGAGAGAAATTAGGGTGCAGGTAGTTCAGAGTGAATTATGGATTTGTACAAATATTTAATCCATGGGCATTGGTGCCAATGCTGTATTATGATTTATATGTTTCAAGCTTAGGTTTGCCAGAAGCCTGAAAAGAAATCCTTTTGCATTCATCATATCAGTCAACAAAACCAGAGTGCTTAAAGGCATACAAAGCCCAGTGGACCCTATGGCCTGATTTGGACAAGCTTCTAGATTAGTTAGCAAAGGTTTGGGAATTTTTCTACTGCATTTTAAAATTGTACATTAATTTGTTTTCTGTTTGCTTGTAAAACTCCAGAAGTCACCAACTTAGTCTGCAGAAATCAGGCTAGGTAATTTCTGATCAAAGCAACAACATATTGCTACTGTTATCATCAGTAGTTATCAGTATCACTAATCTGAAAGAAAAAGAAAATTACTAAAAGTTGTTATGCAAGTAAGTAGACCCTGCTTTTCTATTTTTTCCTATAACTACCATATTTATGCCTATTCTATGATTTTCTTCTCATTCTTTACTTTCCTTACCACTATCTGTCCCAGCTGTTATTTAAAGATGTTAAAGTTTCATACAGTACTCCACTTTTCCCCAGTTTCCTCTTCCAAGTCCTGCAGACATTCCCATAGTGATTATAGAATCAGAATATCCCGAATTTGAAGGGACCCACAAGGATCATCTAGTCCAACTCATGGCTCCACACAAGACCACTCCAAAATCAAACCAGATGTCTGGGAGCATTGTCCAAATGCTTCTGGAGTTCCATCAGGCTCGGTGCCATGACCACTGACTGCCCTGGGCAGCCTGTCCCAGTGCCCGACCACCTCTGGTTGCAGAACCTTTCCCTAACTCCCAGCCTGACCCTCCCCTGTCCCAGCTCCATGCCGTTCCCTCGGGTCCTGTCCTGTCCCCAGAGAGCAGAGCTCAGCGCCTGCCCCTCCGCTCCCCTCGTGAGGGAGCTGCAGGCCGCCATGAAGCCTCCCCTCAGCCTGCTCTGCTCTGGGCTGAGCAAACCCAGGGACCCTAGCTGCTCTTTATAGGTCTTGCCCTTTAGACCCTTCACCATCTTTGTTGCCCTCCTTTGGACACTCTCTAATAATTTTAAAGAGATGGCACTCACTTCAGTCTCTCTACTCAATCCAACTGTCAATTTTTATGAATTTTTCAGGAAGCCAATATAATTCTCTCAACCATCCTGTCAGATTTGGTTACAATTGACTAATGGGTTCCAAAGCTGTTGTGGGACCACCTGACAGATGGATAGTCATGGCAATCTCATAAGCTGCATTTCTGTAGGAAATAAGGCTCAAACCACTGATGATATTTTCCAGCAGCAAACAGGAAGTATGTCTTATGTCTTCCTGATCCATGTCTGTACAAAACAGGATCTGTATTCGTTCTTTCAAAATTTCAGACCTGTAGTATATGGTTCTGACTATATAATATAACTGAAGGCTTAAATTCTATTTTAGAGCTGTGAATCAATTTTTGTATCATTTATGTACAGCTTTTGAATAGCACGGAACAGACTACCAAGGGGCAGCTTCCAGGAGAAAAAAGGAGAATATGCATACTGTGCCCTTTCATAATGTGAGGTACCCAAATGCGCAGCAAATCACATCTTCCTCCTGGTTTGTCAGGGTGAAAATGTGGCTTTATTTATTCTTGAGCCTCCTACACCAACGCTCAAATTTTTAGGTGCTGTTTGAGGTACTGTTCATGTGAGAGCAGTGAAGGTGTTGACTGCAAAGAGAGTAGTTTATCCGATCTTACATTAAGCATTCAAGAACAGAAAGAGATTTTTCCCCTCCCAGCCAATCTGTGTAGCATCTAAGAGAATATGTGTTCTGATCAGCATATGTGCCAATATCTTTTAGTAAGGAATAATTGAAAAAGATTATCATTATCCAGTGGAGCACCATTATATTACAAATGCGGTCTGGAATGGGGTCTCCAGAGTTTTATGGCAAGGATGAAGAATGTTTCTCATTTTAAGCACTCACAAGAACTTTTGAATGTATTTAATGGACCACACAGTATTAATGTACATATAATATTTTTCCAGTCTCTGTTCCACAGGGCTCTCCATCACTCATACACAATTTACTATACCATCTCATGCAGTGTTTAATGCCCAGCTATTTCATAGTGCACATTGCTAAGACTCAAGTCAGCACTTTACACTGCTAGGTGTTTCTCTAGTCCTCCATATTGCACAGCACTATGCTGTGTATTACATCCCATATACAAATTATTTCTCATTATTAGCAATGCAGCACTACAAAGCACTTGTCTGATAAAGGCATGTCGAGGCTGAACGGCTTACCCCTGGTTCTGCCTTCACACCGATTTCATTTAGATTGCAAAGCAGAGTCCACAGCATTCTTCTCTTTCAAGACCTGGTTGGAAGACTTAGCGAATGCAGCCATATGAGGCATTTATTGTCATATTCTGCTCGTTTTTCAGGGCAAAGTATTGGTACAATTATTATGCCTTAATAATAAGTCAACTACTAATTAACTTGGAATTATGTTTGCATTCTGAAAGTAAATGCAGGTACCTTTATGTTTTCATTCTTCTGATTAAAAAGTGAAATATATGGAAAACATTCTCTGATATTTACTTAACTTCAGGGCCCTTCAAAAAAAAAAAAAAAATCCACCTTCGATCATTAAACTTTGCTGGCTTAATATTTCTATGAAGTAGTTTTAGGTATTTTTTCTGAGTTTTCTTTCAGGGCAGCTATCTTTGCAAGATAATCTTATGACTTACAGAACTGGTATTTTCTTGGTTATCAAACCCTCTAATTGTGGACATTTTTGAACTTAGAAAGCATTTTGAATTGGTGAGTTTAACATGAAGTTTTTGGCAAGGCTTTTTCATAGTTTGGCATCTTGGTGCACATCTTAGGTGTGCTGTTCTGATCATACTCCCATATCTTCCTCTGAACTTGTTTTTACTTGTAGTATGCATATGGAAAGTTTTCTTGTTAATGTCTGCATCTACTAGTTTGAGGTATTTTACGTGCTTATAGTGTAAGGTAAATATTACAGTAAATGCCATATTATTCATTGGTGCCTGTGATCTCTCTGAATGTGAAACTGAAGTAAATACTTTAATGTAGTCTGGCCAAACTACGCTACTAGACTCCTTCTGTTAGTTAACATTATTCATAGACTTTTCAAGCAAAAGTTGATCCTTTGTTCCCCTGATGTGCTGGGTTTTTGTTGTTGTTTTTTTGGTTGGTTGGTTGGTTTTGATAACATCCTTCTGCCATCTACCCAGTGAAATATCAGTGATTACAGTCAGTTTTAGCAGTTTCCAAGTGATTTGGAAAGATGAAACCTTGTGAGGACTCTCCAGCTTTCTTTCATTTCTTAGTAATAATAGTATAGCTTTGCTTTCAAGGTTTTGCTGTTCATTTTTGACTATTTTTTCCTCCTGTCACTGTCCTCACTGTCTGCATGGCCTTTCTCAGTTTTGTCTGTACTATAATTCTTCAAGAGGAACAGTCTGTTTTATGTTTGTAAAGCTCTGAAGCACTGAAACTCTGCTTCTGGTTGGAATATTCAGGCACTGCTTAATTGCAGATGAAAAATAATACCCGTTTAAGATCTTTTGCATTAGCTTATTGCATAAGGGAATTGCGCTGATATCAGCTTTGTAGTACTAAATGATGAAGTGTGCACAGATAGGTCTTTTGAGGAGGGGTGCAAAGCTGTAGAAATGACAGGTCTTTCTCTGATCCACTAATCAAATTACTCCTAACTAGAGTCTAGTTGGCACATTAGAATAATTTTGATCTGCCTTTTAATTGCAAATGGCTCTGAGATTGTCCTGTATATTCATCTTTTCCTGATTACAAATCTACCTCAGAACTAACAATTACTCTTGAGTTCTCAGCCATTTTGCCTCTAGCTCCCTCATTTGCTTAATTGGCTCATGGAAAATGTTTAACTTGCAGCCAGAAAGAGAGGCAGCTCCTCTGTGCACATTAGGTATTTTCTTCACAGTCAGTGCTCATCAAAACCAATCAGCAAATACTTGCTTGAACCCAATATCTTTTGGTTTTGTGCTAGCTTTTAATTATAATTTTGTCCTTACATGGTTGAGTTGTGTGTGGTGGGGGCAGAGGAAGTTTTTGTTACAATGTAGTAGGGTTTCGCTGTTTCTGCTGAAGTCATGTAACAAGCTCTGACTACTTTCCTTGCTTTCTGTGCAGGTGCAGTTTTTTGTTGTTGTTGTTTGTTTGTTTTTTGAGGCTTCCTTCATCCTACAGTTATCTAGGTCAACTCCCAGTGACCTTTTACCACGTTGTGCTGGTGTGGGTTATCTGTTCCATAGGTGTAGAGACAGTGCATTAAAGCATTAAAGAGAATTATTGATCTGTTGAAATCCAGTGCTGCTCTAACACTCTTTCCAGGGCAAGCTTGCCCCCAAAAATTACATGGTTGCTTTCCTGAAGCATGGAGCTACAAGCTCCTAGTCCCAGGCAGACTGTGTGTCAGGACAAGCTAGATGTCTCTGCAATAAATTTCTGTACACACCGAAGCTTTCTGGACTTATCTCAGATCTGGCATGGAGTAATAACTGCTGAGGTAAGTGGTACAAGAGCCACATAGGTATTGACAATCTGGGTTGCACAAGAGCGTGTTTTTGGACACAGTGCTAAACCCAAGCTGTCTGCATGCACCTGAGTCACAGCAGGCCAGAATCTGTAAGCCCTTTTGGCAACTGGAAAGTGTGATACTGGGGCTGAGATAGACTGGTGGGACAAGTGTTGATACAAAAATGTTAAATTCTGGAAAGATATTTCTGCTCTGTGTTTTTAAATGCATTCCATACCTATCATATTAGGGCTTATTCATTATTTGCAGTGTTTAGTATTCCAGGCAGCAGCAGACTAATACTAATAAGAGACAACAGAAATCCAAGCCAGGATGCTAGAAATGTAATAATCCCTGAAACAGATGTAGAGACTTCCATCTCTACAGTAGGCACAAAGTAACATTATAATTAATGTTGGCATACCAGCATCAGGCAGTCATTGTCTGCCATGGCCTACAAGTGCCAAAAATGTCCTGCATAACATACATACAAGTCATATATCTTATATAGGTAGTCATGCAAATTATATGCAAATCAAGCAGCTGCTCTAGCACAAGTACTATTTATGGGGTAGAAATGCATCATGAGGTTTGCTTAAAGTCAACATGTAAGGACTTGTGCAGGGCTAGCAAGGAGGTATATACAGAGCAGTGGTTGAGCAAGAGGCATTAGATGTGGATGCTGGAGCCTGCCAGAAGTCACTGATACTACTAAAGAGCTTAGAAATAAGACGCTTAAATTAGGATCATTAGGCAAGGATTGGGAGTTCAAAACAAGGGGCATAAGGGAAGAGTTTGTCACTCAGCAGTGTCTGACACCCTCCTCTTTCTTGGCTCTTAACTGATGGGTCTCTTGGATTTTGGTATATGTTGGGCTTGGATTTTTAGCTGTGAAACAGCAGAAATAGAGGAACTACAGCAAGGCCAATGTGTCTTGTGTGGCTCTCACAGAGATTAAAAGAATACTTTTTTCTTTACGCTGAAAACACTAGCTGCTTTTCATATAAAATCTTCAGACTGCATGGAAAGTTTTAGTCATCCTACAAGAGCAAGGCAGGAACCTGGCAATATAACCAGATTCTTATGTTCATATGGCATGAACACCATACAGGAAGTCCAGCTACATCCTCCTACAAATATATCAGTGCAAGGAAATTCAAAGCATACATGCTGGCAAAATCAAGCACTTTCCAAAAGTGTTAGGATTTCCTAGACTGTCTCCTTTAAGGTTAAGGTTCTGCATTATAGTAATAAAGTTGTGGCTTATTTCAAACTGTGAATCATTTCATGCTGAAACATGTACTTCACTAATGACCTTTCAAAGGACGAACAATCCACAGGTTATTTTTAGGGATTATTATTATCTTCTGCATTTCATAGGAAAGTAACCAGTTATTTTGGTAACAAAGTTATAAATAAAAAAAAGTTTATTTTAAGAAATGTGACCAGAGTACCATTTTAATCAACCTTTTTGGTTTTTTTATTTCTTTCTTTTGGTTTTGTTATTTCTTTCTTTTACTGTCTCATATGATATTTGTTCTCCTTCCCATGCTTGTTGTGGCATTCCTCTGTTACCTGTATGTTTCATCATCTCATTAAAAGTAACCTGTATTAAAAACTAATATCACCAGTGTGTACTGACTTCTTAAGTGTTACTTTAAAACACCTTCCTATATATTGTTTTATCCAAAATTGTTATGAGCTGTAAAGAGATTTTTTCTTTTTCTTCTTGCAGACTGCAAATGATAACCTGCATACAGAAGATGAGCCTGAACTCAGAGGAGATAAAGAAAGCTATCTCTGTGCTGTATGCCTGGATGTTTATTTCAATCCTTACATGTGCTATCCATGCCACCACATCTTTTGTGAACCTTGTTTAAGGATGCTTGCCAAAGACAATCCAGCCAGCACTCCATGTCCATTATGTCGTACTACAATAGCCAGAGTCTTTTTCCAAGCAGGTATAAAAATTAAAGTTTTTACAATATGGACAATTTTTTCTAGTTTTCATTCCTGTATTTCTGGTCTGAATAAATATGTAGTTAAAAGTATAGTAAATCCATGCTGATCAAATACAGTCATAAAATTAGTTTCTTGTCCAAAGAAATAATGTACAACAAGTACATCCAATATCCATAGAGATTAAAATTAAGCCTTGTTATCCATTGTGAAGAATTCTTTGCCAGGATTCTTTCTAGGACTGCCACACAAGCTTTCTTAAGTTGTAAGAAACTATTCTGAGAATGTATTTTAAACTTTTTGATATTTGAAGTGAGGTTCTGATATTTTGTATTTTTTTGTTTTCTCTTGCTAAATAATTACAAATTCCAAGTATTACAAACATACATTTTCTCAAAGTATCTCACCAGAACAGCATTTTTTAAATGGCTAACTTAATTAGCAAAAAAGTAAACCTTTTGGGTTTGTGACTTTAATTCAGCTACAATTGAAAATAAGGTTGGCAGTACTATAGAATTCTGCTAACTAATCTTATTTTTAAATTCTCCTTTCCTGGCCTCTTCCACCCTCATCTCTAGTGTTCCTGACTTTAAGCAGTAGGAAAACATGATCAGTAAGTGTTTTTTTGGTGTCAGAAATTATATAGGAATAGGAGAGAGAAACATAGGTAGTTTACCTAGAATAGCATGAGTCAGTCTTTTATACCTGAAACTATAAAAAGTAAATTCATAAAATTTTGAATTAATATTGATATCCATATGGATAAAATTCCACTACAATAAAATTCCACTATGATATGACTGATGACTGGAGCTAGGCCCTTCACAGCTCTGCATATACTGGTCACAAAATAATGGAAATAACTCAGCCATGCAGAAATGTTTATTTTTGTGTGCTTCAGAGATCATGCAGCTATTCTGTTTAAACTGAGTGAGTGCTGTGATGATGACAGGTTGGGGATGTAGATTAAAGACAGATTTTCCATTGATCTGCAAAGCTGCCCATCTTGTATTTCTGGTTATACACAGACTCCTCCACTGCACAGGCACAATTTTATATAATTTGATGACAGATGAGTTTGAGGAACTGTCTGGACTAAAAAGGAAATAAATAAATAAATAAATAAACAAACAAACAAATAAATAAATAAATGAAGTTATCTGGATGGGAAGGAGGCATTTTTTCAGATGGACTAGTTGCCACAAGATAGTTCACTGGTGAGTTGGTGGTGGCCTTGGATAAGGACTGACTAAGCTAGCACTGCAGAAGAGAAGAACGTGGGTAAAGAAAATGCCTAGCTGGTGTTCCGAGGTTTCAGGCAGATTTCATTTAATTTGCTTGCATGTTTGATGGTCCTTTGGAACTGATTTAGAGATAAAGTGTGTTTCACCAATAGATAATTGTTTTTAGTTATTGAGAAGATTTTAAGAAAAGCTATTTAACAGAGCTGCTGCAGTAAAATATTACTGGGAGAGTGCAAAGAGCGAAATGGACACTTGCTAAAATGTATTTGGAAAACTTTTAAACATCTTCAAAGAATTTTTGTTTAAGTGAAATATTTCAGGATTATTTATAGTCTTTGAGTTCTTAATGTACAATGTGTACAAATACCTGATGGGAGGGAGCAAAGCAGAGACCAATAGACTCTTCTCAGTAGTGCCCACCAACAGGACAGAAGGCAATGGACACAAACTTAAACACATAAAATTCCATCTGAATGCAAGAAAACACTTTTCCAGTGTGAGGGTGACCAAGCACTGGAACAGGTTGCTCAGAGAGTTTGTGGAAACTCCACATGAAGAATCAAAACCCAACTAGACACACCTGGGCAACCTGCTGTAGCTGACTCTGCTTGAGCAGTTGGGTTGGACTAGTTGATCTCAAGATATGATTTCCAACTTAACCCATTCTGTCAAAATATTTAAAAGTGATTTAGTTTTATTGAAGAAATGGATTTGTGCAGCTGAAGCGTAAATACAGTGTTATACAGAGAGAGTCTTATGTAAGTAGTAATAACAGTATATGAGATGTGTTTAGTATTAACTATATACTAAGAAAAATATTTTGTAATTTCCCAGTGCCTAACACATCAGGCTGCTTTTAAGTCAACCAAGAAATATTGATGATCATAAAGTAATTGAGGTTAGAAAAGACCTTCAAGATCATCTGGTCCAACCATCACCCTACTGTCAATGTCACCCACTATGGTGATACCATATCCTTAACTATATCCTGAAATTAATCCTTAATTTATCCTTAAATTAATAAAATTAACATTAGGGAAGATGGATGGTGCTGGACCAATATAAGAAGTAGTGAATATTTTTTTTACTCAGGAGGTTTATTAATCCTTTTCAAAGTTATGCAAAAGTCACTGTTGTTATAGGTTTGGGTAGCTAAGGAAGCAGAATTGCTAGTATTCTATATTTACTTCTCTAATAGCTACAGCCTGGATGTCTCATTTCCCTCATTAATTTTTTCTGTATGCTTTCTGCAATGTTCCTTTTGTATAATTGCATTTTATTTTACAAGGATATCTCAAAAACAAAACATTTAAGAAGATAACTTCTTAGTTTGTACAGTTTTGCAAACTGAACCTAACTACAATAGAAGAATCCACATAACATCTCAAAAATGATGAAGGCAGACAGATCCACTATCCATGAAGGATATGTCAAAATATGTCAAAACATGATCCACAAGGATACTTATTCTGTCCTGTTGCCCATATCAAGTGAGCCTTTTCTTTTGGTTACCTCGAGAGTGAACTTCCCGTCCTTCTTGAAGACTCTTGAAAGCCCTTCTCACCTTCTCCCATCTGCCTTTCCTTCAGGAAAGAAAGTAAAAAAATAAAAAAATAAATAA
>CM021729.1:18625263-18666842 GCA_011074415.1 Stictonetta naevosa
TATAAAGTGAATTTTCTCAAATTTGTTGGAGAAAAAGATTAGTCCCTTTCATAAAATCCATATCATGGAAAAAGTATGTAATATTGCAATGAAACAAGTAAAGTAATAATACATAAGCCTATTCAAAGGTCTGTGAAGGGTCTTTTCTTTCTTTTAAAGTATACAAGGAATTGCAGTAGCAGCTGACATCATTAGTATTTATCTGGAGCCGTGACAATTAGAAGGGAGAATCTTTATTAAGCAAGCAAAACCGGTGGTTTTGCTAACTGCTAACTGCTAACTAGGCTACTCTGCCTGTTACCATCAAATCAATTCTTTTCTGTGGTAGGAAAATATAGTTACTTTTAAGCTCTGTTTGCCAATGTTGTATTGCTATGGACAGGTTAATTTTCCCAGTTTTGAGTAGCTGTCCATGCAGATATGTCCCCACATTATATCTGGAGGAGTTAATGAGTTCTTGCGATTTATAGGATATTATCAACTCCTGCAATCTATCGCTCTATGAATGCGTTCTTAAAGCCAGTTAATCCACAGTATAAAAAAATACTCCAAAATAATTGTCAGACTTTTCCCATCTCTATTGAGTGACAGTGTTAAAACAAAAAACAACATGAACTGAGAATTAATTCCACAGTCAGACAGATAGATGTTGTTTTGTTCATAGAGGTCATTACAGGCTTGTAAATTAAACAGCCTGATTTATAGTGCACTTCATTTTGTTAGCATTTGACATCATCTTTTCTAAATGCTTTATTTCTGAGTAAAATCAAAAGAGCATGTTTAAGACTTGTTCTTGCTATATCTGGAAAATATTATTTTCATGTGATTTTAAAAATCATTAAGAGGTGTTCTAATCAGAAAATGTGTTGTATAGCACATAGGCACTATATTTTGTAGTATAGCCATATGCAAATTATGTGCAAACATTCTTTCCCATTAATTATTGTAGAATTGAACAACTCTACCAAGTCTTCTTTCCCTACGGAATATTTCAAGTTACAAGAAAGTTTTCAAAAATCAAATTCTGCAAAATGGCCTCTACCAAGCTGCAAGAAAGCTTTCAGAGTATTTGAAGGTAAGCAAATCACTTATGTATATTTTGGACAAGAATAATTTTCAGACTTAATTATTTGTATTTATTGAAATTTTTCCTAAACTTTATTCCATCCTGAGTACTCGAGAACACTAGTTTCTAGCTAGTCTGTGTCACAGGATATCAGAGGTGGATGATTATTGGAGTAAAAGAGAGTAAAATTCTCCTTGTATGATTCATACACAGTGCTCTGAATCTAAACATAAACTGAAATTTGTAAAAAGGCAGTTTATGTGTATACCTTTTTATTTATACTGAAGTCTTTAATTTTGTGCATATCATCAGGATAATTCTATGTAGATTACTGTTTAGAAAAAAAAATAATATTTTTTTTTCTGAAAAGCTGAAGAAAGAAAATGACTAGAAAAAATATTTCCCAGTTCTGAATCTTGTCAATAAAGACTTCCTTCTCCACCACCCCCCCCAAAAAAAAAAAAAACAGAATCAGCCTTTTATGGATAAAGTCATATAAAACTTGGAAAAATATTGTATATATTATTATGTATTGCTTGCTTTATATATGCAAAATGCAGTAAAGGGTTTTTTTTTAGCTTTCCTTTATTTTCTGTTTATTATAGGAAGGAAGCTTAGTCCTCTTCTTGATAGTTTATGACTTAAGTGTTTCTATGGCTATTAACTGATTATTAACTGAAAAACATTTAAGTTAGAGCACACAAATGTGGGATTCACTGTTTACTCAGGTTTCAGTGTTTTCAGTCTAATGGCCTTTTTTCACTAAGCCCCCTCTATGTTTACTTACATAGGAGTTTTCTGTAGTCCTGCATCTTGATAACATGTATTTTTCCTGTTTATAAAAACAATATGGATTGTTTCTACAAGTATGTGGAAACAAAAATAAAACAGGACATTCTTTTTATATTCCTTTTATGAGTCTACTCAGGCCCTTCTGTGGGTCAAATCTGATATATCCTTCAGTTATAAAACTGTGTCACACATGGTGATGATTTGATGCTGAAAATAATAAATACTCCCAGCTATCAAAATTATAAGACTTGAGAAGTTTGAGGACTGGCGGATCATCTTTGATATTATTCAGAAATCTAAGTTTCTGGCAGAAAAAAACAAAAGCCAATGATTGTTTTCTCTAATGGCAGTTAAAATAGTTTGGATGTTCCTGTTGAACTTATCGCTTTATTGTAGTATTCCCTTATATATGTGATGTAGTTGATACGTGTGCCATAACATCCTATGAATTATGTCTTTCATATTTATGAAAAGCTACTGTGTTGAGCTTTGTACAAAATAAAAATAATTTAAAATAAAAGGAAAATCTGGAGAGGTCATACAGCTTAAATATGGTACTATCTGCATGTAAGGCATTTTGTTCCACAGAGGTAGTTTAGAGTGCTTGGAATTAGGTGTCTCCAAAGGACAGCCTAGAAATCCCACACACTGAACAGGAACACAATTAGATCTAGTTAATAGGAAACCCAAATTACGTAGCTTTCTGAAACTTTCTTTGCCTTCTTAAATAAAATTGTCACAACCACGTCTTTCCTCTGACTTTTTATTTGAATAAAAACTACTGCAAGGTTTGTGTTAGTTCAAAAAGTAAGTGTCTAATAGTTTCTCGCTGGATAGCTTTTTTGGTCTTGCATCTAAATTTTACTTGGCACTATCTAAAGTTCCGTATTTGGTATTCCTAACTTTGCTTGTGATCCCTGGCTCAGGAGGCTGCTGGGGACTTTACAGCCTTAGAAAGCTGAGCATACTGGGAGCAAAAGCCCGCTGAGACCATAATAGATGGCATTGTAACTGGAAACCCTAACATCACTGAGAGCATTAGGGAAAAAGAGCTTACTTAGATTAATTTTTACTTCATTAGGAAAGTGGCAGCATAGTAAGACATGAGAGTTGAAGGCAAAAAATACTACACAGAAAGAACAGAGCTGAAAAAGTAGGTGACATGAGTGGAGTGACTGGAGAGAAAAGAGCATGATTATGGTGTTTAGAAAGAGATGAAAATACGTAATTTTCAAATGTGAGGATAACTGCTTCTTTATAATATATTTTTTTATTGAAAAAAAAAAAAAAAAAAAAAATTGACCCCATCTGAAATGCATATCCACTTTTATCCGGTTCATATCCAGCAAGTGTAGTGGTCACTAAGAATCTGATAGCTGTTTTCAAATTTGATATTATTCAAGTTTTCCGCATGAAAAAAGCATTTCCAGAATATTTTTTTAACATTCTGTGCATAAAATGGTAGATATCGAAGATGCAAACCACTCATTAGAGGTGTGAGACCTGATAAAATTAGAACTCAGAATTAGATTGGATGCAAGCACAGAAAGATGGTTGTTGAAAAGCTTAGATTATATAGAAGATTTGTCAGACTTTCTGAATTTAGTAGGACTGCTGGATAAAATCAAGCATCTTTTCTTTTCCTTAATTTCTTTCCAAACTGATTCTCCAAGACAGATTTTCTAATCAATACATGAGTCTTCTCTCTTAAGAAAATTGCCACAAGGAACGCAATATTTTCTTCTCATTATTTAAAAAAATAAAAATAAAGAAAGAAATCCAGAGCTTCTGAGTTTTTACAAAGAAAAAAAGAACCCACAGCACAGTGGCACTTCCTTGCTTTCAGTTGATGAAAATTAATTCAGAATAGTTTATCCTTTTTTTTTTTTTTCTTTTCCACAATTATAATCAGTAGCAGAATGCCCATTTGCTTCATGAATGTTACCTTGCCATTGCTTTTCATTGCTCTGTCAAGGATACATTAATGATAAAACAGACATGCTATTCAAGAATGAAAGCCAATCATCTTTTACCTTTCAGATACTTAATATATGTGACAGTTAACAAGTTAATTTAAAGTCTGCCTGTAAAATGTCTTTTCTTTTTTATGAAATAAACAAAGATGTTACATTACTTATTACTTTGAATATTGGTAACAATAAAAATGGAATTGCACAATAAAAATAACATCTGAAAATAACAGTTTCCTTAAATAGCTTTTAAAATACATGGTGTGTTTGGATAGGATAGTTAGATAGCAAATATGCCTCACTGGATTTTGTTTTCTAACACTTAGGGTTTAATAGCATCATGAGTTCAGCCTTTGAAACTCCAAACTGGAGTTTCACTGTATAAACTAAACTTAGTAAATCTCCAAAAGTAATTTGATTCCAGAAGTGTGAATTAAAAAATCAGAGAGAAAGTTCATTTAAACTGAGGATATGAAAATCCGACATAGGGAATTTGCTGTCACCAAGAGCAGGAATATCAAAATCAGACTGAGACAGTTAGTGCATGGGGCCTAAAAGGGTTATTTCAAAAGCTTTGGCATAGAACTGAGATAGCAATACATTACTGAAACCAGAGAAATAGGATATAAGCAAGACAGTGATGATAATGCTGTAAAATGATGAAAGCTGCCTGCTTAGAGAAAAATATTTTTGATAAGCCTGAAGATGAACACACATAGTGTTCAGAATGAGAGATGGAAATTACAAAACCACTGAAGTTACAGCCCTTGATGACTATTTCAAGATATAGGTTTTGCCAAGGTAATAGGAAATTCCTTCTAAGTGTTCTTGTACTAAGACTTTTATTTAAAATATAATCAATAATTAAAGTGGAAAGCCAATTTAGAAATATATTTTTTGAATGCTTAATCTAGAAAATATTCCCCCAGTGTTGCGTACAGTGAAATCTGTGCTATCTCCTTACTAGTCTCAATTTGTTCAGTAACATAATAAAAGCTATTGGCTTCTGCATCAAGCAGGGGTTGCAAGACACAACAGTGTTTTCAGCTCCTTCTGATACCAATGGAAATTCCTATTGCCACAGCAGGTCACATCTACCATGTCCTCTTACATAATCATTCTCTAAAGAAAAGGGCACTCAATTTCCTATGTAGTTTACAAAAAAATAGAAATATTGTGAAATATTTTAATAATACCTATTGGTAGATTTTTTTTTACCTCTATCTTTAAAACTGTACACTGGAGTACAATACATTAAAAGCTACTTTCTTGATTCAAGGTTCTTACTGTGATTTCAGTTAGACGATAAAGGAAGGATGTTAAACAGCTGTAAAAATGCATGTCCATCAAATTATATCAGCTAGGTTTTAAATTCATCATATTTCTCTGTTTAAAGTGAAGAAGAAAAAATTGATGCTGTTTTTCAAGTTACTGTTTCTGTGATATCTACAGAGAATAGAAACAAAATAGATGTTATTGAAAATAGAAGGTACAGCATTTATTTTAGCCAGAAATAATAATGTTGCAGTATAAGTGTCTTAGAATAATCCTTATATTACTATTCAGACTTTCATAAACTATTTGCCTTTGCTGCTGAAGTACAGAAAGGAGAGGAGAGGACAGGACTGGAGAGAACAGGACAGGACAGGAAAGTATATTCTGTTTTTAAGCAATGATCACACATCCATTCTCATTTTGATGGCTTTTAAAATGCTGTCATTCTAGACTTCAGTAGTCTCTGTAGAGTTATTCTGGTCTGATAGCACAGCTTATACAATCCTTCATTCCTCTTAACCGTAGAACCTATTTTTCCCCCAGTCCTACTACTGTGTCCTTCTGTCCTTCCTTAATGTACTGTTTTCTTTCTGTTAATTTCCTTCCTTCCTCATTTCCTGAAGTTGTTTGGTCCTTTGTCATACTACTCAAGACTGCAGCTGTGGGACCATGCAATGCTTCCTGTCCAGAAGGCTTGACTTTTCTAGCCAGGATCCATCAGATTCTTCAGTATAGCTTGTGGAATCACAGAAGGCCAATTTGCATACATGCATTTCTCACCAGTTGAATGTACACTCTTCACAGCAAGTTAATTTTCTGTCTTAAGGAGACACGTGTTACTGCGAAGTGTTGTCTTTGAGCCTCTGCTATGCCTAGAGTACACCAAGACAGAAAACACATGATCCAAGCATTGCTGGTTGAGGACATCTGAGTGCATTAAAGAGAATCAAACTCTAAGTCATCTGTATGTGTCACCAGAGTTGCTTGTTTACCTATAACCAGGGTATTGAAAGACTGCTGTGCCAGAAATACCAATAGCTCTAATTATGCACCAAGGACTGTGATAGAATGGCTGTAACACAATCCCTTAACCTCATATATTTCTTGGCATGTCTCTGAATGGGTGTTAGAGTGGCATCATTACTTTGCATAGGAAACCAAGTATTTCTACTCACCTGTAAGACAAGCTAAGAAGTTAGACCTCTTATCCAGTTGTGGTCCCACAGCTGCAATGGAGGTACCCAGCTGAACTCATATGAAGCTAGAGGCATCATGATTTTCACCTTGCAGCTCTTAACTTCCAAAAGACTTTATGTACATTTATTTGATAAATACATAAAATCATTTTATAATACCTAAATTAAAATTGTAACTGAAAATCCCATTGTCAGCAAATTATAAGATACCTCATAAGAACAGGTGTACTGGAATAGACTAAAGTTCTATCCTTCTATTGTTTTTCTGACTAGGTCAAACAATGAGGAAGATTTTTTCTGAAGATGTTTGAAGAAAAAAAAAAAAAAACTGTTTAGAGTAAGAGGGAAACTTCTCTCATCCATCAGTAGATGGTTAAAGGATAACAAATAAAGGATAGAAATTAATTATTCAGATTTCTCTCTGAAGGAACATTCAAAATCTGATCCTTGAACAGGTATGATACAGTTTGCACTATCCAGTTTATTTGCAACTAGAAATGGAGGTGTTCAAATTTGCTTACAGTAGTAAAATACTCGGGATAATGAATGAAAGCCAACTGCAAGCAGTTGCATAAGGTTGACATGATACTGAGTTGTCTTCAGCAATGTTTGCGTTCTTTTCCTTTCATCACAAAAGAAAGTAGTAAATTGGAAAGTAGAGAGAAGAGAAATAAAGAAGTCAGAAGCTATGTAAAAAGACAAGGGTTCTTCAGTCAGAACAAGCGATGACTAAGAGAGAAGGCAATAGAGTTAATTAAAATCATGGGAGACATGGCAGAAGTGAATGGGCTGCTATTATTCACTGTCTCATAATAAAAGAACTAGGGAACATTAAATAAAATTGTCATGTGGCATATTCAAAGCCAAGGAAATCTTTAGTCTTATAATCTTATAGACTTGTAATCAGACAATGGAACTTACTGTTCCAGATTGCCACATAAAAAGTGCATAAACTAACTGAGTATGTTTAAATAACAATAGATTCTTGGAAGAAAAATACAGTAAAGTCAATTAAACTCAAAGATAACACATTTGCCCACAGAGATCATCGAACCACAGGTCCATGGATGCTGAGAGAATATACCAGGAAAGTACAGCAATATTCTTGCCCTGTTCTAATACTCTTTCACCACCATTCATCAATTCCTCATTGTTTGACCTAGTCAGAGAAACAATAATAGGAGGATAGACCTTTAGTCTATTCCAGTACACCTATTCTTATGAGATATCTTATAATTTGCTGACAATGGGATCTTCAATTACAATTTTAATTTAGGTATCATAAAATGATTTTATCAGATAAGTTTACATAAATAATTAATATTTGTCTTTTAAAGACAATTGAGAACAGTACATAATCCTGGTTAAACCACCCTAGCCAAACTTGGAACTACTAGCTTTTTGCAGTGGTACTCTTTCATCACAGAGCCTGTTTAGAGCATAATATATTTCATATTTCATGGGCTTATTTTTCATGCCTTACATAGCAGTCTGCTGAGACCAGTTCAGTTTATGACTGGCCTCTGTGAACAAGTGCAACCAAAGATGCCTTCTGTCTTCATCACCAACAGGAATTAGCGAGTATCTTTATGTGCATTTTACTGGAAGTGGAGAATGATCCTGGCCAGCTATGCCTTGTAGAGTGATAAAAAAATAGTTATGACTGAACAATGACCAGTAAAATTAATTTTCTTCAAAATTAGCTGTGAACTAATTATGTTTAGTAGTGGTTATGTCAAACATGCTTCCCTACTATACTCCCCTAGTTCAGTTAGCACTAAAATGTACTGCACAGTAGAGCAGTTTGTAATGAAGTAGCTCCTAAAGAGTCTAAAATATACTGGTGTAAACACATCTTGAAAGTTATGTTTGCTCCCTGTTCAGAGCTTTGATTTGATACCACACAGAAATCCCATTTATTTAAAGAATAAAGAAGAATTTGTGGCTGACAAAAGAATGGCTTCACAAATTGTTTTGGGTTGGAAGGGACCCTGAAGGATCATGTAGTCCAAATCCCTGACATGGGCAGGGACAGCTCGCACTAGACCAGGTCGCTCAAAGCCCCATCCAGCCTAACTTTGAACACTTCCAGGGGTGGGACATCCACAGCTTCTCAGGGCAACCTGTTCCATTCAGTTATCAGAGAACAAAGGAAGATGAACATGTACCTTTTTCTGCTACCTAACATGCTCTTGATTTCTTTTTCAAGCATCTCTAACAGTGGGACAGACAGTTCCACTCTGTTCCAAAATTTGGACATGAATATGAGTTCAGACTGGTCCTAGAGCACTTACTGGGTAGAAAGCTGTTAAGATTTCTGGGGGAATTTGATATTTGCATAGCATAACTATATGAAGTGAAACAAAATACTTTTGGATAGGCAGAGTTTTGTAGATCCCTAAAAGTGAAAACAAAAGCTGAGATTTGAATTTGTTAAAGGTACAAAAGAGGAAACACAAAAATAATCAAGGTGGTGTGAGAATAATAAACAAACAAAAAAATGTGATCATATTTAGATTATATCAGAGCTGGGATAAGTAGCTTCTCGAAGGAGCAAGAGTAAAGTCGGGATATCTCAAACTTTTGGTGAGTCTGAGTAGATAAGGATGTAGAATAGGTAAGAATGATAGAGTAGATAAGGATGATAGATACTTTTTCTGAGTAGATAAGGATAGATATTTGAAATGGCATCAGAAAAAGTCAGAGATAACTACCATTGCACATTTAGTGAAGGATTAAAGAAATAATTTTTCAACAGTTCATAAACAGTTTGTTTTAAATTTAAATAGTTCCTTTCTTGATAATCTTTTAGGTAACTTCTCTTTGTGAATTTTTTTTTAATCTTCCAGTGAATAAATATGGTGGCTTTTCAGACAGCTAGTTCTTTAAAACCTTGGCCAGCTTTCTAAAAAATGGTTAAGTAATGCCAGTATCAGAAAACTTTCAGCTCCAGAAAACTATGCCAGCTTTCTCAAGATATGGTCTTGTGTTGTGTAGTTTTCCTTCTCAGTAGAAATTAGTATTTCTTTTGTTTGATCAAATGAGAATTAGGAATCTTCTGAATTGACATTGGCTACAAAACTGAATATAAATCTGTTTCAAGACAATGGCATGGCTCCAAGATAGGTCATTCACCAGTTTGTCTGAAGGAATTATGGGAGGCAAGCTGCCAGACAGCTAGATTTGCAAACATAAACTAAACGCTTTGCATAAATATAAGCTTTGTCTGAAAGTAGGGTTTGGTGAGGCTCCAGAATACCACCTACACTCTATGTTGCCTCTGGCCTTTGCTGTCAGATTAACCCTGTCTTTAAACAAGTAGAGCCAATTCATTAACTTGTGTTAAGAAAGTATTTGCATTACTGTTACCTCATTGTCTTCCAATAAAATTGGCTTTAAACATTGAAGCCTTAAGCACTGAAAAGCCTGTGGACAGTGGTATATAACAAAATTTTTCAAAGTTTTTATTAAATGATCTTTAGTATTATATCTAATGAGGAAAGACGAATATAAATAGCAGAAGGTTATGTCATTACAGCAGCATGATGTAAAAGGTTGAAGAGTCTTATAATAATTTAGCAAGAGTTGATGATATCTGAAATACAGTATTTTATCAGTTGGGGAGATGACAAAAGTGGCAAAAAAAAAAAAAAAAAAAAAACTTGCAATATGATTTTTAGAGCTGTTCAGTGATAAGAAAGTAGGAGAAGTGCAAAAAGGTGCCGACAATGAACAGCATTTGAGACTGTGAAGAGACAGGGGAAGAGAAATGAACAACAGATACAAGGGAATTTATAAGAAAATTTATACTGAATCAGAATATTCTGATCTCTTTAAATAAATTTCTCATATTGTTTACTGATACATATGCTCAGAAAATTAAATGTTACAAATTGCTGTTTGACATTCCCTGTTTTGAGTTGTCTGCACTGTCACGGCGAGAAGAGAGGTTGTCCACAAGTTAAACTCACTGTTAAGATACAGTTTGTTTACATGAAAAAAAAAAAAAAAAATACCCATCTTAAGGGCAAATATATAAAAATTACAATGACTATCATATTTATGTTAAAACTATACATATAGTTTACTTTGAAAATGTGCCCTTTAAAATTAAAGGAAGATGTTGGTTTTGGTCCAGAATATATGTAAACTGCGTATTTAGATCCATAGCATCATCTCACAGAGACAGTGTGCACCCTCATTTCTTGGTATTGGTTACAAAGACTGCATGGATTGCAGTTAGAATTACCAGGATGGTGAATGGAAAGTGAGTTAAAGAAGCCAATGATTCATTTTACAGAGCTGGTTGCACCTTGAAAAACAAGAACATACATTTCAATTACTGCCTATTACTTTTATTGCATTGCCCTTAATTGAATTTTGAAATAAAGTGTTCTTAAAGTAGGAGGGTGGGTTTTGCTGTAAATCATTTTAAAAAGCTGTTGTTTGTATGATGTCCTACCTGTTTGGTACTTAGTGTGTTATGGTTTAGGGGAAGGGAAAAAAGCAAGTAAATAAAGCATTTATTGACTTAAAAAAAAAAAAACCTGCTTGCAGACTGGCTATCAAAATTTCTTCACAACTCACAGTCAAATGACTTTTATATTGTGAAGTGTGAGATCAATTGCCACTGTTTTAGTATGCATCCCAGCACTTAGACTAGCCAATTAGCTTGTTTTTGTGAGTATTGGTAATTACTGAACAATCACAGATGTCTGAACAGAGACAGACTATGTTTTCTAAGATCATTCTGCCCTTCCACCATCTTCTTGCTTCTTGATTCATTTACTTCCAGGAAAATAAACACCCCAAGATAGAAGTTATTCTAGCTTTGCTTTTAGGAGGGTGACTGGGCACAGTAGTTGTTGAATATTTTACATGAATTTGGTAAATAGAATAAATTAATAAATTAACAAAAATATTAGTTATGCATAATACTCAATGTGAAAATGTGTTTGCCTTCATTTAATGTGGCTTTATGGATTTTCTTATTAGTTTTTAGAGCTTTTTCTTGTTTTACTTTCCAATAACTTGATTATTTGATGAGATATACCAGCTAGGTTTATGGTTTGTGTTTTAATTGGTAAGAGCTGAATTCTTTATGAAATAGTAAGAGGTAACTGTCTTCACGACTTTTTATTTGGTTCAGAATATTTGTGTTAATTTATGACACAGGCACTATATTTATATATGTCAACTCAAATTAATGGTATGAACAGTAGCTATGCAAAAAACTTTAATTGTAAATAATCTCCACCAAATTCCAATGAGCTTTATTTTAATGGGAAAAAAAAAAAAAAAAAAATCTCCTCTTCTACTCCTATCCAGAGTAAGAACCCTTTGTGAGGTGTAAATATTTGTAATTTTTGATTGAATGAAACTTACAGTATTTCAAAACCCAAAAAATACTCCAAATGAGATATTTCTTCCTTTCTGTCCAACAGGCCTGAGAGGTGTTACCTGCAGTGATTAACAATAAATGGTCCAAAGAAATGTTGAATTCAAGCAGGGCTTCTGAGAATTAATATGCAGTATACAAGCTTAGAGCCTAGGTTTATCTAGAGCCTAATTTATCTAGATTACATATATCTGTATAAAAAGTCAGAGAATAGATTTAAAAAAAAAAATGAATAAATTATCATATTTTGAATTTTGAAAAAAAAAAAATGAAAGGTGTAGCAGCATGAAATAAATACTCATAAGAAATGTAACTGCTACAAGAACTTCTTTTTTTTTTTTTTTTTTCTTCTAAGTGCTAAGTAATGTCTGGTTCATTTGTGTATATTCTTTGTCCAGATCCATGTAGGATTTATAAAGTTTTAAGAGAGTACAAATGATTCTTAGATAGCAGTGTCAGTAGTTACACTGGGAACTGATCAGCAAAAAGACTACTTGATTGGAGATTGATTCTGTAGGATAACAGTTTATATAAACGTCTGGCTCCAACAGATCATTTGGGGATTTCTGCACAATTTTGCCTGTACATGGTGTTCTTTTTCTTATACTAAATTACTTATGAAAGTCACAAGAAAAAAAAATCTAGTTACAACAGTAGTGAAGAGATAACAGTGGTTCCTAACCACTCAGACTTATAAAAAGGAGTGTTCAGTATACAATGAAATCTTATGTCCTTCGTGAAAGGCCACAGCTTTTTCAGACTTTCACAGTAATTGGTTGCTTTTCCATACCCTTGGCAGACAAGATTTTGGACATCTTGAAAAGTAGTTACTGTATACTGCCTGCTAAATTGCCTGTATGCTGCTGATTTGTTTGTGAACAGAAGGACTGTGCATCACATGCAAAGTGAGTTCAATAAATCAGCTTTTATGGATGTGCAAATAACTGCTTACACACAATTTATCTGTCTAGGACTGTCACGGATTTCAGCATTTAAACCAAAAGCTCTGTAAAAGACCTACAGCCAGCAAGACAGACATCATAGTGAATATAAAAAATGGTTTCAGATAAGGATTATGTCCAGCTTAAGTAGAGCGTATGTTGAGGTTTTTTAACGCCCAGATGCTAGCAGAAAGTAGGACCTGGTTTTTCAGGATGGAACAGGATTGATTCAGGATGTTTAGGCCATCATAAAATTTCAGTCACATATAGGCATAAGGTGCGGCAGCCAGTGAGAGCACACAGGTGAAATTAGAAGGGCAAGAGCAGTGAAGTATTAAAAGAGAGCAAAAGAAAGGTGAGAGAAAGGTAGGAGTAAGATTGGGATGAGTTTGGGGAAGATAATTTGACTTAGCAGTGAAAAAGGCCTTGAAGCAGGATGGTAGAAATTTTAGTGTAAGAAGTCAAAAGTTCCATTATGCATCCTAGGGCACAAGGAGTTTGGAATTCAAGGGCTTTCTGTAGAAAAGAATGGTATTTTGACCTCTGAGACAACAGGTGTGCAGAGCTGAAATATCTGAGGCAGGAAGGTATGGAAGTTCAAGATTTTCATGCAGAAAAAGTTAAAACTCTGGATCTGAGAAGTATGATGATTGTGGTGAGTGGCCTTGGTTTGGAGAAGGAACTAAGAGCTGTGTTGAGTTTGACTGACTTAGAGCCTGAGAGATGAGATTGGTAGTCAGTGGGACACACCTGTGGGCATTTACACAGGATGGCTGCCATCTTCTCATAAATCTCTCTAGCAATACATGCTATTTTCTTTATTGGAAATACAGAACTCATCGCTTATTTTAAGTAGTAATTCTTACAATTTAGCTATTATACTAGCTATAACCAAAATATGAAACCGCATCACCTGCATATGAGAGAAGGCTGCTATGAATGTAAGAAGTTTGGGATGATACCTCATCTGTGAAAACAGATAAAAATACTGCATTCTTAAAAAAAAAAAAAAAAAAAAAAAAAAAAAAAAGGTACAAGGCAAACACTGAGAAATTTCATGAATTTCATGTGGGAAATGGCGAAGCAGAAGCAGATGCTTCATGAAATAAAGTCCTCTTTCAGGCAGAACACACATAAAGGAAAACAGAGCAAGACAGAAGATGAAAAATATGCTGTAAAAGAGTGTACCAAACTGCACTGGATGGTTGGAATCCCATAGCAGTTTGTTCAGGACATTCATTAGTGATTTTGAAAATGGATACTGATTGAATTGATAAAGCTTACTTGTGATACAAAATTGTGTAGTTCACCAATGAAGTAAAGAGGAACTTGGCATCTAAGAGTTTTCTCTATCAGTGACTTGGAGGAGGCAGCAGAATGCCCTGTCTTCAGGTCTGCAGATGACAGTAAATTGAAGGACCATTTGACATATTCAAAGGCAGGGCTGCCATCCAAAGAGACTTAGATGGACTGGAGGAATGGGCTGAAAGGAACCTTGCAAAATTCAACAACAAATGCATTGTCCTTCACCTGCAAGGGAGAAGCCCCTTGCAGTGAGACAGGCTGGGTACTCACTGAGGAGCTGTGCACTGGAAAGGGCCTGGTCATCCTGTCGGAGAGCAAGCTGAGCAGCAGCTGGCAGCGTGACCTGGCAGCAAAGAAGCCCAACAGTACCCTGAGCTGTATAAATAGGAGCATAGCCAATAGATGAGGGAAGTTGTTATCCCCCTCTATTCAACAGGTCATACCTACAATACTGCAATTTTGGTGCCCCCAGTTGGGCACAAAACCTTCCTCGGAAGGAAGTTGATAAATTAGAGCAGGCTTAGCAAAGGGACACCAAGTTGTTCAGGGGGCTGGAGCAACCTGCCCTGTAAGGCTGAGGGTACTGGGCTTGTTTAGTTTGGAAAAGGGAGGGCTTTCAGCGGTATATCAAGGCAACACAGCCATACCTTTAAGAAGGGCACCATGAGGACAGAGCCACCTCTTCAGAGTGGTGCATGACAGAAGGATGAGGACATGAGAAGTTCAGACTGCAATTAAGACAAATGTTTTCACTAGAAGGACATTGGAGTGGTGGAGCAGCTGCCTGCAGAGGCTATGCAGTCTCTTGAGCTGTAAATAAAGTATTGCCTTTTAAGAGATCTGGTTAATGTTGTGGTTAGTTTTCTGAAAACATTCAATGCATAGCCATAGTCAGAAAGCAAATAGGAATTATTGCATTCATAACAAAATGGAAAACAGCGTGCTGTTACCTAGATTTGTGGTGATCCCACATCTCTAATTTTGGATATAATTTTGAATTCCATTATCTTGAAGGATAATGCAGAATGAGGCGTAATACAGAAAGAATGCACTGAATTTTGAAAGCTTTTTCCATGCAGAGGAAGTCTTCAACTTTTTCATTTGGAAAAGATATTACAGAAAATGTTCAAGAGGTCTCTAAAATTATGAATGGCATAAAGATGTTTTAGGAAAGATTGTTCACTGTCTCAGAAGTGTTCTTACATTAGCAGCTAAATCAGCCATAATGGATAGGTCAAAACAGTTGTCACGGAGGACCATACATCTACATTTGCATTTTAGGGAAGAGAGGAATTGCTTACTTCTGATCCCATGGAATGAATGCCCATTAGTGGTTGGAGCACATTACCGGTGCATATCAGAGCTCCTGGAGCTCATCTTCTGGTTTACTTTCACCCAAAGTGAAATCAATTTATTTGCTCTGAGATTACTCTACTAAGGGACAAAATGTGCAGTAAGTGGGGTCAATGAGAGATCTGGTTGAAAAGTATTCATATGCTTTCAGGCATTTCAGGAAAGAAAGTCCTGTCAATGATATTTTAAT
Organism: Stictonetta naevosa; assembly: GCA_011074415.1. NCBI lineage: Eukaryota > Metazoa > Chordata > Aves > Anseriformes > Anatidae > Stictonetta > Stictonetta naevosa. The sequence continues at coordinate 18,640,750 of CM021729.1, forward strand.
GCATTGCTCTGAGCACAACTTCCAAAGTACTGGGGCCCTAAACTGCTGGTTTTTGTAAGGATGCACAGGGGAAGGTGTCAATCCATTCTTGCCTTTTTTCTTAGCCTATCAGAAGATCTGTCTGTTTGCTGCTGGTCATACCAGAAATAGGAGACTGGGTTAAAATGACTTTGGTATTTGATACATTTGTTCTCAGGTAATTTAATCTTACATGAGCACTTACAAGATAAACAGTTAATGTAACTTGCAGGTTATAAATGCACATTTTTAAAGTAAAATTTTCCTTCTCACATCTTACCTTCTTCAGTCATAGCAAATTGAGTTCTGCCAACTTATAAAATCGGGAGGATATTTTAAACTGTTTGCAGCCTTATTTTGAGCTAGTACCGCAACAGGAGGCTGCAAAAACTTTGGCAGTGACACATGCAACAGATGTGCCTGTTCATACTCTGGTGAAAATCCTTTTTGATATGCACACTTTCATTATGAAAGTGTGATGTGCACACAATGTTGCTTTTGTTATCCAGCAACAGGTTTCCACTAGCAGTCTGTCAGGCTCTGCTGACAGTTTGCATGCATATGAATGTGATTTGACTGGACATTCTTGTTCAGGGTATAGCAACACAGGCATGCACAAACAAAATAGGTAAGGTATATGTTTTAACAAATATATGCCTATGTAGAAATGATTTAGGGAATGTAATTGCCAAATAAGGTAGAGTTTGCTTTTTTAAAAAGAAGAAAATATGTTAGGAGTGTTTTGGAGCTCTATCAGCTCTTCTGCTTTCTAATTCAACCCCATACTACATGTTGCTATACAGTTTATAAGGAACTTTACAGCTCTCAGTTTTGATCTGCAGATGGCTAGAATGAGATGCAGAGACAGCATATTTCAACTCTAGCTGGAGAGAGAGACATCTGAAGGTAATTTTCATGTCACAACTTAGTAGTCACAGTATGGATCATAGTGTCTGCAGTAAACTTTGTGCATGGTCATATAGGGTTTCTAAATTTTACCTGCTCCAGTACTGTACCTAAGATTTTTTTGTAATAGAGTTCAGGATAAAGAAACAGTTCTTGTCCTTTGTTAGCCTCTGTTAAGTTCAAGAATTCAGTTTACAGAAAAGTGGTACTATTTACATTTTCACCTGAAGTTTAATCAATTAGCAGATGGTAAATGGATTTAAAATCTATCCATATAACCAGCTTCAATGCTCAATAGCTTTACTCACACTTATGGAAACCATAGAGATTACACATCTTGTACACTAAGCAGCTCTTGACTGTATACGTATCTTTAATAGAGTTTTTCTGTGGCTTTCTATAGCAAGAGCAATCAGAGAATAGTTAGTTTCCTAGACTGAAACTGCTGTTCTTGAATGCAGAATAATTACATTACAAAGTCTAATCCATGATAAACTCATGCATAAATCATGTATAAAGTGCATGTTTGCTTAAGGTGAATTGCACAGACATACAAATCAAGGATAATGTTTGTTTAAATCCTCTAGAAGGTGAGGAATATCTCGTCAAAACTAATGCAGCTACATGTTTACATAATTTCCCTGATTAGGAGATGTTCCCAAACTGTTGATCCAAAAACAGCCTCCAGCATTTTTTGTTATCTTTACAGTAAGTATAGAAATAAATAAAAAGAAATCATGGGTAGCAGTCTTGACTAAGACCCTCCAGAGATGATAGTATACACTAAAATTGATGTGTAAAAGGGAAAGCAAATGATACGGCATTAGTGTTAAAGTTTAATGTCATTTGCAAATTATATTAAAAAAAAATAGAACAACATAAATCCGCATTTGTATTTTACAATAATTTTTAACGAGTGTGAGAAAAGAAGTTAAGGAAAACTGAAATCAAGACAGTTTTTTTTAATGAGTATTTTTCAAATGAATTACATCTTGGTAGATAATTAAAGAAGACTAACATTTTTCAGAATTCAATTACTGAATTACTAATATAATTTTAATGTAATCAAAGACATTATTTCAAATTAACATAATTTGAAATTAACACTATCTAGATCATAACATTAAAAAAACAAGGAATTTTGTAACATTGTTGTGGTTTAACCTGGTAGACAGCTAAGTACCACACAGCCATTCACTTACTCCCCCCAGCCAACAGCCCCAGTTTTATTCTTCATCATGACACCATATGGTATAGGACCAGCTTTGACCAGCTGTCCTGGCTGTGTCCCCTCCCAGCTCCTTGTGCACCCCCAGTCTCCTCCCTGGCAAGGCAGTACAAGAAACAGAAAAGTCCTTGACTTTTCAGCACTGCTTTGCAGCCACTGGAGCATCAGTATGTTGTCGGTATTATTCTCATCCTAAATCCAAAACAGCACCGTACCAGCCACTAGGAAGAAAATTAACTGTATCCCATCTGAAACCAGGACAATATCCACCCTTTATTCTGTACCATCTATGTCATGCCCTCATACCCAGGTCTCGTGCTTTGTAATACATTCCAGTTAATCACCACCACCCTTCCTTTTCTTTGATATATACACACAGATATCATTCCCTTAGTCTGGGAATATGGGCTATCCCTCTAAAATGTTTTCTGAGTACACTTAGTTCATGACTTTGGGATCCATCTGTCATAACAGTCCTTCAGGGCAGGAGGGGTGGTGTTTGGTGATGGATTGTTGCATGCTGAGGCCAGCTCTGGTTTCATTGCTGCTGCACTTAAGCAGTCCTAGCGCCATTGCACTTTGCTTGGTTCCATCAACATTCATCTTTCACTAATCTGGGTGACTCTTACAGTAATACCATTGATGTATAGCAACCATAGTAGTGATGACATACAGCATTATGTAGCAATTAATATCACAGAATCACAGAATCACAGAATTCAGATCATTGACTATTCTCACACTATGTCAAATCCCCATGAGGTAATTATATACTGGAGTTCCACATCCTTCCACCAAGTGCACCAATGTCCTTGTGCAAAAGCAATCCCACAGATGGTGTTGCCTTTTCCCAAGGCAGGAATAACCCAAGTGGTCTTCCCCAGCATGTTCTTGATGTGCAGGACAAGGAATTTATCCCCTTCTACAAGGTGATCACTAAGAGTTTTGGTGGGCAGGGCCAGCTCTATTGGCAGATCCCCTAGTGTTCACTAATCAGGTGTCTTTTGTTAACTGGATATCCAAAAGCTTGAATGTCCCAGCACCCATCACTCTCGGTGTAGTCTTTAACAATCCATTGTATCATTTGATTTTCCCAGAGCCTGGTGCATGATAAAGGACATGCTTTACCCATTCAATGCCATGTTCTTTGGCTCAGGTGTCTGTGAGGTTGTCTTGGAAATGAGTCCTGTTTACGTACTCAGTTCTTCCTGGGTTGCCATGTTGCCATAAGACTTGCTTTTCAAGGCTCAGGATATTATCTCAGGCAGTGGCATGAGGCACAGGATATATTTCTAGTCATCTGATGGTTGCTACCACCATTGTAAACACATGGCAAACCCTTGGTGGGTTTGTGGGAATGTGATATAATCAATCTGCCAAGCCTCCCTGTATTTGCATTTCAGCCATTGTCCTCCATACCAGAGAGGCTTTAACCACTCAGCTTGCTTAATTGCAGCACATGTTGCACATTCATAGATAACCTGTGCAATAGTATCCATGGTCAAGTCCACTCCTCTATCACGAACCCATCTTTATGTTGCCTCTCTTCCTTAATAGCCTGAGGTCTTATGGGGCCACCAATCTATAAATAACTCAACGTTACATTGCCAGTCTAGATATACACCAGAGCCACTTCAATCTTAGCAGCCTGATCCACCTGCTTGTTTTTTTGATGTTCTTCAGTGGCCTTACTCAACATGAGCATCTACATGGCATACTTTTACAGTCAGGTTCTCTACCCAGACAGCAATATCTTGCCACAATGCAGCAGGCTAGTTGGGCTTGCCTCTGCTCTGCCAGTTGCTCTGCTTTCAGTGCTGTTTCCACCCCCAAAGGTCCCTTGGTCTTACTTTATTTCATGGCAAAACCATCTTTTGAAAGAATTTGGACTATTCTCTTTTCTTTCCCAAAAACTTCTGTATTGCCCCACATGATGATGTCATCAATATATTGCAGATGTTCAGGAGCTTCACTCTGTTCCATTCCATGGTAAATGTTAGGGCTGTGTTTCTGCCTGCAGAACAGTTGATTCCACTTGTACTGGACACCTCTCCAAGTGAAAGCAATCTGTAGCCTGTCCTTTGCTGCTAAAGGGATGGAGAAAAACACAATAGCAATATTAGTTGTGGTATACCACCTGGATACCTTGAACTCCAGTTAGTATTGAAGTTCTAGTGTGTCCAGCATGGCAGCACTCAGTGGTGGCATGACTTTGTTCCAGCCATGATAGTCCACTGTTCATCTCCACCCTCCATTAGACTTTTGCACTGGCCTTAAGGGTCTGTGGAAGGGTAAGAAAGTCTTGCTGAAGACTCCTTGGCTCTCCAGTCAATGAATCAACTTATAGGTGGGAATTAGGGAGTCTCGGTTGGGGCGATGTTGCTGACAGTGCCTTATTATGGTAATGATTGGCATCTGCTGTTCTTTGACCCTCAGCAACCCCACAACAGAAGGCTCCTCCAAGAGACTGGGCAAGGTAGACAGCTGTTTAACATCCTTTGTCTCCACTTGGCAGCTATGCCAAAAGCCCACCTGTACCCTTCTGGGTCTTTGAAGTACGTCCTCCTGAGGCAGTCTATGCCAAGGATGCACGGAGCCTCCAGGCCAGTCACAATGGGATGCTTTTGCCACTCATTCCCATTTAGGCTCACTTCAACCTCCAATACTGTTAGCTGTTGGGATCCCGCTGCCACCCCAGAAGTACAGATGAGTTCTGCCCTGTTACAGCTTGATGGAATTAGGGTACACTGTGCACCAGATCCACTAGAGCCTTATACTCCTATGGGTCTGATGTGCCAGGCCATCAAATCTACACAGTCCAATAAAATCAGTTGTACCTTTCCTCCACGTGCCTAGAGCCAAAGCCCCTCTAGTCCTGATCATTGCATTCATTACTCACTAATATAAATGTGAATCAGACATCCTTTTGTTGAGATCAGAAGCAAGATCCACCCATCTGCTCTCTCTGGAGAACTGCCCCCTGGAAACTGAAGTAGGAATTTTCTCAGAAGAATCCTCTTTTGCAATTATTTTTCTTTGCAACACACATACCTGTGCCTCTCTGATTGAGGTAGATTTTCCATTTCATTTCCTCATGTCCTGTCCATGGTCATACAAGTAATGCATCCATTGTTTCTTCTTGTGTATAGTGGTGACTGATACCTGCATGGGTTGCTTCTCTGATTCAGCTGCAGGGCCTGTCACAGGGGTTGGGTTAGCCAAAGTGCTTGTTGTGGAGGGTTGATTTAGTATTGAGTGTGATTTGGTAGGCACAGGCCAAGCCCCAACATGTTGCAGTGCTTCATGTCTCTTTGCAATTGGCAGGGTGACGGCATATCTCTTTCAAACATTTTACCAGATTTTCAGAGTTCTGCACTTGTTCAGTGGTGAAGTTCTAAAGCATTGGAGGTGCCCACTGTTCTAGGTGCTGTCTATATCCTCCCACACTCCCTCCCACTCATAATTATCCTGTGTAAGGGCAGATTTCTAGGTAATATTCTTAAATAGTTTGTTAATCTTAAACAAAACCTGAAACACATTCAGGAGATAGCAATAGGAACATGTTCAACTTTCTGAAGAAATACTGTAACTAACCTTGTGAAGAAGTGGAAGGGGAAGGAGAAAGGGAAGAGAAGGGAAAGAAGTGGGGGAAAGTATCACCCTTCCCTTCCCATAGATTGGTTCCCTGAGGAGAAAAGGTAAAGAGTGTAATTATTAGTAATTTCCAAGAGATAGTTCCTGAAGTACAGAGATGACAGCAATGCTGAGTACAAATACCAGATTAGTCTCACAACTGGTACTTTTATCATATCATAAACCAGCGTTACACAGTATAGCAAAATGATAACCTTAATTTAAGCCCCAGAGATGATAAACAACACAACAGGGAACAAGTACAGCAAGTAAGGTATTACACAAAACAACTCTGAGAACAAACACAATTCTGAGAGTGAAAAGATCAACATTGTGACCAGAAATTATTAAACTAATGCAATGTTCATAACAATTTTGTTTTAATACACTTTGGTCAGATGTGTCATTATCTCAATTGTTCATGCCCCATACAGGGTGCCTAAAGGACTGTTGTGGTTTAACCCAGCAGGCATCTAAGCACCACACAGTCATACACTCACTCCCGCAGAGTGGGATGGGGGAAAGAATCACTAAAATTATAAAACTTGTGGGTTGCTATGAAGAGAAATGATAAGAAAGAAAATGAAGGTAAAATAATAATAGGGATAAAATAATATATAGAGCAAGTGATGCACAAAAAGCAATTGCTGACAACCAGATGACCGATGCCCAGGCAGTCCCCAAGCAGTGGCACCCCTCCAGCCAACTGCCCCAGTTTTATTCTTCATCATGACACCATATGGTATAGGACATCACTTTGGCCATCCTAGGACAGCTGTCCTGGCTTTTTCCCTTCCCATCTCCTTGTGCACCCCCAGCCTCCTCACTGGCAGGGCAGCCCAAGGAGCTGAAATATCCTGGGCTCTGTGCAAGCACTGCTGTGCAACAACTAGAACATTGGTGTGTTTTCAGCATCGTTCTCATCCTAAATCCAAAACAGCACTGCACCAGCTAGTAGGAAGAAAATTAACTCTATCTCAGCCAAAACTAGCACAGTTATTCTTCTCCTTAAGCAAATGTTTAGCTTTCGCACATGCGTAAGTTTTAGTACTGCTGTATTCCAAATCTCTTAGTAATTAAATCCCACTTGACTATTTTTTCAAGAATCAGGACAGTATATTTAGCTATGAGGTAAGTCTTAGTCCACCTGCAGTCACTGAAAATCATCATAAAACATCATCACTCCCTTCCCTAGCATGAAGATTTCATGTACAGTCTCCAAAATAATGAAACTAGAGGGATCCTGATGTTTAAGACGATTACTTCTTGTCCAATCCCTGCACTCTCTAACAAAGAGTCCCTCCCCAGCTTTTCTGCAAGCCTTCTTTAGGTACTGGAAGGTTGCTATGCTCCCCAGAGCGTTCTCTTCTCCAGGTTGAACAACCCCATCTCTCTCAGCCTGTCTTTGTAGGAGAGATGCTCCAGCCCCTGATCAGCCTCGTGGCTCCCCTCAGGACTTGTTCAAATATGTCCATGTCCTTCTTGTCCTGTGGGCTCCAGAGCTGAAAGCAGTCATGAACTGTCTTAAAAAGTATGGGAAAGAGATAAAGTACTCTTGTATGGAGGGTGTGGAAACAATTGTGCTAAAATTCTGGACAAAATATTAATTAAGAAAAAAAATACAAAGACAAGGTCAGTATCCACTACTGAAAAATGAAAAATAGTGAAAGCCCAACAAAGTTCTGTATTAGGACACATTTTTAAAATAGATTTCTCAATTATCTTGAAAAAGGTTTGAGGTTATGAAATGAGAATTACAGTCATGTGAACATCAATTATACACAATTATTTATATTAGGAAAATCAGAAGAATGAGGAACTTCAATGGGGCTTGATTAAGCTGGGCTAGAAGGCAGCACAGTAGAAGGTAAAACAGGAATACATTCTGATGCACGCTCTTGGGCACTGGTGCACAGTGAAGGGAAGGCAGATTTTCTTTCTCCCTACTCACTTTGAAAGCCATTACATCTGTTTAGAGGAGAAGAGTTTGGGCAGCTCAGAAAAGACCTGTCATAATGATTGAGAGCAACCTGAAAACAGAACAAGTCAAGCAGGAGCTGCCTTGCCTCCTTGTCCTTCACAGGTGGGCCAGTTCTTCAGCCTTCGCAACTCACATCCCAGACTCTTTTCTGTGCCACAGGCTGATGTCTCACACAGATGGTTAAAGCCTTCTTTAACCTCATGAGCAGCTTATCTTGGCATATGCACACAATACACTTACACAGTATTTCTCTTACTACATAGGGAAGTTGGGAGGAATGGAGAGAAATGACCATTTGACAGGGCCCTGCAATGAAGATGTTCTTGGAGTGTCATGGAGGCTGTGAAATACTGGGAGCTCTCTAACTCAGCTGCTTAGGTTTCATCACACATCTCGAAGATGACAGAGAGAAATTGAGGGTTTTCATGGAGACATGCAACAAAGATGATCAAACATGGAAAAGTCCTTCTTCGAAGAAAAGTTGCAGTGATTGACATTGTAGACAAAGTAATGAAACTTGCAAAATGGGTGGGCCACCATGACTTGCCTTTTTTTTTTTTTCTTTTTCTTTTAATATATTTTGGGTAAAGTTCAAAAACAGTTCAAAAATATTAGGAAAAAATCTTTAAATGGTGAAATACATTTTCTGCTCAACTAACCCTTTCTGCTCATCCAGCCCTTGATTCTTCAGAGCTTTGACATTAAGAGCTTTATAGAATTCGAACTATGATTGCAGCTTTGCATATTCGAAAGTGTGGCACAAGTAACCTTTTTAAAAACCAAGAGTAACTACACAGTAATCCTGTTTGAGCACACAGCAAGCCTTTTGTTTTGGGGATAAAAATCAACTTTCTTCAAATTAGATTTCTGCAGATTAGATCAGATTGTTGTGTAGCTGTTGAACAGAGGTTTCTTTACACTTTTCTGTGTCATTTGTTACTTGTTACAAAGAAAAGCTGGATGGAATATACCACTGGTCTTGTGTGGCATACCAGTCCCTGTATGTTTTCATTGTGGATGTACTCTCTGCTTTAGTTGTGCTAGTACAGTTATCATAATTGCTTACAAAAATAGTGTAGGTTACAAATAAAGTTATACATGACTTAGCAGTTTAATCTAACTCAAGAACATGAAATCAAATGACTTATATACTTAAAATTTTATTATTAGGAATTTGGTTTCCTAGTGGCATACTGGATGATGATCTTTATGTGAATTCCTTAGCATAGATTGGTCTCACAACAGAAAAGTTCAAAATTAGAACTGTATGTGTCTAGATTTATTAAGTATATTGAGTTTTGTGTTTTCACAGGGGGATTTTAATTGTACTTGAAAAGCTGCATTTGTATCTGCATCTATATTTTTACTATGGACACAAACAGAAATGTAAAAACTCAGGTTCTTGTATGCATCATACAGAGGCATAGTATTAAAGCAAGCAGGATTTCTTTGAAGAGTGTTCTGAGAATAAATTCAAATACTAGAAATTGACATTCAAATATATTTGCACTGTTGAACTGTGTGGGTACATATGTGGATGTGGCTAGATTCCTGAAGAATTCTCAGGAGTAGACTTAAGGAATCCAGAGATTCCAGAGAACTCAAGTTGAATTACAGTGTTTGGAGCCTTTCACTTCTAGATCACTGAATCATATCCAGTGAAAGAAGGCACCAAAAGAGAGGTATTCATAGATCTGAATGAGATAAGTCTATAGACCCTTACAATAGTAGAGAGCACCAAATCCAGACAAACATATTATTTGTCAGACATGGAAGACAAGAGTTTAAATCTTTCAAAATCAAGTCCACGGGGAGCATCTTGCCCAACAAAGTGAGAAAACCTAGCAGTGAGGTGTGAGATTTCCTGCTTCCATTTGATTTGTAAATAACTGGGAGAAGGAGTCGCAAATACTCCCAGTCAGGAGTATTTTTGTCCTACTGAATCTAGTTGCTTTTATAACGATGTTTATCTCATGGTGTATTTTTCAACAGGTTTTCAAAGACGCCCAGATACTGTAACAAGGAGGCATTTCCCACATGCTGCTCACAGGATGGACTACATGGACTTTGAAGATGATAGCCGTGGATGGCGGTTTGATATGGACATGGTGATAATCTACATTTATTCAGTCAACTGGGTAATAGGATTTATTGTGTTCTGTTTTCTTTGTTATTTCTTTTTTCCTTTCTAGTCTGTAAAAATCACACTTAAGGAAAACAACAATTGTGAACACAATAATATGAAATTAAAAAAAAAAACCTGAAGGAGGCAAAATATTTGTTTGATGTTGCATTTTTATCATTCAGAACTGTAATAGACTGCATCAAGCATGCTGTGAGGCTATTTGATACTTCTGCTGCGTGTGAAAAAGTAGTCATTTTGTTCCAGAAATAATGTGAAATCCAGATCATTCTTCATTCAGTGGGAGCTTTGCCTTGATTTTGGTGGGAACAGCATTTTACTGCTAATGTATAAAATAATTACCATAGAATTATTCAGTACTTTTTGTTCTTATAAGAGTTCTGTGTACTATAACAGAATATGATCCATAGAGTCATTTTGGGCGTTGACTCTATATTGACACACTTTGTAACCATAAGTAAGTCTTCTCACTCATTGGTGCTTCAATTCATTTTAAATATTATTATTTTTTTTTTAAGAAATAAAAAAAAGAAACGCCTTTTATAGTCAGATCTGTTGGGGATAAGCACTGCAGTGCTGCACCATGTATTATATAGATATTTACTGGAGCAATTTCACTGGCATAATCCAAATTCTAGAAAGTTTTGACAATTGATGGAACTGTCAGCTTTCTGCTGTGGGGATGTGATGTACTCAGTGCCTGAAATTTTGAGCCTATTAACCAAAAAGAGAAATGATAATGCACCACATGCTGACAATTCATCTTTTCAGCAAATGGCAAGCGGAAGAAATCGACTAACAAACCCTACTACTGCACATTAAAGGGACCTTTTTTGCGCACATTCCCAGAGTAGCACTGTACCTTTTGTATCCATTCAGATGAGTGCATATGGATCAAGCAAGACAATTACTGAGGGCAAGCAGCAGGTCTGCTAACTCTGATGCCCTGTAAATAATGGGGAAATAATGGAAATGGAGCATTCTCCAGTTGTAATTCAATATAGGTGTGACTGAATCATTATTAAATGACTGTAACAACTTCATGATACTCTTTAAGTGTGGGCTCATCAGTACTATGTGTCTCCAAGGAGACCATGTAAGAGGACACAGTATTTATTTGCACCTTTCATGTAAAAGAATTATAAAGCACTTTATAGCTATTCTATGTAGAGATTGCTATTTTTCAGTACCAAGCTACAGTGAGCTCAGCAGTCGTTCTGTACTTGCTGCTTTACACGATATTTTCAAATGGAAGTGAAAGAGCATCTATTAAATTACAGGGAGGGTATTATAAATATTGTGGAAATCAAGTGTCCAAGAATGGTACAAGGTAGCTAAAGGGCTTTCTTTTCAGGAAGGTACAAGGAAGTTCTTATTTCTAAGGGCATGATCTACAAAGTACACTGTAGTTTGATCTTGAAAAGCATGTTTATTGTTGCTCTGGAATCAGGAGTTGTGTGGGAGACCTGTGTTTTTTTCAGTAGGTGGTGTACTCCCCTGTTCTAGCAGAGAACAAGGAAAAATGTGTTATGGAAGGTGCCATCTGCCAAATGTGATGGAATGGAATGAAATCAGAGGTTTTATCAGTGTGCCTAACATTAAGCATGTACTTAAGCATCTTTGCTGGAGCTGGGCCGTCATGCTCGGTCTTTTACAGTTTATACAGTGATCAGGACCAGAAACTTTAACAGCTACTACTGTTTAGTTTTCTTACAGCATGCATAAAATAATTTCTTTATATCTTTGAGAATATATGTGTAGAATTAAAAATTACAAGTCTAACTACACTATATGCAAGCTTAACGAGATGCAATTGTTGAAATTAACCATCACCATGTAGACAAGTTCATCACAGAAATAAATTTTCTACAATTGCAGTACCCTTAGTTTGATCTTAACCTAAGGTTTGATCTCTACCTAAAAATGATTGGCTTTATTATTGGTGGCACTAGACATACCATTTTAAAAGCTTTAAGGTTGTAGTAAAGCACTCAGTAAATCTCCCCCTTTGCATTGATATAAACAAGCTTTTAAAAAACTAGGTTTTCCTTGGTCGTAGGCTCATGTTTTGCTATATCCAAATGTGTAGGTCTGTATGCTTTAATGTTATCGGTAATTTTAAAAAGTTTTCTCATCTATCCCAGGACAGGGATTCTACCTACATCTTTGGTTTGTCTCTAATCTTACGAACTTCATGCGCCCATCTCAGCAAAGATTGGGACTGATTTACCTAAGCCAAAATTACTTCTACCTTTTGATTTCAGAATATACTAGAATAAAGAGATGTATAATGAAAAATTACTTTAACTGACATAGTCTGAAATTGCAGTAATATTTTAAATTAAAATAATTTAACCAGGATATCTGCTAAAGAAATATCCTTAAGTAAATATTTTGAAATATATTGAGACATAAGAAACATAATATAGATACTAATTAATAATATAAGAAAGAGTTACTTATATAATTTTTAATAGCATGTTACCATGGATTTATTCTGAAAAAGGCAACATGAAGATTCAAAAATCCAACGTAATATTGGCTCCTTATGTACGAGCAAGAGTTGATGACTGAGGAGTGGCTGCATTTTCCTAAATTTAATAGGAGTGACAGTTTTGTATGACATTTCTAACTGTGTAGCAGTACCTTTCTTTAAGACCTAATCAGTGAACTCTTTCTTGGGCTACACTTGGGCTTTCTTGGGCTATACTTCATATTGTTTGTTATTAATTCCAGGGGATAATTACTTTTAAAGGGTTAATGCACATAGTTAAGACTGTTGCAAGTTTGAGACATCCTCCGTAGGACAGAAAATAAAAATAAATATAAAAATAAACTAGACTGCATAGAAAGGAGGTACATTTTTTGTCTTATACTGCTCTTTTGAGATACATACCTTTTGTAAAAATACAATAATAATTCAGAGGTTCAAAATTGGTTTTCATTGAAGTCTGCCTGTAAAATGTTGTTGATATCTGTGGGAGAAAGAGCAGGTCTTCTGTAAGCAATTTTCTGGTCAAGTAGATGCTGCTCTGCAATCTTGTCTTTCTTATCTACAATGGTATTAAAATGTTTGCAATAAAATTTGTGTTGTTTGTAATATTTTGCAGCCATGTACTAGCTTTTGCTTGGTGGAATTAAATTTTAATATTTTTTTCAGTCAATGTCTGGTTTGCTGTGCTGTCTGTCCTATATGGGGTGCAGCTGGGGTCTGTTGAACTTTTATCATGATGATTACCTTTTTTCATACGAGCAGCCTTTTTTTGTTTCAGTACTTTCCAGGGAATGGTCAGGTTTTGTCAGAAATTATCTTGGGGCAAGGTGTGGATCTATACACATTCTGGTAACACAGAGTATTCAGTGCTGGTGCTTAGTCCAGACTGATTAACTGTTGAGGGCGGTATAAATCCAGGACAAGACTGATAAATTTGCCGGTGACTGGCAAAGGCACTGTGTACACACTCAGAAGTGTGTGAGTTTCTTGCCTAGCAGTGGGTATATTTGTAGCTCTGCCAGAGGCCCGGTCATCCACAGCTTTTTTAAAAAATTTCTGCACAATATCTGCACAGGGAGTAGTACTTGTGAAGCACAACAGATCTTTTCACAGCCATGTACCTTCCCACAGAAGCTGAGATCTAAGGTAAACCTTTGCCAGTACACTGCATATACACCTGAAATATTTATTTATGTCAGTAATAGTATTACCACAGTGTGGTGGTTTTACTCGGGTGGCCAAGCTTCACCACAAGCGCTCTCTCACCCCCCCCTTCCTCAAAGGGAAAGGGGGAGAAAAATATGATGCAAAGGGCTCAAGGGTTGAGATAAGGACGGGGAGATCACTCAACAATTACCATGATAGGCAAAACAGACTCAGCATAGGGAGATAGTAAGATTTATTGCCTGTTAGTAACAGGCTAGAGAAGTGAGAAACAAAGGAAAGAAACCAAAAGCACCTTCCCCCCATCCACCCTCTTCCACCTCCTCTGCCCGAGAGGCGCAGGGGAATAGGGGAATGGGGGTTATGGTCAGTCCATAGCGCTTCTTCTCTGCCGCTCCTTCTCGGTCACTCTTGTCCCCTGTGCTGTGGGGTCCCTCCTATGGGATGCAGTCCTTGGTGAACTGATCTGTCGTGGGGTGCCCACAGGCAGCAGCTCTTCAAGAACTGTTGCAGATATGGCTCCGTACCACAGGGTCCATCCCACAGGAGGAAAATGCTCCAGCACGGGTCCCCCACGGGCAGCAGCTCCTGCCAGGTCACCTGCTCCTGCGTGGTCTCCTCTCCACGGCCTACAGGTCCGGCCCGGAATCTGCTCCTGAGGGGTCTTCCACAGGCCGCAGCCTCCATCAGTGCAGGTCCACCTGCTCCACTGTGGTCTCCTCCATGGGCTGCAGCGTGGAACCCTGCTCCTCACCACAAGCCATAGGGGACTTCTGCTCTGGTGCCTGGAGCACCTCTCCCCCTCCTCTCCCTCCTTCTTCACTGACCTTGGCACCTGCAAGGCTGTTCCTCACTCCTCTCACTCTCACAGCTGCTGTGTGGAGCAGAGCTTTTTTTTTTTTTTTTCTCCTGTCTTAAATCTGCTCTCACAGAGGCGCAAACATCTCTTATTGGCTCCGCTCTGGTCAGCAGCGGGGCCCTTACGTAACATGGGGCAACTTCTAGATCCTTCTCATATAAGCCATCCCTATGGTCCCCTGCTACCAAAACCTTGCCACGTAAACCCACTACATCACAGATATTGATTCTGGGATCAAAAAGGATGACGAAGAAGCAGAGTTTAGTTTTATTTTGTATTTTTTAGAGAAAAGTAGCACTGGTAACATGAATCTCTGGGAGAAAGAGTAACTATTGTAGCTATAATGACAAGTAATGGTCTCATTGCATAGCACTGCTTTTCTGAATTTATATTCAGCATCTTTTGTCCTTGACAACTCCAACTACTTCATAACTTAGAAATTAGTACATGAAATTAGTACATTAATCCCTCTAAGACGGAAAGGTTAGAGGGGGAAAGAAGAGAAGACTTAAATTACACATTTACTATTTTCCTGGTTCTACAGTGGGTGCAAAATACAGAACCCACCTTAGCATTGCTTTGGAAACTGAAAGATACTGCTGCAAGGATGTACCAGTTATGTTAGATGACAGGACTGTTTTCACTAATGCACAGTGGGTAGGATGAACATAAGATAGAAAGAGCCTAAATGCAGCACTCTTGCCTTCAGAGTGAGAAGGCTGCTGTTTCCTAAGTAAAATTCTATGACCACGACATGGAGATGCTCCTGTTTCACTTCTGCCTTCATGACAGCACCATCACCATGCACTGGCAGGAGTAGCAGATGTAGCTGGAGACATTTCTTGGTTTAAAGAGCAGATCCTACTTACATGGTTATGTCTCATATCCTTCAGGGAAGACACAGCAGGCTGCATAGAAATATCCTGTGGTTTGGCTTTGATCAAGAAGAGAAGATTGCCCACAAAGGTTTCAGAGGTCCTTCTGGTGAATTCCAGCTCTGTACATGGGGAGATGCAGACTACAGGAAAAGGTGAAGGTAGGGCAGGGAGAGTATTCTGCTGGTGTTCAGCCCCATAGCCCAGCATATGCTGAGAGAAAGGAGGCAAGACATGCTGTGGATTGGCCTGGGCTAGATTTGGAGCATTATAACAAGCTCTCCTTGAACACACCCTTAGCAGAAAGTAATAAGACAGACAGTATTGATAGACAATGAGGTGAACCGAACACTGGCTGAACAGCCAGGCTCATGGGGTTGTGGTCAGTGGCACAAAGAGGTGAGTAACTATTAGTGTACTCCAAGTGTCAATACTGGGTCCTATCCTGTTCAACATCTCCAGTGATGATCAGGATAATGAGCCAGTACATGTCCTCAGCAATTTTGATGATGACACAAAACTGGGAGGCTGATGTATCAAAGGGTCATGCTTCTCTCTAGAAGGACCTGGACAGACTAGAAAAATGGACCAACAGGAACCTCATGAAGCTCACCTAAGGGAAGTGCAAAGTCCTGTACCTGGTGAGAAACAACCCCTGGCTCCAGTACATTCTGGGGACTGAGCAAGTGGAAAGCAGCTCTGCAGAAAATGACCTTGGTGTCCTCTTAGTGGACACCACATTGAACATAAGCCAGCAGTGCACCCTTGCAGCAAGAAGGCTCATGGTATTGAGGGCTGCATTAGGAGAAGTGTTGCCAGCCACTCAAGGAAGGTCCTTCTCCTCAGCTCAGCTCTGGTGAGGCCACACCTAGAGGACTGTCCAGTTCTGGGCTTCCCAGTGCAAGAGAAGCAGGGACATACTGGAGAGAGTCCAACAACAGGCCATGAAGATGGTGAAAGTAGTGGAGAATCTCATACATGAATAATTCTGTGAAGTTATTACATAAGGTTGAGGGCTGGTACTGCATCCTTCAAAAATTAACAGATCAATGAAACAGTTCTGGGTAGAATATATGATGCTGGAAGAATTTGGCCCACATTTATGTCCATTTCTGTTGTTTTCTGTACCCTTAATTCTCTAGCTGTAATAACTCATGGTATTATTTTTTTTTTCTCTCGCTCATATCTTGAGTCAATATGATCAATCTCTGTTTGTGTACCAGTCCAAACTCTCAGGGGTCATCTTTCTTCACGTAATTACTGAAATCTGTAGCTGCTGCAGTTCTCTAAGGGTAAAGTTCAGACAAGTAACAAGGAAAGAATCAAAAGAAATCAAGTCATATTATTCCACTATGATTCATCTTACTGTCGGAAATAGATATTCAGAATTTATAATTTAAACTGACATTTTGTTATTATTTGTTAAAGTATAAAATCTGACTTTTTACAGATAATTTTTTTGTATACAAATTTCCAATTCTGGATGATTTAATTTGGCATTCTCAACATAAGGCCTTCTTTTAAAAGAAATCTGAAGCAGAAAAACTAAAGATCATCTTTGTAAGCCTGATAAACCTTAAATACACCTATTTATCATAAACTGCAGTATTGATATAGATTCCAACAGAATCAATGGGAGTTGATATAGCAGTGACAGTGATAGCTGCTACCCGGTGCTACCCAGTATTAGTGATTGCTTACGATTGCAGCTTGGTTTTAGGATGAGAAAACTGAACTAATTACATTCTGACTCTTTACGAGATACCATTTTAACTTAGGAATAGTCATATTTCATTTTCCATCAAGCATTTTCTGCAGATGAAATTTTTCTACATTTCTGGTAAGGCATTAAAATATAATCAGGCAATCACTTAAAATATATTGCACATGTAATCTTTTATCCTCAATCAAGAGAATGAAGGAGAAAGAGTAAATGCCATCAATAAAAAGATCATAGTAAGTCATTTGATATTGATAGAAGTATTAAAATTTAATTATATAAAATTACTTTTACTCTGTCATAAAAAAATTAATATTAAAATGTTAATGGCAAAATGTACTCCACCGTTTCTGAGATGGTCAGAGGTTGGACTTGGTGATCTTGGAGGTCTCTTCCAATCTAGATGATTCTGTGATTCTGTGTGATTCTGTGATTCTGTGAATTTAAAATAAGCAGAAGGGAATTTTGCATGTAGCCACACTACATTAGTATAAAGTAAAGGATATTAGATATTGACATAAAAATCTACCTAATGATTCTGCTCAGTGAATAAGTGAAAAATAATACTTTAAAGAATCCTGTGTAATCTGTCTGCCTAAAATAATCCCTGTTTGGGGGATACTAACTCCTTGAATAATTAGGTTGCTATTCAAGAAATAGTGTTTAGACTTGCAATCCAAGTGCGAAAATAATAAACTCACAAAAGCCTGTTCTTAATCCTTGATGATTATAAATCCTTTGGGATGTACATGATTCCAGAATATATTACCAGTCATAGTATGGCATCTGATGGTGCCTGAACGACAACACATTCCAACTAGAAACATATGAGGTAAGAATGTGTTTGCCTTGCAGATGGCTCGAGCTAGCTAATGTATGCATTTCATCTGTCAGAAGTTGAACTAGTTCTAAAATAATTTGAATTAGACTTCAGGGGAGGAAGAATGTGTTCATTTTCTTTTATATCTTATCTAGCAGAAAATGTTTGCAAGAAGTTAATGTTACAGGCAATTTATAGCCCTATCTGGTTCCATCATAAAGAAGTGTACCCCACTTTTTATCATTCTAAAGACTTGTGAGTTAAATGAACATAGAAGTTAATAATTATTCGTAATGTCTTAAAGAACACAGATATTACACATGAACATAATTCATTTTTTCATTAAAAACAATAGTGTGACCTAAAAAATTGTCTGATAAATCTGCATTATACTCACCTAAGAGTTAATACTCACAGACCCATTCTTGTTTGTCCTTTAAGAAATAACTTAAATTCTGAACTATAAAAACTATCATGATGCCATTAAATTATGAAACTGTACTGGTACAGCTACTTAATTCTGTTTAAGACAGAAATATATTATATTGGTAACAACAGCATAAATTGCTATACCCTCCGCTTTCCTTACCTATTATTCTGATATTCAATGCCTATTATTTCAATGTCCTGATTTTTAGAGTGATTTACAGCCTGAGTTCTCATTATTTTAAATCTCTAAAAACATGTTCTTCAGAATTGCCAGTGAGTATTTTAGTAGTAATATTGCTCAATGTGCAAAGCACTTGGAACTTCTTAAGTGAAAAGCACTTTTATAAGCACAAGATGATATCAAATTCAAATTAACATATTTGGGGAACAGTAACTAGTTATGATTATTATCATAACTTAAGTCAAAGTACAGCCAATTACACATGTATTATGCAGTTAATAACTACATCCTTTTATAGATTAAAAATTAAAATTAAAATTAAAAAAAAAAATGTTATAGCAGATACTGCTAATATTAAAAGTTTATCAGGATTTTTTGATGATGGTAGGGAGGAGATTTCTGGAAGATTTCCACTACCAGCATTCCTCCACATATTGCTTAGCCAAGTACCCTCAGTAGAAAGAGGAAAAAATGTCTAAACCTTCAAATGGAGTAGACAGTATGTTACACTGAGCAACAAAATATAAATTACAGTGTGATTTATCATTTTGTTTGATTGATTGATTTTTTTTTTACTCACTAGAAAGATTAGTTCATTTCACATCTAGGCTTTTTATCAAACAGCAAAGCAATCCAGTGTCAAGCAACCTTTCCATTATCGTTATCATCAGTGATCAGCAATGTGATCATAGCAGCCATAAAATTCTTTTTTTGTACAAAAGAATGCTTGTAAATACTGTTGAGCTGTCTCTTTGAAAAACATAATAAGCATAAAACTGCATTATTTTAGAAAGACAGTGCAATTGAGATATGAATTGAATACAAAAAAAAAAATGTTTTAAATGTATTGAAATGACTCACTTTTTTAGAGATTAGGAGTGGGTAGGTTTCAAAAGCAGGGTAGCATTATTTCAAACATAATGAAGGGAATTGATGCTTTTGTTTTGTTTTGTTTTGTTTTTTAAAGCTTCAGATGCAACGATTCCTGTATGTTTCTTCCTGAAAGATAAAACAGTAACAGGAGTCAGAGTGCACCTAAATTCAAGAAGCTGAGTAAGAAAATGTCAAGTCCTAGAAAATAATGTCTTCCAAATGAAAGGATTAAGTCCTGATTCGGTAATAAAAGTTGTCAACAGCCCTTGTATTTAACTTGCCACTATGGACAAATCTTATCTCTGGCTAATCCTTTTTTTCTACAACTGCAACAGCCGTACTGCACCTGATACTTGTGCTCCACCCCCCTTTCAGCACAGGAATCCTCGCAGGGATGACAGCCAGCATAGCTGGCTCCATGCAGAACCACTTGGCATTAGGAAATCATACAGATGGCAGGGAGCATCATCACATGACATTGCAAACTGACCATGCACTGCCAGAACAGACTGGAGGTGACTGCTACAAAAGTGTGAATTCAGTGGCTGCAGCTATCCAAATATTCCTCCTTTATTCCCCAGAAGGAACTGTAACGCAGAATGAATTAGACTTTGATCCTCTGAAGGTCCTTGGCACCTAACTCCCCTAATAGCAATATGTACCTATTATATGTATGTACCTATTACTGATCACAATATTATTTTTTCTACAGTTTATTGGCCAGAGTACATCTAGGAAAAGGATTTAAACACATCCTTCTGGAACCAAAGCTTCCCATGTCCAGACCAAATGCCCTAACCACTAAGCTTCCCATGTCCATACCAAATGCCCTAACCACTAAGTAATTATGGAGGCACATGAGGTTGTAGCAATGCTTTATTGTCAAATGAAAGGAAGATATTAATATCTGTATTTAAATACATTATTAAGTCCAGTAGATGGGATTTCTATGTTCCTCTTTCACAGAAATTCAATGTTTAAGATACATGCTTTAGCTGGAAATATGTGCGAGAAGGGGAAAAGTGGCAAATACTAAGCTTAGATACCCCTTTCACGTTTTAGAGGCTGTTTCTGCCCATTCAGCATATGACTGTAGTGTATCACATCCTTCTGGATCTAATCTCTCTTCTAGATAGAGGGAATCTCAGCCCTATTTTGAATTTCAGTACCCTTGCTAAATACCTAATCTGAAGATCTGAGTATGGCAATACCTTGAGCCCTCTTAATCCTGGTCTTTCATGAATCCAGCTCCTAGAAAACAAGTGTTGTTTGTAGTTATGAAAAATACCCCATTTCGGTGTTGGAAAAGCAGCAACAGCTTTTTGAGGCAACTTTGAGTATGTTCTGTGAGTTAAATGTAACTAAAACTACTGTCCAAGAACTCTTAGTATTATTTAATATTTATGAGATTATTGTATTTTTGTATATGCTGGTTTATAGAGAGAAGGTATGGCTATAGATATTTTATCATACTAAAATCCTAACATATCAAAGTAAATACCTGATTAAAACTGTTTAAATACTTCTCTTTCACATTATTAGCCAAAAAGAAAAATACTTGATGAAATGGTTTCCATTCCTATGTCAATTTATGCCAGTGGTCTCAGCATCCTCCTGCAATCATTACTATAACCTAGATAAGCATTGTTATATTAGCTATGTTTATAGTGGAAACCAGCAGATTTCTCATTTATTTTTATATTGTTGAAAAAAAATCTAACAACATAAACAAATTAAACAAATTTATTACAAACTACTACTTTCAAGTAGTGGATTTCAAAATCAATTGAAATTTACTGTAATAATAAATTAGTGAGAATATAAAAAAAAAAAAGTTTTATAAAATGACCAATAGTTTATTATTATATAACTGAACATTTGTTTCTCAAGTTCTAAAAAAAATCTCTGAAATGCAAGAAAATATATTTCTCTTTTCAGATATTTGGTGAATGCAAAAAAAAATATTCAGTGTTTATTTGAAATAAATGTCTGTGACAACAAAACTTTTCAACTTCAACTTTAATGAAAAAAAAAAAAAAAGAGCAAAATAACACTAACATATTTGTCCTAAAAAAAAATAAAAATTAAAAAAAAAATAAAGAAATCAGTGTTTGACATTACCCGTTTATAGAAGATGCAATTTTATGTACTATATTGGCCTTGAAACTGTTTATGTTGGAAACATAGAATCATAGAATGATTTGGGTAGAAAGGGACTGTAAAGATCTCCTCCACATCCTGGCTGGCCAGGTCAACCATTTCCATCTGGAGAGGGACCACGTTTTCCCTAGTGTTTCTTTTATCATTTCGGTCAGAATCAGAATCAGAGTGGTTGCAGTCCTTGCTGAGAGCCATAGGGAACATATGCAAAGCCTTCTCTCTCACCATTCTGAGTTGTCACAGGTGTTCCTTCATTTTCTGGGAAATATGACAAATCCTTCCTTCTATAGCAGGCACTGCAGTTTCTGATGTTCTTTTAACTGTGTTTTCATCAAACGCCTCTGGTAAATTCAAAAAAAATATTGTGATAAGGTAATACAGATATATGCATTATAGAAGAATAGAATAGAATAAAATAATTATATTAAGTACCAATCACTTAATGAACTTAAATGATGTTCAAATTCTGTGGTGACTATTGTATATATATTTAAAACTTTAGAACCCAGGTTTTTACTATAACCTAGAATTTTGGTAAATAACTCAAGCTTCATAATTTCCTATAATTTTGTCTTTTGCTCAATGAGAACTGTAGTAGTTCAGATATCAACAGATGAGCCAGACACCAGTCTCTGATTGCTTCAAACTATGTCAGAATCTAAGAAATAGTATTTGCAGACTTTGTACAGTGAAAAGCAGATAACATCTCTCCATATTACAAAGACTATGAATATGGAGTGACCGGTTCAAGTTTTTGTAAGATGAACTATTCTTCATTTCCAGATCTCTGCTTTCAAACTCATGCAGATGAGTTCAGCCTAAAAGTTAGTACTACTACTGTGTTTCCTAGAGATTTCTTATATGCCAGTTACATATACTGCTGTTGTAAGACATGGACCCCCAAATCTCCAGCTTGAAGGAATAACAGTAAACCTACATCTGCTGTCTTTTCCTCCAGAAATACCGTTAACACTGTGCAGCAAGTGCAGAATAGTTCTACATAACACCAGTTCTAACACATGGGGTGTACATGAGCATGCAGTGCCAAGGAGCTTTTCAAGTGTTAAATACTCCTGCTGATCCACAGACTGAGAACACGCTGGATATTGTACAAAAGGAACGTGGTAATAAATTATTCTAATAGAATAAAATTATCAGTGAATTTGAATGGTATGACAAGAGGAGAGAGAGAGCATCCTCAAAAAGAGAAATATTTTTTGAATCTTCTGCATGAGGAAAAAGACTTTAAATATGATGTGGTGATAATGAGGGAACCAGTATGGGATTCAAAGGGAGAATAACCTGACTTGACCTGTATTCACATATCAGGGAGCCCATTAGAGAGCCGCAGCCCACTGTTCTTATGAGCCATTTTAAGTAACCTAGGGGCTGTATTAGCTTTGGACAGACTGCAAATAGTATGACTCTTTCCTGTGCCCACCATGTCTACTGCCACAGGATCAATAAGGAAAGGTAAGAAAGACATCAGTTAGGCCACTTGTATTACCTATCAAAAGGTGCTTATTCTAAGAGTAGTTCCAGCAGAAAGACGGCTGCATTTTTTTCATTGTCTTTTCAAAGAGAGGGAAAATGGGAATAAAGCGTTTCACACAGCTGTAAGGAGATAAAGAAGCATGGCCAGTGTACCTAAGGGAGGATAGTGAAAGAAAGACTTAGAAGGAAAATGAAGGACTTCTGTGTCTCTTCTGATATTTAAGGCATTTACTTTTCATTAGAAATCAGATAATTTTTGCATTATCTTGAGCTCTCTATTATGAAATAGTAATAGTGTTTCTAGGTTTTGTTCTGTGGCTTTGACCTGATTTCCTTAATATCTTCTCACAACAAAGCCATCTACTCCCAACAGAATTTCTGAAACCTTTTAGGACATAGGGTTATAAATTACTTTGGCAAAATTACAAATAGAAGATTTTAACTAATGTGAATGGTTTGACATGAACTTTTTTGTACTTTTCAGCACCATCCACAGGAGCAGGTGAACCTTTTTCTGTCTTATGTAATTTAGATCTATAAAAATGGTTCCAACTTTTTTCACTTTCCACACCATCCTTTGGATCAGAAATATAGCTGCTTAGCCCAGAATGTCAGGTAGACTCTCCTATCCTATTCTGGAAGAGATTAAAACATATTTGATACTGCATCTACTATAAAGTTATTTCCCTGTCCCTCAGTACAACTGGTTTGAAAAAACACACTCAGAATTTCCTGTCTGTGAAGCAATACAAACTCTAAATAGGAGTCACAATTGCAGGTCTGCAAGGTGAGTTGTGTGATACAAACAGAATACATCATTTTATTCACAGTCATTTAGATGTAGGGGAAAATAAACACAATGCAAGATAGCCACCATTAAAATGTGACATAAACTGTCCATTTAGGTGCAAAAAATGTCAATGACAAAGAATAATGCCTCACTTTTTGAGCATTTTTTATGTCTTTGGCTAAAGAAGAACTGCTTTCTGGACTGTTAAAAGGATTTTACTGACTGTCTTAACCTGCCTGTAAATAAATTCAATTTTTTTAGCTTTTTCTTCTGTATTTTAAAATGGGAACAGAAATGCAGTTCATTGTTATGAAAATAAGAAGAATACATTTCAGTGTTTACAGTCCATGAATAGGTGGCAAAAGTCTCTTAAAGAGAATAATTTTTAAGTTAGTATCATAATCATCTAAAGAATTCCTTAAATCGTATCCTTCCCTTCTCATAACTAAATGTCTTCTGAAAGAAAGAGTTTTGTTCAAGTATCACTGTGAAGAACCTAAGAAAAAAAAAAAAAAAAAAACTGAGGGACCATATTTATATTCATGGCTGGAAAGCAGAAAATCCTGGGTGGGATTTTTCAAACCTGATCAAGTAAATCAGGACTTAAATTTTATATATTCTTCTCTAAACTCAAGTATATCAGAAGTAAACGGTGTCATCTTCCAATATGATCTTAGCTCCCTTTAAAGTCTACTTTTCAGTGTTGATATTATTACAGATTCCAACTTTTGTAAAAAGATGTTAGTACTGATGCTTATGTGATGCAAAGAAAGACAAGGAGATGGTTACACTGACAAAATATATCAGCAGATCTGCACCCTGCAAAAGCAATTTTGTCACAGACTTTTTGACGGTAAAGAGGGGAATGGATCAGAAAAAGCTTTTGTCCCCTAAAAGCCTTATATGCTAAATCCAAGGCATAGGTATGTTAAACCCACTGCCTTACAAGGGGACTGGAATTTCTAAACAACTTGACCTCTTAAAAAATATTTTTTACTTCCTCCTTTTTCACGTCCCTTCAAAAACCCATCTCCACACACCTGCAGGTGTGATCCCCCCAGAAAAATTAACTGTAAATAATGTTAATGAGCTTGTGTCTGAATATAGTAGAACATACCTGAATATGTGTATCTGAACCAGTTTTTATCTGAATATCTGTACCTAAATGTAATATTACCATATTCATAAAACTACAGCTCTGTGGACTTACAGGGTCAAGTACTCAGAAGCTGCCACAGATCTTTCCTTCCTTTTCTCAGCTGTAATCTAGTAAAGTTCCCATAGACTAACCTCTGGTATTTGATATATTTTATAGCTTTATTTTTTATTATTCAAGTTCCCAATAATCAGATTGAAAGATGATAACAGCAGACAATTCTCTAAGAGAGATCAGAATCATTCTCATATATGTTAGTTCTATAAATGTACACACTTAAATGACTATTTCAAAATGATTTTGAATTGTAAGTTTGCAAAAGCATTTTTATTAAAACTATCCTTTTCTTTCTGATTTATTAAAAATATTTTATTCATTGGAAAAGTAAGCTAAAATTGCTTGGAGCTACCTTCTTAAATAACTTCCAGATTGAACATGTACATTTTGCATGCAAATAGGACTGAAGAATTGTGGCTACAAATAGCTATGCTTAATTTGAATATGCAAAAATAGTATTTGCATATGTGAACTCTACTAGAAGACAAGTAAGATAGTTTAAAAAACAGACTCAATATCTGTGTTTTCTAATTTTCTAGAGGTTGGCAGGAATATTTATCAAACTAAAAACACATAGGAATATCAGGAAATTAACAAATTTGAAAACTGGTGACAAAAGGGGAAAAGAATAGCATTATAATCCAGTATACTCTCATACTTCAGCAATTAAGACACCTGTATTTTATGGAAATAAAGCTTCATGAGCATTAATATTTCTCAGAAACTATAAATAAAATATATATATGGTCTTTGAATTTTTACTGAGTCTCCTATAAGTCTGTGACCCTGTTCTGCATCTGGACCAAGTTCAAATTCTATTCCTGCTATGTAAGGAAATCTGAAAGTTAAGAAGACAAATGTTGGAGAGTAAAAAGGAATAAATCACATTAATGAACCATTCAGAACAATAAATGCAGTAAGAGGCAGACTCAGAGCAAATAAGACATTGTTCAACACACTCTTAAAATAACAAAATTTGTAAGATCATACTTGCAACAAATATCCTACAGAGAAGGGTAGGAAAGGGACGGGAGGGGAAGGGAAGGGACTGGACGGGAGGGGACGGGACGGGCAGGGAAGGGCAGGGGAGGTCAGGGGCGGGTTGGGACGGG
>CM021729.1:18666942-18681041 GCA_011074415.1 Stictonetta naevosa
CCGGCATGGGACGGGAAGGGAAGGGAAGGGAAGGGAAGGGAAGGGGCCTGGAAAAATCACCTAATCCAACTGCCTGATCACTTCAGTTACATGTTATTGAGGGCATTATCCAAATGCCTCTTGACCACTGACTGACAAAGGGCATCAAGTACCCCTCTATGAAGCCTGTTCCAGTGTTGGACCACCTTCACTCTAAAGTAGTTTTTCCTAATATATTTGTATATAGATAGAACAGACCAGATGATCACTCTAGAGATTTTCCATCAAGAACCAGGTATCTTTAATATGTCTAAAAAAACCTGTTCAAATAACAGTGATGAAGGAGTTGATACTGCAAAGATGTATACACATACTGTACCATACATACAAGTGAGGGGAACAGTCCTAGAAAACTAAGCAAGAATACTGATTTAATGATGTCTATAGTTTTAGTGTTTGGATTTTATTTTTTTAATACAGCATACAGGAATACATGGAGAAGCCAAATCTCTACCTTAATCCTTCCCATCATAAAATAACAACACAGCCATCTTAAAATTAAAGCCATCTGGGTACCAGCTTAAAAGTAAACAAATATATAAACAGCATATTAGCTAGAAAGAACAGGTAAATGGAGATAGCAGTGCCACCAAAATTGATTGTCTATGAAGAACTGAAGAACCTTTAATTTTGTAAATAGTTTGGTAGCTTTTTGTTTTAAAGTGTATTTGGCAAAACCAATTGCTCTGCAGATTTAGTAAGATTAAGGTTTTATACATGGGAACAGAAATGTGTTCTCAGATTGCTTCTTATTTGATTGAGGAGTGGAAATAATCACAAAAATATGTTGCTTTTGAGACTACAACCAGGATTTCACCCAACCTGTTTTGTCATATTACAGTACTGCTGTACTTAACTAAGTATCGTTCTTCACTCTTACCATATTTGTTCTACAAACACAATATGCTTGATTCCTGACTTGGATACCATATACTTTAAAAAACAAAACAAAACAAAACAAAAAAAAACACAACTCACAGAGCCAGAGAATGCAGAAATGTAGATCTTTTAAGTAATGGGAATCACCGCTACAATCTAAATTATAAATACGAAACTTTCAGAATATGTGTTCAGAAACACACTAGCACGTATGTTACATAACTTGAAGCAGCTAACTTAAGTGCTTAGTTCACAAGTAACGTGTTAATACGTATTGATATTGATAAACATTAGACTCATTTTTACTTTTTTTTTTTTTTAATAATTTTCCATTCTTAATTACTTCAGAGGTTTCTTTTGTGGTTCTTTTTGTTTGTTTGTTTGTTTGTTTTTGTTTTCTCTAAACTCTTGGCTGTCTCAGAATGCTTTAAACTTCTTTTGTCTCACAAATTCCTAACTTGTGGATTTGTTCTTATTCAGATATCTTGGAAGAGCTATTCCATATTAATAATTCCATATTAAATAATTAAGACACATTTTCAAGGTTAAATTTTAATATATTTAAAACATTTTCAATTATTAGAAAAGTTTAAATGATGACCAATTAACCAACATCACTATTAATGACATAATTAAAATTGTCTTGTGAACTCCAGAGTCTGCTCAGTGGTAGAGAATATGGCAGATGAAATACTACAGCAAATAATGCAGCAAATAAATTTATAGGAATGCACCTGTGGTTGTCTTTAAATGGTTTCACTGTTACATAACAGAAAAAAAAAATATTTAAATTTAATACATTGTCAGAAATATTTTTATTCACAGTGGGAATGCACTATGCAATTCAACAGTGATAACTACATACAGAATTTAAGCATGGAGCTCTGGGGACTGGAGTATTACAGTAATAATATTACTAATAAAAATCTGTAATAATAAAGGAAATTCTTAATTATGGACAATGATCTTTCAATTAAAAAGTCCCAGCATCCATAAACCAGAATGTTATTGACTGCTGCATTCTCTTGCTCTGTCATTGCTTTTAACTGTTGAATTAGTAGCTATGTCAAGGATAATTTCAATTAATTCATATTAATCCATGTGCTACTCGTATAATTCACATACCACATAATTCATATTCTTTTACCCACTAATTCTCTCAAGAATTCAGTAGGTAACAGACAGAGGTGTGTCAAGGATACTGTTTCTTACTACGAGCTTCCCTATATTCTCAGATGAAGTGATATTTTAGGGTAAAACTGGATAAATTAAAAGATTTCTAAGTGCACTTTTAGGTGAGCTTAAAAGTATGGTAAGATGATGTATTGTAATAGTAATCAACTCATGGATACACTATAATAACCCTCCATTAAAAATTAAACTGAAACAATTAAAAATAATAGGCAACATTCATCTGTGGTCTAAGTCTACTGAAGTCAGTAGAGTTACATCAGAAAGAAATATGGATCTCCAGTTAAAAATAAATCTAAACTATATTTCTAAAAGCAGGAAAGTCCCCTGGCTGCAATGTAGATACATTACAGATAATAGTATCTAGAATAATTAAGAATATAGGACACAGAGTACAATCTGGGGGGGCGTCCCACCATCTAAATTCACATTTAGATCAGAGAATCATAGAATAAAAAAATCAAAGAATAGTTTGAGTTGGAAGGGACCTTAAAGATCATCTAGTGCTGACACACACACACACCTTGCTATGGCCATGGAGACACCTCCCACCAGACCAGGTTGCCCAAAGTCCCATCCATCTTGGCCTTGAACACCTGCAGGGATGGGGCATCCAGAGCTTCTCTGGGCAATCTGTGACAGTGCCTCACCACTCTCTGAGTGAAGCATTTCTACCTAATATCTTATCTATATCTACCCTCTTTTAGTTTAAAGCCATTATGCCTTGTCCTATGATTACGCTTTACACTCCCTGAACAAGAGTCCCTCCCCAGCTTTCCTGTAGGCCCCATTTACGTACTGAAAGGCTGCTGTAAGGTCTCCCTGGAGTCTTCTCCAGGGTGAACAACCTCAACTCCATCAGCCTGTCTTCACAGGAGGTGCTTCAGCCCTTTGATCATCCTCATGGCCCTCCTCTGGACTTGTTTTAATATTTCCACACCCTTCTGGTGCTGGGGACCCCAGAGCTGAATACTGTTCTCCAGGTGAGGTGTCATGAGGGCAAAGCAGAGGGGGAGAATCACCTCCCTTGCCCTGCTGGCAATGCTATTTTTGATGCAGCCCAGGATATTGTTGGCTTTCTGAGATGCAAGCACAGATTGACGGTTGAGCTTCTCATTAAACAGCACCCCCAGGTCCTTCTCCTCAGGGCTGTTTTCAATCCTGCTTTCAATACATTGATGAGGTCTCCTCTCAGTCTTCTCTTTTCTAGGCTAAACAGGCCCAGCTCTCCCAGCCTGTCCTCGTACAACTGGTGCTCCAGTCCTCTCATCATCTTCATAGCCCTCCTCTGGACTCACTCTGTCTATATGTTACAGAATCCTGCATAAAGGCAGCAGAGTGGTCTTTGGTTCAAATCCCGGTGTTGGTGTAGTCCCGGAAAACATCCCTGATATTCATCCCTCTTCCATGAATTATCCCAGAGAGTTCTGGATGCTAAGCTGCTTCTGCAGATGATTTAATTGCCAAGCCCACATACTTATTAAACCTGAAATAATATTAGCATGAGCAGAAGGACTATTTCACAGAATCACAGAATCATCTAGGTTGGAAGAAACCTCCAAGAACATCCAGTCCAACCTCTGACCTAACACTAACAAGTCCTCCACTAAACCATATCCCTAAGCTCTACATCTAAACATCTTTTCAAGACCTCCAGGGATGGTGACTCAACCACTTCCCTGGGCAGCCCGTTCCAATGTCTAACAACCCTTTCAGTAAAGAAGTTCTTCCTAATACCCAACCTAAACCTCCTCTGGCGGAACTTTAGCCCATTCCCCCTTGTCCTGTCACCAGGCACGTGGGAGAATAAGCCAACTCCCACATCACTACAGCCTCCTTTAAGGTACCTGTAGAGTGCGATAAGGTCGCCCCTGAGCATCCTCTTCTCCAGGCTGAACAATCCCAGCTCCCTCAGCCACTCCTTGTAAGACTTGTTCTCCAGACCCCTCACCAGCTTCGTTGCCCTTCTCTGGACTCGCTCAAGCACCTCAATGTCTTTCTTGTAAAGAGGGTCCCAAAACTGAACACAGTACTCGAGGTGCGGCCTCACCAGAGCTGAGTACAGGTGGACAATCACTTCCCTAGTCCTGCTGTTGCTTATGCAAGCCAAGATGCTGTTGGCCTTCTTGGCCACCTGAGCACACTGCTGGCTCATATTCAGCCGACTATCGAGCAATACTCCCAGGTCCTTCTCTGCCAGGCAGTTTTCTAACCACACATCTCCCAGCCTGTAGCACTGCTTGGGGTTGTTTTGCCTCAGGTGCAGGACCCGGCACTTGGCCTTGGTGAACCTCATACAGCTGGCCTCAGCCCATCGGTCCAGCCTATCCAGATCCTCCTGCAGAGCCTTCCTACCCTCGAGCAGATCGACACACGCACCTAACTTGGTGTCTTCTGCAAACTTACTGAGGGTGCACTCGATCCCCTCATCCTGATCAACAATAAATATATTAAAGAGAACTGGCCCTAGCACTGAGCCCTGGGGGACTCCACTAGCGACCGGCCTCCAACTGGATTTAACTCCATTCACCACAACTCTTTGGGCCCTGCCTCCCAAGGGATTCTGCCAACCAGTGTCCTGAACAGCTCAAAGTCTGCCCTCCGGAATTCGAAGGCAGCAGTTTCATATTTCATATGACTATTCATATTTCATATTTCATATTTCATACGACTATTAATGTGTACACAGACAGTTTTGTTAAGATACAGCTACTTATGTTAAGAACTTTTCATTTTCATGCTGTACATCTTCTTGCTTAGGAGTACATGTAGAACAAGAGTGGAAAAACAATTTTGATCATAAGTAATTATATTTACTTCCTAAAAATTGAATAGTTTCTGAGATTTGCAAAAGAGTAACCAAAAATAGTAAGAACTGAAAAAAGTCTAACTTACCCTTCCACCCAACTAAATCCACAGCCAAAACAACAGACATTTGGAAACACAAAAAGCACACATAAAAATAAATAAATAGATAGATAAAAAATAATATTTTTTAAAAGAGAGAGAGAGAGAGAGAGAGAGAGAGAATCATCTATTTGACATATTTTTGCTTTCACTGTTTCTTTTCTTGATAATGAAAAATAAAAATAATAATAAAATTAATAAAAAATTTGCACTTGCTTGGCCTTTTGCCTTACCTATATAGGTACTTACCAAACAACATAGTTTCTACTTAATAATTTGGTAGGTTAATGTACTGTTATTTTCAGTAATTGGTTTTGTTGTCTACTAGTTCTGAAACTATTTGTCACAATCTCATTTGTGAGTCTGAACACTTGCTGCCCACATCAAAAGCAACGTCTGTTACATCTGAAGAGTCAATTATTCTGTTTATTAAACAGCATTTCCTCCCAAAAGCACACTTTGTATGGTTTGTCTGTTAATTTTGAGGCAAATTATAGGCCAAACCAAAAATCTTATATAGACTTAAACAGTCTTGGACTTCCTTCTCCCTTAAAAGAACAGTCACACATCTGCCATAAGTAGCACTTAAATTAGTGATTAATTGCATTCTTTTTTAAAGAAGCTACTGTTCAGTGATAATTTTTACATCATGGTACCATGCAGCTAGGAGTAGATTTTCCTTTTATTTGATTTCTGCAATTTTGGAGGATAACTTTGTTTCTTGACGTATTCCTGAAGAAGATACCCACTTGTAGAGAGGAATTTTTGGGGACAGGCTACCAAAGTGCATCTCCTACACTTTATGTATCCTATGGAGACATACAGACATAGTGTGATACCCTGGAAGAGGGTCAAAGGTGCTGCAGCTATACAAACAGTGTGTTTGTTCTGCTGTAACAAAGGGTACACTTCAGCCACTGGATCCAAATAGATTCTACCCATCACATCAAGAATTTCAGCTGTGTTGAGGTTGCAGGGACCACGGTCTGTATTAAAGTTAAGAACACAAGGTCATGTCTGGGATAACTTATAATCAAAAACCTACAGATGACCCACACAACTGTGAATAAACCAACAAACCACAGGTATTATGAAATTCAACTTACCTTGTATTTATTTACCAAAGACCGCAAGTGGGCAGAACATTTAAGAAGGGAATCATAGGTTTTTCCTTCATAACTATTTTTAAAGCTGATGGATTTAAGCAGTGTCCATGAAAAATAATAACTGAATTAAGGGAATCAGGCTTCTTTATAGCTTTAGCAAGTACACAAAGGGAAAAACAAATAAACAAGCAAAAAATACACAAGCTGTCCCCACTTGATACACTCTCCTTGCTGTTCATCTATATTTCTAGTTTCCATTTCACTGCTGAATTAATAAAGCTTTGGTTTGGCATTATCTCAAAACAAAAATATTTACAGATAAAACAGATGAACAAAATTTAGAAAACTCCATTATTTTACAAATATCCATGGCAGGTGTTCTCTGAGTAGAAAGGGAGGGAAAAACAAAAACAAAAACAAAACAAAACAAAAAAGCTACAATCAAAATGTGGACTTGCTCTGTTGCTACATCCCACTGACTTACATTTTCTTATTTTGACCTTCATTTCTATATATCTGCTCTCTTGCCACTTTCATTTCAATTTATTTTGTAATTCACAAGTACTCTTTATAGCTGTTCAGCTTTCTTCACCCTGTTTCTTCATGTTAGTAAGTTTCTTCTTTTTCCCTTCCCACCTTTTTTCCCCAATTTTAAAAATATTTTTAAAAGCTGTACAAATTCCTGGAATATTTAATAGACTAATGCTTCCGTCAAAGCATTGGTGTTCTGTTGAAAAGAGCATTTCCAGTAAATAAATGTTAAGAAATGTTGCTTCCAACAGTACTGAATCTGAAAAGCAGAAAAGAGGCTGAAGTAGTGGCAGTGAAAGAATATGTCTCTTGAGTTCATAAACTTCAATGAAATAACAAAATAAGACTAGGGAAGGTTGAAAAAGCA
The DNA here is from genome assembly GCA_011074415.1 of Stictonetta naevosa. Lineage (NCBI taxonomy): Eukaryota > Metazoa > Chordata > Aves > Anseriformes > Anatidae > Stictonetta > Stictonetta naevosa. The sequence continues at coordinate 18,673,963 of CM021729.1, forward strand.
TTTTTACCTCCTATGGGAATATTTATAAGTGAATATTTCTCAAAAAACTGACATGACTGTTTTTGTAATTCCAAAAAGGCACAGAAAAAATAGAGTTGAACAGGACCTCGAGGAGCCTATTAGCCAATTTTCTGCCAAGAGGTGATTAACACTACATTCATGGTTTCTGACAGAAGATTGTCTAAATTTCCTAACAACCTTCAGTTAAAGTTTCAAGTAGAAAACTCATCCACATCTTTACTACCCTTACCATCACAAAGAATTTTCCATCTAACCTGAATGCTCTTGCTGAAATTTACTATGTTTCTATGATTCCAGATTTTTTTCCTTTTGCAGCATCATTTTTTATACTTCAGAATTGCTGTTATTTTCCCTTTGTCCTCCACTTCCACTACGTTCAACCTCTATTGAGTTCCCATTTTCTACTCCCCCCTTTAATTTTTTTCTCCACTACTTTCTCTTCCCTCCAAGAAGCCCACATCTTTCTTGAAATGCAAGACTCCATATTGTACCAGCTAACTCACCTTGTAAAGCCAAGGCAGAGTAAAGATTAAGGGGAATTACTATTTCATGCATCTTACTAGCTGCACCTATATTTATACCTCATATTAGGTCTTTTCTTCCTAACAGATTCATCTTCAACTCAACAATAAAAATGTAGATCATGTAATGCAGAATTCTACATGGTCAACTCTCATCTGTTTGATGGGTAGCTTCTACCAAAATGCTGTGTCTTACACATTTCCTTACAAAACTGTACATTTTTAAAGATAGCATCTTTGCTTTGTCATGATCCCAATGAATTATCATCTATCAAAGTCTGAGCAGCAATTCCTTTCAGTTTCATGTCATTTAACTGAACAGTTATATTCCCAATACCGTCATCTGGGTGACATGGAAAATTACATTCAATGTTAAGAATAACCCACTGATTATATCTTAAGATATAGTTTAAACTGTTTTGTTCTCCCTTAGCTTTGGCATTCCTCAGGGAAAGGGGAAAGAAACAGTATATACACGGACAATAATGCATAGCATGTATGTATTCCATATATATATAACATATATCCCAAAGGATTTCTCCAGTTCTATGTGGAGAACAAAGGAGGGACTAGGAATTCAGCCCTGTAGTTTATCATGTAAAATGTATTTTGCATTTATGCGTATAGTTCAATATAATTTAAAATTATTTGTAGAATAAACCTTCCTCTCTCATGAGTTGAAGTCTATGCAGGGAAAGATATGAATTGTGTTTATATTTGCTGATTAACACACTAACTTCAAAACTACAATTTCACCTGTCATTTACAAGAACAGAACATAAATCAATAAACCATTCTTTGAAAAAACAGATGGGAATGTGGACAGCAGAAAAATGTGTGATAAACAAGATGGGGAAAAAATAAGGACAAAATATAGAGTAGAAAGGTAACATGAGAACAGAAGAACAAACGAAACATGAAAACAGGCCAATTAAAAAAACATGGGCTATAAACCATGAAGAAATTAAATCAAAGAAGCAATAGGACAAAGCTTAAAATAACAGGAGAAAAAAAAAGTCAAGAAAAAAAATCAGTTGATGACACAACATTGAAACTAAGCACTTACTTTTTTGCTTTTAAACTATAATTCAGTCCTATATTTTTAGTCATACATTCTCAAATCTTTAGCTCTTTATTGGCAGCACAACAGCTTCATGCAGGATTTTAAAAACATACTTCCAGACAAAGATGTGATATATCTTTCTGAATCTCTGCAGGACCTCCCACATGCTGCATCTTTTTTTTTTTTTTCACTCTAAGATCCATTAAAACTTGTGGGGGTTTTTTAGTTTTTGGGTTTTTTTGTCTTTTAAATACATTGCCAGAAACATTGGCCTCAGTGGAACCCCCTCCACTTCAGATTACATGATTGTGTTTAATCTTTTTTTTAACTCTTACAAAACTGTTCTTCACACTATCATGCAAAGCCCAAATTAGAATTATTAGAAAGGGTTCTTCCATCATCTGTGAAATAGAATGAAGGAGGACGAATTAGAGGAGACAGATGCACAGCCAGATTCTCACAAGTGCATGGCATTCAACAAGAACAGTTGCCGTTTTTGTTTGGTTGGTTTTGACTTGAAAATTATAGGCATTAAATGTAAAGACAATGGGAATACACTAGGTCAACAGGCTTGGTGCAAACAGATTGATAACTCCCAATTAAGAAAAATACAATATAGGAACTTGCAGTATATGTTTCTGTTAAGAATGATGTGATTTCCGTCCAGTTACTCACAGCAGCAAAGCTAAAAATCTTGCAAGGCAGAGAAAGAGCTCAAGGTTCCCCACTGAATTCACTGTTCATTTGTTTCAACTCATATTGCATTTTCATATAAAAATTAACTGTGCTGCACCTGCCGTGTACCAAAAGTAGATAAGCAAGTGTTTGTGGTGTGTTGTAATGATTCTTAGATGGAAACCACATCATTTTCTGTGTGATTTAAGCTTTCATTTAAAGAAAATATGAAAATGTGGTTATTAAAATTATCTTCTAAATGTGAAAATTTATTGAATCTGCAGAGTAACAATCCAAATTATGAGTCTTAAGAAGATGTAATCTATTTTTATTCATTTCAGTAAAACATTAATTGCTAAGTGCTATAATGATAATTTTAAGAATCAATATTTTATCTTTTCTGACCATTTAACAGATAAACAGAAACTGTAGTCAAAGTTTGCTTTGTAGGACTACAGCTTCTCTTTCAAACTTGTAGCCAGTGAATGGTCACGATGGCCAGAGGTACAAAGTAGTCAGTCAAAGCATCTTCACAAACACTGAATTCACATGGCAGACAGAAGAAGTTTCTAAGTACTGCTGCCTCCAATGCATTTCCTGATTTCCTGATTTCCTGATTTTGAGCTGTATTCTCATAACACAAACTGGATTTTCTCAAAGTGACTAAGCCTGCAGATCCAGTCTGATATAGCTTCCAGATTTGCATTAGGTCACTAGCTTTGAGAGTTTTCTTTGAATTGTTACCAGCAACAGCATAGTTGTGTGGTATTCACATCAGATACAGTAGTGAAATTTTACTATCCTTGATTTGCTTTTGAAATCTGAAAATATTTGTTCTTTGTTAAATGTTATCAGATATTTGTTTTTTTAATCTTGAAAGAGAACCACTAAAATATTATAAAAACTATCCACAAAGTATAAATGTTTGCATACAACCTACTAACAAGACCCTTTTTTGTTGTTATAGCTTATGGTGGTTGATATCCCATTTCTGAGCACCTGATCCATGATGAGTAAGAGACAGTATTGACATAGTGACAAACTGCTTCTCATACTAAGCCAGAAGTCTTATATAGGACTTTATTTCTGATAACTGCATAGGTCTACAGAGCAACCATGGTCACTACAATGGCTAAGTATTTTGTCATCTATGCCTCTTCTGTAAAGTATGTGACTTTTTAAATATTCCTGAAGATAGAGTGGAGGCCTCTATATTGATCCAAGCATTTTTTCCTATAGAAGTGAAGGCAATGAAGATTATTTACTTTTCCTATTTACGTGTTATTCTCAGGTTCTCAAAATATTAGACTTGTTTTTTTGAATTAAGCTTACTTTCCCTCAATACACAAAGGACAGCAATTTGTACATTTAATATAAAAACACAAAACCCATGTATTTCTCCTATGCATCCATCAAAAATTTGCCAAACCACTGTATGCCAAACTCTGCACTTTCGAAGTAGCAAAACACCTGTACATTTACAGGCATTAGTTTCTTAAACATCCATTTGACTAGAGCGGTATATTCTCACTCCTCTGTCTTACTGCTCCTCACAAGTCCCCTGTATGTTATTTTCTGTATCTGTTCTTATTCTGCTTTCAATAATAGCAATGCTTTACTCCAAGTGTTTAATCTTCACCATTCTGTGAATAATGTGCAGATTTTTAATGTATAAGAATTTATTCTAATATTTTACTACCTAGTCTTTTATGAAAATTGTCATGGGACATTTTAGTCATGAGGAATTAAAATAATATAATAAAACATTTTAACAACTAGTTCATAAAAGCATATTTTATTTTTTTCTGTGCTTTATGACCTAAAATTGATTTTTCATGATTACTTTACTTACACTCATTATTTTGTTTTTCTTGATTATTTTATTTACATGAAGATTTATCTGTGAACTTCTTTTATCTTCCACTCAGTGTTTGACTTTGTTTTTATGCCATATTTTCTATCTTAAAAAGAAAATAATAAGGCAAATTTATATTTATTTATTGCAAACCTTGTGCTTTACTTACTGTAATAAAGCCAAATATAAATTATCTCATTGATACTTTCATAACAAGAAACTGGTGTTAAACTCATTCTTTTCAGAATAACTTCAGAAATAAGTGCTAATTTCTGCACTTTGAAGGCGTGTAAAGCTAATGTTTATTTTTTTAAGTAGGCATTTTGTTCTTTGTTTTTTGTTTGTTTTTCTCATAACAGGATTGTCATTATTTTAATGCCATTAGCATTATTTTGTTTTTTGCTTTACTTTTTTTTTTTTAAATACAGAGGTGAAAGAAAAAAAATCTGATTGTATGGGCCATCTGAGATTTTCTTGTCTTCATTTCCAAAATATTTTGGGCTGAATCTGGATAAATTTGAACCAGGCAGTTATCTGGCTACCTGAGTGCTCCCAGAGGTATTTCCATATAAGCTCATGTTGCAATTGCATATGTAAATACATGTTGTAAAAGCAATAGAGAAGGTGGAAAGATATCCTGGTTTATCTGATTTATAATTTCTTTCGTTCCCTGACTTAAGTAGTAGTTCTTAAGTGCCAAAAATCTCAGTGCAATAATCCCTAGCATCCTCAGGGCATAATTTACGCATCATATGCAGTGTTTTGCAACGCTTAAAGAAAAGGAACGTAGAAGCAGACTAAAGCCATTTTGACATTTTACTAGTTTAAACTTGTTGTTTCACACATTCACATCCAGGAGCAACATGCTGATGGGCTGGCAGCTACAAACTCACTGCATTTTTTTAATATATATTTCTACTGCCTGCAAAGCAAGATAAGCCCCTTCCTCAGTGTCTGTTCTGCTTTATAATGTGTGGGCATTAGTTACCTGAACTTGTAGATTTGCTGAGACTGACACAACAGAACTTGGAAAAATGTTGTTTTTTCTCTATAGTCTCATGTAATACAGTGTCAGTCTTCACTGTATTGTGGATATAAATTTCATAGGACAGAGGTACCTTTGGTTTGAGAAATATCTGCTTAAATTATTTTTAAAATATTTTAAAAAGAGACTCACTTACTGCATTTGGGGTCAAAAACATTGTAGTGACTTTTAAAGAGGGCAAATACAATATTTTTTCTGTACTTTGTTATTAGACAAATAGACACTAAAATGTACTGATGTGCAATCTTTGGTACAAATGTTTCAACTTTGTCAACACTGCTTCACTGGTGGGTCTCTGAATGCAGGAAGGCTAAGGCTCAGTGATGGATCCATTAAAGACTTATTTATGGAGCTTTCCAGAACAGTGTCTCCTGTGGTTGTCCTTTCCCTAACTTGCCAGCCTGGAGAAAACTATTAATAAAAAAGAAACAGACACTAAAGCTGTGATTCTCAAACACATTATTACATTGTTATTTATGAAGGTTAAATATTTTTACTCCACTGGAGGCCTGGTACAAAAATTGAATACTAAACCTCAAGACCCTTCTAACCCGTCATTTTCAGGGAATAAAGTTTGTGCTTTGTTTAAAACATTCCATGTTTACTTAGAAAGAAAGTCAGTTCACTTTCTTTAAACTGTATTCTAAAGACATGACATGTGGGAAAAAAAAAAAAAAAAAAAATCTTGTATTCTCAATTTTTCACTTTCAATCTAACTTTAAATCTTATTCTTTATTTTTCTGCCCAAAGGAGATTATACAAAATTACTATTCTTTGTTTTCATCCATACCTGTTTCTTGATTTTCTCTTCTGTATCTGCACCTATTTCTGTAGAAATATCCTTTTTTTTCCTTCTCTGTTTCTTTGCCTCTTTTTCACTTTCTTGTTTTCTCCAGTCATCTCCCCGCATTTCTCAGCTAATCAGCATCTGTCTCATAACTTTTCTAGTCCATTAAATTCTGCTCACCCTTGGGAAATATTACCAGAAACCAATGACCAGAGAAATAAATTGATTAGATAAAGATTGCAACAAAATGGAACAAAATAGATTCCCAAATAAAGAGCTAATCTCTGTTCATTTTTCTAGAATCACAGTGCAGGCTATGTATAGCAAAACCTAGATGTTTACTTGCATTTTGTTATGAGCTGTGGAGTTCTAATTCAACTACCTAATGAGCCAAGTACTGCCTCAATTTATTTCCAGGTCACCCACCCATGCTCTTTAGAGGATGTTGCGGGAGGGAGAAGTGAGCCCCTGCTTGTAGTAATCCATTAACCACTGCCGTCTTCTGCACCTCAGACTGAACAGTTCCCCAACACTCCTGCCTCTTCAGCATAACCCCGGGGTGCCACCAAGTCCACACTGTTCTGTGAGGATTTCAGAGGTCAAAATCTGAATTATGAAAGAATAATGAAAGCCTTGGTCTTATAAATTACCAAAAGGATCATCGGATCCATCTCCAGTTGTGGCCATACTGAAAATGCAGACAGGAGTGAACCTCCTGTAGATGACTGGGACTTCAAAGCTGTTCCAAATGTTGGCTGCAGGGAAAAATTCAGCTCTGACTCAGCTTTACACGGGGCAGATTTATAATCAGGAACTAAGTTTTTTAAAAGGCAGTAGGACTTCTGCCATTGATTCAAGGGAACAGAACTTCAGCCAGGATAAGCAATGTGCAAGCAAACATGCCTCTTTGTTTGGTAGATTTACTGTTATTGTTGTTGATTTTATTATTAGTATTAGTATTATTTCATTATTAGTATTCCAGTAGTTCTTAGAGACCTAAAATAAGACTAGAACATATGACTAAAACAATATATGAGCAAAGATTAAAACTTTAGCATTAATGTGGCATAGTACTGTTTTAATTTCCTTTTACAAATATATGTGTTTTATTC
>CM021729.1:18696041-18739145 GCA_011074415.1 Stictonetta naevosa
ATTAAAAAAAAAAAAAAATTAGTGAGAGATTAAGCTTACTGAGAAGAGAAACTTCAAATTCAATCTCTAACTTAATAGGGCCTCATAGCTATTACACCCTCTTCTTAACTTGCTCTGCTATGTATTATTCTCTATGTAGAGAGAGATGAAATTTTCTTAAAGAGCAGAGGCATACCTGGGTTTACAAACACTATCATGGCTTTTAGAGAATAAAGATTAGAAATAGAAATATTTTAAATTGAAATATTCTAGTTCTAGCTAATGATCTTTGAGTCAGAGTGAGCTGTTCATTCAATGTTGGTATCTCGGGACTTCAGGTCAATTTCTGCACACTATACTCACAATTCATACCAAAAAAATCTTATTGATTTTTAATGAGACTGTCTTCTGAGGAAAGCAAGCAAGCTCTGGTCCTTTCATTACATTTTCTACTATATTAATGTAACATAAATTAAATAACTGAATTACATTGTGCACCTTGTAGTATGAGAAATTATAACCAAACCTGGAGAAGGTAAAGCAGCAAGAAAATGGATCAGCATTTTTATGTAAAGGAAAGCTAAAAGAGTAGGAAAATACTTTAAACAAAAGGAAGAACAATTTATATATATATATGTGTGTATATATATATATGTAAACCTCTATTTTAGGATCTGTTTTTTGGGATGATAAACACTGTACTAATATATTAGATTAGAAGCTATCAAGTAGAGACCCAGCTTTATTAGGTGAAGTACACTATGGAATATAAACAGAATAATGACTCAGAACTGTGTCTTAAGATAGAGGTCTGCACAACCATGTGCACACTTTTTTAAATGGCCCTTTCATATTCCCAAGCACTTGATATGCTTACATAATGCAAGTATTTCTGTGCACTTTTGGCACACTGGAACCAGAACTGTCTCTGTGGTGGGCCGATATATATGTCGACAGTGTATTTTTCTTGCATGAAATGAAAAAATGTGAGGAGCCTGGGGTTCACAGCAATTTATGTGTGTGTGAATATAACTTTCAAAGTGATTGTCCTCTGTAGTTCAGACTGGTGTTGAAAAGTTCTGAATCAAGGAAGGAATAACCCCATTCACCAGTACAGGCTAGGAGCCAGCTACCTGGAAGGCAGCTTTGCAGAAAAGGGCCTGGTGGTTCTGGTGAACACCGTGTTGAACATGAGCCAGCAGTGTGACCTTGTGGCAAGCAGAGCCAACAGCCTCCAGTGCTACATTAGGACGTGTCACCAGCAGGTCAAGAAACATGATCTTTCCCCTCTGTTCAACACTGGTGAGGCCCTCTGTGGAGTACCATGTCCGGATCTGAGCTCCCTAGTAGAAAAGAGAAAGGGAAATACTGGAGGGGCCCCAGTCAGTGGCAATGAAGGTAATAAAGAGCACACAGCATGCAAGGAGAGGCTGACAGCTGGGATTGTTCAGCTTGAAGAAGAGAAGTCTTGGAATGGGGATTCTATCAATACGTATAAATACCTGATGGGGGAGCGTAAAGAAGACACAGTCAGACTCTTCTCAGTGGTATGCAGTGACAGAAAACTCCACCACCTCTCCAGTATTGCCTGGAGTGGTTGTGGAGTGTCCATCCTTGGAGATACTCAGAACTCACCTGGGCATGATCCTTAGTGACCTGCTCTAGATAACACTGACTTCAGTATGGGAGTGGACTAGATCACCTCTAGACGTCCCTTCCAGCCTGTGATAAAAGTTGCAGTAAATCTCCTCAGGAAAATTCCAACATAAATTTTAGTTATTTTACATTGTGCTGCATTCATTACTTTTATAATACAGTTGATACATGTGGCTTTCCCTGAGTTCAAGAAAGTTGAGGAAGTAAATCTAAAAATCACATTCTGGTTGCATTCCTGTCTTTGTTGCAGTACAGAGAAATGCAGCCATAGTGTTGCATTTAGTGTTGCATAGTAGCTTTAGTTTATTTCTGCTTTTGTTTTCCATTTCAGTCTACACAGGATTTGTAACGTTTTCATTAAGCAATAGAAAGTAGTTTCTCAGACCTAATTAATATTAAAGCGGCTCCTAAGGTTGTGTTCAAACACTTTGTTGACACCCAGTTGTGGCTAAATTTGTCTTAAAATGTCTGAATTTTCCCCAGATAATGACACTTTAAAATGAGTACCTACGTACTAAAGCACATAAGCAAACAAAAAAGACTGCTCCATAGTATTTTAAAAATTAAGAGAAAAAGAGACCAGGCTTGTAAGTTAATGAGAGCTGTATTAAGACAGACAAAATAGAATCCATGTTAACTGTTTAACTTAAGATGTTAAATAAAGCACTGCTGACAGGCAGCATGGATCAGCAGAAACTGAACATAGCAACACTCAGCTCAACAGGGAAGAATTTTTATAATCATGAATCAAAACTAAGGTAATGTTAGCAGACTGAGTAACAAACTAGAGCTCTTCCCAAGCTAGATATCAGTCATGCGGCATGCATGGAAATCTCTGCCTTCCTCACATGTCTTTACAATCCCTGCCATTGTACTCCCTCTCTGACCATACGTACCAGAGGTTAACATTGATCTCTGAAGATCTGAATTACAGGCATTGGCCCTGTGTCCTGCCTCAGTTAAAGTCAGTGCTTTAATAGCCGATTGAAAAGGTAAGGATAAGGTAAACTTTTCACAGGGGTTGCACAGTGATAATTAGAATACGACCTATTGAGTGTATAATTAAATACTAAAAATAATGTGATGAAATGTAAGAAAACAAAGAAATGTGAGACTGTTTTGGGAAGTAAGCTCAGATTTGGATATACCATGAACTACGTTTTTACAGACAAGCTAGAGCACAACAAGTGTAAAACAGCTTGCCCCCCTCTGAAGAGAATAAGACTCACATACATTGCTTTCACAAGGTTCAAAATGTCTCTAATTATACAACAAAACTTGTGCACCTAAAATGATGAAAAGGGGGCATAAAAAAACTACAGCAATTTTCTGTGGAGCTCAGTCAAGATATGTTCTGTTGTTGAGAATAAAATCTATTTGCTCAATTTAAGTTGCAGGAAGAAAAAGTAATCGTTTAAGTCAGATGTCTCAAGTTTAATAGGCAAATTTAGAAAGCAAATAATGGAGGAGAAAGCAAGGTTACTTACTAAAACTAGAGTTCTCAAAATAGCTAACCTCCACAGACTCATTTTTCCTTTGTATCTTTGTCTTTGTGCTGTGCTCTTATAGACAGTTGGGATTTAAATATACAAGATATTATCTCCCTTAGTGGATTTGTTTTTTGTAACTGGGGCCAGGTTTGGTAAAGGGCAGATGTACCTAAAATTGTATTTAGCATATACTTCTCAGTGCGCAAAACAGAAATTCTGAAAAGCCTGAAAGTTCTGTGTCTGTGGTTACACAATATAATGTAGTTTTCAGAAACTGGAAGAGCTAAGCACCTTGCTTAAGGGTAAAACTAAAGAGCAGGCAGAACTGGGACATTCTTCCTTGTCCGAGCTGTGACAAGTTTGATCCCATAGGCACCATCCGAGTGCCACTAGAGCCTTACAGTTTTGTACTCACCACAGAACACAGGGGCACCTGTGCAAAGCCAAAGGCAAAGCCAAAGGTGAGTAAACCTAATTTTTAGAGCACCTGTGCCTACCTCTCAGAAAAATGCCCAGACTTCCAGACTACAGTCATGGAGAAGTGGGAGATAAAAGCAGGACAGGCATCATCTTCATTGATCGTGAAGAAGTTCTTTGCTCCTTCCTTCCATCTCACACTCAACCAGCACATTCACTGCAGCTCCCTGGGCAGCATTGCCACTTCCACAACACTTGAGGACCTCACAGGCTGGGTAAGGTAGGTAGATAAGCCTGCCTCTTATTGGAAGTGTCCTCTAACAGAAGAGAAGCTGTGTCCAGTCCTGAAGCCAAAGACTCTTCCCCATGTTCAGGGATCCCTGCAGATAGGCAGGATAGGCATTGTCACTTTTCCTCTGTGCCATGACCTGAAACTGAGAGGTAACTGTAGGGAAGGAAGGGGCACATTGGAGTCATCTAGCCCAACTGGCAGAGTATGATGCACCAGGGAGCAGTATGGTGCGTGGGCCTGCACTCTGCTTCTGTTTCAAGCAGTGGCGGTGTGGGTAACACTGAAAACTCTTTAAGCAAATTCCTTGGTAGTAAGGATAATCTGTATTCTAGTCCTTGCTCCTATGACGTTTCTGTGTTTTAGGCAGATAAAACACAGAAGGATACAGGGGAGCAGAGATGGTGAACTCGTATGAGTGCTGAGTGTTCTTTAGCACCCTGATTTTTAGCCTGCTGTACTGTAAATTCACCTACATAAAAATTCACCTACATAAAACTTTGGTCTAGGGCTGGAGTAGGCTGCAGGTTTAGGGTGGTTTGGCTTCTGTGTTGACAGGACTTCTGCATTCGGCACCCCATTCTAGGTTCTGAACTCCAGCGTGGAAGAGGATGTCAAAAGGTAGGATGCTGCCCTGTCTTAAGTCCTCAGTAGCACACGCTTTGATGTTATGCATGTGCAGCATTCCACTACAGTTGTGTGCGTGAGAGAGTGAGTGTTTCTCTGAAGCTAACTCAGGAACTGTGGAGTGTTACAGCTGTAGTTGAGCCTATGCTGATTTATGCTCCCTGTTTTAGCTATATAAACATTTGACATCACAAAATTGAAGTGAGAGAAAACAATATGTTTCAAGCATTCTCTAACTTCATGGTCTTCTCTTGCCCCATTTTGTCCTTCTTTCTGAATACCTAGCAACACTGTTGGACATAAAAGCTTTTCAGACTTCTGGGTAAGCAATTTTCTTAGACAGTAATCAGCAAGAGGATCCAGCTGTTAGGTACATCTATAGAAGCAAGAAAAATAGGGATTTTGAAATGCATACAAAAATGTATTGACCTGTTTACAGTTACCTTAGCTTCACTACAAATTTTCTCACACCCTCTTGTCCCTTGTTGTCATGCCTTTTCTGCAGTGGTTCTTTTTCTTGCACTTTTTTCTCCATCACCCATCACCAAACAGTAATGAAATTAGTACCATTTTTGCTGCTACCACACTAACTCTACCTGGAAACTTCAAGGCAAACACAGTATATACTTTTTACTATTACAAGTTCACCAAAATATATTTACGTTCATTTTTTTAGCATTACCAGTAATAACCAAGATTGAAAAGAATAATGTTCTGAATATATATATATATATATTTGTTAAATTCTGGGAAATCTTGAAAATCTTTCATTCAGCCTCTGCCAGATCCTTTAAGTTAATCATGTACTAAATAGGTGTAGCGGTACTTATTTTCTTTGAAAAATACTGTGTATATTATTTAATGCTTCTATCTCAACTTCTAGTCTTTCAAGAGAAGGTATAATATTAAAATACTCCTTTTTATTATCGTTACAGTGTTTTCTAATTAAAGCATGTGAAGATTACATGTTTATCATGTCATTTTCCTAAATTATTTCTCCAAGATCTGATTTTAAATTATCAGTTTGCTGGAATATTAGGCTCTAGCACTTTACAGCACATAGCGTTCCTATATTTATTTTGACCCATCACAAGTGTAATCAGTCATTCCTGAGCAAAAATTTGAATAATACTAAGTTATATCTGTAAATAATGCTTGAAAGGGGGATTTAGAAGTAAATTTTAAAAGGTATTAAAAGACTAGAAGACTAAATATGAGGCATCCATATCATGCTAATGACCCTAAGACCACAAAAATAAGGGGCACTGAAGTAGCCTACCATCAGGCTATCATTTGAACTAATTAATTAAATGCATTTGATATTTTGAACCCATTAATTAAAGACCAACTGAAAATAAATGTTTCATCTCAGTATTTCAGAGAGAAGATATTTTTCTTGGAAAATTTTTGTTAAAAACATCTGTTGAAAAAAAAGGTATACTGAAGCTTCAGCCTAGCTTCACAGATGTAATTGTTGGTGGGTTGGACTGGTAAAAAAACATCCCTATAACCACAACAACCAAAAAGAGCTTCTTTATGTTCCATATAGGTCCACTGCTTTGAGATCTGTCTCATCAGGATACTTCAGTAATTTTCTTCTCTAGATCTCTAGTAAAGCACAGCTGTGGCCATGCTGAGATTTAGTCATGAGTTTTACGTGCTTCTTTCATGATCATTTTCTTAAATGTTGATTGATTTAAAAAATCCCACATTGCTGAAATTTTTAGTTCTAGACACGCTGCTTACCTTGGTTCTGTATTAGCTTTGATTACATTGTTTTCAGAAAATTACTTGGGATTCTCACTGAAGTTCTAGTAACCAGACTATTTTAGTGAGATGTTGATATATCCTCAAGGAAGAAAGAACCTGAGATAATAGGTGTGTGTTAGAGAGACTTTAACACGTCTAGAACTACCCATTTTCTGGTGTTTTTGTTTGTTGTTCTTTTTTTTCCCCCCAATTCCTTAATTCCTCTTTAAGTTTTATGCTGAAAACTTCCATCTAGCTCAAATAATTTTGCTAATTCTCAGTATTCCTCTAGATTCTGAAACATTTTTCTCTGATTATATTGTTTTTTCTATGTCCCTCATTGAAATCAGCCAGCAAGTTGCTAAGTTAATTGTGCAGCCCATGCAATTAAATGTGCGTCCTTCTCACAATTCATATTCTGTCATGTGCCTTCAAGTGCTAGACTTCTTGCAGTCTCTTCTAAAAAAAGATTTCCTATTTATTGTGATCTCTTTGATGCATGGAGATTTGCTCTAGTAAGGTGTCAAGTGCCAAATGATAAAGCATAACTGCTCTTAACAGCACCATCAGTAATTTGGAAGATCAGTTGTCCAGCCAACCAAGGAGGATCTCAGACCTGTCAGGGAAAATTTTAACCAAATCTGAATTCATTATACGGTGTGTAAAATTTGTTCAAGTTTTTCTAGTTACTTTATCATTCTTTTTCATAATAATCATTTGAAACTGTTATCAAGACATTAAGGTCTCAGCTGAACAAAGCATTAAATCAGGCATTCCTTACTCAGGAATTGTTCCAGTACTATCAATTAAATGATGTGTAAATCCATGTTTTTTATGCGTAAACGTATACTGAAGTCCTTCTGGCTATTATTGGATTCTATTTCCTCTTTGCTGGATACACTTGCAGATGTACATTTAGATTTTCTACACCACTTCTAACTAAAAGAGAAATAATATGCTCGGTTATTTGTACACAAACAATTAAATCAGTGTAGTTCTTCCTTTCCTTTCTTTTGTTCTGTGTTTACCTTGTTATTCTTATCTTCTTTATGAATACTTTCTGGATGAACAGCATTTCCTGACAGTGGATTTGGCATAAGTATTCAAATGCTGTCACATTATACTAAATGATGTACTCAAAGTTGTTGAAGAAACTGCCTTCCTGTAGGAGAAGAAAAATTTGTATGTATCAGATGAGCAAAGAAAAGCTGATGCTTTGTATCGCAATCATGCCAAGAGAGATTGTTGCAAGGGATCTGTTGGTAACGTTGTCAGCATAGGAAACAGTTAAAAGGAAAACATTGTAAAGTGCTGTGTTTATACAGCAACCGCCAGTTCTGTTGCTGGAGCTCTTCTTGTGGTGAAGCAGAGCTATCCATTTATACACGTTTAACTCCTTCCTCACCCACCCACAAAAAGCAGTACATGCACATTGAAGAACACCAAGGCCCAGAGTCAGGGGTCTGTTTCAAAGTCTGTGCATTTAATTTAGCTGCAGACTTACCCAAAATAGCATACAAATGACCTTGCTATTCCTTTTACATCATTCAGGAAGTAGAAATTGCTAGTATATCTGTGCAACAGTTAATGCAGAATACTGGATGCCCAAGGAAGACTTTGTAAAGGCATCCTTGTTCCCCAGAAGGAAATAGGCACTTGGAGGGGGCAGGGGAGAGGGGGGTGCAGAAAGTAATGCCAATTCACAAAGTCAAGTGGAGACTAGAGCAGGATTAAAAAACTCCAAAGTGAAAAAATGCAAAGTTCCTTATGCTAAAAAAACTGCTTCCTGAACACATTTTATCAACAGATGGTTTTAAAAATTTCTTTCTCTCAGTACGAATTTAAACGTTTCAGGAAGCTAATCTATTTCTTTCCTTTTTTTTTTTTTTTTTTTTTTTTTGACACATTCAAGTTTTCTCACAGTCTCTCAGCTGTGATTTTTAGCTTAACTACTCATACAGATTAGATCTGTGAAATATATGGTGCGTCTGTGTAAAATACTTCTTTATACCACAATTTATTTTTCGTGTGGATGACTTTTATGTGAAAGTATTTGTTTATTTGACTACAAAAAGGTTAAAAAAATAATCCAGGGCATAAGTATGACCTGTTCAAAGCACTCCTTGAAGCATTTGATACATCCAGAATCCCTCAACCTTATTCTGAGCAACACAGTAGTAATCTGCTCGATGGACTGTTTTCCTTTCAGTGTATGCTGCTTCTAGTGTAGCAATCACATTGACTACAAGTAAAAAATAAATATTAAAAAAAAAAAAAAGTTTAATGAGAATATATGGATTTTTTCAGTAGTTTTTAATGCAGTATTGTGCAGTATTTTTCTTATCTGAACCCCAGTGGAGGTAACAGCACATTTTATCTTTGGTTTCATTGGTTCTTATTGCAAACAAAGGCATCTTTTTTTTCTTTTTTTTTTTTTTCTTTTTTTTTTAAGGAAATGCAAATATATTTATCCTCTCTTCAAATCTCCTGTTTTTTCTCATTTTGACAGATGGAAATCCAGAAATTTCAGTTACAAAGAGGTAACAGGTATCCAGACCACACAAGTGCTTTACGGAATGTCCTTTGGAAAAATCTTTTTAAAAATTATATTTGAAGTAGGTACTAGAAAAAGAAAAAAGGGAAAACAGAGGTGTCATAAATCAAAGTAGTCATCTGGTTTAGTGTCCTGTGCATGGTCAACAGCAGATGGCATCACTTGCCTGCAGCAGACTTCCTTCTAAACCCCATATGTTAGTAGTTTTTTATGACCTAGATCTTGCAGCACCAAATACCTGAAGCATTTTACTCACTCTCAAGCTTTTCTGGGAAAATGTGTTCACACCGATCAGAACAAATTTTCATAAATTGTTCCACAACAGATAATTGTTTTAACACTTGTCAAAGATTCAAACATTCTCTTTCCAAACATTAACCAAAGGTACTAGATAAGAGTGTAGATATGGATTCTTAGCATTTCAATTTTGCATACTTTTGTGATGCAGAGTTTAAAAATTAATGAACAGTAAGCAACTAACGACATATTAAAGAACTTGGAAGCTTAAAATCAAAGGGGAAATCTATAGGCAGTATGAGTTTTATTTGTCTAGGCATGTTATAAGAGTCAATATAGAAGTAGACTGTGTTTGAGCCTGTTGGCACAGGCAACCTTTCTGTGTTCTCACTACTGGTTTATCAAATAAACTTGTTTGAGAACTACTTGCAGATAGATGCTGACAAAGCAGGGTGCTGAACAGGAATTTCTTCAGGAAACTGAAAAATGGTTGCATTCAACTAATCTCCTTCTTGGTCATCACAGATGTCTCCTGAAAGGTCTGTGCCAAAGCTTGGGTTTTTCTATTATTTAGCAGTGTCTGTCGTTTTATATGTGGCAGTGAAGTGTTGAATCAGATTGCTGGTCCAGATCAGGCTAGAGTGAGGCAAGGCTGATTTGAGAGCTTACCCAAGTGACTGCTTTCATCTAACTTGATGCTACCGCTTCTCAATGAGGAGCCTGATAACGTGCAGAGAGAAATGT
This sequence comes from Stictonetta naevosa, assembly GCA_011074415.1. Lineage (NCBI taxonomy): Eukaryota > Metazoa > Chordata > Aves > Anseriformes > Anatidae > Stictonetta > Stictonetta naevosa. Next base: position 18,705,784 of record CM021729.1, read on the forward strand.
CTGCAGAGAGAGATGTCCTGTTCAGCACATCTTTGGTTAGTACAGAGTCTTATGGATTTCCCTAACATCAAGGCAAAGGAGTTAGGACCATAGTTAGGTAAATGCTGTTGAGAAAGCTCAGGACAAAGACAGGAGAATTGTTCATCAATTACTCTTGCAGGCAAAACAGACTTGACTTGAAGAACATTAAACAAAACAAAACAAAAAAAAAAAAAGAAACAAAACCACAAACATTAAAACAGCATCTTTTCCCCTCACTTTCCCATGCTCAGTTTCACTCCTTCATTCCAGACTCCTCTAGCCACCCCCTGACCAGCACATAACAGAGGATGAGGGCTGAGGGATTTCAATGAGTCCATAACAGTTCCTTCTGTGGTGCTCTTTGCACTTTTGTGGTGTTCCTTACCACTTTTACTTTGCTGCAGCATGGGCTCCTCCACGGGCTTCAGTCCTGTTAGAAAATTCTGCGCCAGCATGGGCTCTCCACAGGTGGCAGTTCCCTCAGAAATATCCATCTGCTACAGCATGGAGTCCTTTGTGGACTGCAGGGAATATCTGCCCTGGTGTGACCCTCTCCACAGGCCGCCAGAAATATCTGTTATGCCACGGAGAACCTCCTCCTACTACTTTTTCTGACCTTGATGCTCCCTCTCTTGTTTCTCATGCCTTTTCTTCCCTCCTCTGCTTCTGTGTTGTCTTCATCTCCATTTTAGGTAAGTTTTCAGAGATATTTGGCTGTTGGGCTTGGCAGCATCCTGCAGTGAGGCCTCTGTGGAGCTGGCTAGAGCTGTCTGTGTCTGACAGGGGGCAGAGGCCACCTCCAGCACATGCCAGCCCGCAGCCCCTGAGCCTACCAAAACTTCCATCCAGCTAGTCTTGCCTAAGCACACAGCGGAGTGGGTTTGAATAATATTTCTTATATTAGTACTGTTCTACATACGTTCAAGAAGTTCTATCAACTGGTCAGAACCTGTTTGTTTTCTGGTAGAAAAGTTTGTGTAGGCCTGTGATAGTTCTTGTCCACACTCGTGCATTCAGCTAATAAAATTCACTTCTGAGAAAATATACACTAAATCTAACAAATCTAGAAAATTTCAGTCTGTAATTCTGATAGTTTCAGAGCAGGTTTTCTGAATAGCACCTGCAAACACTGTATAACAGCACCTGCAAAGTACATGCACAACGCTTAAAGGAGTTTGATATTTACTTGCTCTTCTGATAATGAAAAGTCAGGGATGTGGAAGAATCACAGTATTAATGAGTTATTAACAAATTAATTTTAAAGGCAAGATTACTGTGTCTGTAGCTATTATCTCATATTGTGAGTTTCCAAAACGATTTTATAACCTCAAAAAAAAAAAAAAAAAGTACAAGACTTCAATAAAATAAATACTGTATTTTATATATATAGTATATATGTATACTATATGAGAAATAAAAATAATGTTTTATAAAATATATAATACAGTAATAAATAGAGGATAAGATATAATAAAGATGTAATAAATATATATATATACACTATATTGGAGTGAGACAAAAAAAATCAAAGTGACAATGATTTGCAGACATCTATCACCCTTTTTTTACAAGACAATGTCTATGGAAGTTAAAAAGATTTTCCTGAATGGATTAAAACCAAAAAGTATATTTCCTACTAGTATCATTCTAGCTAAACTGTTCCAGCTTGGAAATATCTAAACTGCTGTCAATTTGGGAGCTAGAAATGTATCTATGATATGAGTTAATGCATTGTGTCTTTATTCTATTTGCATTGTCATACACCCAGAATGACTCCCTCAGCCTTATCAGAGTAACTGGAGACTTACATTGGTCTGTGACCAAAATCACGTATCTCCTTCTGTTACTGAGAGAGCACTCAAGAGCGTAACTGCTTCAAAACAATTATTTAATGAAAACAACATAGCAACCATTTATAGGTCTACTAGAAAGAGCTTGCCCTTTTCTTCCCCTGATGGACTAGGATGTTGTGCAGCAGTTGTATCACATTATTTCAGTGTATTAGTAGAACAACAACAACAAACAAAAAAAAAATATGATAATGAAAATGGCAGCAATTTGCATTACATACTTTTATTTTAGAAGAAAAAAATAACCCTCGCAGATGGGAGGAACACAAATAAGAATGTTTTCTCAAGATCTGCTCAGAATAAAATATTGTAGCTTGATGGCTTTTCTACTTAGATTCAAAAACATGAATGATGAAGTGTAAAAGAAATAATGTGTTTAAGATACAAAAGCAGAAGCAGGTTTTTTAGGCTGCTGCACCTGAGCCATAACCAGAGAGGACTTTTGCTGTTTTCCCTCAGTATCTAAGGAGATTAAGCATATAACTTCTGAAGTATTTGTCACATTTTTCACTCTAGCAGAAGAACTATAATCTGTAAGGCTGGTTTGTGGCATTTTATGCGGGTCCTATATATTTCTAAATGGCAGTGTCTCTGCACCTAAATTAAAAGACAATTTACATGGAAATGTTTGTTGACAGTGAAGTGCATAAGTTATTTTCCATACCATATTTTTATGGGACATTTATGCCCCATTTAAGGGGCATAAAGCAGAATTTGATTAATTAGTTTTCATTTTTAATTTGCCAGATTATTTTCTTTTAAACACACATTCTAAAATACACATTCTTTGTTATATATGTAGATATTTGTTGTGTTGTTTTTTTTTTTTTTATCTCATGATATTTTACAGCTATTGGTATTGTTCATTAAAATGACACTCTGCCTTATCTCTAGGATTTTGGTACAACCTGGCCAATGTATTTTCAAACAGACCTTTACCTTTGCTACAGGTACTAAAGCAAACTTCTACCGGATTCGACTACAATTTCCACCCGCTTATTTGACATTTATTTTTGTTCTAAACCTTCTCCCGGCAGTCGCGGGGCTGCGAGCAATTTTCCGGCTACCAAAGGCGGGGGTTTATTCGGGTGCTCCCCCGGTGGCCGAGGAGAGGACCCCGGGTTTGTACAGAGAACGGAGCGCACGAGGAGCTCTCGCGGCTCCGCAAGGCGCGCGCTGAACTCGCTGGAAGGCGGCGGCGTGTTATATATGTAGATATTTGTTGTGTTGTTTTTTTTTTTTTATCTCATGATATTTTACAGCTATTGGTATTGTTCATTAAAATGACACTCTGCCTTATAGTAAAGGATGTAATTTGTTAACACAATATTTTTACCCAAAAAAGTATATCAAGCCCTTTATATAACTTACCCATTCTTTTAACCACAGACAATACATCAGCATGTATTTTTAGATGTTGTTGATAGTAAAGTTCTGTTCTACTGTAAATGTTTAACTAAAGTTTTTAAGTTAAAATCAGATTCAGAGCAGAAGATTTGTTCAATTTTGACAGTCTTAAATTTCACTGATTTAAGTGGGCGATGAATGCTGGGCACCAGTGGCTATCCAGGAATATCTGAAAGTGTTTTCCAGTTCTAACCAACATTTTGGCAGTATAATAAAACCATACATCGACCATTTTGGGGAGAAAAAAATATATATATGTATTTTATTTGGAGCTGAAAAATAATATTCATTTTCACTCTTTACCTTTTTATGTTATGGACAGACATTTTAAACATGTATTCTTGTATCTTAAAATGATTATTCGAAGTGATGCACTCACCTTTCTTATACCAGGTAGAAAAAATAATAGATGGTATAAGAGCTCCCTCTATTGGTTTTACTTAATATCAGCTTAGGAAAGCCCAAAGTAAGTATCGCCTCCTGTCAGTGCTTCGTAAACAAAATCAGTTGAACAATTTATCAAATTTTAAAAATCCGAATTTTATAGAAAGAAAACTATGAATTTTACCAGTGTACAAAGTATATAAAATACCATAATGCTACAGATTTCTTTATTTCAGTTGTATTAAAAAAAAAAAAAAAAAAACACTTTGCAATTTTAACAGCCTGATAAACTGTATAACTTAAGCTACTGGTGTATAAACAATCAAATCAGCATTTTCTGTTTGTAACTACTTTTAATAATTGTAGATATCAGAGCTCTAAAACTGCAGAAGTGTGGCTCACATAGTAATCTGAATTTCTCATCAAATGAGTAGCATTCACATCTTCAGATAGGGATTTCTATTCTGTGGTGCCCTGGTGATATTTTATCCAAGTGATAACTACAGAAATTCTTAGTAAAGGAAGGGCAGGACATTAAAAAAATATTTGATATACAGCTATAAACATAATTTAGCAGAGGGGAAAAAAAATTAGGAAATTAGAGACAGTTTTCCTTGGACAGCATAAAGTGCTTTTAGGTCACATAAGTAATCCTATAAATCTCGTGAAGGTAAGTGTAGTTGTTAGTAGTAATAAGTTAACACAGGTTTTCTTTCATACAGAGTTTTTATTATTGAAAAGAAAACTGTATATACTACATATATATATGTAATATTTGAAGGGTGAAGGAGCCCATTCTGTTAGTTCCGTTTGAAAATTAAAGCCTACAGTTCTCTTGTGAAGAGCACGCTAGAGCGAAGCCTGACATAGTTATTAAGCCATAGACCAGCTTGTATGGGCCTATAAACAGCACCCTACATGCAAAATGCTTCCTTAAGTACATTTACGCACCTCTCGATTTCTTAAGCACATGTACATTTATCTCACCATTTTGCCTTCCTCAGGTGTGGGAACATGTGCATCTTGCACTCCACTGACAAGTCAACAGGCTTTCCCTGGGCAGTAGAATTCCAGCCAAATCAATCTTTGGTTTCTCCCCGTGTGGGACATCCGTGGCATTCATCCAGCGGAGGGCAGCAGAGCTCCCCTCTCAGTGGAAGTAGTCCCAAGAAGCCATCACATTCGTATGCAAATCCCGTAAATGTTACCAGTACCTGTTATTCTAACTTAAGTGCATAAAGAGAAGCAAATTTCTGTTCCATAGTGGATGCAGGCAGTGAGCAAAATTCCTATTTAGAGTCTTGCAGCAGCTGTGCTCAAATGACAGTGATGATGTGCTCATATGTGTTCAGATGCCAGTAACTGGTTATTGATTCATGGGCAGGTGATCGGTGCTGTGCTAATTCTTGTATGGCCAGCAGCACTTCATGGTGTTAACCAGCTCCATTGACAACAGAATTTATCACAGGAGTTATATGAGATCATATTATTTGAGATTTTGTTTCAATATCTAAGTGGTCTTCATCAAGAAATCAACTGGACTAACTGAGGTAGCTGGTGTTTGGGGTAATAATACATGAACTTGTCTATGTAACTAAACACAGTTTGGTAATGTAGCTACTTCATAATTAATCTATATTTAGCGTTCTGAAAGTTATGTCTGTACCAATCCCCTGTTCAACATTTCTGGTGACTTGACACTGGACATATAACCATACAAATCTATTGAGAGAAGTGAATTTGTTGATACTTTGAAAACACGTTTTAAGCTCACCACAGAGAACTTCCATCAAGGATTATAAAAGCAATCTTTGTAGGCATTAGCATCTGAGCATGTGGCTTTCAGAGGTGAAAATGAGGCATAGGAGAAAATTGTTTGGCTGAAAATTAATGGAATGCTTGTGGTCATTATTGCTGTTAAAGACTGATTAACCAGTTTGAGACTGTTAGTGAGGGTAGTGGCCTGGAAATAATTCTCATTGTATAAACCTTGGATAATTAAAACTATTTTCCTTGGATGTCACTTGTGTTACTCTGGATTGGCAAATGAGAGAAGAATTTTGCCAACGGTCTAATTACAGATGTTCCATGCTCCTATAAAAAAAAAAAAAAAAAAAAAAAAAAAGTCAATTAAAATACCTGTTACTGTGTTTCCCAATTACTGTTACAGCTCATCTGTGAATAGAAAGCCATTGATAAATTAAAATTGGCTTATGTGCCAATCTTCTTATATATAATTGCTGGTTTCTTAGTTTGCACAATTAAAAATTCTATCAGCAAGTCCAAAAAAGTGGACCATTTCTGCTTCTCAGAAAATAAATAGCTGTATGAGGAACATACTGTTTTCTCATAACTATGGACAAACCCTCAATCTTTTTCCCAGTGAGAAGGGAAAGGAAAAAATACCTTCAAAATCATAAATAAAGTTCCGTTAATGATGATGATTCCTAAAAAATCTAAGGATTTCTAACATTTGAAACAACACAGAGAAAGATAGGATGACAATACAGTTTTGTCTAAATCTTCTACAAGGGAATTATTATTGTCTCATCATGTATTTTCCATAGTGACAGTCTTGGGGGTAAAGAATCATTGTTCTCAGAAGAAATAGGTAGATTTAGCTGAGTAGATCTGTAGATCTGTGTCTCCCTGTGAGAAAGTGCTGTCATTACTGAGCAGAAGGAGGTCATTGTTGCCATCTGTGGTGTCTTTATTTACTGCAGTTTCCACTGCGCACAAGGAACAGTTATGGGGCAATGCCCTGCATGTGGAATGTGCAAATAAATGTCTCATTTGTCCATTAATAGTTGTGTAACTGTTCATCTTCAGGACAGAGGAAATCCTGCTTAGAAAGAAAAGTCTAGACTTTTGAGAAGCTCAAGCAAGTTCTTGAACATGCTCGTGTGCATATTGGGACACAAGGATTTAGGAATTAGAGGAAAATAGCAGTAACCCTTAAGAGCTAAATTTTGGATTTGTGCGTTGAATGTGACAAGTGTGAAGAACTTTTTGCAAACCTTTTGTTGGTAAGAATAGCTCAAAGGAAATTACTATATTCCAATAAATCCAGATGTGATGAGGGGAAAAAAAAAAAAAAAAAAAAAAGCTTTATCCCCATCATCCCCATCGAAACCACCTAATGCAGTTATTCCATAATTCCATGGTGCTGAACTAGGAAACAACGTTCAATGGACATCTAAGAATATAAGTGTCACTAAAATGTATAAAGACATAAATCAATATAACAATAGCCTCCAAAAGGCCATTTATTATCTAAACACATATTTTATGGTTCTAAAATTAGTTATCAGAGAAATAAAAACAAGTGTATATATAACCCAAAGTTCAGAAATTTTAAATACTATTCCAGAGAAAGAAAACATGCTGTGTTCTACTTTTGCAGTATTTGGCTAATTGCATGTTCATGCTGTATTTGGTTAGATGAATTCTGTGAGGTTAGATTTAGTCCTGGGACTGTCTTTTGCATCAAACATCAGAATCCTGTTCCTCTCTAGGATTTATCCAAACCTGTAGCAACTCTTGCTATGGAGGGCTATACAGTGTTCTCGAATAGGTTAGTGTGGTTCAGAAATAACAGCCTTCTTCAGAAGAACTATTCCTGATTTATACTAAAACAAATTACATTTAAATCTGAGGTATATGTGTTCTATCTTCTTTGGTTAATACAAATATGATTACATTAAAAACTGTTTTGCCATCTGCCAGTTTGAAAAGAAATGCTGTTAAACATATTGTGGTTGTTTATGCAGAGATAAAAGTCCAATTCTAATCAGCTAAGTGATCACTGATCATACGGGTGCAATTGTTATAGGAGATGTGTTGCTTAAAATGAAAAAGACAGCAAACAAAACTGCAGAGATTGTTAAGATTTAAATCTTATTAAACCAGTACTAGACACTGTAGATTGCTGCAAGATAAAAAGTACTACAGAATATTGTAAAATACGTAATAGAACTTAAAAGTGTCTGAGGAGTCTGAAGTTAGGTACAGTTTTTAGGATTTCTGTTGTTTATCTCAGAGTAATTTTTTGTGCATTGAAGTATGTTTTATTGCTGTGTCTTCTAAGCATAATTTTCAGTTTGAGAATTAGCATTCTTTATTCTTTTAAAATACTGCTTATGCAGTCACAGAAAATATTTATTTTCATATGCTTTGAAAACAATGTGAGATTTGAAAAAGGATCCATTTTCAGCATGTGTTTTTATAAGCAATGAAGGACTTGACTCTAAATAAACCAAGTAATAATAATAACGTCTGTGAGGTACTTAATATTTCAGGAAAACTAATCAGGGACTTAAAACTATCAAATGTTTTCAGAGCTGGAATCACTTAAAAGAGTAAGAAGTACTATAGCAAACATCAGAAAAATATATTTAAGGTGAAATCCCTTCTTGTTCTGCCCTAACAGCAGTTCTGTATTAATAATAAGCTGCAGAAAATACCATGTCATGTATCGTACATTTTTCAACAAGTGCAGACTTCAGTTTAAAAGTAGAAAACTAGATGTGTCTGAAAAGAAAAGCACATATTATAGCTTAGCCAAAGAAAATAAATCTCCTAGGATGGGCAGCTTTATTATTATGTGTATGGTCCCAAAGCAGCACAGATCACAACAACTGCAATTTACAATTATCATCTCCTGCCTTTTTGATGAGTTCTGCTTTGTAATGGATCAGAGCAGGTGGGACCAGTCTTTCTTTGTCCCTTTTTACTAAGTCTAACATGCTTTCTTTTCAATCCTCAGTCTTTTATAGCCTTCTCTTTTTTTTTTTTTCTATTTTAGCCACATTTTTTGCTTGCTTAAGCAAAGAGCAGCTTGTCACTACTGTGATTCTTAACTCTTTTCATTGGTGTGTACAAACATCAGTAGTCTTCCTTGATATGCTATGGAAGTGCTAAGGTTTTTCTTTCCTTTTAGGAAGGTTCTAGTAAGTTCTGTGAAACCTTCATAGTTCCATTTGATTTCTGATGCCACTTGGTGGGACAGGAACCCTTGAGAACCTTGGAAAACCACACAGTTTCTCCTTCATTTGAGCTAGATAATGGCAAGTCCATGCATCAAATATTCCTTTGAGGTTGCTCCCTTCTTCTGCACACAGAGCCACATGCACAGAAATAAAACAAGGCCTATCTTATAATGGCCTCGTCTATTTTCTTACCTCAGAATACGTCTGAGCATTTTCTTCCTTGGTGTCACTAAAATAAGTGGCAGAAGGTCCATCCTTTCTAGGCAACATATGGTCTCCTTTGTCAGAAATGATTGTGAGTCTCAAATACAAGAATTAACATGTTTTAGTATGCAGTATTCATTTGAACTGGACTACAGTAAAATTGTATCTGCACAAACTGATAGGATTTTCCTTAAAACACAGTATCTAAGCGTTTCTGACAAAAGAGCTGGACTTCACATTTTGACTGGATTGAGGTACAAATAATGACTTCTTAATTTTGGTCAGAAATAATCTGTTTTACTAGTTTAAAAATGTATTTTCTGCTATGGGTCTTAAAGTCTTTGGCCTAGATTGGTATTAAGAAATCATTTGAGCATAGCAGTCCAGTCTAGCATTGCTGCAAATAATGTATCGGGTAAGTTGCTTTGGTTCCCATGAGGAAATCTGCAAGTATAATTTTATTTCATATTCAGGAGGGTCTTTTGAAGTATCAGTTTAACCACAGGAAATTCAATCACTGTAAAGAATGCTAGCAATCGTTGTATTGTGAAAGCTTCGTTTATATTATTCATGGGCTAGAAATCTGAAAACGTGCTGAGAAAATGTTTTTCATTTCTTGGTAGTAGTATTCAGAAATGCCATAAGGTTCAGGTATACTAGAAAAGCAAGTTTCTGAATTGTCATAAAATCCAGTTTGAAGGGTTGTTATACCTTTTAACAGCACTTTATAGCAAACCAATAGCAAGAAGATCTGAAGATGAAAAGGCCCAAATCCTGGCTCTTTGGTCTAACCAGTTACTTCCCTATTGAAAGCACCTTTGGAAAGGGCACTGAAAACCTAATTCTCAGGTTATGACTGGGTAGATCACTTCTTTTGTACTCACAGAAACAGATGAGTTTTAAAAAATTTTATGTTTATGCTCATGCAGCATCCTCAGCCCACAAAAGTGGCTGAATCTGAGTAAATTGTTTTCTTAGCGTCTGAAGCAACTAATTGGATGTGTAGGATTACTCTTGATTTCAATTTTTGTTTTCAAAATTGTTATTACTGAGACACCCTGCAAAGATAGCTTTTGTGAAAAAGATCTCTAAACTTCCATTCTCCTCACAGTGTTGTATCACATGATTAATATTTTAAACACTGGGAAGAAAAGGAAATTCAGGCAGAAACTATAGAACCTAAAGACTACAACTGATTAGTTTCCAATTAGAGTGTTTCCAAAGAAGGGTGGATTATGCCTCATCCAGCACTTGTAACCTGAACTGTGACTGTGAAAGTGGCCCTGCTATCTCTTTATGCAGCTGCATCAGGACCAAAGGTAGCTGAAACAGGATGGCAAATGAATCCTTCAATCTACCAGAAAATGTTTCTTCAAAGCTTCTAAAGAGATGGAGAGAGCTCAGTCACTTATTTATGCCTTTTCCAAAAGTACACAGAGGAATAAAACGACCATGTAGTCTTAGCAAAGACAAGCAAGCCAAGTTCAGCTGTTTTAGCCCAGAGCTTTATAAAGCTGAAGAATTCAAAGAATCACAGAATGATTTGATTTGGAAAGGGACCTTAAAGATTCTCTAGTTCCAACTCACCTGCTATTCTCAGGGATGCCTTCCAGTAGGTCAGGTTGCTCAAAAATCATTTTTAAATACAGTTTAGTATAAACAGCTTTTTCATAATATATTTATTAGTTTATGAAGTAGATTATTATGCAGTTGCTTGCAACTGTAAGAAGCCGACTTGATGACTGTCAGGTCCTTCCAGTCCCACTCCTAACTATTTTTTTTCTTTTTTGTTGCAGCCCAGAAGATGGTGAAATTCATCCTGAAATCTGTAGACTATACATCCAGTTGCAGTGTTGCTTAGAAATGTACACAACAGAAATGCTTAAGTCCATATGTCTGCTAGGATCACTGCAGTTCCATCGAAAAGGTATTGAATTGCACAAATATACAGATGCTGATTTAAACAAAAGAACAGTCTCTGGGGAAATGCTTGGGTGTTCATGAAAGAGAAAGCACCAAACTGTAAAAGGGGCTATACCACTGAATCTTTTTAGTTACTGAAGAAAGCTGTATTTCCATTTCATTATCATAATTCCTAAAGAAGTGTGTCATGTCGGGCGTGTGTCATGTCAGGCATGTGTCACTAATGTCTCTGTAGTTTTGAAGTCTGATTTTGTTTTTTTTGTAAGAGTGGTCCCAAACAAAAACAAACAAACAAACAAACAAAATTACTGCCAATGAATCATTGGAGCCAAGCTATCTTAGTCATTAAAATAACAACTGCAGAATGAAATCCTTTGAAAAATTTTAGTTCATGCATATCATGAAATTTTGTTTCAGGTCAGGTTTCAACACTTAGATGTGTTTACTTTCTTATGAGCTTTGTCAGAGTTATAGCCAGGATACCCTATGTACATGTTTTAATTCATAGGAGAATTTTTCTAGCCAGACTATAATTCCGGTCATGCTCAGTACTCAGAGGACACCTGCAGGACCTCAGTTAAAACAGAAGATAACAAGGAGCTTGACCTGTAACACAGGCTGCCTAAGAGTTTAAAATAACTACTGCTCAAACTAAAGTTCTTTTTTCTGTTTCCTTTGCAACATAAGTTTGTTGATTTCTTTTGTTTTTGTTTTACCACAGAAAGAGTTTTGTTCCCAAGAGTTAACTTTGAGAAAACTACTAACGTGTCCCTAAATAAAATACATTTTTAACAGCCCTTTGAGAACAGTGGTATCTCTGTACCTTATGTGTACTGTTAAGGCTTGACTGGTTGAAGACTGTACAGAGTTAAGGCTCATCAACTGGACTAGGCAAAATGAAGTTTGTTCTCCAGAAATATCTTGACAGAAGAAAGCAAGTTATACACCTCCAAAATTACTTGTGTATTCTGAATGAACCACTTTGGAGCTTGTCTAATCAAGTCACTGTGCTTGCCATTTACTTTACATGAACTCAAGTGCTCCAAAGTCTCAGAGGTGTCTACAGACAGAGCATTCACCCATCCTACTCTGACAAAGAAAGTGTGAGTACCCTGAGGGCTACCGTGGCAAAGAAGTTCACCTCACATTTCATACTAATGAGCAAGTCTCTCAGGTATTTTGGATGACTCTAAAATATCGTCTCCCATTTGGGCTTCCTAGGAATTGTGTAAGGTGATGTCTGACACAGCTGATTCTGGTGCTGTGTTTCCAGCAACGTGACATCAGTGTGTCAGCTGCTTTAGCCTTCCTGGCCTTCCTGGCCGAACATGCCACAGTTCTGTCAGAGAAATCCTGATTCTCAATGGTGCATGTTTTACCTTTTCTAATGGTTAGCCCACCTGTAAGAAGCTGCTGATGAACAAAAGGAGTAAATGATATAACTTGAAGAACTCTCTAAAATATGGAGAGCAATTCTGATCATACTGATAACTGTATTGGTATGAAAAAAAATAGTCTAGTAAAGAAACAGCTAAATCAACAGAAGCTGGTTACTACATAATTACCGTGTTGAGGTATTTCTTAGGTAAAATATTTAATGGCAAGTGCTTGGTTGAGCAGTATGACAGGGTGTTAGCACTAAACCAATCCATTACTATCCCCATTATTATTTGTCCAGCAATGCCATTTTATAGAAAAATATGGATAAATATTAAGAGCATTTTATGATTAAAAAGCTGTCCACCTTTATAAAAATAGATGCTAAATTCAGAACTGGAACCTGCCCAACAGAGTTTATACACAAAGGAGATATCCTTCATTCAGTGAAAATGTGCCTCTCTAATAACTTCACGTTTCATTAGCCATCTGTTGGCTAAAATGTAGAAATGCAGGTAATTTACTGAAAAGGTTACACAGTAACCTCATTATTTGCTGATGGGATACGCTGATTGGAACTATATCTATGATAACAGTAACTACTCTTTTCCCAGATAATATCTCAGACAAAGTTCTTGTTTTGTAATAAACCTTATGCATTTCCTGTCATGCTGAATGATCTTGTAATGCATTTTCTATCTATATCTAGCTATAGGGTATAGTTAATGCCAGTGATACTTTTTATTATGAAAATAAGAATTAGAGGTTTATAACTGCAGAATTGAACTTCCTAGTGATTTTCTCAAATCAAAAAGGGATCTATAAAATTTAAAGAGGCAGAATTAACAGAACCATCATCTACCAGCTTCTAAAATGAATCATCATTTTTTTAAGACAGAATATATTACATTTCATAGCACTGGCTACAGTTGTCAAAGTACTTTATGTAACTGCAGAAATTATGTAGCCTAAAGTGACCCAAGTAACCCAAATGAGCCTGTCTCACCTTTATGTCTGGATGGTATCTACATGATTAACCTAAACTAAACTTCTATTACATGTCTAAAGTTGGATGAGATGAATTTCAGCATCACAGTATGAGCCAACTTATTTCCTATCTAGCAGCCCTTTTGCTATATGCAATACGCAATTGTTCCTCATCTCACCATACAGAAAATCATGGAAGCTATTATGCCATTGCTAAAGAGAATAATTTTTATCCTGCATTGACATAGAGATAACAACAGTAACTTGGCTCAAAATTTCTGTGACATTCTTAGAGAAAAATGTGAATAGGCAAAAATTGTATTATCACAAGAATTTTAATGCATTGAATTGCGGAACATAGCTAGTAAAATGTTGTTTTCATATGTGAAATACCTGGATATTTACAATGCCTATAAGTCTTGCAAAGGCATCATGCAACAAAGGAAAGTCCAGTTACATGTTAAATACTTTTGCACTGTGGTGGTGGTCAAACATTGAAACAAGCACCCAAAGAGGCTGTGAAATCTCCATTCTTGGAGATACTCATAACTCAGAGGGACAAGACCCATTTGAGGCTTTGCAACATGACAGAAGTCGGCCCTGGTTTCAGCAGGGAGTAAGACCAGATGGCCTTGCAGACAATTTTGTTCTGTAATTCTACATGTACCAAAACATATAATTTCCCAAGGAAAAGAATAAATAATTTCTTTAATTTCTTTACTTCTGGAGAATGGTACTGCGGTATAGGCAAAGTGCATAAATTTATCTCTAGAAATGAAAGAGATAATAATTTCACCACTATAAAATATATTGTCATATTGTTGGTATATAGCTTTTACTTCATTGTCTTTTCAGTTTTTCACCAGTTTTTCACCATCTGACAAATGATACTAAACAAAATAAATTGTTTCTCTTGTCCATGAAAAGGACTACCCTTAGAAACAGTGAATATTTCCAAAATATGTTAACTTCAATAAATTCATGTCTGGTATTATTCCCTGCATCTAATTTCTTGCCATATCTTGAAGCTTATTTTTGAATATAATATTTTCCATTGTCTATAATATTTTCTGGTTTTTACTCCTCTTAACTGTTGGATAAGTGGTTTGTTGGGCAGCTAAACTCCACCACAATTGCTCCCTCACTCCCCTTCCTCAGAAGAAGAGGAAAGTATGCTGGAAAAAAAATGAGATCTCTACTTCCCATCAACCAGCGATGCTCAGCCACATCCCGAGAAGCAAGGCCTCAACATGAGTAGCAGCTGTTTGGGAGGACAGACATCTTTGCAAAAAGAGCCACCCAACTCCTTCCCCTTCCCCACCTTTTAGTTCTGAGTGTGACACCACATGGTATGGAATATCCCTTTCGCTGATTTACATCAGCTGCCCTGGCTGTGTCCCCTCCCTACCTCTTGCCCACTCCCAGCCTGCTGGCTCTGAGGGGTTTGGAGGGAGCCTTGGTGCTGTGCCAGCACTGCTCAGCAGTAGACAAAACTTTGGTGTGATACCAAGGCTGTTCTAGCTACAAGTGTAGAGCACACCACTGTATTGCCTGATGCAGGGAACGTTAATTCCATCCCAGCCAAACACAGTACAGGTTTTTAAATCTCCTATAAGCTTTCACCAGTTTATATTCTTATTTTGGAGCCACCAGAGATTAAAGAAGAATAACATACAGACTGTTCTCACCAACCTGCAGTTAACAAATAATAATATGGAACTGGTACCCTGACCTGGTATCTTGACCAGACATTATCAAATAAACTACAGAACTGATAAAGCTAAAGCAGTGAGCTGATGCTCTTTTCCCAAGAGGAACACAGCCAATGATCCCTACTGGGAAACAGATGCTCTTTTATGAAACAACACACTGCAGTTCAAAGGGCTGAGCTCTGGGTATTTTCATTCTCTGTCTCAGCACGCATCTTCTCATCTCTCCTTATCTTTCTGTTCTACTGAACAAGCATTCTTACATGTACCACATATTATATATCAAGCTTCCTGTACAGAAATTTCTTGCATATTTACAGTACTTCAGATTAACTCACTACTGTCATACAACCTCCGCTAGAAAAGTCAGACAGTCTGTCATATTTTTTTTGAGATGCAAGAGTCATAGTGGGGCCAAAAGCCATAAATATTTCCAGCTGTGTTATGCAGTAAGTAAATTGAGGTAAGTGGTCTCTGATAAATTCGGTTCTAAGATACATACACCACAAAAGTGCAGTGTTGAAAATACATTTTGATTGCAGAGCTCAATACTCAGAAGGTTTGTAAATGGCAAACTGAAATGTGCACCAGTACCCTTAATTCAATCTTTTTGTATGTATGACGTCTTTGCTTATCTGATCATGCACTTTATTATTCCTACTTTTCACAGTCCCAATGGTCCTAGCTAAATAATACACGTTAATATTACACCAATATTTACTTGGGTGTTCATCTGTCTTGTATCCTAATTGTTCAGTGTCATATATTGTATTTATTGCACATAATTCTGTTCTAAAGGCATTCTGTTCCTCCAACATTTCTTGATAACTCATACCCTGACGTGAGTGTCTTCAGTACTGCCTTGAATAGTGAGGTAGTAGCAATTTTTCCCATTGTAAATGAGGAACAAAGAGTTTAAACTGAGGGGTGCTAATTTAAAATTTGAGATTGCAGCATACTTTAAGCAGTGTTGTGTATATGTTTAGAGTAATTTCTCAGTAGCTTCAGTTGCAGCTGCAAGCAAGAATTCTTTGGGTTCAGCAACCAGGTGCTTAAAAGTATTTTGTCAATAACTATTTTGAGGACCTGGGCTTAAGCAATTCAAATAGGATCACATGAAAACTCTGGTTCAGAGGAAGGTATATACATTCAGTTTTAAGTGCAGCACTGTGTCTTCCTGCAGGCCCTAACATCATGGCTTTAAGGATCTTGCTGTCTTTTTTTGTCAGAACAGTATGGCTATAACAAGTACTTACTGGCAAGGATGACAAAAAATGGCAGATGACAGCTCGTGTTCCATCTCTTCAAGGAAATCTGAAACTTCTCACTGCACTTGTTTACCCAAGCATATTTCACCTAATTTTCTTCTGTGTTATTATCATACTCTGGCAGGACTTCTCTGGATAGAATAATTTTTCTCAGACTTTGTCAAGCAACATATGAGTTCTCTTACCTGGGACCTGGAGCTTCTATTCTAGTCCTGGTTTTATTTGTCCACCCATATCTTCTGAATCATATAGCTCTGAGCCTTAGGAAGCAGTGTCAAACACAAGTCTTAAACCTGGTAATACTTCTAAAATCATTAATTATAGTTCAATGGAAAGCAAGATATTCTAAATTAGTTTATGTACCTCTCTGAAATGTTTACAAAATTCAGTTCCAATTTCTTTACATGCTGTATGTCTCTTTTGTGGACATTGCATGTTCCCAACATTGACTATTTTGTTGCTTTTTCAAACAAAACCTGTCTTAGCTCTTGGATATCAGAGGAAATAGTTGACATATTTTCTGCATATGGAGGCTGCTGGATGTGATGATCCTTTTTCTCAACTAATAGTGAGATTCTCAAGATCCTACACTGAGAAAACCCAGAATTACCTCACAGTTTTAAGTGTGTTGGTGTATTCAGTCACAAATATTTTGGGCTTAAAGGTTTGCATTGATACCTCGTAAAGGAATTCATTGCATTTGAATATGTAAAAATAACAGATAAAAGAGTTTTGCTTATTCATGTATGTACACAATAATAATGTATTCCTTTCATTGTAAGGAACTCTAAAATATTACTATAATCACTGGATCAGTATAGTTTGTCACTGTAGAATTATATGTTACTGAAGGTTAATGCCTGTACATGTTTACCTAGAAACCATTAACTTCTTAGTATCATTTACAAATCTAATTGACTTGTTTGGCTATGTAATTTCTTTGGATCATCTACAGATATAATTGGCTTGTTTGGCTATGTAATTACATATATTAGAAAATGTTCTAAGAAATTCTAAACTGCAGATTGCAATCATGCTGCTACCTAGTTATGCAGCATTGGAGCAGGGTACTCATTTTTCTAGTTATGGGACTAAACTCATACAACAAATCAAAGGCAAGAGGGGACAAAAATTTTGAAGGTTAAAATGAACTTAGGGTGTTTTGCAGAGTTCAAAATATGCTGTAAAATAATTAAAGGTACCTTGTCAAAGAAGTGTGATGTTTGAAAATGGTGGCCATTTATACTGAGATTGTACTAAATAATTCACTACTCATGTGTTGTAGTTTAGCCCTAGCAGGCAGCTAAGTGCCACTCAGCCAATCTCTTACCAGGTGGGATGAAGGACAGAATTCATGGGCTGACACAGAGACATCTTACTAGGTAAAGCAAAAACCATGTACACAAGCAAAACAAAACAAGGAATTCCTTCACTACTTCCCATGGGCCGGAAGGTGTTCAGACACTTCCAGGAAAGCAAGGCTCGGGGTAACAGTTTCTTGGGAGGACAAAGATCCCTCCAAATGTCCCCACTTCCTCCTTCTTTACCCCAACTGTTACTGCTGAGCATGATGCCACGTGGTATGGGACATCCTTCTGGACAGTTTGGGCCAGCTGTCCTGGCTGTGTCCCCTCCCAGCTCCTGGTGCACCCCCAGCCTCCTCGCTGGCAGGGCAGTATGAGGAGCTGAAACATCCTGGGGTTTGTGTAAGCACTGCTCTGCAAAAACTAAAACATTGGTGTGTTATCACCACTGTTTTCATCAAAAATCCAAAACACAGCATGGTGTGAACCTCTACAAAGAAAATTAACTCTGTCCTAGCTGCAACCATGACATCATCTGGTTGTACGAATATTTTATTCTTATGGTTCAGGATCAGTTGAAGCTGGTATAGTGTTTGTAGCTTGGTGAAACACTAATGTACAACCACAGAGAGGTAATTCCTGCTGTCAGGTAGGATACACCCGTGTATGAAGTGGTCTCAGAGTCATACCTTACCTTTTTCCAAGTATGTTTATACATGTATGATTTCTCAGAATAAGATGCAAAATACCTTAGTGTTTGTAACTTACATGTTGTTTATTCTTACCACAAGTCTTTTTGGAAGCCCTTAAGAAAAAGAAACAGTCCCATTGCTGCAACTGAGATGTGTGGGCTGCTCTGAGTGGTATAATCATAGCTGAGGGCAGAAGGATACCAACACCAGGATACTTGAGTGGTAGCTACCTGAAGAAATTCTGTGAATATTTAGATAAGACAGGGAGGAACTGAACACAATGGGAAAATTATGGTTACATGCTATGGACAGAATATAATACACTATTGTGATATAAATTTGGGCTCTATTTCTTCCATTGTTGGTACATCAGAATGATAATGAATCATATATAACTGTGTATTATGTACCATACCAGTAGTTCATAGGATAACTGTTGTGTTTCCAGTATGTATATTGTAATAGAAATATACATTTCCTTAGAATAATACTTAAAAGTATGTGATAGTATGTGATTATATTACAGATTACAAAAAAAACCCCTCAGTTTAGTGAAAGGATTTTTATTTGGCTTTGTTTGAATTACATGCCATTTAGAATTTTGCAGGAAAAAAGGAAGTATTGCTTAACAATCTCAGCATTCTATCTGAAGACTGACAGATGGGTCATACAGAGGGATAAAATGTGAGAAAAGAGAAGCACACTTGTAGAGAAACAAGCACTTACAGTCCAGAGAATCACCCGTTCCCGAGTGGACACTGTGAAGAGGTCAAAATGAACAGAAAAAAAGCAGATATAGGAGGAGGAATAAAACACATTTTCCTCCACAGACTTTCTGTTCTTGATATTAATATTTACAATGAGCCAATCTCTTGAGTTCTGCAGTTCCAAGTATAGGTCAAGAATGAAGTACATCAAGCTCATAGCTGTATTTGCAGCAACACATATCCTTTTTACCTTCTGCCTGAGTCTTTCCTATTCACCTTTTTATGTTCTCTTTTTCGTTTATTTTATGTGTGATCTAGTGCTTTTATTCTTAATTGCCAAAAGAGAAGTCTGATACAAATGCTGCCTTCTTTTTGAGATGTGTTCTCTTTGATTTCCTTCAAAGATCTTTCCAATTCATCTGCAATAAAATCTTACTAGCTTTGAGGGACCTATCATATATATATGTATGCATTATGCAAGTTTCTCTGAGACACAGGTGGTGATAAAAAGAAGGCACACAGGGTAGCATGACAGAATCAAATACAGAGGTCAACATGGAGGTGGTAAGGAGCACAACAGGTGAGGGACATAAAGCACAGTAATCACAGGTGGTGCACGTACCCTTACTGGAAGGATCATTTTATATCTTATTTATCCTCATTCAAGATGGAGCTTCAGCCTTATTCAATTCTATTAATTTAATTTCATGCTAAAGGTGAATCTCCACTTCTTAAATAAAAAGATATGTTGAATTAGAGGCTAGGAAACAAAGAATACATTGAGTTTTTTATTAAAATATCACCAACAGTAAAAAGAGCCTCTGTCTAGTCAACTGGCACAAACAGCTACTGTGTGTCGACACCTCTGAAAACATTGTATGCATGATCAAACTCCCACTGAAATTAATGAAAGTCTTCCCACTGAGTAAATAGAAAGTAAAATGTAGGGTTCATATCTCTTTTTAAAATTTGGTAATATAATACAAATGATATCTTTGCCCAGCGTAGAGGGGAGAGAAGATAAAAAAGCTTTTGTTTCCCTACAGTGTGTACCATGTAGTACGAATGTTAAGCCTGAGTCATATACATTATTCAAGTAAAGCCTTTATTATTAGCTGACTCTTTAACTGTTTTCAAGTGATTGAGCAGATGCTCTGAAATTCAAGGAAAGCTTCATGAATTGCTCACAATACAATGGAATTACTGGTAAAGAACTCTTTTCAATTGAAAGGAAATCTGTGCCGTTCATTCTGCTAAATCTGCAGGAGCCTTCCTTTGTGCTAACAAAAAGAACATTAGTCTCAGTAAGCCTGTTCTTGAGTTGGGAAAAAAGAATCTTTACTGCTTTTTTTATCTGGGGGCAGTATTGTTTCCATTGAAACACCTTTAACGTCCCTGATCAATGCATCTATAGACAGGGTTGTTCTTGACAGCATGTCACCAAAGTTCGGGTCAGAGTTCCAACACAACACCTCAAAATAGTAGCAGAATTAACTAATACCAGTTGCAATAATAACACCTTGTGATAAATTAGATAGTTTATGTGGAGCAACTCCCTTTTACAGAGAAGTGGTGAATTATTTGTAATAGTATTTTGTGCTATGGGCTCCTTGAACTGGGAAAAGTAATGAATAGTGGAGCTTACACAAGTGAACAATTCAGATTGCACAATATGAACTACCTTAACATAACAGCATAGTCTGCAGTTAACAACTAAAAATAATCTGAAAGTTACACTGTTGTGGTTTAACCCAGTGGGCATCTAAACACCACATAGCCATTCACTCACACCCCTACAGTGTGATGCAGGAGAGAATAGATAAAAGGTAAAACTCATGGGCTGAGATGAAAGCAGTTTAATAAGACAGAAAAGGAAGGGATGATAATAATAATAATAATAATACATACATACATACATACAAAATATGATGCACAATGCAATTGCTCACCACCTGCTGACTGATACATAATCTAATAGAAACATTACAGCCAATCCCTGAGCATTGCCCCCATCCACACCCAGTTGATTGTTCAGCATGACACTATGTGGTATGGGACATCCCTCTGGCCATCCTGGGCTGTGACCCCTCCCTCCTGGTGCACCCCCACCCTCCTCACTGGAATGACAGGACAAGGAGCTGAAATGTCCTGGGCTCTGTGCAAGCACAGCTCTACAACAGCTAAAACATTGGAGTGTTACCAACACTGTTTTCATCAAAAATTCAAAACATGGCACCATACCATCTGCCACGAAGAAAATTATCTCTATCTCAGCTGAAACCAGGACATACATCTACAAAGTGATGCACAGTAAAATGTATAATCTGACAAGTAGACTTAGGCTGCTGTTCCACAAGCAGTTGAGTCAGCATAACAGCTTGTTGCCACCAGAAAGGCTTTGATCCCTTGGTTTCTATGTCCCCCCCCTTACCTTGCCTTCACTTCTTCCTGCCTTTTGCTGCTTCTAGCCACATGATCTACCTCCTTCTGTCACATGCCTGGAACATGCTGGGTTCTTTACTGACCTGATTTAAATCACTGCAACATCAGAAAACTGTTCACTGTTTAGTTTTCCATTTGTTGGAGTAATCTACCATTTGATGGGTTGAAGTGGCTCAGAGGGATCTGGCACAGCAGAAGCTAGCTGTGGATGCCACAGTAAGCAGCAGAGAAAGGACATGGACATGACTTCTTTTTGGGTGAGAGGAAGAAGCAGGGAGAAGTGTTTCCTGCTGATTTTAAAGGATAATGGAAACATTAACCAAATATTTTCCATGTTATAAGTAATATCTAATTTGCTATTCAGACAAATAGCTGAGAATTATTTCTGTTTTCAATGAAGGAATAATTTACCAGAATACAGCAGTTTAGATAACCTTCCCAAAATGAGATTTTTAAGGTCCAGGAATTTCTACTATTTTTTTAAAAGAGTTTACAAGAATTCTTATTTGTGATGTGGAGAATTAATATGGAATGGTCTGTAATCTTAGTCTCTAATGGCCAAAAAAAAAAAAAAAATACTTAAGTACCACTACTATGTTCTTGTTCTTGTTCCTGTTCTTTGTCAAACTTTAAAATAAGTTACTCAGGTTTGTCCAGATGTGAAAATTTTCCAAGTTGCAAACATTGTTAGATGAAAAAACATTTACTATTCAACTTCTCAGTACCACTGTTTAGAACTTTGATTTTTTTTTTCTAGCTTAAGAACATTTCATTTGTTTCTTTCTGAAACTGATTACATCATTTTGTGAGATAACTAAGAAAGGAAAAACTTTAATTTATCAATAACGTGTTTGGAATGAACTCCAATTTGAAATTTGTTATTTAAATGGTGCTTGCAAATAGAATTTTTCCAATCCTATAGTTGGTACCAGGTCTGTACTTGATGCTACAGTGGGTGGGTACGAAACTGGCTGTCCATGAGAGGTTTGCGAAGATACCAACAAATTCCCACAATACCTAACTGTCTTGCATGCTCTTGCATAGTCCACATCCTATATTCCATTCTGTCTCTGACAAACGCCCTGGCAGATGAACCCCCCACTCAGTTCCAACACTACATTTTATTTTCATATAGTAAGCATGAATTAGGCAAGTATAAGCATGGAAATTCAGAATATATTGCATATTGGAATGTGAATGGCAGTAGCTATGTATAGTTATTAACATCATCAAGTACAAAACTTCACATTTTTGTCTTTTGCTTTCCCTTAGTACTGCAGTAATACTAAGAGACATGGGTTACAGTGTTCTTTAATGTGAGAATTTGTGAAGTTGCTTTTAGAATGTATGCTCTAATTGTCTATTTATTTATTTCTGTTTTGTCCTCTGGTCCTTATTTTATGTTACAGCTGCTGGAATTTAACCAAAAATCTTTGTGATACTTAATAAGTAAAATTTGAAGAACCACACATGCCAGCATAATATTTATTTTTGTGCAGTTTGGCAGGAGTAATGTACAGCAGCAACATGATTAACAGATTGGTGTGGCCTGCTCTGTCTCTGAATGTTTCTTACTCAGAATCTGGATTCACAAGATCAAAATCAAAACATCAATGACATAATCTGAGTGTACATTTTAATTTGTTAATAACAGGATTACATATTTTTAAAATATTTTATAGGAAAAGAGCCTTGTGCCCCACCCAAGATCCTGGATACTAAAGTGGAAGAGAGCTCTGAAGTACCTATTTTGGAAGACACATCATCATCACCAACAGATATTCAACATTTATGGCAGGTTTCCACAGATATTGAAAACACTGAAAGGTATGTGTAGCATTTTATTCTTAAGTAAAACAAATTTCTGTCTAGGATTTATTTAGTCTTTCCCAATTAGGCAGCCATTGTTGCTACCATAAAAGATGTTAGTAAATTAAATAGCTGTTAATATTTTTGTTATATGTAACATATCTGAGAGCAAATCCAAAAAGAAAGGCAAACAGAAGTGACATTTTTAATTTGGCTAATTAACAAAAGGTAATTGTCTAAAACAAAGAGTGGGAAACTATGGTGCTCATGGGCCAGGATCTCTAAAAGGGGAGCTTCCTTCTCATCTTAAGTGGCTTCTGATTTTGTATCAAAATCTGATGGCCTTCAGTTCTTTATTCATAAAAAGCACCAGAACGTAATCCACATAGTTGTTTCTGCTCATAGTAATGAATGTGGAATGAATGCACACAAAATTGCTGGTCTGCTATCTATCTGTAAAACAAGAACCTTTTCACAACTTCTGGCCTCCCTCAAAATGTATCTTTATGTAATTTGCTTTGTGAGATGGTATTTTGTTAGTGTATTTTCCATCTACTGCAAATGTCACACCAAAGTCCTCCTAAGAAGAGTGAGACAGCTCAGTTTCCAAAATTTTCACTTAATGGCCATGGAGCTTTAGTAACATAGATTGGCTATATGTATGATAATTGCCTTTTAAACAACAAAACACATTCATGGCACAAGCTATAAAATGCTGATACGGTTAACATTAGTGTTTGTGCTAATTGTAAGGCATATTGTGCATTTTGCCACATGGCATCACATTGTGCCCACAAATTCATTTAATATTGAATACTCAAGAGCCAGAATGGATCATAAATTTAAATTTGGACTGAAAGCTGCAAGTTAAAATCAGGCTGGCTTAGAAGTGCACCCATATTAAATCTACTGCCCTTTATTTTGTTATGCACCTTCTGATACATGTATTTGAACCATATGCTTGCCCAATACATTTCTGTATTATTTAGCTTGGTTTATTGCCTCATTATTTCAGCATACAAAGCTATGCTGTGAGCAATTCACCATTTAGAGTCTTCTACTGCCGTTCTATTGTATCTCTTCCAACTTCTGTTTCTACAGAGATATGAGAGAAATGAAAAACCTTTTAAGCAAACTCAGGGAGACTATGCCTTTACCACTGAAAAATCAAGGTAGGTTTAACATTTTCTTCATGTGAGGAAAATTAAAATAATTAAATGCTTTGCCTTCCATTTTTTTTCCTTTTTTTTCTTTTTTTTTTTTATAGAAGTTACAGAAAGAAAAATCTAGGTGTAATCCCTTCCCTACTGATTCAGTGGTGCCAGAATTTAATATGTGAACTTTGTCCACTCGAGTTTTACTTGAGAACATTACCCTTCAAAGTACATTATTCTGAAAGTTTGTAGATATGCTATCTATAGATAAAATAATAGACTTTTCCTGGTGAGATGAAGGTAACTAATTCCCTGTGTCAGGAGGCTTTCTTTTTCAAATATAATGAAGGCGTAAATTGCTCAGACTATGATGGGGATCATGCTGAGTGATAGGGTTTACCCCTGCAAGGTTGGTAGCTTCTGTATCATGACTCAGCGATGAGAAGACACTGACCCTAAGCAGAAGAGATACTTGCCTGGAGACTGCTGATAGCTTGCTTTTCCCAGTAGTCAGGTATGAGGCATCCTATAGCACACTGGGAGTAGGATTTCCATCTTATCCATGCTTTTAGCAAACGTGCCTCCATTTTGTGGCATAACAGTCAAATATTCAGCACCTATAGGGACTGTCTTCATGTGAAGAACAATAAAAAGATAATTATTTCCTTTTTTTTGTTTGTTTATTTTTGATAATGTGTATTTCTTAAATGCTGTGTAGTCTAGCAGCTGACGAAGTACACCCAGGGTGTCCTAGAGCTTGACTCAAGTAACTAAAAAGTCTAACATTCAAAATAATATGTAAAAACATAAAGATAGAATTGATAATTTCATCATACAAGTAAGAGGGATGGCTTGATAGAAAACAATTTGGAAGAGAAAGGGAATTGCTTATCACAAGAAGGACATGGACCCTTTAGAAAGTCCAGAGGAGTGCTACAAAGATGATCAGAGGGGTGGAGTACATCTCCTGTGAAGACAGGCAGAGAGAGCTTGGGTTTTTCAGCCTGGAGAACAAAAGGCTCTGGGGACACCTTACAGCAGCCTTCCAAGTACCTAAAGGGGGCCTGCAGGAAAGCTGGGGAGGGACTCTGACAGAATCACAGAATTGCAGGGGTTGAAGGGACCTCAAGATATCATCGGTTCCAAACCCCCTGCCAAAGCAGGTTCCCTAGAGCAGGTAAAAGGGAGTGCAGTGATAGGACAAGGGGCTTTAAACTAGAAGAGTTTTTAGATTTAGGTTTAGATTAGGTATAGGGAAGAAATTCTTTACTATGAGGGTGGTGAGGCTGTGGAAGCTGTGGATGCCTCATCCCTGGAAGTTTTTTTGGCCAGGTTGGATGGGGCTTTGAGCAGACTGGTCTAGTGTGAGGTGATCCTGCCCATGGCAGGGGGATTGGAACTGAATGATCTTTAAGATTCCTTCCAACCTAAGCCATTCTGTGATTCTGTTACTCTATGATTATGATGCATGATATTGATATGCTATTATAAAGACTGGGAAATTCTCATAAAGTCTGTGCCTAGCCTAGGAGAAAGGAGCATAGTAGAAATAAGGAAAGAAAATACACATTTTAGGGTATAAAGCATATAGGAAATCGAATTCAGAACAAAGACAAAGGCATACTGAATTCTCTGCAGTCTTGTGTCTATACTAGCCTTCATAAATAGCTCAAAAAACACTGATCACCTATGCGGCAGGCTGGGAAACACACATTAGAGTTTGAAAGTTCTGAGGCATGCCTCAGGATCCAGGAATCATATTTTTTGATTGTTTGTTTGGGTTTTTCATTGTTTGTTTGTTTGTTTTGTTTTGTTTTCTGCTCCCACACAGCACAAATATGATCGTAGTTTACAGCTGACCTCTGAGAACTGATGCCTCAGAAATGGCCAGTTATATTCATTATTAAAATAGAACCTATTTTTTTAATATTCTAAGACTTTTAATTGATAAAATTACATTAAAGTATATGTAAATAGAGAAAATGAATAGCACTATAGGTAATCTATGTGGTCTGGACTGTAATTTTTGCTTTTATGTGAATTACAAGCATGGTTTATAAGATGACTGAATGCTATCGAATGAGTTGATCTTTACAAGACCTGATCTTGCTTTCATTTAATTGAATGTTTTGCTTTTGACTTCAACAACAGCCAAAAGGGTTAAGGTTGCAAGCCCATTAAAGTTTTACTCAGGATAATATTACTGACTGCTTGCAGACCTGTTTTTTTATGGAATCATCTTAAGTGAAAGCAGGAACATTACTATGCTAAGTTGATGTGATTTGTAAGCTTAGGAGCCATAATATTAAATGATGTCTTACTTATGTTCTTAAGTATTTGTATTATTATGGTGTCTAGAGCCTACAACCAAAACTAGGTCCCTAATATGGTAAGAATAGGAACATTCTTATATTCATTCCTGAGCAGAATATGCTTATTAGCCATAGTTCTTGGTCTGAAACACTGCATAAAGACAATTGAAATGAAAAGTAAATTCTAAAGGTTTTTACAAGATAGTTCATTGACAGTGCATGCATTCAGATAAGTATAAGCATTTTGAATTAAAGGAGGCATCGTTTCCTTAAGGTTGTGTCATTGAACTGGTATTAATCTTGCCAAAACTTCTGTTGCATTACCAAGGAAATCCTGATAGCATTTTAAGACACCTGTAAAAAGTTCAGGTTATTATTTTCTCTATGCCTAGAACAACAGGATCGAGTCCTTGGTCTTGTAGGTGCTCTTAAGACACATAAAAGATATAAACTCATTTGTGAATGTGCATGTTTATATTAAGTTGTGTGTTTTGTTTTTTTTTTTCATCACAGATGATAGCAGCCTCCTAAACTTGACTCCTTACCCATTAGTAAGAAGACGGAAGCGAAGATTCTTTGGACTGTGTTGTCTTGTCTCAAGTTAGATTAAATACAGAAACACCAAGAAAATCATTACTTCAATTAAACCACTGTCATTTCATCACTGAAAATAAGAACATTACTTCTCTTGATTATACAATACATTTTCTATGCTGGTCTATTCCTTTTTCTCTGTTGTTCCATCCCCCTTTTCAAAATAAGGGTTTTAATAGTTTAAAGTTATGGTGGTCAAGAACCAGTTGTGGAATAGATCTAGCATAACTAAGAATGTTTTTAGAACTTTTTAAAGTCTGTTTTGCATGCTTACTTTCAACCACTGAGAGATAAAAAGAAAAAAGAAAAAAAAAAGAAAAAAGAAAAAAAAAAAACTTGAATTATGGTTGATAGGTCATTTTTAAGTTTTTTATTGTTTGAACTACAGCAAAAAGTTCGTGCATAGTACAGTATTCTCATCAGTATCATATTGAAATTCTTGATCATATTCTAACAGTCTTTAAGCATAGAAAACTATTTAACAGCAAAAGTATTAAAGTTCTAAAATATTTAAACAACATTGTAACAGAATTTGCACAAAATCTCCAGTCGCTTTTTGTGCTCTCATTCATAATTAGTCTTCCACTATATCTCAGTTTAAAAGCTTCATAGAAAAATATCTTAATTTATGATACACAAACCATATATAAAAGTATTTAGAACTTGTAAATTCAGAGAAATCATAATATCTACATGCTGTACAATGCATAGAAGTAACAGATTTCCTTTTAAGCCAATAGTATCTCTACAGGCTTTTGGGAAAATAAATAAATAAATAAATTATTAAATGAAGATGTAGTAAAATAAACAATGTAAAACACAACACTAACCCATTTTGTTTCCAATAGAATTTAAAGCATGGTGTCTGCATATCACTAAGTATTAACTCTTATAGGGCATGCCAGAATTATCTCAGACTGTAAGATATTAAACGTTTTACATTGTTAATAAAGTTTTTTATTTAAATTATCCTGTGTCTAGTTATATTGCCAGAATATGTGTTTTCGCTAATTTTATTGTCAAAAAACTATTAAAAGCTTTGATAATTTTTTTCATTTCAAGATGTATGTTTACAAACAGACAAAATATTGTAAAGAATAAGTGCTAAAATGACAGCAAGTAGCAGTAATAGATATGAATACACCAGACTTGTACGGATATTTCAGGATGGTAGGCAAGATACCAGAAATAAAGTTGTGCTAGACAGTCACACTAATCTGTAACTATCATACAGAGCAGGTCACCTTGCCCATGTAATGTATGAGGAAGGTGACTTTCTTCCACCCCATCATGACACAGCATATTAACAGGAACCAAATTCCTTCTTACTGCATAAGGGTTTAGGGGTGGATAAGGAGGAATTGTTTCCTTGTCACAGGAAACACCTGTACAGTTATATACTTCACGTGTTTTGTTTGTGGGATATTTTTGGTTGGTTTGTTGTTTTTTTGTTGTTGTTTTGTTAGTTTGTTTGTTGGTTTGGTTTGGTTTGTTTTTTTGGCAAGACAGTCCCCAAAACAGTTCATTACAGAAAGCGATTTACTGAATTGTATCTGGCAGCTATTAAGTTTGTTCTGACTCATTTTTCTACCATTTTTTTTTCTCATGAAAATGCTGAAAAACTTTTTCAGCTCTCTGCTGAAAAAGTAAGAAAACATGCACATTGTTGGAAGCATTAGTGTACTGCATGACCCAAAAATTGAGATCTAATTTAATCCAGAGAGAGGAGGACAGGATTTTTTTCTTTCTGAACAGTGATCCCATCAGAGGCACACCATTCCAGTTTCAAGAAGTTACGCAACAGAGCTTCCAGCATTTCCCTGAAAGGTTATTTTTCCTTTCACTCAGACACAGCAGACAGTTTTTTGTTGTTCTTGTTGTTGTTTATTTCCCAGGTTGTAGTCATCTGCTCACCTTTCGCTCTTCCAAACAGAAAAAAATATTTTTGAATAATCACCCCCAAATAAATAAATAAATAAATAAATAACTTAATAGAAATTGTGTGTTTCCATAAGTAAAATGAATTCCATCTGAGGAATGCATGAATACATACTTCAAGAACACATAGCTGCAAGCACAATTGTATTCTTTATATAGTACCGAAAAAGGTAACTCCAATGCATTTTATGATTTCAGGTCACATTCTTCAGAGCATACCACATTTAACATGGGAATATCCCTATGTGGTCACAAAACAGTGTGTGCACATGTGCACATACAGCATGTGCATGTATTAAAGAAGAATGGAGTCAAAATCTACAAATCTACGACAATTTCCCCACAGCAATGTCTTCATTAATCAGATACTCGATTTCTGTAATAGTAACAGAATGTCCAAGAGATGGCAGCACTGACATGTTTCCATTAAAAGTCTTCCAACTGATAGATGTGCTCTATACTTCCATTCCCAGAGATAGAATGGGTATTGCAACTAAGAGAACTGAAAAAGACTAACGTACAGATCGGAAGAGCTGAAAAAACTACTTGGGGTGATGTGATCTGTAACCACAGTTAAACAATTAATTTTGATTCATTGTAAGTTAAAAAAACAGACAGACATTATTTCATTAATCCTGTAGACATTAATGCCAAAAAACAATGAAGTGAAGACAGCAATATTGTGTATGGAGCAAGAGAGAAAGAGAGAAAGCAGATGGCCTTTATACAACTTTCACACAAGCACATAGTGTTAATTCTTTAAAATCTTGTTATATTGCACTATCAGGTCAGTGTGGTGTCTTTTTTTAATAACTACTTTCAAATAAAGGCAGATTAAGCAGCAGGCATGTCTAGTGCAGTACCTGCCCAGCTCTTGTAACATGGAATTTAACATGCTATGTTACACGACAGTTCATATCTCTGTATTTTTATTGAATTTATTGCAATGGAATATGTGTTAATGAGACAAATGTATACATGTTCATTAATTATGCAAAGCTCTTGACATCAATGTTATCACAGTGAGCTGCACAACTTCAGCTCATCCTGTGATGGAAGAAGATTTATGTATGTTGTCTTTAAAGGTTCTAAGTCTTTTTTGTTCTCATTGTTTTGAAGTGAACAGTAATATGCACATTCTTGTGTCTTTTGTTATTCTGTAAACTTTACTTGTTCCTCTTCTAAAGAACTAAAGACTGAACTAAAGACAACTAAAATTTCAATCTTTGTTCATTTTGAAATCTTTCCATAGTTCTAATCAATTTTGCAGCTGCTCTTCAGTCCCTGGTATTTATTATAAAGTCTACTGATCCTAATGGGCACATGCTTTCACTTCCAAGCCTAAAGAATATTGGTGACTGGGAGCTAATGGATTGTTTTCCAGTTATTCTTTAATAAGAATGGGCATGATACAAGGCCTAGTAAGTATTCAAAGGCCTAGTAAGTATCCAAACTGAAGAGGTGCTAAGGAATAAATTGGCTTCTTCAGGAATACAGAGGATTTTCTTTCACTAAAATTTGAAAGGAAAAAAAAGGTACCACAGCTCTTCTGCATGGTAAGAAACAATAAGCATAATTCCTGCACCCACCAAATCTTTCTTATCAAGGCTTTGTACAAAAAGCTGCATATTTTCAGATCAAAACCAAATCCTTTATAGCCATCCATCATTTGTATTACCTTTCTTCTTTTCACATATATTTCATATTGTACAAAATGCCTGTCTAAATACTCAGTTATCTATGTACTGCATAAAGCTTTCAGAGCAAAAGCAAAATACAGGCATAGAGAAATAGACAGTAAATACATATTGAAGATTGCAGTAAAATGTTGTTTCTTTGACTAGTTAAGTCTTATTACCTTTTGATCCCTCAACAGACTTACTTGGGATGAGACACAATACAAAGACATTTATTTTTCACCATAAGATAAATATATAACTATAAAGTAAATGAAATTCAAGAGTTTGAATCCTAGAATTCATCTAGACTGCTTATGGTAAGGCTAGGACTGCTGTAAGAGATATTAATTACGTAACCCAAAACTTATTTTATCTGAAGCAGATTTAGAGACTGCAGACATAAATACAGAAAGTCAGTGGAATGAATACAGTAAACTAAAGGAAAACAAAAGTATCTCAGAACAGTATTAGAGAGTACAACAGCAAGCTTAACAAAACTGTTTTTGAGCACTGACATCATATTTACTTAGCCCCTGAGGTTAACCTGTTAATATGCTGTCAAGGAAAATTCAATTTGCAGTGAGGAACTAGCTTCTTCACATGTGAATGAACAAGCATCATAAATGTAAAAGAAGCAAGGCTTTGAATTTAGTGGGTATATAGTGGTAAAGTGGGTAGTTGGGGGTAGGGGTGGGGTGGAGAGGGAAAAAGAGAGAAAGCTCTGAGTCTTTGACAAGATCCAGATAAATTTAATAAAACTTTAAAGAATACTTTTACCTTCCCTTTGTGTCAGAAATAAACAGCAGTCAGCAAGGGATAAATACTTCAATGATTTAGAAGTGCCTGGTGACCCTGCACTTGCAATATGTTGAAAATATTGAGAAAAAATATATACACAGCATATTTTTCATGCAACCTGTGAGGTGACTGCAAAAGTAGAACTCTACTAGCTTCTATGTCAGTATTTTATAAATGGATGTACTGTTGAGTCTAAATCTATTTACATATAATACATAAGAGGAACTTATGTTCCAGAAACATTGCTGAATTATTCTTATTTAATGTATAAAATATGTAGATGACTTTGAAACATTACACAAATTTGTCAAATGTATACTGGCATTATAAAACCCTGAATTGATTCTAAGCTATTGATATGTTTTACATTATAACTAGAACCAAATCTGCCAGCATCCTGGTATGGTAACAAGTATTGCTATTGGTAATTCATGAAAAATGAGTTGCTAATACATAAGTGTGGGCTCCGGGGATACAAAGAGTAGGGAATACCTGGTACAGACTGGGGAATGGAAAAGAGAAGAGGCAGTCGGGGAATGCTGGCCCAATTCTTCTGTTAACAGCCTGGGGTTACTCTCTCAGATCACTGAGAGAATAGCAGTATTCTCCAATTCTTAATAATAGGAGATTGCTATCCACAAACTGATTTCAACTGATTCTGATTTAATATGGTTAATAAAACAAGAGCAGTGACAGGGAACAGTTCTGTGTACATCCACTCAAACTCCTGTTGCAGAAGATAGACAGAAACCATTGACCTCAGGCGAAGGTGTGTTGAACCCTTCAAGAAAGCTAAGAACAAATGGCAACATTTTCAGGAGTCAGAGAAATCTGCATTTGCTTACATAAGCAAATGCATGACTTTTGCTACCATGACTGTCTTTGTGGGACTAGAGCCAAGAAGAGATGAGTTTATCACAGCACTGACCAGCTCAAGACCCTTGGCTAACAAAGTTGAATCTGAAATTGTAAATAGGTGGTTGGGTACCCTATAAAATAAGCTGATCTTCAATACCTGAAAGTTGCATGAAACAGGAGCTGAGTTGCTTAGTCCTGTCACTGGCAGGCACGGACAGAAGCAGTAGATAAGACAAAAAGGAAGTGGTTTAAAACGGCAAACTCAGGTGCTTGATCAGTTACCATTTTCAAAATCAAAGTATTGTTCTTTGGCACCTAGATTTGCCTAAGATCTGATCTAGACATGAGAGAATGAAGCAAATGTCTTATGCTGTGATCTGGGACTCTTATCTACTTCTAAATGAGATACTGTTTGCAAAGCAGCTGCCAGAATGTGATTTTCTTTCTAACTAGTGCTCATCTCAGCCATATGATCATTAATAATCTATAGCCTAGCTAAGATTGATGAAGTTATTTTAAATAACAACAACAAAACTACTGCAAAATGTTTTCCTACCCATACAGAGCTAAATAAAATAAAATAAAATAAAATAAAATAAAATAAAATAAAATAAAATAAAAAAATAAATATAACTGCTACAGACTTAGATCTTTGTCAAGTCCCAAGCAAGACTCTAGTATTAGCCTTATTAGCCTTTCTTGTCATGAAAGACAGTCCAGGAGCACACTGAATTTTACAACATAAAAAGAAATATTTTGAAGACGACCTCAGAGATGTCTAACAGTGACCAACTGATTTTTCAGATTATTTCATTATACTGGCAATTAATCAGTGACAGGAAGGTTGAGGAAATATAGTGTTTTCTGCTCATACTGTTGAGATCTTACTTATTCAAAGTTGCAATATTTTACAGACAATCATAAACTCATTACAAGAAAAAAGTATAAGAACTTTGG
>CM021729.1:18746439-18759646 GCA_011074415.1 Stictonetta naevosa
ATTTCACCTTATTTCTTGTCAAAAAAAAAAAAAAAAATGAGAGAGAGGAGAGAGAGAGAAAAAGTTGCTGATCCCAGGATGATCCCAGGAGCAACACTCTTTTGACTTTCTTTTTCCAGATTCAAACCATTAATCTATTAATCTCTTTCAGTTAGGAAAAGATACAGTAACAACAGAAACCAACTGCCAATGGAACAGATCTGGCAGATGTTTTAGAGAGAGAGAGAGCATTATGTAAGATACTGAACACTTTAGAGATTTTGAAATGTTTGGCAAAACAAATTAGTAGAATTTGAATTTAACAGAATAGATTTCCTTAAGGAAGTTAAAGTTATATATCTAAAGAAAAAAATATCTATATCTTTCAAAAGATTAAAAGTCTGCTTTTTCTCCTCTGAAAGAAGGAGAAAAATACACAAACTATACAAATACACAAAGGAAAGGAGAAAAGTACACAAATACACAAAAAGACTTTTTTGTTAAATCTCGATCTTTCAGCCCCCCTCCAGTGCTAGTCCCTAGTACAAGTAACCTAGCTCTTAGCAATAAAACTTTATTCTCCTTGTCCTCCCTACTTCGTTTATTCTGAAGTTGAGCTTAATGCCACAGTAGTTTTATTGT
Source organism: Stictonetta naevosa (assembly GCA_011074415.1). Taxonomy (NCBI): domain Eukaryota; kingdom Metazoa; phylum Chordata; class Aves; order Anseriformes; family Anatidae; genus Stictonetta; species Stictonetta naevosa. The sequence continues at coordinate 18,747,061 of CM021729.1, forward strand.
TTTTGTTTGTTTGTTTGTTTGTTTTTAATTCTAGTACCTCACTAGAGAGATGATCTGAACTGAGGAAGAACCTCAAAAGGAAACTTAATCACCCTGCAGCAGTTGTAGGGAAAGTTAGCCTATCTATAGCAAACAATCGTGCACTGGTTAGCTAAATACAGTAATAGAATTCTTGTGTCAAGTGCCATGCAAGGGAAGTTTTCAAGATAATTTTGAGGTCTGCAAATCACCTGCCATCATCTGAGTTTCTTATACATTGTTTTACATAGTTTCTGTTACATATTATCTGAAGCCTATTTTGGACAGTCCAATTATTAATATTGGAGGCTTCCTGTTGTCTTCAGAAATATATGTTTTTATTTACCTGCTATTATTACCTCTTTTAATTCTTGACAGTTTTTTTTAAAAACAGCAGTTTACAAGTGTAGATATCTTTTGACTCCTTGCATATGCCCAACTCAAGAGTTTAACCCACTCCTTTCTAAAAAGTGTGGAAAATTAAGCCTGCACAGTGACAGTCCTATACACAGTGTGTAATCCTATATACACACGTTTCTTACATATATTGAAAAGAAAAACAGTGCCTTACTACACTAGTTTTGATAAGTCTGGGCATTTTGTTGTTGTATTGCCATGACTTTTTTCTGTAACATTTCAGCTGAATTAATGTTTGTGGGTTTTGGATCAAATAACTGATTTTGAGTTTAATCTGTTTTCTCAAGAAGTAGAATTGACCCCCAAACCACAGAAAACTCATACTTTTCTAACTAATGTAGGTCATCTGTTTTGGAAAAGATGTTTTTTCCTGCAAGTGGAATAAAAAAAGAGTTAAGATTTTAAAAAGTGATGAAGTAAAGAGAGAGAGAGGAGGAATGTAACCTCTGTAAAGTATTCCTTGGTGTTGTCTTTTGGAGTGTATACAAGATCAATTAAGGTGCAATTGTCTCACTGTGAAATGACTAAATTGTTCTGCAGAGTAGGACACCAAAAATTTTTTCTTGTGGTACAAAAACTTTATACAATCATTAAAAATCTACGCTGGCTTCTTAAGTCTGGAAAGGACTTCATGCTTGATTTGGCTGAAGAAAGAGCTATTTTTTTATGGACTTGCTGAACTTTTTGTAAGAGGGCAAATGACTTACAACAAAAGAGGAAAATGAATGTAGGGCTTGTATGGAGCATAGCTTAAACTAGTATTCCCTGCTATATTTAAAACAGTCTTGAAACTCCCCTTTTCTCTGATCTGGGCCGGATACTAAACAATCCATGATGAGATATTTTGAAATAGATGTACATACCAGAAACAGTTGCTGAAGCTGATCAGTTTTTCTTGTTTGCATTGTCTCAAGACCATCTGTCTTCAATTCTAAGTAACTGTAATGGAGTTGTCCCCATAACAAGCTATAGAGATATTTTTTTCCTGTTTTGGTTTGTTTTTTGTTGTTGTTGTTTTCTTTTAACTAAGTGTAGTAGTTCTACACAGATAAATTTTGTACTTTGTGAACTATTGTAGCCAGACTAAGAGAACCTCCCTTGTGCCCTGGGAGCCCAGTGAGTCCTTTTACACATTTCACCCCAAAGTGAATCCTGGTGTGCTGAAACATCATGACCTTGTGTAATGCCAACTCACATAGCTGAGTTAATCGCGCGGGAGGAAATGTTTCTTTAAAGCAACCAGTGCGTGACAAGATATGCAGAACAAAGTGCAGCTGTAATCAGCAATATGCCAACTAAACCATTCCAGGAGAAGAACCACAATTACAAAAGGAGAAGGGAGGAGTATATCAAAACTGGGAAAACTCTGCATGTGACAAGTGAGATATAAATATACTCAAGACAGCAGCAAATTGAGTTCTTAACAAGCACACTGCTGTCCAAGTGGTAACCACCTGCCAGGAGGGGACATATTTTTCCATACATTTCTTTCCCAGGAAAATGAGTGAGAGACAGTGGTTATGACAGAGTTGACAGAACGGTGAGTGGAATTCCAATTTAGTTCATAGCAGCTAGATAATAACTGTAATTATAACTGTATACTGTGTTAATTTGGATCAAAAATTCTCTCACAAGTTGAAGTAACTGAATTAATACAATTAGTTGATTAACAATTAGGTTGTTTGACTCATAAAGTTAGTTGATTAACTAAGTTGTTTGACTCTCTTATTTTCAATCATGATATCTTGAAGAACCTGTTAGCTCTGGCTAGAAGATATTGATGTAGTCACGTAATGGGATATTGGTGAATTGTAAGAGAGAAAAATATGGCAAATGGAGGCTTGGACAAACTTTGAGATAACCTTGGCAGGGAAGGATGGGCAAACTCTAACGAAATTATAGAGAAAAAAAAAAAAAGAGTGTACAGATTCCCTTGCATTATGGTTTGAATTTCGTAAATGGCAAACAGCATGTAAAATGAAAAAGAAAAAAAAAAAAAAGTGCATGTACCTTTATTATTTTTATTTATTATTTTTAGTTTTTATTACTTTTAGGTTTCAAAGGTTGTTGAAAGATGCATTACAGGTAATTATTGACCAACCTGGAAAGTTATGAGTTAAAAAAAAAAAAAGTAAAAGAATGACATACAGGTAAAGTGATATAATCTTCACACTTATGCCAGCGTCCTTTAGGGAAGCATAATACAGCTAGAAACACAACTGTTTTCATTAGTTGTTGAAGAGAGGAAGAGTTAATTGTCCATAGATGAGATAATAACCATGGACCTAATGATGACTAGAGGGTAATAAGTCACCAAAAAACTACTAGTAATTGTGACCTTGGAGTCTCCAAGACATACAAAAGAATATGGCTGAAAGGCCAGGGGAGAGTGTACTAAAATGGTTATCCCATGCATGCGACAGTGGAGCAGGAAATATAATCTTCTTGTGGAGCCAGTTTCAAAAACCTTCAAAAAATACACAGGAAAAACTCACAGAAATTATGCAAGCTGAAGGCCACAATATTAAAAACAAAACTAAACTAAACAAAAAAACATATAAATGTAATAGTGTTGGTGTTAATATTCACACACCTTTTGCTGGTAAAAGAGTTTGGTTTACATTGTAGAGCTGCTTGTAAGGAATATGGAGGTTGTTGACTCTTCATTTTTCTATTACTTTGTCCTGGTGTTGCCTTCATTTCAATTCTTGATCTTGCCACATATTCCATTTATATGCATTATTTTTTCCTTTCTGAAAATATGCATTTAATTCTGTAACAGATCTGCTGACAATGGATGACAGTCCATGTGGGATGTGTGAAAACTGAAACTAACAACACTTAGCAGGAGGGAAGAAATAGCTGGATCTTTAAATCAGAACCTGCTGAATGCCACTTTTTCTGGAATCAAAGTAGGCATTTTAGTTCTGGTTTGAGTGAAACAATAACATTTGTTATGACACATCAGAATCACTAAAATAAGAAAAAAATATATTTATTCTAGTATCACTTTTTAAAGATTAGCAAACATTAGCTTGGCAGAGAACTGTTCATTGTAGCATTTGCTTGATATGTCATCTAATACACCTGAAATCTTGAGCACTTTAATTCTGTGGCAAAACCTATAGACTTCAAGGTACATCTTTGCAAATAAAATGGGAATATAGCCTGAAAAACAAAATTACATGATATTCTCTTTGTTAAAGGAATACATGTTGACAATAGTGATATTTAAATTGATCAAATTATAAAAGCCTTTTCTGAGTATGAAAAACACTCTATTAACATTCAATTAACAAGTGGAAAAATGTAAACATTGAAATTCACGCCTTACATACCTTTATGAAATACCATTGTAAACATGGCTGCTGTAATGTCACACAAAAGGTAATCACACTACTATTCAGATAGACTTGATTTCAACAGTTAGAGCTATCTCACCACTACTAAAATATGAGTTACTTTTCTGATTTTACCCCTTCCCTAATTTAGTCATTAATTTGATGAACAAATTATAAGCCTGTGTAGAGAAATACTCACCCTAATAAGGGTTCCTCGGTAAACTTCTCGGCCATTCTGGTACAGAAGGCTATAAAATTTACCTTGTTACATGTCTTTAGCTGAAAATTTCAACATCAAGAAACAAAGTACAAAATCCCATTTCCCAGAGGTGGCATGCCAACATAGGATCATAGCAAAATTATACATTTGAAATCCCCTAACTCTGAAATCCCCTAACTGCAATAACCCTTCCAATTTCATTAATAAATTTCTTTGGGGGGAGGGGGGTTAGAAGAGTTGTGTCTTAATTTGTGGCTTAATTAAGCATTTCCTTTGTTAACAGTATTGGCTTAGGTAGCCCACAACTCCTCTGTTGCCCTTCACAGAATGACTAACTTAGAGAACTGACCCAGTTAAAAATAAGCTCTATTAAGTTACAGCAGCACTAAGACAAGAGTGAACAGGGTAGCCGAAGCCTTTACATTAGTACTTATTAAAAAAAAAATGTTCCTTACATTATGCTTTTTAATCTTATGTAAAGTCATTAGCTAATTAAAGGATCTAGCCTTTCTTTAGTTTTATTATCCAAGCCCATCCCAGAAATCATGATGTATGAATGAAAGTTAGAGACCAGACCAAATCCAGTAAGAAAAGAGCAGATGCAAGGACTCGTCATCCTCTGACAGACCAATGGAGGAGGTTAGTGATTTTTTTTTCTTTGTTCTTCTGTGGCTTCCATGAGTATTTGTCTTTAATGTTCCCTACCACAGCATCTAAAGTGCAAGTGGAGTTGTCCAATAATTGCCAATAATAAAGGATACTAATCTGGGACATACAAGTTTGAAGGAAGGAGTTAGATCTAGAAGCAATGGATATCACTCTTATGAAAGCTTAAATGTTGCTCTTCCTCATCTCTTTATCTGCATGAGACTTACCAGCTATATGCCTAATTGAGATGCAAGTGCTACTTATCAGCTGTATGCTAGTAGGGTACCAGGTATGAATTGGATTTTTATGAAATCCAATTCATAATTGAATTATGAGATTTTGACATGCTTAAGGACTATTCCCCTGACAGCAAATGGTAAATTGTTACCAACTTCAACATAATAGATGCTCACCTCCTACAAGAGGAAAATAACGTTTCTATGGGAGTTTTATTAGAATGAATAGACTTCAAGATTTTTGTCAGATTTAGTCTTCAAATTTGCTGTTTAGATTCATGTAGTTATCAACAACTGCATACTGTCTTAATTTAGTACTAAGAATTTTGTAAACAATCTTGCTGGATAGTCATCTACTGTTAAGAAGTGGTATTTCATAATCTATCTCACGTAGATGAAATAGCTGCAATTGCAAAAGAACAAAACCAAGGCAGAAGGAAAGGACTTCAGAATTGATAGGTGCTTACTTTTGTTTGTTTTCAATTTGCTCACAGGGATCCTGCCAAAAAAAAGTTGTAATCACACGTTTCAAAAATCTATTAGTAGATCAATTTCAGGTTATTTTGAAGGAGCAAACTTTTAGTTTCTCATTGCCCTTTCCTTCTCCACTTCTATGCTTGAATGATATTTCATATTTGCATTTACCAATTAGTACATGTAAATAGAAAATGTTATGCAAAACATATACATTTAAGGAATTTAAAAAAATCATTCAAACATTTCTGAATTTGATTTAGCCATTCCAACATTAAGCATATTTACATCCATATCTTCTGACACAAAGACTTGCAAATTAAAGTATGCTATATCATAATGTAAAGGATTGAAAACACAACTAATCACAACTGAACTAAGTCGAAAAACTAGTTCAACTTGCATGGTTGAATTCTAATAAACTGGGAATAGAAGAGGAGGGTTTTTTAAAAATGTTTCATTTAATAATTTGAAGCACTAACATTTCCAAATAGATTTCTTCAAAAAATATATATCATTTTAAAACAACAGCATTGCAAAGCATAAATAGGTTAGATTTAACGGGAAAATCATCCCACTTTAGAATGAGAGCAAAAATAGGTCAGCACATTAGTCACTACTAGAACTGTCTGAACTGTCAGAAGATGAACTTTTTTCCTTTCGTCTCTTCTTCTTTTCCTTTTTATGATGTTTTCCTTTCTTAGATTTATTCTTCTTCTCCTTTTTCCTTTCCTTCTTGTGTGATTTTTGTTTTTTCGGCTTTGGACTATCCTCTTCAGCAGCACTTGATGAGGAAGACCTAGACCAAATTAAACATTGACAGATAATTGGAAAATGAAAAATGCTACAAGATTTCATTATTATTTCAGTATTCATACGATGTTGCAAATCAAATTTGGCAAAGAATTTATACAGAAGCATCCAGTGGAAAACTTATGGAATCTCAGTCTCCATGTTCAACTGAGCAATGACTGTTCTAATCAGTCTATCATGCTAGAAAAGCAGTATGTTTACAATGCAGATTAATTGAATAGGTGAGTTGTGTGTTTTTGCAACCTTCACTAAGAAAAAGATGAAGTGTACAGACCTCAAAAAAAACAAATGACAGTATGACCCTAAAGAAGAGCTTCCAGCTTGTAAAGTATCACGTGATCAGTCCCAACGATATGGGAATACTTTAGGGGAAACCTTCATGCATTTTACATATATAAAAATCTAAGAGAAATAGCTATGACAGATTTGGATTCTCTTGCAGCTGGTATTATGTCTCTAACCAGCAGTGATGATGGAAGTGATTGTATACATGCAAGAATTAAAATGACAATAAAAGGAATGTTTCAATTATTGTACTCAAGTTCTTGAGTTGTTCAGAATTACTATTCTGTCCTATTGTTCCCAGGATAAACTATTAATTTCTTGCATGTAAAGACTACTGCCAGCAGACTAACATTTCTGTACTCTTCATTAAGTGTTAGAGCTACATTATGTAAATAGGGAAGGTGGGGAAATGCCAATGCAGCCAATGTAAAATCCTATTGCTTTATTTTATCTCCAAAGAACACCTTACTTTGGCCTCCAAATACATTTCACATTTCTGGGCTCTCAGTGCAGTTCCTGGGTTGTTATGTCATCAACAGTCCTAAAATCCATACTCTCATCTGAAGATGAGTCAGCAGGCCAAAACTCAAGTTCACAATAAATGAGGTATTGTGACCTTCTCTTTGAAACCAGACTAACGCTTTTTTAGGCTTTTACAGCAACAGGAACATTAAAACTTAATATATGCTTATCAAAAGGAAAACTGTAATCTTGCTTGTTAAGCTACTCACAGAAAACAAGGGTGTGCATATGTGCACACACATGCACAGAGAGAAATTCAGGGTCCTGTAAGCTTTTCCATATAAGCTAAGCTGGGGACCAACCCCACAGTCCTCCTGACTCCTTGCTCTCCTTTTCCCACATCTTGCCCAGTGTTCGGTAGTCAGAAGGTAGTCAAAAAGTCAAAAAAGGTAGTCAAAAGTTCTGCTTTCTCAGAACTGCACACCTCCAGAACTACTATGTCGTGCTAGAGTTTTCAAGACTTCCATTGTCCTAACTCTACAGCAGAAGCCTGTGGCTTCACCATTATTCAAAGAACAAACAAGTTCTCACTGGATAATGGGAAGTTTTTCCAATCAAAAAGGTTCTTGCCAAACCCACCGGATTCAAAGCAGCAATATTTTCTGAAACAAAAACCCCACCCAAACATCAGAATATTTCTAAATTTCTGTTTTGAAATTTAAATAGGTGTATGAAAGAGTTACCTTTTCCTTGGTCTCTTTAATTTTGGTTTTTCTTTGCTTTTTCTTTTCTGTTTCTTTTTTTCCTCCTCCTCATTTAAATCTATGGATAAAAAATAAAAGTTTATGACATTTCAGACTGAATTATGAAGAGCATTAAAAAAATGGCTGCAATAGTAATGTAAAGTTACAATAAAATTATTGTTTTTCTTTTCTCCAAATTCTGGTCTAGTATATTCATTTCAGAAATATTTTGCATAGTAGAATTTAATATACAACTTACATTCCAAGGACATTTATCTGAACACTAAGAATGAAGGACGCCCTGTAAAACAGAGCTTTAGGGTTTCATATCCATTCTTCTGTATTTTAAAGGACTTGTACTAGTCTGAAATCAGGTCATGTAACTTGAAGGTACAGAAAAAAATAGACACATTCCCATAGGCTTACTTGAACTCACACAGCCTTATTTCACACTTCACAAATAGCTGTAACTAAGATAAATCTGATTTAATTGTCAGTGTAACATCTATGAACATGATAGGAAAGTCACTCTTCATCTGACCTTTCCCCACGGTCTGTGCAGTTGTGTAAAAAGCTAAATACAGGACAGGAATATTGTCATCCAGTTAAAGAAATCAAGAACAAAGAGCAATTAATACACAGGTCCTCCTCAAATGAATAAATAGTAAGTACTTATTTAGGCAATGCAGTAAACAAGAAACACTGACAGAAATAACTGTTGTGCAAAATAAGAGTTGCCTCCATCATTTCTCCTCCCTACATATCATCGTTACTAGAACTGAGTTTAGGGTCTGGAATACAAGAGCAACAGAACAAAACAAGATGTTTAAATTAAGGGAAAGAAGAAAATTATTTCATTTAGAACATACTATAACAGAACAACCTTCACTTCTTTCTTAGAGGAACAGCTTCTTCCGAATCCAAATTCAAATGAAGCAAAGTATCTGCTAACTAATGAACGCACCTTTTTCTGACAAACAGTTGATGCACAGACCTTCCAAACAGAGAGCAGTACTTCTCCAAATATCAATGCTGAAATTCAATTGGCTAGCTGTTCCAGTCAGCTAGCTACAATATTACATAGCAACTAGAGAGAAACTGAACTACCGCATTTGTCATTACTTTTAAGAGTTGCTGTCAACTTGTTCAAACTACATGTTCAAGATGTTCAAACTACATGTATTCACAGGATCACTCAAAATATCCATGTAATGTTATTCTAAGCAGCTGCTTATTAATAGTCTTACAATCTTTTGCATTTAAGAAGCCCTTTTTGGGATGTTCCAAATGGGTACATTATTAATTTCTTATGAAAGGAATTAATAAAGATATAGAATCATTTCTCCGAAGTGTAAATGTAAGATGTAGAAGATTTATCTTTAAAGCAAAGACTAAAAGAACCAATAGTAATTTTCAAAAGAATAAAATGATAGTTCCAGCACATCAGAAGGCCATTATCTGATTTAAAGAAAATTAATTAAAAATAAAAAACCTACTCTTTTTCTCACGCATGGCTTGCAATCTCTGTAGTTCTTCTTCCTCACTGTCTTCACTGCTAGTGCTGCTAACATCCAAAACAATATCTCTTTGAGGATCCACTCGGAGGAAGTTTCGGCATTCAAATGTCAGATGACCAGCTGAACAAAACAAAAATTCAGAAAGAAATTCAGAAAAATTACCAAACAGTATCAAAAGAACTTTAGTATTATTCAGTTTTGGTAAAAGAAAAAAGGTTAGGCTAGGATTCAATCAGTTAACAAGGCAGGAGAGTGAATCCTTTGAAAATGCCTCAAAGAATTTTGAGAGGCTGTGCAATGGTATTCCATCCAACAATGCTTTATGACCTCTCTTGTATTTCTGTTAGTTTAAAGATTTTGATCAAGCTTTACTTCCTATTTCTTCAATGGTCTCAGATTCTTCCTGAAGAAATTATTTAAAAGCAGGAAGTGAAATACTTAAACTACAAGTGTGTTATACTGCTCTTTCTGTCTCCCTTTAGTGAAATAGAAGAATTTCATCCCCTTTTGAGACAACATTTATTTTTAACAACCTGTACGCAATACTGATTAAGCTATTACTTGACTAGTATTTTTAGTTTTCTAAATTACAAATTACATCTCAGTAATCATGACCAGAGTTAGACTCCTTGAAGCTGCATAGACGTATTGGAAATAACAACAAAAAATAAAACAAATTTAAGATATGGGTTGTGAGAAACTAAAATAAAGATACAGGAGGTCAAGTAGCAATTGAAAAAACTCAGCTTCTTATCAAAAAACTTACATCTTGAAGACAGAACTTTTAGGAACATAAATATAGGCTAGTGATTTGACTACAAGTTTCCTTTTCCTCCAGAAATCTTCTGACATTGCACCTTCCAATGAACCACTACATCTATTTTGATACTCCTGTTCCTTTCAGTGAGTGAATACACTGACAAAATTACTTGGAAGCAAAGAACCAAGTGAAAGAACCAAGCAAGCTTTTTTCCCTTCAACCCACATAACGTTCAAAAAAAATTAAAATAGCATGAATTACAGTGTTAAAAGTTCAATGCAATTCACAATGGATCAGTGTCCACTCCTCCTTTTTCCAAAAGAACAAGACTTAGTGAATAACAAATTAAAATCTTCACTAACACACATCTACATCCATCAGGAGAGTAGCCACAGACATAAGTTTATGAACAGAACATAACGAAGAGCATGAGCTAAATGCTAGCTACAGAACTTACAAGTAACAAAATAAACTTTCTTGCAATATGGAATTTGCAAAGAAGTAGACTTTCTTAGCATAGAAGATCATGCAGATTATTTTTTTTCTTTCAAAACACATTGGACATTCCTTGGGCAAAAAAACCTGCTTAAACCTTCAATGAGACTCTGAAGATGCACAAATGCTGATCTCAGTAAGTACTACTGTATATATCAAAGCCAATGCTTGAAATTCAATGACATTGTAAATTCAGTACATATGAATACAATAACATACTTTTTATTTCTCTTGAGAAATTTAAGTCTTCAAAAACAGCAATAGGTGCAAGGAGAAAGAAAATGAAAAGGAAATTAAACAAAAATATATGGTAGCTTAACCTGACAATTGTCTAGGCAACAAGGGAGGAAACTTTCTATTCAAAAAGTAGTTCCATCACCATAAATTGAAAAAAAACACTGCATCATCACCTTGCTTACTACAAACTTACGGTAGCCACATTTCTTGCATCCCGCTCTAATGTTATCTTTATTTCCACCTGAAAGATAAAAATCCATAAATTACGTGTTACTAACATAACTCTTAAGTTCCTTTTAAATCTGGCTTGACAACATCAACATGCAGACCAGAGTGATCGCCCCTTAGAATTCTGGCGAAGTTGCCTTCTATAACTATGTGAGCCCACAGTTAAGTTAAATAGACATAGACATAGCAAATAGACATAGTAAGATGTAACTCAGAAAAACAGAAGCTCTGGAGACCTCCCCCTAAAAGGATCAGTGTTACTTTAAAATCAGCTGAGTCTATTCATAATGAAAGTCAAAACAGAATTTCCAAAATCAAAGCAAGCCCTTCTGTCCTTAAACTGAATAGAGCATGAATAACACAGCCACTTAAACAGCTGTATACACAGTTTTCTGAATAATTAATTCCTTCATTTAAATAAATAAATAAATAAATAACTGAACATAACAAGAATAATGACAACTTAGAGAACCAGAAAGGAAGTAAATCAGCTCCACAAGTTTAGACTTTAATTTACTGAGACAAGCATTGCCTTTAGAAAATTGTATTCAAAGTAGCAGATGAGTCTTCAAACCCCAGACTTCGGTAGACCCCCAAACCTCAGTATTACATAACTTCTTTGTAGTTTACAAATTCAGCAGTGTTTATGTGTCTATTTTATAAGTGACTGTCTTTTAAGGAAAACCTGTGAGGAATAAGGAGACAAGAAACACGGAAGAAAGTATCAAGAAACAAGGAACAAAAATACACCTGCTTCTCCCAGTGCTATGCCAAAAAAAAAAAAAAAACTCTGAACAGCATCTACTGGTTCAGTTCAACTTTGGACTCAAAAGCAAGACCTCCCAAAGTACCTACTTTGTCTCAGTTTTCTGAAATATTCAATAAACTTCAGCCCTAGTGTGTAACTGACCTGTAGGTACAGAAAGATTCACTGTTCATGCAAGGGAAGTCATGCACACACTACAAAATCTCCCACTGCATATGCAGGTGCCATTTGTCAGGATTTCCAGCAGAATCACACAGCACGTGACCATAATAGCGCTGAATTTGTTAAAACCTGTAAGTCAGAAAACTGACACCGGCTCTAGTTTTAGCGGACTAGTGCAAGTCATATATCCTTACCGAAAGCTACATCACACAACACACTCATATTTTTAAGAGAGAAACAGTAGGGAAACAAGCATTAAGACACAAAAAATGTGTGTCCAAGAAATCTGGAAAAGAAGTGTATAGCAGCTAAACCTTTACACAGCAGTAAAAGCAGGAATCACAGTAAGACTTGTATCTCACTAGAGCCTGTTGACAAAGTCTGAAAAATTTAAGACGCCCCCACACCATCACCTACCTAGAGGACAAGTTTACCAGGTCTTGATTCATCTTCCTTGCTCCCACCAAACTCTTGAGGCTAAAATTCTATTAATATTATTTTGGCTTTAAATAACGTTGCTAGAAATGCAGTTTTATGGAATTAAAATCAAATGAGCTACTAGAAGCTTCTCTTTCTCACTTCTTCCCAACTGTTAACACTTGAGAAAAACAGCAACTGAGGGAACAACAAGCATCACTAAGGGAGGGCGTCACTCATTCAGTGCGCCACAAGGCTGCAAAAAAAGCTCTGCAAACCTTTGAATGCAAACATGCGATCTCTTCCTTAAAAAACTCCCCTCCTAGAATGGGAATGCGAGCGAGTTT
>CM021729.1:18768238-18854407 GCA_011074415.1 Stictonetta naevosa
TAAAAGATATTTTTAACTTTTCTAACTCAGAAGGTGCTGTCAGATACTGCATGGTAGTGGTTATGGAAATGTAAAAATTGTTTCATACTTCATAGTGTAGAGCTATCTCTGCTGTTTAAAATTCTTGAAGGTGATTGATATTTTATTTTTCTTCACCTCCTTAATTATAAGATTATTTGACAGTAAAACAGTTGGACTTGAAAAAGTCAACTTTTTCATTACCAGTGAATTCTTAGCTATGTTTTCTTAAGTATATCCATTCTGTGTCCAGAGTGAGGCAGTGATGTTGTAGGAAAAATAGTGCATTTTTATAATTGAAATGTTTCACTAGTATGAATTGTCAACATTCAAAGAACTAGAGTTGCACAGGTAGTCTTCCATCTAACATTTCCATATCAGACTTTGCCACTTAAATAAGGTTAGTTTAAAAATATCTTTGGCAAATTGTCTCCTTCATTTCTACTACTGACCAAATTATCTCTCTAGAGCTCTGGACTTAATTTGCTTGTATGATTCAGGTGCCTAGCTGCTTCAGTTAGTGATGAGACTACGCTGTGCTGAGTACTGTGCCAACATAAATTAAAAACAACAACAACAACAACAACAAAAAACCTTTTCAACCCTAAGGATTTAGGTAAAATACCTAAAAGACAACAGTGAATATAAAAATGCTTGATATTATAATGAGACAGTGTCAGGGTAGTAGAAGTTTATTACACAGTAGTTTTAACTCTGTTTTCTTTCCTAGTTTGACTTACCCTGTCAGACTACCTGTGCTTGTTTACCTTAACAACATGCATATCTGCTATTCTGCTCTAGGTACATGTCTGCTTGTTGTTGTTTTTTTAATACTGCATTTAACTTGTTTGCTTTGTTCTTCCCTTTCACCCTAAATACTTGTTCTTCGGTTTAAAATTACCTAAATATAACATCTCTTTCATAACAAGCCTAGTTTCAGTATTGTCATGCTGTCTTCCAACTCAGTCTTAAAATTGCCTTGACTAAATTCTGTACTAACTCTATCTTGGAAAACTAAACTGACTGTTTATAAAGAAGTTCTATTCATTCTTTGTAGCAGAATGAAAACTTTTTTAACCAAACCAAAGTGCTTATCTCTAATAGGTCTAGATATTACATCAGAATCTCTATGGATATTATCTTAATCTTGTTACGTGGATTTCAGCGCCAACTTTCATTTTTGGTCTTCAATAAGAAAACTTGAAGTTGAAAACTGAGAATGGGATTCTTTGACAGCTACAAATACATAATTCTGTTAACTTTTTTTGTTGGTGGTGGTGGTTGCCAGATGGAGTGGATCTTTCTTATTTCAACTTAAGAAGGGTATAACTTTAAGGACTGAGGTTGAAAGGAAGGTCTGAAAGTAACTGATGAATCTTCTAAAGATCTGGGAAAAGGGAACACTCTTTATTTCTTTTTTTTTAGCAAAGTAAAGCTTAGTCAATTATTACCCAGCAAATAAATAAAATCAGTATGCATCAGGATGAAGTTTGTATAATATTTAATAAATAGTTGCATGTTTATATGTGAAAAATTAAGTATTATTGTCTCAGTCACATCATACTTAGTACAGACTTTAAGAAGACCTGACCTGTTCCTTAGTTTTTTTCTCCATCGTCCCTTATGAATAATTTTCTGCTCAGGACTTGTGTGGCCCATACTACATTTAGCCTAAGAGACGGAGTACATTTTGCTTGTGCTGCATTGTATCACCATATTCATGGTAACTACAGTTTAGATTAGTTTAGATTCTTATCCCTGAAACTATACTAAAAAGGCCAAGAATAATAATTTGGGATACAGGTGATGGTAACTTAAAAAAAAATTTTTTGAATGATTATTCGCTGTTTCTCACAATATGGAAGTTAAGACACAAAGATAAATGAGCAAATAAATTACCACTGAAAAAGTGGGTTTTTTTTTTTTTTTTTTTTTTTTGTTTTCTTTTTCATTTAGGAATTTTAGTTGTGAACATTTATGCTACAGAACATGATGAAAGTAGGAAGTGTATATGCTTTCAGAAAGGGATTATATAAATTTATTGAGTTTAGGGCCATCAATGGCTGTTAAATGTTACAGGACAAACTACATTTTCTGTTACCACGTGGATATTTAAATGGTTGGATTGTGTAGGGCATGAAAATCAGAAAGAAAATATATGTATTCCAGTAGGCTATAGAAGGTGGAGATCACAGGACTAGGGAAGTTTGTGTCAGGGAAGAGGAAGAGCAGGATAGCTGCATGAGGCTGATTCTAACACAGGCTCTGTGTTCACCAACTAGGGCATAGTCCCACAGCATCTGGGTACAGCAGCCAGAGCTGGTTTCTAGTAACAGGATCCATTGACAATCTTGGACAAGGCAGGCAATAACCAAGAAAAAGGTGTGCCCATCCAGGGAATCTAGCAGGAAGCAGAAAGAGATGAGGCAGGAGAAAGAATGGAGACAAGGCTCAATTTCTGTCCCAGAGCTAGACACAGGCATACCTCTGACGTAGCTCAGGCAGTGACTTTATTCACAGGTCTGAGCTGAAACGGTGCTTGTAGTCAAAGGAGGTCCAGGTGAAATTCCTCAAGGCCGTCAAGGCATATTAATGGGCTCAGGGACCTGACAGCGTTGGCTCCACAGGTTGTCACTTGGTGCTTAAACTGAAGCTTTCAGTGTCCAAATTGCTGGTTTAATTGTCTGCACTTGTTTGGAGCAGTTTACAAATGTGTTAAGGATCTGTCATGTGCTTCATCTCGTTCCTGAACATGCACTCCCTCCTCCTTCCCCTGCCCCCCATTACCTGTTGACAGAAGTAATTTTTCAAGTTGACAGATGTGTTAGTCTTTTTCTACATAAAATTTTTTAAAAAGTGAAGTTGTTTATAAATCAGAATGAGGTTTTATTATCCACTGTATTACTGTCTTCCTAAAAGGATTACATTCTTCTGCAATTAGAAGTGTTTATGCTCACTAGTTAGGCTAAAGCTAACAGGAAAGAAATGGTTTTTTTTTCTTTCTGTTACCACTTTTACTATCTATTCTCTCAAACATTGAAATTTTGTAACACCTTTTTTTCTTTTTTTTTTTAACAGAGTATGAAAGGAAAAAGTAAAAGTAGTCATGATCTACTGAAGGATGATCCACATCTAAGCTCAGTTCCTGCTGTCAAAAGGTTAATACAAGATTTCCATATTCCAGAATATATTTACTTTCAGGATGTTAGACCCGATGAGCATCATGTCTACTCATTGTTTGTCTGTTACTCTAAGAAAGTAAGAATGGCAGTGCTAGATCAGACCAAATGTTACTCTAACCCCGTGCTGTTTCCAGCAGCAGCCATTGATGGTTGCCCAACAAAGAACAAAAGTATGGCAAACATAATGTCTCCCTGAGTAGTCTTACAACTAGCAACTGCTAGCTTTCTAGCCAACTACTATCAGCTCAGAGGACTGTCAGAGTTTGATATGGTTCATCTATTTAGTAGATTTAAATGGGTTCTCTTCAAAGTATTTATTCAATCTCCTTTTGCAATGTTTTTTCCATTTGCACCTACCTGTCTATTGCAGGAATAAGTACCTCCCCTTTTTGTTCTGAACCTGGCTGCTACTGGCCTCATTCGGAAAATTCTAGCTCTAGAAGAGGTAGTGAGTAGCCAGTCCCTGTATACCTTTCTTTACTACAATCCCTTCTTAGGTCATCTCTTTTCCAGCCTGAATTCTTAAAACTTACTCAAATGGAAGATGTGTGAGTAGTTGTGTATCTGTGTTTATTCTTGTTACTCTTCTCTGACCTCCTTTCTGTTCTAAAATACATCTAAATACATCTAAAATACAATCTAAAATTAAAAAAAAAAAAATTATTTGTTTTTAATCTAAATAAATTAAAGGTGAGGGTGACTAGTAAATCTGTATGCTTGCATAAAGGTGGTCTTTGGTTTGTTATTCTGAACTTCTGATTTGTTTTTTAAATCCTTGCTGATACATTTTCATGGAATTAGCTCAATACTCAAGTCCAAGAATTTGTTTATGATCAGTAATGTTCAGCTGAGAGCTCCTTGTTGTTTGTATGATTCTTTTTTGACATGTGTATAGCTTTACTTTTACTTACTTCAAATTTCATCTCTTATTGTATTGTTTCATCATTCTTGTCTTTCTGCAATTGATCTGTCTCCTCTTGTCTTTACAATCGTGAGTAACATTGTATCATCAAAAACACAGCAACCTGGCTGCTTGCCTACTTTGTTACTGAGTTTGGTGAAAAACTGAAAGACCTACCTAGCACACTACTTTGGAAATATACTAGTAGTCTTTGCTTCCAGAAATAACTGTTTGCTCATAACTTTTGTTTCACATCTTTTAACTGTTTATTTATTAGTGCATGGACCTTCTCTGCCATCTCAGAGCCAGTTTCCTTAAAAATCTTTGGTTAGAGATTCTGTCTGAGTCCAAATATATCAGACAGCTCATTCACAATCATGTGTAGCCCATTCAAAATTAAATAAGGCTGTTAATAAAGCTAACATGCACGTCACAAGTCCCAAGTAGACCATTTTACCGCTTACTGTAGCTCCTTGTTCAGTAATGACATCAGAATTAAATACCAGGATATATCCAAAATATTTAATAGTTTAAGATAATTTTTAAAATTCTAGTCTCCTGTTAAGAAAAAATTACTTTGCAGTGAAATTTCTGGATTATTTTTAAATTAAATTAATGTCATTGGTTCCAACAAGCTCATTGTTTCTTTGATAACCCTGATGAATTGTTGATGGAAGAGCGCACACCTCAGAGGCTTGAATTTGGAGACTCTTTCAGTATTCCTTGCTTTGTTTCTCTAACATAACTTGTGTGACAGAATTGTAACAAATTGTGTCACAGAAAAATCTTCAAAGGTCTTTATTATTTGTTTTGTGATAAATAACAGTGGATATATTAGCTTTAGTATATCCAGATGGATTCCTTTTTTTTCTAATGTGCTAAACTGTGGCTGTATAACAAATAGAAATTTTGATCTTAAATTCAGCCATTGGTATAGTACAAGTAAAACATACCTATTATAAAGAAGGCTTTCTGAAGTACAAAGCATTATTAGCGATGAAATCCTAGGAATTGATATGAGATCAAAAGCAACCAGCTCAACAGTGTGTTATGATTTTTTTTCTTCTAACAGCCATGTAGTGCAAAAGGTAGTCAGAAGACATGATGACATACCCACTTGTGTATGTTGTCTGACAGTATTCTTGTAGTGTTGTTTAGATTTTTTGCTTACACTCGTAAGATGCTGATCTTACATTGTGTCCATTGATTGGTTATGTTTCGGTCCAAATTGATATCCAGAGCTATTCCACATTATTCTATCTACTTGTCCAATCAAATTCTTTCCTTGAACCAAAATTGTTTGACCTAAAATTTTAAAATAATCCTAATAGTTATCATTATTATATTTCTTCATCTTTCAAGAAAGTAAAAACTTGGCATTTTGTCTGGATAGCTCAAGATATACTTAGTAACAGAATATATCTATTGTACTGTAGCTTGAAGTTTTCTCCTGTGTTTTTAAACATTTCTATTTAGAAAGGATTATGACAAATGATAGAAAATAATATTAATTGGTACTGTTAGGATGAATGTGAAGATGATGTAAATTACTAGGTTGATGAAAATTTCAAGTAGTTAACCAAAATTTTTAATTCAAGATCTGTGTTTTTTAAATAACTTAAATCTTCTCTAGTATTTCAAAATTAAGATTCTTATTCCTCTTTTTTTTAGTGAAGCAGAAAATGAAGGCATGTATTTGAGTGAGGTAAGTAACTTTTTTTTACAAATAAGTCTTTGTAGGTTATTTGTTTTTATTGTATGTGAATTATATTTTCTTATGGGAAACAAATGCTGCTGTTGAGGATTTTGACAGCTATTTCAAGTCAGATTTTCAGCAAAAAACTGGTGGTTCTTTCAGATCTCTAAGATTTGGCCATTGTGAACATTGATGGTAGGGTGGAGATGCTTCTGCATGCTACCTGCTGTCTTTATAAAGACCAGATATTTCGGTCAGTAGATGAGGTATATATGGAGGTTATGTATCACAGAGTGACAAACCATTAGTAAGAGTCCTAAAATTGCTGAGGGGGGAGAGGAAGAAGAGGTACGGAGGAATAAAATGAAATTTATCATAAATAATGATAAAACTAAGAAATCTAAGCTCTGAAGGGAAATCTATGAATGAATAGTAATCCTGTTGGAAATATTTCTTCAAGGAAACAAAATTTCAATAAATATTTATGACTAAAAATAGTATTGATGAAGTGTCACTTCCGAAAGATGGGAAATTTGAGTAAGCAAGCAGTAACGAATGGGACAATCAACCAACAATGGAGGGTATTTTACTTTCAAAGACATTGTCATAGATGGTGCAGGATAAAATGGCTTGCTGAAATAAGAGTTTGCCTACAGCCATAGGTTGATGGGATAGCCCTTTGAGTTGCTGTTGAGACATGGATGTAATATTTGACTAGGAATATAATCCCATGTTCCCTAAATTGAATCCTCTTAAGTACTTTACTTTTTGTATCTGTCCGCTGCATAAATCAGTACCTATCAACTGTTAGTTGGTGTGCTGTGGAAGGGAAGGAAAGATGCAGTCTTTCACATTTTTGCACCTGAACAAAAAGAAAATAGTTCATTGGTGTTTTTTAGTGGTGTTTTGTGTGTGTGTGTGTGTGCGTGTGTGTGTGGTCCTTTTCAATTTTTATTTTTTAGACTAGTTAATCTGAATGCTGCTAATATTTCATAGTAATGACATGAAGCAGGAAATAGAGAAGCTTTTTCTTTCCACGGGTGCTCTCCTTAGATTTTATTTCATTTAAAGATATTACCTAGAATCTAGCATTTCAGGCAATTACATAAGGCTTGTAAAGGAGTACGAGTACTTTATCATCTCTTTTGGATTTATTTCCGTTAACATGTTACAGGATCACTTTCTCTTCTACGTGGCTGCAACACATTGGTAGTTTTGTAGTCATCCTATGAGCAAATAATTATTCCAGATCTCTTTACCTCCCCAGAATTACAAGTCCATAGTGTGCGAGAGAAATTCTTGTTATTCCTGAAGCTCCAAACCTTGCTGTTCATGCAAATGTCATCTTGTTCTATTACTGTAGTCCTCAAGGTCATCCGTCCTTTGAGAGTCAGATCCTATGTGTTAACAATCCCTCATTGCTGCTTTTAAGCCTCTTTTTGTGCTTATTAATGAAAACATTATATGTAATGTGTTCACAAGACTGATTTTTTTTTTCTACCAATGACTTTCTTTTGTTTCCTTTCAGTAAAAACTTGTTTTCATCTTCCAATTTGCCAATTAGTTACTGAACAATATCAGGTAGTACTATGGATAGATAAGAATTTATATTCTTCTCTCCACTCCCCCCAAATCAATAATCTCAAATGGCTAAGTCATATTAGATACAGTAGATGCTAGTCATTCTGGCACAAAATCTGCTATTACATTTTTATTTCCAGAGCAAACTGAAGAATGGGAGCAACTCCACTCAATAACAACAGCAGCAAACACTAGTTCAGCTTCCGGACAAGAAGTTTAGCATTTCTTTGTCACTAGGGGAACACTGTTATCCACCTGAACAGCAACTTTCCTCCAAAGTTGTTGTGTAGCCCAGACTTCTGGGCTAGAAATCTGTTAAATTTATTCGTTGGAAATGAGATGTCAGAAAAAAGTCTAAATGAAGTCAGATGGAGTTAATGAGACAACAGAAGGACTAAAAGAGGAGACTGGGCAAGAGGAAATAAGGGAGCCACCAGGGGGAAAGAGTTGAGGAGAGCTATATCATATATAAAGCCTTATTAGAATTAAATTTGGCCTGAGATGTCAAGGGCAACAGGAAAGGCTTCTATAGGTACATCAGTGATAAAAGGAAGAATAGAGAAACTGTGGTCCCTTTCTGAAAGGCAATGGGAGACCTGGTTACCCAGGATATGGAGAAGGCTGAGGTACTCAATGACTTGTTTGCCTCAGTCTTCACCAGCAAGAGTCCTAGTCAAACAGCCAGGGCCCCAGAAGGCAAGGCAGAGACTGGGATAATGAAGAACCTCCCACACTAGAAGATCAGGTTTGAGATCAGCTAAGGAGCCAAAAAGTGCACAAGTCCATGGGACCTGATGAGAAACAGATCCTGAGGGAACTGGTGAATTTAAGTGCTAAGCCACTGTCTATCATATTTGAGAAGTGGCAGTCTGGTGCCACTGACTGAGAGGGGAAACATGACCACCATTTTTTAAAAAAGACAGGATTTGGACTCAATGATCCTTGTTGGATCCCTTCCAAGTCAAGATATTCTATGACTCATTAGAGTGGGTCCAGATGAGGTCCACAAGGATGATCAGAGGCCTGGAGCACCTCTCCTACAGACACTGGTTGAGGGTTAGGGTTAGGGTTGTTCAGCCTGGAAAAGAAAAGGCTTTGGGGAGACATTATAGCTGTGTTTCAGTACCTAAAGGGAGCACGCAGGAAAGCTGAGGAGGGATTCTTTGTCAGGGAGTGTAGTGATAGGACAAGGCATAATGGCTTTAAACTAAAAGAAGTTTAGATTAGATGTTAGGAGTAAATTCTTTATAGTGATGATGTAAAGGCACTGGCACAGGCTGCCCAGAAAAGCTTTTGATTGCCCCATCCCTGGAGGTATTCAAGGCCAGGCTGGATGGGGCTTTGGGCAACCTGGTCTGGTGGGAGATGTCCCTGTCTGTGGCAGGGGGGTTGGAATTTGATGATCCCTTCCAATCCAAAGCATTCTATGATTCTATAGTCACTGTTTTTGTAGAAGAAATGTGAAAGAAATTCCGTGCAGGTTGAGAAATATGGAAGGTTCTGGAAGTAGGGATTTCAGCTGAGTTGGACAAGTTAAACCATTTTCCGTCTTCCGTTTTAAAGGTATCCATGGAACCTCTTCCCTTCCTCACACTTCAGTAATTTTAAATTACTACTTAGTAATTGTGATTAGTCTAGAGTTCTCATTGTTCTTCTAGAAATTCTTCTATCCATCTGTTTGTGTTTCAGTGAAATGATCTTACCTATCTCCTAGCCAGATCTCCACCAGAAGTCTGTCTTCATTCCTGGCTATTAAACACCTTGAACAATGTCCTGTCATGTTCCTTTTCTGGATTCTGCCCCCCTGCCATTAAGGTCTGTTGTCATCCTGTCTTCCTGATAGTTTAGTGAGTAAACAAAAGTTTTGGAAAGTTTACTTGTTTTCTGTTTGTTTGTTTGTTTTTAACTCCTTTTCTTCCTCCACTTTTCTTCCCTATCTATATGACCATGGTCATCATGCTATTCTTGTCCTACTTGTCAGTCACACACAAAACAAGTATATTCTCTTTAGAGTGCTGACATTTCCTCCCAATGCTGACATCCTGGCTGTATCCTGGTTACAGTACAGCTCTCCTGAATACGATTTCAAAGTCTGTTCTTTCTGTGTGGATAAAATTACAATCATGTAGTATTTTATGCGCTCTCTTGCTAATTAGCACTGCTGCGAAGCATCAAGAGATGTGTGATCTAGACTTTGAGTTGACATCCTTCTATGGAAGATGAAGTAGGCTTCATCCTTCTATGAAGTGGGCTTCCTTCTTCAAGGAAGCTTTGCCGTGCAGAGGTGTAGGTTTAGTTGAGTTGCTTCTTCCTATTTGTTGATAGGAATTAGTTATTTCTCCCCTCAAATGTCTTTAAATAAAGGTGGTTTATCCCCTTTGTCTTCATCTGCTAGGTCTAGAAGCATAATACCTCTGTAGGAAATGTGGATGATTGATTCCATAGGTTTTTGCAAACTCTTTTGATACAAGTGGCATTTGTAAATTTCCTCACTGATGGCCAGTCCAATCGTCTTAAAGAATCATAGAATCATTAAGATTGGAAAAGACCTCCAAGATCATCTGGTTCGACCATCCCTCTACTATCAATGTCACCCACTAAACCATGTCCCTAAGCACCAAGTCCAGACTTTCCTTGAATAACTCCAGGAACAGTGGCTCCACCACCCCCCTGGGCAACCTGTTCCAATGCCTGACTGCTCTTTCTGAGAAGAAGTTTCTCCTAATTTACAACCTGAGCCTCCCCTGGCACTGTTGAGGCTATTCCCTCTAGTCCTAGCACTAGTTACCTGCGAGAAGAGGCCAACCCCCAGCTCCCCACACCTTCCTTTCAGGTAGTTGTAGAGAGCAATAAGGTCTCCCCTGAGCCTCCTCCTCTCCGGACTAAACAACCCCAGTTCCCTCAGCCGCTCCCCACAGGACTTGTGTTCCAGGCCCTTCACCAGCTTCATAGCCCTTCTCTGGACACTCTCCAGGGCCTCGATGTCCTTCTTGTAGCGAGGGACCCAAAACTGAACCCAGTACTTGAGGTGCAGCCTCACCAGAGCTGAGTACAGGGGGACAATCACCTCCTGGTCCTGCTGGCTGCACTGTTCCTGATACAAGCCAGGATGCCGTTGGCCTTCTTGGGCACAGGGGCACACTGCCGGGTCATGTTCAGGTATCAGCATCAGCCAACACCCCCAGATCCTTTTCTTCTGAACAGCTTTCCAGCCCTCTGTCCCAAGCCTGTAGAGCTGCATGGGGTTGTTGTTCAAATTTCTGGACCCAGCACTTAGCCATGTTGAACCTCATCCCATTGGCTTCTGCCCATAGATCCCATCTGTCCAGGTTGGATCTACATTCTTGTCTACATTCATGATAGGATAGCAGCCTTGTAGCAGGAAACTTTAATGAGTTTTGTTTTCTTTTAATGGAAGATTAAGGAAGTGTTTAATGTATTTCCTTGATCAAATTTTGAATTCATGAACAACAATCAGACTAATACCACCTTGTTGTGAGGCTCTCTGCAGACCTATAAGGGCTTAACACCTAGACTATTTTAGTTTTTTAAGTGTTACATAAAGATGCAGTTTGTGTATGATTTTTTTTTAATTTTTACATTTTTGCATTTTTGTTCCCTCTGAAGCAAATAAGGAGGTACTTGTTTATTGAAACTTTTTTTTTTAATGGTGGGTGGGTTTTTTTGTTTGTTTGTTTTAGTAAGTGGTTGTCTTTGTAAGAAGTTTCCATATTCAAAATTCTGTAATTAAAAAAAAAAAAAAAGCTAAGGGAGACATTTTCTAACTTTAAACCAATAAAGGAGGAAGAAGAAAATGATGAAGATGCTTATAGTGTAGAAGATGAAGCTGCTAGCAATGAGAGGTTTCAAATGAAAGAACGTATTGCAAAAAAGTTGAAAATTGATGCAAATGAAGCTGTTAAACCGCCAGTTCAAGAGGAAGAAACTAAGACAGAAAAGAAAACAACCAGTCGCAGGTAAGTATCATGCTTTTTTTTCTCCCTCTAGCTTGTTTACTGTTATATTTTCTGTTCAATTCTGGCTTTACAGTTAAAACATTGGTAGATTAGCATTACATTAAAATATCATCCTCTCTTATCTGTGAAAGATGAAATTGCCTGTTGTTTTCTCATTTGTTAGTTTAATTTTGCAGTTTACACCTAAGAGTTAAATTACATTGCAGTTACATTACCTGAGCACTTTATTTGGGACATTTTCTGTTTATTTTTCCCTGTGACTTACAAATTAAGAATATTTGTATGTGTTTATCATGCTTTACTTTGTCTTTCTACACTGTTGTAATACTTGAGTTTCTGGGTCCTCTATCTGTGATAATACATGGTAGTCATCCACCATTGGGACTTACATAAAGTCAAGACTTCCTAGTCTTCCATTCTTTAAATCTGCCTTAGTGCAGCAGTTGTTTTACAATGTAGCAGATTTTCAACACTGCGGTTGATACAACAGTTTTTAAATACTATGTTGGACTGTTCATAAAGGGTTGGAAAGTGTCTGTTTAGTAGTGTAACACTATATTCAAATAATTAAACTATCTCTAGTCAAATTACTATGTTTTTGTGGCAATATCAGCATAGTATCACATAATGGCATAGGTTTTAGTCATGTAATACAACTATGCTAGTCTTCATGAACATCTGCACTGATGAGCACTCAATTTTCAGTGAGTTAACATGCCTTTTTGGAAATCTTGTATCTCGGAACTCTTGTTTCCAGAGCTTGTTTGGGAATTTCTGTATAATAATAATTTACTAGGAACCATTACTGAGTATTTCAATAAATATGGACTTCAGAAGTTACTGAACAATTTGTAGTTTTTTGCAGTCTTTGCAGCCTAAAAGTTCAATGGGTAAATTTACATTTTCAGTGAAACTTACTGGATGGTGGGAGGAGGAAGCGCCAAAAACATAATTAGAATTTGTACTCTAACTGTATAGAGTTGTCACAAATAATTGTGTGATGAAATTATTCAGACTTTGCTTATAATGAATTCTGGATGTGCAGTGGCTATGTTAAATTTTCTCCGAGGGCAGTTGCCTCCGAACAGAACCATCTCTCTCTTTCCTCTCTGCCATCTTCAAAATTGTGCTGTGTGGCTGCTTTGGAAATTGGTGATTGTACTATCTCTGCTGTAGACAAGTGATCCACAGGAAGTACACTGACACCAAGCAGGATGATGGATAACTTGGATCCTCAAATCTAGTTATTAGTCCAACAGTTGAGATTGATACCTAATCCCAGTGATAAATTACATAAATATTTATCTTGTGTCAATTAAAATGAATATATGTCGTTATGTGAGACAAGAATACATCAGGCAGTTTTCTGTCTCAGATCTTGTGGAAATGTTGTGCTGATGCAGTTCCTGATTGCATAAAGAGGTAGTTCCTGTTTTCCATTACTGTGCCTTCTGTGGTTAATTCATGCTACGCTCTAACAATGTTTGTGGTGTTACCCATAATATTCACCTGTACAGAATAAGTAGAAGCTTCTCAGAGTCAGTGAACTGCCCCTAATTATGGAGTCATGTCTTAATAAAATCTGAGAAGTCAGTCTTGGGAATTGTTAAATATGTAAGAATTGCCTAGGCTAAGTTCTGGTGTAGTCACCATTGGACAAATAAAGATCAGTGTTAGCTGTACCATACAATGGAAATGAAGGAGTGAGAAATTAAGGCATTCTCCAAGGAAAACTTTTTCTGGAAAGGGGCCTTCAAGTACATGGAAGCCAAATATATTTGGAATAGCAAAAATTGGACTCTGTACATGCATACTACCTATCCGTCAAACATGTTGACCAATCTGTGTAACTGTTGGTATTTTTCAAGGATGCCTAGTAGAACTGTAAGTTATATATATACCTAAGTTGTAGTAGCAAGTTCACAGCATGAGGGTGCAACACAAAGCTAGAGCACACTCTCAGGAATTCTTGTGTTATATTTTACTGCATTTCAGAGACATTTGTGTAAGAATTCTGCAAGCTAGCTGTGTTTGTGGAAGGTCAGTGTGTTTTGCCTATGTTTATTACACCTTTTCAGGGCAGTTGCAGTAGTATTATAGCTAAATGGACTATCAAGACTCAGAAGAGGGTTTTAACAAATGCATTTTTAGCAGCTGGGAGCTGCTAAAATAGCTTAGGGAGACTCTGCTTAGTATCACAAGTGACATCAGGTTCTAGAATCTGTTCTTTTCCACATGATAGTCTAGTGTTGTCTGGCATTAAAATCAAAGGCATTGTGTTATTTATAATGCCACATTTTGTTATTAATAATGCCACAAGGCATTATTAACATTGAGCTCTGATATGATGAGGTAAAGTCTATTATTTCCATTTTCTACAATAGTGACCTTTTTAGTAAGTGTACCAAAAATGATTGATAATGTTTTCATGGGACTTCACCAGCAACAGTAGTCCAAGTGTGTGCTGATCAGAAATTTATTAGGTGGGAATATTAAAAAAAAAAAGATCTACCATACCTACCATACATAACTTGAAGATGAATGTCTAGTAACATATTAGAGGGCCAAGAAATGTGTGATATCTTGCAGATTTGTTCATCTCATCAGATATTTAAATGCTTTAATAAAATAATAGAGCTTCTGTAAGTGTTTTTTCAGTCATGTTTTTTAACATGCATGACATTTTCTACAAATCTGTATTCATTTGTATCATTCTTTTAACACAAAACCATGTGTGAAATGAGAAGTTTGCACATCAATTTCAGAGAAATAATACGGAAATAATAGTCATAATCTCAAATTCATGGTATTGAGATCCAGGACTGCTGCTTCTTAATGCAATTGTACTTGGAGTGCTCAGATGGTAAAGTTAATTTTAGTAATTTCAGTATACGTTTGAACCTTTCGTGTATGTTTTTAAAAATAATGTGAAGACACTTTCCAATTTTGTATTTGATATGAAACCTAAGGAAAAAGTATTTCCCACTCATTCTGACAAGTTGAGAAATTCCAAAGATCTTTTGTTTCTATTGATAGATTAAACTTCAAAATACAGAATGGTTGCATGCAAGAAAATATATACACATAAAAGAAATGTCTGTCATCATTGCAATAGGAATAAAATTTAACAGCATGACATGATGTTTTTAAAATGTCAGTGGCTTGCGCAGTTCAGCTGAATGCTTCAAATTAAATGGTCCTCAGTTTGGTAATTAAAAATAGTTTTACATTTGTTTTCATCCTGTAGGTGGAGCTCACATGCTACACATTTCTGGTTACTAGGTTTTAAAAATTCTCACTGCTTCTTGTTTGCAAAACACACAGGGTACAAATAGAGTATAACTTCAGTTGCATCCCTATCACAGATACACTATTAAATAGCAATATGAAGTAATTTTGTGGAACAGCTAAACCGAGGAAGGAATGCTGACTTTTCTTTTTGAGTAGCTGAATCACTTGAATTTAAGTGTTTGAATTTTCTCTTGTATTTTTCTCCTAATAATCCTATAAAGCACAGTTGAGCTAAGTAATTTCATTTTCTTTTGGTTAATAAGCCATCATCATAAAATGAGTATCTATGAGTATGTTAAAGGAGTAGCAATATAGTTACTATCGCATTCCTTATTTTTTCTTGTATATAGAATACATATTGCTAGGTAAAATTAATATCATCATAGTTAAAATTAAAATAATCTCATGAAGCTTTAAATGTCTACTGTGCATGTAGGTAAGAAATTACTTCTTTCATTGCAACATAAAACTCTAGAACACTTTTAGAAGTATAATTCCTCTGACTTGTGTTTTTTTGTTTGTTTGTTTTTCCATTTGTTGCAACAACAGGATAAAATAGCTAGTTTGTTTGTAGGTAACTAACTGCACTTGGTCAAGAGACTGACATCCCCATCTTCATCTTGATGTCTAGGCATAACAGTAATAAAAATAGCAGGCAGACATGCTCAAATTCATACAAGTCTATTTCAGACCGCTCAGTACAAGTTGTTTAAAAGCAATGGAGAATATAGTTAAGACATCATAACATTCTGCTAGCATCTAAATAAACATTGATGCACTGAGTGTGCAATATTTAAACATTTAGTATGATCTTGCTGCAAATGCTTTTGGAATTCAGACTTCAAAATAGTTTTGTCTTTGGTTCTTTACCCTTATGAAAGGTATGAGCTGAAGTACAAGAAACTTCATTTGTAGTTATGAAAGTTCTCTGGGATAGATTGTCTTTTATGATCTTGGTCAGTTGTGTGTGCAATTGTGTTTGTAACACACTGAAGACTGTTATATGAACAATTTTGTTCACAGATTCTGGGATGAAGTGATTTTTTTCCTCTATGAATGTTGTGGTCTAATATAGTCCTTTGATTTAAATACATTTATTTAGTATTTTCCCCCAGAAAACAAATTTATTGATGGATGCATCCTCAGAAATGAGCTTCTGTAATTCTAGTTTAACAAAAAATCAGATTGATTTGCAAGACTTCAACTGTCCATGTTTTAGTAATGGTTTGCTAAACAAGATGTTTTAGTAAGGCATTTAGTAAGACTGTAATATTCCTTCATGTCTCTGTCTCCATCGTAACCAGTGGTTCCTCAATGAAGGGAGGAAGGCAAATAGCAGAGTTTGGACTTTGGACATCAAGAGATATTTTTTTTTCTTTTTTTTTTTTTTTGTGGAACTGATAGATGGTATCCTGTGGGAGGCAGTTCTGACAGGCCACTGAACTGGAGAACAGACAGGTCTTCAAATACAGCTATGGTCTGTCCTAGTACTGGGGACGGCAGGGTAGGTTGGCAGTGGGGAGCAAGCTGATCTTTCAGCAGAGCAGCTAAACTTTGTGTACTGGCATGAGTCAAGAGGGAAGTCATGACTGATGTCAAGTACAAAATGGATCTATACTGGAGGCAGAAGTGAGGACAGTCTACAAAGGAGGAATACAGAGATACAGGAAAGTTGTCAAGGCATGCAGTGATGTTTTTACAAAAGCCAAAACTTAGCTAAAGCTGAAATTGGTAAGGAGATTAAAGGGCAACTGGAAGAATTTATACCTCTACATGAATGATTAAACACAGAAAAATGTAGACCTCCTTCTGATTTAGTAACAGTGCACACAGGAATGACTGAGATTACTTGATGCCAACAAGGTCTTCCAGGCTTACGTGTCTACAGGAAGATTTCAAAAAAGGGAGCAACTACTAATAATGGTAGAGGATTAAGTCAGGAATTAGTGAGAAATCTCAACCCAAACATGTCTATGGGACTTGGGATGCATTTGAGGCTGCTGAGACAGCCAGCTGATGTCACTGTGAGGCTGCTGTCTATGATCTTTGAAACATTGTGAAAATCCTCTGACTGGAGTATGTACAGATGTTTGTGCCCTTTTTCCAAAAAAAAAGCACTAATGATCCGGTCAACCTCATCTTGGCCCTTTGGTAAAACACGAGGCAGATTCGCTTGCAAACTGTTTCTGGGCACATGAAGGAGAAAAACACACTTTGGACCGTGAGGTTTATCTATTTCCATATAGAACTGTTCTTTCTTCACAGTAATTACAATTTCCAATATATTAACTCTTAAATAATAGTTAATATTATATACTGCTAGTATTTTCTTAAACCAGGTATCACTGTTAGGACTAGGCCTTGTCCAACAATATGGTTAGTCTCTTTGCTTTTCAGTTTGATACTGGAAGTATAATGTGTACATTAATAGGAATGGCTGTTGAGTTCTGGAGTACAAACCTTTTTTTGCAACTGACGTCAAACCTCACTGTACTTCACGAACTGCTGTTATTTTCATATAGTAAATTCAGGTATTCTGTTAAAAGCATTCTAAGCCAAGGGCGACCATTAAACTATGTATCCTGTGCTGAAATTTACTGCTAGTTACCCCCGTATTGAGCTCGCTGTTCGGCTACAGCTGAACAGGAAGGTGTTCAGACGTAGTTAGTAGATAGTGATAGTGTAGTTTGGCCCATATTTGGTTGGACAGTGCAATCTGTTCCAGGCACCTTACCCCTAAGAGTATTTTATACGTTTTTTTATTTTTAACTTGCCTGTGTTCAGCTTGCAACCAGTGAATTTTTTTTTGCTGTGTGTTTTTTCTGAAATTCACTACAGTGTGCCATGTTTTCTGTTTCTTCAGCTACTTCAGCTTTCTTCAGCTAGTCTTCAGATCATTTTGTGGCCTTTCTGTTCTTTCTCCATGTTTTCGACATTCTTTAAAGAGCTTTGATCAGTAATCTTATTAGTGGTACTGGTGCTGTATGTAGAGAGCTACAACTTTTTCTCACTTCTGCTCCCTGTTTATTCACACAATGATCAAATCAGCCCTTCGTACCAGTATTCCACTGAGATTTTTTTATGTTGCTAGGGCTTTCCGGACTGTTTTCAGTCACTGTTCTTCAAGAACTTGTTTCGCATTTTGTTCCTGCTTCCTTGATTTTTGCAATTAGTTGTAGGCTTTTGTTTTATTCTGTGGTAACAAGTTCAGATTAACAGGCAAGCCTGATAGGATAATTTGCCATCCTGTGACAGTTTGCATGATTCAGTAGCTGAGGATTTGGTATGGAATTCCCTGGAGTGAATGGATAAATTTCCAGTCATTTGGAACTACTGGCAACTATTTTAAACAATAAGTCTGTAACCTAATTCTTATTCAGTAAAGATGTTCTTTCATCCTATTTTGTATTGTTGACTTTCTAAATTGTTTTGGTTTTGGTTTTTGAAGGTACTGGGAAGCAAATTTTCCTGATTTCGTGTAATCAAGAGGGGTTATTTGAATTGACTCTAAAATTAGCTAGGGTTAGCAGCCAGTCAGGAACTCACAATGAATTCTGCTAAGAAGGTATCTGATAGCATATCAGTTCTGACTTAATGCTCCTCTGAAACCTTTATAGTGTTGATGAGTATGCTTTTCCTGTGGGAAAATTTTTGTTGGATTATTTTATTATAGCTTGATTCAAGAAGAGTATGTTTGGTGTGTTTAATCCCCTACCAGTCAAACAAAAAAGTGCCAATAAAATTCATTTAAATGGTGAGCTGAGCATATGTAAAATTACTAGTTTTCATTTCATTTTTGGATACATAATGAAACTAATAGCTATACCTACAGCTGGTATTGATACAGATAAACTTATTGCCTTTTTATCATGACCTCCTAACTTTGGGTCCAAAGGTCTTCAGTGCCTAAGACATAGTGATGGATTTTGGAATAATGGAAAACTTCTGATAGGTTTTAAAGAAAAAAAAAAAAACCTGTCATGTGGGAATAAACTGAGATTAAAATCTATTGCTAGAAATACTGTACTACGGCAAAGATTATTGCATGAGATTACCTTGATGTTTGCAGAGTCTCCTGTGTTCTTGCATTTTTTTTACATTATTGTGCCTTCAGGTCTTTGTTACTGTGATGGCTGTATTTTGAATTTAATTCCATGTTCTTCAAAGTTTTGAGTTTCTACATAATTACAAGGGTTAATAATACTTGTTCTTCATCCAACAGTGGAAGGTTAGTCGTAAATATTTTTATTTTATTCAAAGTCATTAATTACATACTTAAAAGACGATGTTCACTTTGTGATTATTATGCTCTATCTATACTTCTATTCTTTTAAAAATGGGAGCAATCAAGAGTCATAAACTTGCAAACCATTTGTTTTTCATCAGTTTTTGCAGTGAACGGATTTCTACTCCACCCTAAAAGAAATGTCCAAAGCTACTTTAAACTCTTAACAGATTAAATTGAGAAATTCTAATTTTATGAAAAAGAAATAATTTAATCACATACATAGTCATCTTTCCAATATAGTAAATGGTGCATTAAATTAGACTATATTTTTGCTTTGCTAGATAAAGAGGACTATATTTAAAATACATTGTATTGGTTTGAAAATTGACTGGGTAATGATGATTACGTGACAAGTATGACAAAGATATATATTCTATGCAACATGCTGCAACAAAATGGCAATTGTAGAGTTTTAATAATTTTCATTTGAATTCATTGTGTCTTGTGTAGCTTGCATTTCAAATAGGACAGAAACTGGAGAGGTATAATGTTTTTTTGGGGGGTAAAAGATATATATATTTATATTTTAAGACAAAACTATATGTAACTTTTCTTCTGAATACTAATAATTTGCTCTTCTATGCTTCATTGTATTAAGATATATTGTGTGCTGTACTTCTGCAAAACTGTGGTAAACATAAAACTTCCACTGTGTGAAATCCAGCATTCCTTACCCTGCCCTCCAAGTTCTCATGTAAAGTATGGTATATAATCAGGAAAGTTTTTTAAAAAAAAAAAAAAAAATCTGGGTACTTATTCAGAGTTTACTAGCAAATTCCCACAGCTCTAACTGTTAGAGTTCTGTATATTGTATACTGAGAGGCCATCCTTACATCCACAAGCTCATGTGGTTTGCAAGAGACTGAAAAGTGTTATGGGAGAATCATTTATAATGATTTTTTTTTTTGCTGTTAGAGAGCAAAGAAGTTATGTTTTGTCTAAAACAGTCTCTCCTCCTTTAATGTTGACTTGTACCATAATATGGTGACAGAAAAGGTCTCAAATTGTCACCTGGAAAACAGAATTTACAGACTACCCAAGAGATTTATTTTGCTCTTCAGAACTCCCTCATACTATTAGTTGAGTAGAATGTAACTCCTATTTAATAATCCATAAAATTCTAACTGATATTTCTGGAAAAGGGCAGAAGTTCATACAATGCTGAACTTTAAGGTGTCATGGAAGTATCAAATCCTCCCTACTAGTAGTCCTGCTCAAGTGGAGAATATTAGTGTTTGTCTTAAATCCTAACCTTTAGTGACTTTTATTATACTAAAAAACTTGGAAGTGTAATAAGTGTTCTGCTGTTTGTTCATCAGTAGTTGATATATTTGGATTCCTATATTCTGCTCTTGCACTCTTGGTATGAGATGACATTTCAAAAGCTCTTTGGAGATGCAGTACCTCTTTGATGCAAAGTGCCACAAAAATGAAGCATGCTGATTAATCTTCTACTTGGAAAATCTACAGTGATGTAAAGCTGTGTAGTTTTAGGCTTTTGGTGCTTTATTGTTGTTATTGCTTAGTTTTGTTGTTGGTTTTTGGTTTTGTTGTTTTCAACTTTATATTGGTAAAGATCCACTTTCGGAAATACAAACCAGTATGGCGGTATTTCAGTTTCCCTGTTGTGTATCTTGATTAACTTGTGTCCTTGACAGAATTTCATTAGATTAGTCATTTGCCTTAAATACAGCAGATTTTGCTGTTTGTCATATAAATTCTTCAGAAGGAACTAATTCAAGCATGTGAACTTGGCTGTGGGAGATCCAGCCAGGACATAGGAGATTATAATTTCTATGCTATGTATATAGTATCTACACAAATGTTTTTATTATATGTGAGGTAAGTTACTCCATTATTTATTAAGTGGCTTTACAGCAGAATATTACAAAAAGCTGCTCCCACATGTCAAAATCAATGTATGTTCCTGTTTTGCTTCATAAGTGTAGATTCTTCTATATACAGTCCTTGCCACACAATCTCAAATTCAGCTTAGGCTCATAATTGTGACATGCTTTGGGTGGGACCTCTACCTTTGGATAATTTAGACATTATGTCAGAAATGACTTAAAATAATGGCCTATGAAAAATTATGCAACAGAGTACCTAGCTTACACTGAAAGTGTATGGTGCTGGTTCTGATTTATGCACGCCTACTGTGGCTTTGCAGGTGGAAAAGTTTTGAACCCTGAATTCTGTAAGCTTGTGTTACCTGAGAGAACATTACCACAGCAATGGTAAGCAGATACATGAGGTTACCTGTTATAAAAGGGAAGACTTCCTTTTTGCTTTCCCTGCTGTGGCATTGCAAAGAAGGACAGACACACATTGACAGGTATTTGGTGTCTAGCATAACAAAATAGTAAGGGTGGTATTGGTGTATGCTAAGTTATTACGACTTTTGTGAAAGAATCTGAAAGGGAAATGTATTTCGATGTATTCTTTTAAATCAGTGCAGTTCTTTTCCAGTTCCATGGTTGAGAGTGTCTGATTAATGTAGTGGCTGTTTTAACCTCCTGCCTCTTGAAAAATATAAACATAGAAACTTTCACATAACTAGTATTTGTAATATGTAAACTGCAAAGTGTTTCGGTATCTGCTTGTCAAGGTGTCTTTAAAAGTTAGATTCCTGGAAAAGGGATGATAGATATTTTTATGGTGCATTGTTTGGTCTTGACTATGGCTAATGTTAAATTAGCAAATCATATGCACAAAAATTTTCTTCAGAACTTAGAGGAGAAAAAGAGGAAAGAGGTTTAGTCCTATATATTTTCAGGAGTGTCTGAAAGAAGGGGAAATGGTTTATGAATCTTGTGTTCTAGTACCAGCATCCTAATTTTGTACTGATACCATACACAGATTCACCTGCAGGCTGTGTAATACCTTACAGTCACACTTGTCTGATGTTTGATGTCTACATGCATGATGTTTGTTTTGATATGCATCCACATTAGTGTGTAATTAGCATGGCTTGTGTGGCTTACCATGGCAGATAAATTCAATGTAGATTGAAATATATGCAGCCTTGAAATATAGATTGAAATTGGTAATTTCTAAATTGCCATTTATCCACGGTCGTACAGTTCTGCAAATGCTTATGTGACTCAAATTATACCAGTGAAAATACTCATGTAAGTAAAAGTTCATACAAATAAGCCTGAGAACCACTGAAATTCCTTTGGACTGGAATTTGACAATTATTATGTGGTATGAAGGATAAAGGAGAGGAAAGAATATTTTGGGCAAAATGACAGAGTAAATTCATTACCCTTGGGACTCAGTAACTTCTTTTTCCTAAGGCTGTCTCAAGAGATTATTGCCTTCCTCTCCTGTCCCCTTGGCCACTTGTTCTTGTCATTTTTTCCTCAATTAGAGCACTGCAGTTACTTAAGGAGTTCCTTGTAATAATATGGTCTCTGATTCAGTTCTGGTGAAACATCAGAAAAGTCAGCTACAGACGCAGGGCCAGAAGTCAGCTGTCAAAGTTGAGAGACGTTTAAGCAAGTTTTAATGCTCTAAAAGCATTCATGACCTTATACCCAAGGCTCACTGTATAAATATATAGGCATCAGTGTTAAGAAAGAATCAGGGACTGCATCTTGCTGAGATTAGAACCTCAAATGTGACTTGATTTGTTGCTTTCTTTATATTATCCTTATCACACACTTTATCATGTTTAAATTTTATCCATTCTATTTGAAAACATTGATCAATTACTTTTTTGCTGATGAGATCCTCTTTTTAATTACTTCAGAAAAGTCTCTTGTTTGGGTTGGAAGGGACCTTAAAGGTCACCCCGTTCCAATCCCCCTGCCATTGGCAGGGACACCTCCCACCAGACCAGGTTGCCCAAAGCCCCATCCAGCCTGGCCTTGAGCACTTCCAGGGATGGGGCATCCACAGCTTCTCTGGGCAACCTGTGCCTCACCACCCTCATAGTAAATAATTTCTTCCTTACATCTAATCTAAATCTACCCTTTTTTAGTTTAAAGCCATTATTCCTTGTCCTATCACTACATAATTGAAGGAATTATCTTCTTCTCCTTTGATAAAAATCAATCCTTAAGGTTTCTGTAAGTTTAAGAATCTGGTGTGTTCCTTTTCATTTGCATTTTTATGTTTTGTTGAAGAAATTCAATATTGCAGTAATGCATGACTGACATACAGGAGAGAAAGATTACTTCATAATTGGTTTTAGAAATACTTTGTTTTTCTGAGTAAGACCATACCCTTAATGCTAAGGATAGCATGATTCATTTATATTTTCAGAATAATATAGATTTTTCTGTATTCTTTACCGTAATAACATTCATTTTAAACAAAAAAATAATCCCAGACATGCTCTTTGTAGAGTTAATGATTGGCAGTAACTTTAAAGCTGTCTATTCTATATTAAACACAAACCCAGATTGTTTGGGCACAAAACCCAGAATCCCAGCACTGAGATTTTTCTTGGCTAAGCATCAAAGTGTGTTAATAGGTATAGTGTTAGCCTGGGACAAAGACGGGATTGTTACTGTGGTATATTTCATCCTGCTGCTACTTGGCAAGAGTCAGTGTATTTTTAGGTGAAGTTTGTGTGTGCGTTTGTCTAGTCACCTGGAAAAAAGGATGCGTAGATGACCCGTGAAAATGCAGTTAGCATGATGGAAGGTGAGAATGTGTAATCCTTATTATACAGTGAATTGTTAGCACTATATCGTGGGCAAGATATCATTTCAAAGCGCTGGAGTGCTCTCACTTGTTTAGCTGAACATGTGATTTTATTCTTTTTTTTTTTTTGTAACATAACAAGAGGGATTTAACAGTGGTATAGCTATGTACTTTTTAATTGCTAAATGTTCATGCTCCA
This sequence comes from Stictonetta naevosa, assembly GCA_011074415.1. Classification (NCBI taxonomy): domain Eukaryota; kingdom Metazoa; phylum Chordata; class Aves; order Anseriformes; family Anatidae; genus Stictonetta; species Stictonetta naevosa. Next base: position 18,792,025 of record CM021729.1, read on the forward strand.
TTTCCTTTCTTTGTCTCAATAGAGTTGAGAAGCATGGGAAGAGACATTTTGAGGGTTTTGTTTCTAATACAGAATACGTTTTTTGGTAAATATCATCAGTACGTCTTAAAGTTATACTGCAGTGAAGGATGACTACAGTATGTTAAAACATTTTCTTTATTCTTCACATCTGTTTGTCTCTAGAGAGTCAAGTCATGTTATAATTGAATATTTTTACTATTTTACATGCCTCACTAGAAGGCAAAATAGGTAGTAGATATTTTTAATATACTTTAGAACAAGTCACCTTGGTTATCAGATTCTGGTTTTGGAATCTATATTTAGTTGCATAAATAAAAAGAATTTGCATAAAAAGAAGTTGCATAAATAAAAAGAAGTAATATTCAATTACTGCCTAAAAGGTTGTTACATTTTTTATAGTAATAATTAACCTTGCATAACGGTTATTAGTAGTTAGTAGTTTGCTAACAGCAAAACCAAATAAAATTATCACCTCTGTGAGTTGAGCAGATTTTATTCAGGAACCTTTCGGACAGTAATAACTGCTACTAAACAGTTTACTGTATCACAGGTCCTCCCGCCTGCCCATTGTAGCTACTTCACTGGGTTAATAAAATGGCACATTTTATATGCTTCTGCATCCTGTTTTGTAATGCTTAATACACTGATCATTTTCTGTGTACATATCTTCACTGAGTTTTACGCAAGTCCATTCGTCACTTGTTGTCAGGTGGGATAATAAATTTTCCCTTTTTTGGGGAGGTGGGGTGGGATGGAGAATCTTAGGAAGTTGTTGCCTTTTTAAGCCAATTTTCTCTACAAATCAAAGCATAAGTAGCATTTAAATCTGGATTGTAGTGTTACTTTAGAGATGAGCTTGATATAAATTACTGTGTAAATGAACAGAGTTATTCAGCTGTAAACTTCTTTCAAAGTTCTGTTTTTTCTTCACTTGGGTCAACAGGCGAGCTCAGCTTTCTTTCACTGGAAGCAATGTAGTGCAGGACAATCACCTTTTACTTGCGCATCTTTTATCTTTGTTGTCCTTTGTTGAGAGCACTTACTCCCTTTTCTGCTTTCTTCTTCCACAGGTATATAGATAGCCTGTCCAAAACCAGACACCTGTAAAGGAGAGCATTTCATTTACTGTTACATATGTTCAGCAACATCACTTTTTGATTCTTTGCCACTAGCTGAATTATAATCAACAAAATTTTGCTCCTTTCCCTTTTGTTGTTAGGCTTCTACTCAGCTTTCACTCTAGTATCACTGCTTTAACAGTTGGGCCTACTGAATGTCGCTTATATTCTTCTTCCCTTTGTAAATATTTCATTTTCAATTTTCTTTGTTGGCTGTTCCTCACAGGAATTTACATTACTTTTTTTTTTTTTGAGGGGGGTATTGCAGCTGGCAGTCTGTTGTTAAATCGTAGTTGAAATCTACCACAGAATATTTACTCGGATTAAAGAAAACTTTTAATATTGAAGTGGGGGTTATACATCAGCTTTTCTAAGTCACTCTGACAATTTTAAGTTAGATGGTGTCAGTTCCTAAGTACAATAATTTCTGTACAAAGGCATATTTAATATTTGTGTGTACATTTGTATCTACAAAAAGTACCAGCAGTCTACCTTACTTTTATATTTTTCATATTTTAAGAGGACATTTTCATGTTTTTTTCACAGATAAATTTATATTAATTTTCAATAGTTAGTTGCATTGGTGCCTGCATACTTATGGTGGATATTGCATGAATTGTAGAGATTTGATTTCCAGAATGCTCCTTCAGGTTAAATGATTCTTCATAAATCTTCCTTCAATGTCTCTACCAATCTAATTCTCAATTTGTTGAAGTCATTTAGTATTCTAACTTAGGAGAGAACTTGATCCTTATATTTAAACACAAAACAAAGCTGATATTTTTTAGAACTGAAGACCAGAATATACTATATTGACCCTCACTTTTCCAAGCATAAGCTTAGTAAATATAAATATACATTTTTACTGTTAGGAATCTAACCTCCATTGTTTTTTTTTACCAAAAAAAAAAAAAAAAGGAATGAAAGTATATAAAGCAAACCAGACAGTGAGCATTACACTGTTCTTGTAGTCTTTATCCTTTCTTTAACACTTTAACACAGGTATTGCTGAAGAGATCATTGTGGACTGTGTTTAATAGGTTAGCATTCCTGGCCTAAATTCTGCAGTGAAGTTCACAAATCCATACTTGAAAAAGGTTTTCAGTTGTTCTTAATGATTTATTCAGTGATAAATGTTTTGTTTCCTCACAGTTGTGAATTTCCAGAATGAGAAGGCATTGGCTGTGCTTTAATTCAAAATTATGTAACAGATTCTATGGAAGTTAAAGCAATGAATGCATACCACAGTTTCTCCCGTAAATAGCCCAGTTTTTATAGTAAAGGGTAGCAGCTGCAATTTCAGCCTGTGTTTTCTTAATATCTTACTACTGGCTGATGAATTTTCACAAACATATTGTTAAATATATGCCACTTCTGCAAAAGCTCTCATAAAAAAAAAAAAAACAGTAACTCAATTTTTATGCAAAATTAGTCTGTAATATTTTCATAATAAAGTGTCAACAATTTTAGGCTTTATTTTCTTTTTGTGAATATATCTTTGCTGTTGTGATTATGTTTTGGTAAGGAACTTGGAGTTTGGGTGGTTTTTTTCCCCTCAGTTTCTTCTCTGGACAGTACTTGCTAGAAATGAGTGGTAGGTTGCATAATTTTCAGCAGCTTGAATTTTTGTATATTTCTGTGGATGCAGGAGTTTTATTTGAGAACAATGGAGTAAAACATATCACTTTAAAGCTAGACCCTCTAACCTCTTGCTGCAAGTGTCATGATTTCTGTTATTAATAGTCTTATTAGCTCACTGAGTAAATTCAGTAAAACTGACTAAACATGGTAATAAGCTTTACAATAAGTTTTAGGAGCCATGTTTTAGGGAATGAACTTCTGAGGTTCATTGCTGGGCAGACTTTTTATTGGTCAAGAGTCAAGAATATGTACAAACTGAAATATTTCCTTTTTGATCAGAATCCCTTGCACATAATTAAGGCAAAACTATGTAAATAAAATGGATTGTTTTTGACAAAAAGCACTGTGTTGTTTTATTTAGCAACTGTAACTTTAATGAGTTTCAGTGCTTGTGTTCCATAGAGAGTGTATACAAACTGATTTCTGTTTCTTGTGATCACTTGACTTTAAAGTAAGTTTAAGTATGGAGAGCTCAGTAGAGTTTCACGTTAATTATAAGCAAGAGAAACTATTTTAGATGTTTTATTATAAATGTATTTCATGAAAATTACCATCAAAAGCACTTGTATTGGTTAGTTCTGCAGTAAAATCTAAGATGTATTAAACAAGATTCGGAACAGAATTTGTGTCGGCAGGAATAAAGAAAACGCAACTTGAGTCCTTATAAGGGTATATCTGCTTCTAATGAGAAGAAGCTGTTTATCTAATGAAAATGGAAGACATCCAAAAAGCTTGGACTTTGAGAGGATAAGACAGAAAAGACTGCTATGATTAAATAATCCAGTATTTTACCTAACAGAACACACAGGGCTGTGAAATTCTTTTATCTCACTCTTATCTTTTGGAGGAGAAAAATACCTTTTTAGAGTTGAAAGATACCCCACTAAAATTTCTTTGGTTAATTGCTGTTCTCCTTAAAGAAATAAAAATAGTGCTTTTTTCAGTTTGCCTTTTGTCTTGCTTCATCTTGTGGCCATTAGACTCTTGTCCACTTTTGTTGCTAGCCTTCTGTTAGCACATCCATCTTCACTTGCAAATTGTGACCAAATCACCCCTGAACTTGGTTTGATAAATTGAATAGATTGAGCATTAACCTTTCCTTTTGAGGCATTTTACTTCTCCCTACTCTTTGTCATGTGTAAACTTGGTCAGAAATCATTCTGTTTTGAACCTTTGCATGAGGTGGTTTGACAGTCTCTCTTTTCCTTATGTTTATAAATAGTAAAAGTAAAATTTTACTAAGTTAAAATTAGTAAAATTAATTAAGTTTATTTTGTGCTTCTTTGTTAATGGCTGTCTTGTTTTTTCCTTAAGAACAGGTTATTGGTGTCAGGATAATTATCTAAGTCATATTTTCTATTTGTAAATGTTAATATGCCATTACAGTCATTTTCTCCCTCTATTCCCTCACTTCTCTGTAATTTCCATTCTTTTCTGTTACTCACAACCAGCACTGCTATAGTTCAGAAATCTCTTTTTAAGCTTCTTTTTTTCTAAAAATGTTGAATGCAAATTGCTGATCCTGTTGCTTTTTTTGTACTGCTTAATTTTTAGTAGCTGTGCTTTCCATTTTGGAGTGATAATTAAGAAGACAGTAAAAATGTATCAACCCCACATATCATATCTGGCTTTCCTGGAGAACAGAGCTATTGAATCACTTATTTTCTACATCATTAGTCTTCTCTGTATTTTAAACTTTAATCCCTAACTTAAAAATAAAATTCATAAATGTTTTTCTATATGCGCTCAAAGATGCACACCTGTATAACTTTACCTGTCTATTGCCATAAATAAATGGACAGCAGTTATTTAATGATCACTCTTCTCTTTAAAAGTATTTTACCCTGTTACAATAACCTCTCTGAGGCCAAATTAAGATTTTTTTTTTTCATTTTTGATATCATTTTTATTCAGGCATAAAGAAGTCACAGTATTTTGACATTGACACACATTGCTTGGAAGACAAGGAGGGTGGCATGACAGACCTGGCCTGGGACACAACAAGTTGTGAGAGGGTTTTTGTTTGTTTGTTTTTGTTTTTTTCTGGTTTCTATCCCACTAAAGCAATTTTTACACTTTCCAGACTTCATCTGTCTGTGGAGATGGCTGTTACATATGAGTCTTGTCAGCCTGTTGTGTTCACACATGTATTGTCTGACAAGATGTTTTGTGAGCTGCCACTGGTTTCTTACGGTTCTTCACATCAACAGTTGCTAATGCTGGGTCGGACTAGTAAACCATGACATGCCCCCAGTTAAGTCCGTGTGATCAGTAGGGGGTGGATTTTGTAGTATGCCTCTTGTTTGTGTCCAGACTTCAGAAGTGTACGTATCTGCAGCTTGCTGCCTCTGTGACTCTAGGGGAGATTCCAGAACACCGTGCATCCCCCTTTACTGAACCGATTGCACCACTCCCTGCATTTTATCTGAGTTGTTCCAAGTTGTTGTCTATTGACTGCTATGTGGTCTTAAAATGAGTGGTAGTTTAATGAACTACATACATTTTTAGTATATTCCTAAGTACTTAAAGTATATATCCTTAGAGAGAACTATAAGCTATAAGCACATCTTTACCTTTGAGGGGCTGTTCGTGGTCCAGAAAATTTGGTAACTGGTACCTAGTGTGCAGTATGGCAGTATTCATTTTTTGTGTGTGTGAAAAATAAAATATATACCCACCACAAAGTTAGAGTTTAACATATATTAATCCACTAGAAAGACATGAGACATGGAGATTGATGCAAAATAATACGCAATTATCTTGCCAATATAGACTTGTAAAAGAGGCATTTTAAAAACATGAAGCAGCAGTGATCTTGATGGGCCAGCTTTATAGTGATACACATCCTCAGATAAGCAGATCTTTAATTCTTTCCAACATATTCTGCATCAAATTGTAACAAGAAAGACAAAACCAGAAACTTCTAATCACTGCAAGTTATGCGCTAACTAGCATTAGGAAAGGGCTATTGATAAGGATTATAAATTGATGCAATTTTGAGCCATGTCTCAAACTGATTTGGACCACCATGGGAAGGAAATGTAGTTGATCGAACACCATATTCCAAATAGTGATATTAAGATTTTTTTTTCATACTCATTGCTAAATAAGTAATTGGCTATACAGCAACTACTTGGTTTCTTGTATCTTTTTTTCTGATCAATTTAAACTGACATATAATTCTCATCAATATTTGTTAGTTCTGTTTATTTGAAAATTTGAGATCCTCTCAGTAAAAGGGTTAATGCATATTTTTTCACAACTTCCCAAGCTGGAGAACAGCAAAGCATACCATAGTCACAGTTGGATAATTTCACAGTAAAATCATTCTTTAATGAGAAGTATGTCAGCAGCACAGAGCTTTTGAAGTTGTTCTTGAGTTTGGCTGATAAGCAGCCATACTGAGCTCGTTGATGGAAAAGCATCATTTGCTGAACAAGCATTATGCTTAAGACTGGAAGTCACAGTTACGTCATTGCTTGGTTAATTGGCTGCACCTGTCACTTGTTAACAGCTCTAATCCAGTGGCCTCTGAACCACGTGTTCAAAGGTCAGCAGGAGCAGGAAAGAGCCTGGTGCACTGGGAGACAGATGTAATCTTGGTTTGGCAACCTGTTGTGCTTGTTAAATTCAAATTTTCTCTTTTCAGTTCATGATGTGAGCTTCTCAAAATGAGAATGTTGTAAATAACTTGAAAGTACAAGTAAATGATTCTTTTAATTAAGCATCGTCTTGAATGAATGCTATATTTTTACGTGTTAATTTGTAAGTTTGTCTTTTGTAACAAAAACTTTACAGATTTGTTCTCCTTGAAGACAGTGTCATTAAAAAATATACAACATTCAAAATTCATTGTAACCAGGGAAAACATATTGAGATATGTTTTGTGTGTGTATGCATATACATACACATTTATTAGTATTCAGATGTCTGTTCCGTATCAGAGTTTTAAGTTCTCAGGTGCTTATCACTGTGCTGCTTTTTATCATGTGATCCTATCTGGGGGATCCTATCTGTAGCTATTGTATATCAGTAATTATGTTTGTATTACCTGCTATGTATATATTATAGTGTCCTTTAATTCTAGTATGTTTTTGAGCTACTTAAAGGGCTTTTAGTTCTTCGGTACATCTTCAAAATACTTTATTTCTACATATGTTTATATCATGTATGAATTTTGAAAATATGTCTGAGTATCTTGGACTCTGGAATTTGAGATAACTTGTATGCTTTGCAATTTTCATGCATTTTATAATGAGCAAGTTTCCTAGTTTGTTTAGACAATTTGAATAAGCTAATTAGATCTAAAAGTTTCTAAGTTTAAACATTCTGTAAAATTACGTTATAAATATGTTGATCTTTATTTTATTATACATTTCAGAAAACTATTAGTAAATAGAAGATGTCATATAACAGGGTTTTGGTGTTGATGGCTGTTGCTAACACAGTAAGCAAGCTAATGTGTAGTATTTTGCATTACTTGACTGATTCTCTTGTAACGTTCTTTGTCAAATAGGAATGTTCTGGCTAAAAATCATAATGTGAACCATAATTATGTAATATGTATTAATAGATGTGGAACGCTTAGCTCAATCTAGAAAGTAAGTCTGGTGAGTCCTGGTTAGACTCTTTCCTTTATTTCCTGTTTCTGAATGTGTTGCATTAATTTCAGTTGGTGTGATTGAGAATACACAGAAGTTTTTGGTACAACATTACAAGACAACACATACTGTAACATAGATGGCATACAGTAGATTAATAATATTATATTTAAGTAACATGTAGATATCGGATATGAATGGTCTTCAAATATAGTACCCTGGCTACTTCCCTTAAAAATTTAATTCAGTGCTGTTAGGCCACTAATTAAAGAATTCTGCCTGGATAAACTGGTAAATTCATGATTTCATTTTAGAGGATAGGATGTGACTTGACCATTCCATAGGCACTTTGCAGAATTTGATTTTTTTCCTTAAACGTTTCAGTAGGATTTTTCATTTGTTTGTTCAAATTTCTGAAGCTTTAAGGAATAAGGTTAGCTGCCACTATTCTGTGTCACTGGAAATAATGTTACAGATATTGCCTGATCTGACTGAAATGACCCCTATTTTCCTTTAATATAAGTAGTTGTTCCAAATGAAGATGCTTCAAGCAAAAATGTCACCTCTGTCTTCCTTATTGAGCTGAAATGACGTTGTCTTCTCAGAAAACACGAGACGGGGGTGAGTAGGGACAATAAGGGGAGAGGCATGTTATTAGTAGTAGGCAAGAAGAATATGGTAGACAGAAGCAGGAGTTTGAAGATGTGAAAAGAATACAAGGACCAGGCAGGAAGGAATTTGTAAGTAGGAGTGGTAGGATTAGACTGTGATGGGTTGTGAGAGAATGAATAAGGAAATTGAAGTGACTGCAAGGATAGAATGAAAATGGATAGATAATGGAGAGTCTGACTGAAGGTACGAGTTTATTGTCATTCTTCTTCTCACATGCACAGTATGGAGATGGCCCTATGGGACACAAAAAGAGGAGACAAAGAAGGGAATAAGTCAGTTGTTTTTTCATGATGGAATTCAAACCTGAATACTAATTGACAGGTGATTAAATCTAATTTGGAAGTAGTTGATTGTAAATGAAATGGAGAATATTTCTGAATGCATGTGCATTAAATTCTATCACAGAACAAGTGCATCTGATTCATTATTTCAGAAAAGTTCATCAAGTGGTAGCAGTGACTTTTAAAATAGCATGTCATTATTACAGAAATAACATTATGGTAATTGTTTTTTTAAAAGTATATATATTGTAATTAGTTCACTATACATGGAGTAGATGACCTTAGAATCATAGAATTGTTTGGGTTAGAAGAAGCCTTAAAGATCATCTAGTTTCAGTCCCTCTCTCCCCCACCATGGGCAGGGATGCTACCCACTAGACCAACTTGCCAAAAGCCCCATCCAGCTTGGCCTTGAGCACTTCCAGGGATGGGACATCCACAGCTTCTGTGGGCAATCTGTTCCAGAACCTCACCACCCTCACAGTAAAGGTTTTCTTCCTTATATCTTATATATCTGCCCTCTTTTATTTTAAAGTCATTACCCCTTGTCCTATCACTCCACATCCTGACAGAGTCCATCCCCAGCTTTCTTGTAAGCCCCCTTTAGGTACTGTAAGGCTGCTATAACGTCCCTTTCAAACTTTCTCTTCAAGCTGAACAGCCCCAACTCTCTCACCCTGTCTTCACAGAGAGGTGCTCCAGCCCCTTCATCATCCTTGTGGCCCTCCTCTGAACTCAGCAGCAATTGCTCCATGTCCTTATTATGTTGGGAGCCACATGCCTGGATGAAGTACTTTAGGTGGGGACTGACAAGAGCAGAGCAGAGGGGGAGAAACACTTCCCTTGATCTACTAGCCACGCTTCTTTTATGCAGCTTAGGATACTGTTGACTTTCTGGGCTGCAAGCATACGTTGCTAGCTCATACTGACTTGACAGCTCAGCAACTAACATGCCCAAGTCCTTCTTCTCAGGGCTGCTCTCAATCCATTCCCTGCCCAGCCTCTATTTGTGCCTGGGATTGCCCTTACCCAGATGCAGAACCTTGCATTTGGCCTTGTTGAACCGCATGAGGTTTGTGCAGGCCACATCTTAAGCCTGTCAGGATCTTTCTGGATGACATCCCTTCCCTCCAGCACATTGACTGCACCACACAGCTTGGTGTCATTGGCAAACTTGTGGGTGCACTCAGTCTCACTGCCAAAGTCACCAACAAAGATGCTGGATAGCACCAGTCCTTATACCTGTCCCTAGGGAATGCCACTTCTCACTGGTCTCCACCTGGACATCCATCTGTTGACCACAGCTCTCTGAGTGCAACAATCCAGCCTATCATTGAGGATTGTTGAGTATAATTTCTGGTTCCACACAGGACTACCAAAAAGTCAAGCCAGATGACTGAGAACATTGTCCAATACTTCTGGAACATGGTCATGGCACTGAGCCTGCCAACTTCCCTGGGGAATCCTGTTCCAGTGGCCAGCACCCTCTCTCTTGGTGAAGAACCTTTTCCTAATATCCAACCTGAACCTTCCTTGATGGAGCTTCATGCTATTCCCTCGGGTCCTGGCGCTGTCCCCAGAGAGCAAAGCTCAGCGCCTGCCTCTCTGCTCTCCTTGTGAGGAAGCTCCCGGCCGCCATGAGGCCTGCCCTCAGCGTCCTCTTCTCTAGACTAAACAAACCAAGTGAGTTTGCTGCTCCTAATACATCCTGCCCCCTAGACCCTTCACCACCTTTGCTGCCCTCCTTTGAATGCTCTCTAATAGTTTTAGCTCCTTTTTATATTGTGGTGTACAAAACTGCACACAGTACTTGAGATGACATTACACCAGCGTGTAGACTGGGACAGTCACTTCCCTCAACCAGCTTGCAATGCTGTGTTTGATGCACCCTGGGATACAGTTCACCCTTTTGACTGCCACGGCACACTGTTGACTCATGTTCAGCTTTCTGTCTATGAGAACCCCTACATCCATTTCCATGGGCCTGCCCTGCAGCCTAGTCTGTACATATATCCAGGGTTGCTCTGACTCACGTGCAGAATCCAGCTCTTTTTAAACGTCAAATGGTTTGGGATTGCCCAGCCCTCTAATTTGTCAAGATCTCTCTGAAAAGCCTCTCTACACTTGAGGAGGTCAACAGCCCCTCCTAATTTATTATCATTTGCATGTTTACTTAGTATGCATTCAAGTCCCATGCCCAGATCATTTATATAAATATTAGAGAACTGGTCCTAATGTGGAGCCCTGCTGAACCCCATTACTGATTGACTGTATGCCTGATGTAACACCATTCACCATGACCTTTTGAGTCTAACTCATCAGCTAATGATAGTAAATCAATAAACTGTTGCCATTTTTGTTTTAGCAGAAAATAATAGGGGCATGTTAATTTTTATGAATGTTTGCCCTTGTAACAATAGAATTCTCAAACAAGTAAGTTTTATAGCTGTTTTATTAACTAGAACACAAAATGCGGAAAAAAATTATTCTACAGTGTACTGAGGTCAGGCCCAGAGAGTGGTGGTGAACAGTGAAATCCAGCTGGCGACTGATCACCAGTGGTGTTCCCCAGGGGTTGGTGGTGGGGCTCCTCCTCTTTAATACCTTTATTGGTGATTTGGATGAGGGAATTGAGTGCACCCTCAGTAAGTTTGCAAATGACACCAAGTTGGGGGGGAAGTGTTGATCTGCCAGAGGGTAGGAAGGCCCTGGAGAGGGACCTGGACAGGATGGGTCGATGGGCAGAGGCCAGTGGGATGAAGTTCAACATGGCTAAGTGTCGGGTCCTGAACTTTGGCCACAACAACCCCATGCAGTGCTACAGGCTTGGGGCAGAGTGGCTGGAAAGCTGTGCAGAAGAAAAGGATCTGAAGGTCTAGGTTGATGCTCTCCTGAACAGTGTGCCCAGGTGGCCAAGAAGGCCAACGGCATCCTGGCTTGCATCAGGAACAGTGTAGCCACCAGGACTAGGAGGTGATCATCTCCCTGTACTCTGCTCTGGTGAGGCTGCACCTCGAGTGCTGTGTTCAGTTTTGGGCCCCTCACTACAAGAAGGACATCGAGGCCCCCGTGTCCAGAAAAGGGCTATGAAGCTGGTGAAGGGCCTGGAACACAAGTCCTGTGGTGAGTGGCTGAGGGAACTGGGGTTGTTTAGTCTGGAGAAGAGGAGACTCAGGGGAGACCTTATTGCTCTCTACACAACTACCTGAAAGGAAGGTGTGGGGAGCTGGGGGTCGGCCTCTTCTCATAGATAACTAGTGCTAGGACTAGAGGGAATGGCCTCAGGTTGCTCCAAGGGAGGTTTAGGTTGAATGTGAGGAGACATTTCTTCTTAGAAGGAGTAGTCAGGCATTGGAACAGGTTGCCCAGGGAGGTGGTGGGTCGCCTTCCCTGGGGGTGTTTAAGCAAAGGTTGGACTTGGTGCTTAGGAACATGGTTTAGTGGGTGACTTTGGTAGTAGGAGGATGGTTGGACCAGATGATCTTGAAGGTCTTTTCCAACCTTTATGATTCTGTGATCCGCAGGAAAAGAGGATGAACTTAGTATGTTCAGCTTCCTCTGAACTGCATCTTTTTGTCATTTTAAGTGTATGTTTATGGAAAACTCAAACCGACAGCTACTTCAAAACTTACTGAGGGATATTAATTACAATTTAGTTCAGAATAATTTGTTGATTTCTTCACCTATGAAGATACAATCCAGGTTTTGTATTGTTTGATCTTTGTTTTATGTAATTTTTGTCCTCTTTACTCAACATTGAACAAGTTACTACTGTTTATTTAATAACAGCCTAAGGCAAACAGTTACTAGACCATCTCTTAGGTATGTTTTAGTTGCTAACTTTTTTTATTTTAAGATATAACACCTGAAGTTAGCCACTTTGTTAAATTATCCTAAAAAGGGGGGGAGGGGAGGGGGAATTTAAGTTTAAAAAGCAAACAAGAAAATTACTTCTGACCCCTAAAATGCAAATTTGTATATCAGGATTATAGTATGTTTGAGGTTACAATAATTCTTCTTTAACAAAGTATTGTGGTTTTTTGTTTTGTTTTGTTTTGTTTGCAGAACTGCTTGAAAGAAAAAATATTAAAAATAAATCTTCAATTACTTCAAATGGTCGTATTCTTAATGTCATGGCCTCTCTTGTGTTTCATGCTAATGGTACTAACTTTGTGATAAATATTTTTAATGGAAAATGTCACTGAATGAAATGTGGCAATGATCTTTAACTGCTATAAAAATGTAGAAGTTGAAATAAAAGTAAATTATTATTTTTATAAAAACAAAAAGCACATGATTCAGTGAAAGCATTCTCTTCAGTGGAAACTGTGTTTTGTTTTGTTTTTAATTGCCCTTCAGTTTTTCTCTCCTCCCCCTGAAAATACAATTGTAGCTAATGGAATTTTACCAGAATTATTTTATCAGGATTTTAAAGCAATAGTGGAACACCATCTTATACTCCTGTTTAACTGAATTCAGACTTCTTAGGGGAAAAAAGTCATACACCTGCCAGGAAAGCAATATTTATGTTGTGTTTTTTTTTCTGTGAATCAAAAGCCAATAGTGCTTTTAAAAGAGTATCATTGATACTTAAATCGTTAGAACCTTCTTGCTTAACAATTCTGTAACAAAGATAGTCAAAATGATATGATTGTCTTTAATGAGAGATGATTTTTTAGTCACATAATATGGATTGCTCTCCAAGTGAGGTTTCTGGGATGTCCCTCATATCCTATACGTAATTTGTATAGTTAGAGGCTTCTCTTGTGAAATTTCCAGTGACCAGGCTAAAGAGGAACTGTTGCTGACTGTTATATGTGAGTGGATGTTGGATTCTCCCACTTTTAAAGTTCAAGGAAAAAGATGAGCACATTCAATTTGTTCAAAGTCATACAAAACAGTTTTGTCTGCTTTGGTCCATAATGGATATTAATGTAAGACAGAAGCAAAACTTATTTAGAGCTGTAGTTGTTGCTATTTCCTGATGAAAAGTTTAAAGGATTGAGTAGCTGTTCTCATAGCTCTGTTTTCAATAAGGTATATTGGGAAAGGAATATTGGGGGGAAAATGTGTTCATGGGTGTCTGTGTTTTCATTCAAGTACTTCCTCCCCAGATTCACTGCCCAGTAACCTTTAGGTTCACTATGTTGTGGGTTTTTTTTCATTGACTGATGAAATGGTAGTTTCTGCCTTTTGGTGGAAAAGGACTATTCTGAATGGTGGCTATTGTTCTATTAACCTTAGAGCCCCCTGGCTAGAACATCAGCAAGAATGCCTGCTAAGGTAAAGTGTCAATGTTGTCAGTTATTTATGGGAATAACTTGCTGGCAAGTTATAGCAGTATGAAAAGCCCTAAGGGGTGAAGGTGAGAAAAGCTGTATCATCCTTCATGTATTGCTCAGCAGAATTCTCATGTAGAAGCTAATTAATCCATCAGTACAATCAGTACATATTGGGAAGTATGAACCCTAAATGAATCTTGCATAATAAATAATACTTATTTGTACTGTTAAGTTTTATAAAATGATTCTTGAATCATTTACAAATCATAGGATTTTGTTTCTCTGCTTTCATATGTTATTTTTTTGATGCCAGAGTGTTAGGCATCCTCTAATCAGTACACTGGAAGGAGCTATGTAATATATATTAAATAAGCATATTTCTAGCTCTCATAGTCCAACTTGAATGCCAAAAGGCTAAATAATAAGCTCCTCTTTTTATCATGCCTCTAAATCTTTGAGTAATACAGTTCTTACATTCAAATTAACTATAAGTAAGGTTTGATGCCATCGTTGTTTCATTCAAAGACTGCTAAAATACATATATATAAATATGTAACAAGTATTAGTTGTGATTAATGTAGTGTTGTTTAGGAGCATATATTTTTATATCTCTGGAAAGAAAATGTACTGTGGGTTTCTTGAAACATTTTAGTATGTATTGAAGTTTGGAATTCTCAGTTTGGCATTTCAGCCTTGCTGCAACTTATGTGTTTAGAAATGTTTTAACAAATCTTGAAACTGTTAATTTGCCATTACACACAACAGATACACAACCAGCATGAGGTGAAAATCCAAAATGTTAGGAACTAAAAGATTAACATTATTTGTAGAGATGTGCTTCTAGGCTTCTTGTCACATATGAAGAAAATACGATAAACATAATTTACTCTGTCTTGAGTGATTCATTTTTTTTAATTATTTAAAATCATCACTTTATAATTATTGACCATTCATTTCTGTCCTGAAAAACTTTAATAAGTGTATATTGTACTGAAATTGGTGAACTATAGATGTTCCCTTACATGGCTGGGCAATCTTTCAAGAGTAAAAGAAGTCTTGTCACATGGAGTGAACAAATGGGCTGAACAACAGAATTCATCTCTTACATTTTAAGTACCCATTATGGCTGTACAGGCAGTTTCATAGCCCTGTATTTGGTTACATTTATGAAACTGCAGTAAGTTTGTGAAACTAGCCCTTACTTTTCAATCCAAATAATGTGTATTGTAATCTAAATGAGTGGAATGAAAATTACCTCCTTTTAGAGTACTTGCAGGTGAATGTGTTACACAGCTTCTATTTTTTATTTTTTTGTGTGAATATTTTGTCTTCCTGGAACATTAGGACTCAGTCTTAAAGTATGTAGGTTGAATACCAATCTTTAATCAAATAAGAAAAATTGTTTAGGCTTGTACTTGAAGGTTCAAGTCATTCTTAAGTCTTCTGCTTGAGGGCCTGGCTAAACAGGTGAATACAAAACTATATATATAAACGGATCTATAATTCTTGTGTGGTTACTTTCACTTTAGTAAAACTGTTTTTTCTGGCCTAGGTTCATTGAAACTTTTTAGAGCTTTGCCATGAGAGAACTTTTTGCTGTTTTCCAAAAAAATGAGCGCACCCACATGAGGAATATACATGTAATAGCAGTGGTCAGTTGCAGACTAGGCCCCTGTTCTGTGCATAATCCTTTAATTCCCTTTTTCTGACTATGCAGAGAGAAGTTCTAATACAGTCTTTCATTGACTTTTAATACTGATTTGAAAATATTTTCTGCTGTTCTCTCCTTTATGTGACCAAAATGACATAACCAATCCTATGTCTATACCCAAAGAATGGAGGAGGTCTGTTCCATCTTCCAGGAGAGTCTCTCAAAAACTGTAGTTATGGGAACTCTGAGCTGATTTCCTCAAATATGCAGGGTCCTGCATTGCCAGATGAAAGGATTTTGCATACCAGCTGAGATTTTTTATTTATTTTTTTAATATTTTTTTTAATGAAGCATCCTCTACCAGAGCAGGGTCAATCATCTTAAATTTTGCAAGCTCAACAATACGTACTGTCCACACCAATCAAAATTCTTGCCATTCCCCTCCAGGACAGAAGTTTCAGTATCATTTCACTAGATGTTTAATTGGTCATTCTGATACTAGATAAGAAATATCAAAGTATTCTTTCCAAGCCCTTTTCTCCCTTTTGTAGGTGTGCTCCCTTCCTCTTTCTTTTTATGCTTAATTTCAGTCTTGGTTATATCAGTTTACAGTTTGAAGCCTTATTATTGCCAGAACAGAAAAAAAAAAAAAAAAATCATTTTCAAAATGAGTACTTAAATGGAGTTAAGGAGGACTATTGCTGTTGGAAAAGTGTCTTGAGGAACTCTCAACAGAAGTAAAACTTTTAGCTTCTGTGGTTCGTGTTTCATAGTATAACGATGTATTTCATATCCTAAGGTCTCTTTGTATAATCTGTAATTTTTCTTCTCATAAATCAGTCAAGAAACTTATTTTATGCCTGCATTGATAAAAAGTAATATATATATATAATACATCTTATATATTATAAGATATATATCTTTCATTCTTAGGTATCTAAAATTAAAGAAAATAGGTTTTCTATTGATATGTGTCATTTATATTTATTGAAAAGGAAAAAAGGATTTTTTCAAAAATAAACTAATTTTTCACCAATCAAAGTGTGATATACGTGCAATTAAGTGAACTTCCCGATAGCATAAATTCATTATATAGGTATTAATCATGCATATGTCTTCTCTGAGTCTTTAGGTTGTATATTGAAGGGTATGTTCTCTTTAGGTATATAGAAACCAAACAGAAAGTAAATCTGGCAAATGCCATAAATTAGCTTACTGCTAATGAAGTTTTAAAGAATGACCTAAAAATATAAACAATAGACTGATATCCAAATTACTCAGAGAACGAGAAAATTTATTTGGTAATTCCGTGTAAAATAATTAGCAGGTCTGCAGTTTTACAGGCACGATTCATTTTCGTATTTATGGTTATTCTCTTTCCCTGTACCACCAGCTACTGCTTGCACATCTCTACCATTGTTGCAGCCCTCACCTTAATCCCACTGACTTATTTCACTTTTCTGTCAGAAAATTAACTGCAAAAGCTATAAAAAGCATGCTTTTGGAAGGAATTTACAAACACGAGAAGGGCAAAAAAACGAATAAGGCTGCCTAAACTAGAAGTTGTGGTAGAGGAAGGAGTAGAAGATTAGGAGGGAACAGTAGTACAAGAACTGTTTTTCACTGTTGGGGGACAGTTAAATCAGCCGAGCTATTCCTTAGACCTTCATAAATGCATATTGGTAAATCTCAACCGTGTTTTGTTTTGTTTTGTTTTGTTGGGTTTTTTTGTGTGTATGTTTTTTTTTAGCATTTAATGATCTTGATTTTCAGCTGTTAAATTGTATTAAAAGCATATTTAGTATTTTCCTGTTTTCTTAACTTTACCTTTCCATTAAATCTTCATTACAGTCACACAGATAGAGATGTGCTTTAACTGTGGATGAGTGATCTGCACTATTGTGATGTTATGGTAGAAAAATTTTGTGGTAAAAATATTAAATAGTATAATTGCTGTAGTGTTGGTGCAATTGGAGCACTCACACTGGAATGGCAGAAAAGTTATTTTGTTATGGACAACCCCAACAAACGTACAGTTACGTCTCCCTACTGTGTCTGCCAGTCCTTCAATAGTAGGATATAATAGCATCTTTTAGGAAAGATGGAAGCCTTCAGCTTCTCATAGGAAGTTGTGGGAGAATAATATCCTTGATTTTTTTTTGTAGAAATTACATCCTTATTGGCATTCGGGACATGAAAATGAGGGACATTCTTGTAAGAACCTGAGAGTCCTTATGTTTCATGATTTGTTGCTGATAATTAACTTTTCTACTTCAGTATGTGTGAAAGTACGTAAAAGTGAAAGTGAAGCTGATGTGGTCAAAGTTTTGTCACTTCTACAAAGATGTTTCAGTCCATTCTTCCAAAAATGAGGACAATAACCTAATGCAGAATAGCAAATTTCTTCCCACTGTTTCCTTGGGAACTTACTTTATTTGATGAATTTGTCATGCTGAATTCAAATACATCATCAGATGCTTTCCTTCCTTAAGGCATGTTTTCTGGGACTTGCATGGCATTGATTCTGTTTACTTTTTTAGATTCAGGTGAGCCTGAAATTAATTGAATAATGTTTTGTGGTTTTTATTTTTTCCTACGCAGTTGATTTCCTTGTCTCCCTTAGAGTGCTTTGAACAGAAAACTGGAGAAGTTACTTGTAGAAAATTATGTTTTCTTGTCTGTGGCATACCTACTGTTGTAGCTTTGCTTTTTGAGCAGTATGCTACTGAGAGATCTTACTATCCCATTTTTCGTATCTGCATAGTTCATTTCAGTTTGTCTCTCTCCCATTTAATTTTTCAGTCTGAGATGCTTTCTAGAATTAAGCTGGTGTTGAGCACTGTTACTTTTCTTCTTTCATCCTCTTCTTCCTGCCTCTCTCCATTTCACTATATTGTCCGCTGCTTGGACTGATTTAAGATTTTAAATATATGGTACTACAAATTTTAAGTATTTTCATTGTTTTAATTCTGCTGAAGGTTTTATTTGTTTGTTTTTAACGGCACGACATTTTAAAACCTGATTTATTTCATATTGATTGCTTGGAAAATATGCCAGAAATGAAACTCATGTGGTCTTTTCTTTTCAAGCTTTAAGCAGTTCTAACTAGTAAAACAAGAAAAAAATCCCTAATGCAAAATGAACCATATTATGCCCTCTAACTCACCCTCTACGGAATAGTCTAGGGTTACATGAACTTTTTGTGGGCCCATCAATAAAACTGCATTTTTGTCATGGCTGTCATAAGAGTTATGGATTTCATGATTTTCATGTTCTTTAAAAAAATATCCATGACTTTTGACATTGTGGGTTTTTGCATGTGTGTGGGAGGATGTGATGGTAAACAATTTGAACCATTTTCAGTGAGAACTTTCCGAGCTGCCAAGTTCAGCTTTGAGCTCCATGGGAAGCAAGTGGAGAAAAGGAGCTCAGCAGCAGTTCTGCAATGACACACAGGATTAGGCATGTGAACTCTTAGTGAGAACTTTTCGTTCTTCCAGAGGTAGCTATGCTTCCACTTCCTCAGGAGGGTGCTTTTTTAATACTGTTTTGTTTGTTTGATTTTTGATTGTTATTTAATACTGTTACTTAGAAAGTGCTATACAATAGCAATTCCTGTTTCCCATAAGGTTGCAGTTCTCAGACCAAACTCTATTCAATTTTTGCTTGTCTTATTTGTTTATTTGTTTGTTTATTTTGGTGGAGTTGAGGACTTGAATTTGTTGGTTTAAGAAATAATGGTATGTGGCACGTTGCATTGCATTTCTATAATCTTTAACCTTCTAGTCTACCTGATGATCTTAGATTTTAAAAACTATGGAAAGAATTCTTACATATGGTTGTTGATTATAAACACTTGAATCAATTTCAATACATGCTCTTTTCTGTTCTGCTTTGAAAATACGATAAATTAAAATATCAGAAACAGTCAGTTTGTGGATTTTGTGGTTCCTGAATTTGGCTGGAACTGAGTTTGCAAATAACTTTAAGGACATAAATTAAAATTGCATTGGATTAAATAATAGTTTAGAAATTTAATCTGTTTTTACCTTAAATCCCTCCATCCTTCCCACTTGTCTATATACATGTGCCAGTGCATCATAATTTGAAACCTAACAGATTTTTGGATGGCAGACTAGCTTTCAAAATCACTCAAAAATAATATTCAACTAAGCTTTGTATTACAGATTTGTCTCAAAGAGAGAGATTTACATCCATGTATGAAATGTTTGCTCTTAATACTCTGTGGCACTTTGTAATCTTTGTCTCAAATAGCCTATCTTACAGACTGAAAAGAGATGCAAAACCTCTATGGTTAAACTGGTTACCAGGAACTATTTTAAACGATGCATGCTTTCTCTTTAGTGAAGAAAGAGGGCTTAGGTTTTTGTTTGGTTTGGTTTTCTGTATGTCTAGATGGACTGAATTCTGCAAATGTGTCACACAATAGTGTGACAGACAGCTTGGGCCAGACAAGGTTCCACTTTCAAGGAAGAGCACTGCCTTTGAGTTTTAGTTATGAAAGTCCATCTTTTTCTGTTCATTTTATTAAATTAATTGGTAACTTTGTGTCATTATAACAGACACAGTTAACATAAGGAGCTGTATTGTATTACTACTGTCAGAAAAATGCAAGATCTTCCAATACTAGTGACTTCTAATAAAGGGGAATGAAATAATTTTTTGTTCTTAGTTTCATAAAGGTCGGAAAGCATATGAGGTTATGTAATCTGACTTCTTTCATACCACACGTTCACTGTCACAGTTACCCGTACTGAAATCAATAATTTCATGTTTTAGTCATGTTAACAACTGTTACCTACCAGTGAAAGTATTGTATATACATAAAGTATATACAAACATAGTATAGTAGAAAAAATATTAAGATTTGCCCAAATTAACTTGCAGTCTATAGCAAGAATGTGAACTCCCAACATCTCATGTCAGCTGGACCTGAGGAGGAACTCTCTTGTGATACCCAGTTAGATATTTTTAGTCTTTATCTCAAGATTTGTCATAGCATCATCAAGGTTGGCAAAGACCTTCAGGATCATCAAGTCCAACAATTAACCTGACCTATCAAGTCCCATCACTAATGCATGTCCCTTAGTGCAACATCCATACCTCTCTTAAATAATTCCAGGGTGGGGAAGTCCAGCACTTCCCTGGGCAGCCTGTTATAATGCTTGACCACCCTCTGTATGAAGAAATTATTTCTGATATTCGATCTAAACCACCCTTGGCTCATCTTGAGGCCATTTCCTTATTTCCTGTTACTTGTCACTTGAGAAAAGAGACCAACAACCTCTTTGCTGCAGCCTTGTCTCAGGTAGTTGTAGAGGGGGGTGATGTCTCCCTCAGCCTCCTTTTCTACATCCTAAACAGCCCCAGTTCCCTCAGCTGCTCCTCATAAGTCTAGTTTTCTAGTCCCTTCACCAGCTTCATTGTTCTCTGCACACACTCAAGCAGCTCCATATAGAAAGGATGCTTTTTTATACTACCTGAGGTGGAGCCCATCCGTCACCATTTTTTTTTCAGTCAGTTAAGAAAGGCCTCTAACAAATTGTGTATAATCAGGATAAAAATATTTATTGTCCTTGTTTGTGTAGTATCTTATTTGATTATCATTGCTGTCTTAATTCAGAATGGCTAATGGCATGAGCATGTTAGAACTGCAACCCTTATGCTTCTCACCATGGATGGTAATGTGTGCACATGAGAATGGAGATCCATTTGTTTGTTAATGAGTTGTTAAAATAGCTCAAAGGCAAATGTTATATTCTTAAGATAGCACAGTTTCTGTGTATTCTTATGTCATGTGGGAAGTGATTTTAATAAATATACACTTACTGCCAGGAAGCTCTTGGGTAAACAAAGTCATATTCTATTTGCTCACAGAGGCACATTAAAGAATCTATTGACTAGGTATGAAAGGGAACTTCCAATGCACTCAGAGCAGGTCCCTGCAAGTACCGAGTTACACAATCCCTATCATGAATTTAAGAAGCTTTTGTTGGTTTTGTTGTGGTTTTTTGTTTGTTTGTTGTTTTTTTTTTTTATTAATTTAGATAGGTTCCAACACATACATCCATTTTCTCTGTTATATTTGGATAGTTTTCTTTTTGTCAGATTTTTAGTTAGGCTTTTTCAAAGTTTTTCATCTAGAAATATGATAGATGGCTACATTCCCTTTCCCAAGCAAACAAGCTGTTTACAAAGCTGTCTTCTGTTCTGCTGCTTGTCTCATCTTTATTGGGCCTGCTTCTCAAAATACCTCCTTTGCTGTAGGGCTGCCTAGAAGCCTACCATTTCCTTCAGAATATCTGAAAAATAAAATAGATATATTCCATTCTTAGTCCATAGTTTGTGAGTGACATCAGTGAATTAGAGGAGATACAAGAACGTCTTAAAAAACAGAGGCAGACATATTTTCTTCTTAATTTTCTACTAATATGTTTGTGATTATTTGTTTCTTTGTTTTTCTAATACAGTGACTTTTTGTTTCTGTAAAGTTTAACATTCCACTTTGAGTTCTGCTTAGACACAGGAATATTTCTGCCATTCACTATGTCAGATTCATACAGAGGATAAAGAGTTCTATCTGTTTATTAAGATTATATGTCTCTAAAAAAAAGTCTACTGTGCATTCATAAAATGTTTAGTTCGGGAATAATGACTAATGATTTAATATAAATAAATAAATAAATTTTACTAGCAGTCATCGTTATAAAGAAAAATATTTTTCACATATCCTTCACAGATTACAGAGTCTTTGGGAAGGCTGGAAGAGTGTACTTCCTCGTTGGTCTGCATGACTCTGGCATTAGCTCAAGTAGGCAGGGGGTTTATTAAATTTGCCCAAATATTTGAGCTCAAATATTCTAAAACAGCTTTGTAAAGTATAGCAGTTCCAAGGGATTTTCATCATATTTTCTCTCCAGTTCTTTGAGGAAACTATCCAAAACTACAACATCAGAGTAGACTGTGATGTCTTCGTGAATAAACGAGTAAGTGGTGCCTGATTCTATCACCTCCATACTAGTGATTGTTCAAAGAGAACAGTATGTGACAAAGACATCAGTCAAAAATCTACTATTTACATGTTTCATCTTTACACAAAGGTCTGTGTTATGATTTATGAATCTTAGTTAAGTTTGGGCACTATAGATTTTGAATGCTTGGCAAGAAAAGGTGTTTATTTTGGCTAAGAGTATGGAAACATATGAAACTTTCCTTTTTCCCATCGTATAAACCAGAAATAGAAAAAAGTAGCATGGGTATTTGGAGCAATTAGATCATCTAGTCTGATCGTCTGTATTTCATGGTTTGTCCAACTTACCCATATTGTAAGTCCAGTAATTTGTGTTTTGTCAAGACAGAATTCGTGTTCAGTTGTAGAATACTTTTTGGAGAACCGTCTAGTCTTCATGTGAAAAAACAAAATGTGGAGAACATACTTCTTCTAGTGATTAGTTCTATCTCCTGTGAAACATTTGTGCCAAATTTGATACCAGCAAATATATATTTTTTTCTTTACTCTGGAAGGTCCTTCTCAATTCTCAATTTGTAGACTTAAACTGCTTGTCTTCTCAAATTTTTGACTGATTTTTTGGAAAAACGGGAAGGGCAGGCAGTTTTTCATTCTTTATTCAAGGTGTTTTTTCCAATAGCTGAGCAGTTTTTTGGCCTACTTAAAAAAAAATACGCTCATTAGAGAAGACCTGTTTTCCATGAACTTCTTTAATAACTGGAATTTTGATACCCTGTTATTTATAAAACTTTTTTTTTTTTTTTTTCATTTTTTCTTGTAATCAGTAGATTGTTAATATCAACAAAACTGCTAATTGGTATAAAAAATAAACCTGAACAATTCTAAATTTGCTTTGCAAACATGGTATTGTCAGTCTTCTGATATTCCTGTGGCAAACTGAAAGATGAGGAGACAGACACTCTAGCAGCTAAGCCTTTTAGAAATCTGAATAGAAGTTGACAGAATAAAATGTGCTTACTGTTTTTCTAAATGATGTCTAATGACTTCTATTACTGCTGATGTCCTGAACCATACTGCAGCATTTTTCTGTGGTATAACACTGTGACTTTGTTTTCTGATTTTTTGTTTGTTTTGTTTTGTTTTGTTTTCCAAAGGGGGAGAAAATAGATACCTATTTTGTCTTTCTCATTGTTATATGTTGCACTTTTCAATTTTAGTTGCTGGCTTTGCCTGTGAACTCAGTCAGCCTTTCTACCAGTTGTCCTTTTTCTGTATTGCAGCAATTGTGACTTTGGGCCAGCTAAATTGCTGTCCTTAAGGACTGTTGGTTTCGATCACAATTTCTTTGCATTTTAGTGATTGCAATTTTGTAAAAATTTTACAATCTTCCCGTGCATTTATAGTAGTGTTAGAATATTAGCTCAAATGTCATACTCTTTACATATTCTTGTGAGCCAGTTTGCTCTTTCTTCTATTTTCTTTTTAGTTTGTATTTGGTGGTCTCTAAGCAATCAGTCATAATTCAGTAACTGAGTAAGCTTCATCGCTTATAGTGAAGTCCAAAATACTTTGCATCGCATGCGGTATCTGTGATGCTAGGTCATATTATATTCCTTAAACTCTTAAACTTTGCTTTCATTGAAGATTTCTGTTTTTTCTCTTTATGTCTTGTTAACAGGTAATTTTTAAGTGCTATTTTTTTCCTTTTTCTTTCTTCTTTTTTTTTTGAGAAGACATTTATAAGTATTCTTTTTTGTCAGGATATCCCTGTTGTACTAGCTATCAGACTGTTCTGCATGTCTAAAGATTTCTTCAGTTCCAGAAGTATTTAAAACTGTTTACACCCTCTTAAACCTTCTTAACTAGAATTCTGGTTGTTAACTTCCACCCACAGTTTTCAACACTCCAATCGTGCATATTGACTCAGTAGGTTTCGGTAATGTCAATTATATCAGTTAGCCAATTGTACCAATTTGTGTTGTCTCACTAAGTCCTTGGAATGTGGGATCATTTCATTACATGAAATTCATGTAATCTAAAGACTGAAGGGGTATGTTAGACAGTTAGTCTGTCATCATTGGAGGATTATATTGCTTCTTTTCTAAAATTATGTTGAGGACAAAAAGTTCATAGTAATGGTACTTCTATCACTTAATTAAAAATATGTTATCTTGCAATAAAAAAAATCCTTTTTGTGTGTGTTTTTTTCAGTAGGTACTAGCAGACTTCTTGGTCAAACAGAAACTGTTTCAGCACTATAGTGGCCTATTTATATATCTGTGCCCTACTCTTCTTTTAGATTGATATACCCTTCCATAAAATCTAGATTATATAGATTCTACCAAACAGGAATCTTTTTTAAATCCCGATATTTTTTCTAGTTCTACAAAGAACTCTTCCATAAGTGAACTTGCATGCCTTAGCCACCATCTTCTCCATTAGGTTCGCAAACTGTGTATTTAATTGAATCTCTCACTGTTCATCCATAATTCTTCTGTAACTCTTTACATGTCATCAGACTCCTAAAGGGTAAGAAGTGGTTTGTGTACCTGTCAGCAATACCACTTAATTAAAAAGTCAGGGTTATAGTGTTGGGTTTGTTTTTGTTTTTGTTTTTAATCCCTATGTGTACGTGGATAAAAGCTGTTTCATTTACACATCTTCAGAATGTTTTTTCCTCTCCTTTTTCCCTGCAGTCAAATAATTTCTTAGTTGTTGATCCAAATTGTTTCTATGTATCTACAATACCTAAACTATTAAAATTTTTATTAACAATTATTATAGATTAATCATGAGTGCATCAGTGCAAATCCTTGGCATCTTGTAATGAAAAGTTACATAGCTGCTTATTATCCGTTTCTCTCCTTTGGTGCTAGGAATCAGGCTTGCTTAAAATTGGCAGTTTGTATGAATAGTTTATCACTAGCTTAAACTCTACCCTGGCACTCAGTTTAAAAACAAAACAAATAAACAAAAACGCAAACAAAACAAACAAACTAAAAGTGTACATCTGCAATAATAAAAGTTCTAAAAATGTTTACAAAAAATCACAAAAATAAAATACTTATTGAGCTTGAATGGAAGTAGATAATTATTTACATTTTTTATTGTAACAGTTGTTTCTACATGTAGTGTGTATAGTTTGCCTTTTGGTGGAGACCTAGAATGCTCTGTGCAAATATTCTGGTGGAAGGTAAAAGCTGCTGACTCATTGAATTAAAGAGGCTAGGCTTTGGCTTATAGGGTAAGAGGAGAGGCTTGTTAAGACTGAAACAGGAGACAGACAAAACAGTGTCCAAGTCTTAGAACTTCTTATGAAATATATAAACATGTACCACAGAATGGAGGTGGCAGAAGGAGTTTGGAGGTATCTCAAGGAAATGAAGTTATAAGGAAAGGATGCATTTTAATGAAAGCTCACTATGTGTGCTGGAAATGTCTTTTATATGCCCCCCCAAGCAGATGAAAGGGTGCTTTTTTCCGTTCATGAATTGAGACCAAAACATAACATCACTACTGCACTGGAGACTCCTATGGGACAGGTGTGGTCAGAAAGACTGCTAACACTGTCTGAAGGGAGTCAGTCCGAGTGAGCAATGCTTTGAGACAGTTAACATTCACTGTTCTGTAACAAGCCTGTACACACACTTCCAGACCAGTTTTTATAAAGCTTACTTAAACAGTGAACACAGTGAACATAATGTTTTTTTATATTTTCCCTCTTCATTTAAAAAAAAAAAAAAAAAAGGAATTTTAGGTTTGCTCTGTTTTAAGTGCCATGAAGTTCTTTGTATGTTATTCTAGTCTATCTCTATTGAAAGATAGCATGAAAAAGTATGTGATACTGAATTGATATAACACTGTTATGAGAAGGAACATGGACAATTCCGAAGTTACCGATTACTAGTAACTACTTGTAGTCGGTACTTAAGTACTAACTGTCCTTAAGGAGTAACTACTACAAGTATTAGTTTAATCACCAAAGAAGGCTAAAAGCATATTTGTTCTAGGACCAAGAAAGTATTTTAGAAGTGAGGGTAGGTTGTCAAGCACAGTGAGGTATATGTCTCTAATATAATACTGTTTTACGTTATTTATTCTGTGGGAGAATAAAATAACAGCTTAATGTTACTTATTTGCATGTTATGTCTTTAATCCTCCAGTCATACAGTATTTATTACCTATTTTAAAAATTAGCATAAATATTAAATATAGAAAAGATAAGCTAGTTTTGTATCAAGTACAAGGACAGGCATGTCTTCAATATAGATTCTTAAAATACTTGCACTGAGTTTAATTGGCTAAATTATAATGCTCTCTTAAGCCTATTAGTGTTTTTGAAAGAAATGCACAAAATAATCAAGTATAATAATTTTTTTTTGTAATTAAACTATTTCAGCTACACATTATTATTCTTTTCTATTGGAGAATAAAAGAATTGCTGAATAGGACATAAATGCATCACTGAGATCTACTTACTTCGTAAGAAAAATGGTAGCTGTCAGGAAATTATGTATTTTGGGGTATAGAGTAAGGGACCACAGAACGGTTTAGGGGACACCTAGAGCAGGTTGCTCTGGTAGCTTTCAGAGTTCTCCAAAAAGGGAGACTCCACAGACTCTCTGGTCAGCTTGTCCCAGTGCTCCAACACCAGCAAAATAAAAAAGTGCTTCCTGAAGTTCAGAGGGAACCTTTTGTGTTCCAATTTGTGGCCATTGCCTCTTGCCCTCACACTGGGCACCACTGAAAATGGTATGGCTCCATTCTCCCTTCAGGTATTTGTATGCTTAGGCAGGCCTTTTGGCAATATTCATACTTTGTTCTGGTTTTTCTTTCCTGATATTTAAAAATTATATGAATTTATGCATGAAGCAGGTACAAGGAATAAAAAATACTGAAAATCAAACTTGCACAAAGTTCCCTATCCTAAGAGAAAAGCTTTCACAGAAGTTTCATTGAGAAAATACCTAATTTTGAAGATCATTCCTATAAACAACACAGTTGGCACAGAATAATACTGAATTTTATTTTCCTGGCAAAATCTGTTTTCAGAGGTTCAAAATGCTTTTAAGTTATGTCATTGTTTCTTAAGTCCTAAAATCAGACTGTTCAATTTTAAACCATTTTACTTCCCTTGCCCATTCAAACACTGTTAGAAACGTTAAAACAATACTAACTTATAATGCAGTTTGATACTAGACATACTTCTGAGTTTGATTTATTTTTATATTTTATTTTTAATGTTGATAAAAAGACTCACCATTACATCCAGCAAGTGACTGTTTTTTATTGACTCCAGCATTTCACTACTAACTTGTACAGTGATGGTGTAGCTTCATAGCTAAAAATTACTTTTTTTTATATGTACCCAGGGTATCTTTTTTAAAATACAGTGAACAACAGAACAGCAAATGTTTTCTTCTATTTTTTTCTGTACTAAAAAAAAAAAAAGTAGATATGTAATAGTAGTTTAATTTAGTTTTTGTTTGCAGGTTTAGGAAAAGAGTGAAAAAGAAACACTTGTTTCTGTTATCATGCTTTTTGAATTAGTCATCAACAAATATGGAGTAACTGTTGTAAGTAATACTGCTACTTAAGGTAAATAATAATAATAATAATAAACTCCACCCAAATTAAGCCCTGAAAGATGAGTCAAAATGAAGTCAAATGCACATGTAGCAATATTCTTATAAATTTTTTTGAATCTGTTCTCTATGCGTATTTAAAACTCAGACTGTTCAGTTAGGAAGTACTGCTTAATGAATTACTAGCTCTTCTCCTTAATTTCCCTCTGCCCATCATTTAATATGTAAACATTTGCAACTTTTAAGCATACACTAAAGAGCATATATGACCTCTCCTTTTCTTTTGTCCACTAGACTAATTTAATATAGAGTTGTTAATAACCTCTCTTACAATTATTAGTTTCACGAGTAATGAGGTTAATCTGATGACTGAATTTCTCAACATACCAAGTACGCCTCCACCCCTAGCTTTCTTAGGGGCTCAGAAAAATATGCTGAAGGAAATCAGGAAATATTTTGAAGGTAGAATATCTTTCAGCAAGGATGCTGGCTGGAGCCATGCACCATCTCTGCCCTTATTGCATGGGCATGACGTTTCCTCTGCTCCAGAATTCCGATTCTGGGACATGGATCTGATGAGATCAGAGTGTATATAGCAGAATATGAGGGAGTAAATAAAGAAAGAGTACCCTCTATTCAGGTTGGACTGGGCTTAAGCAAAGTATGTTGCACATGGGAAGAATGGGTAGAGTAGCTCACCAAGACTGGAAAAAAGGTGAGAACTTAGATTTCCTCTCCCCCTGTACTATTAGGTATTGAGATGGTGTGTATGATAGCAGTTATAGTTTCAAACCAATAATCATTGTTTACCGGTTTTGCTATTTAATTACTGCTTGTGATTGCATGTCAAAATTACCATAGTTCAAACCTGTTTCTTGTGGTTCAAATGAGGAGTGGCTCAAGAAGCTCTGGGTACTGCAACTACTCTGAAAAAATAGATTAATTTTTAATCAGCATAATACTCTACTGTGCAGATTTCTTTTTCAAAATTATGTTTTTTCTCAACTAGAATACTTTTATAGTAGTCATAAAGCCATTACTTGCCTGCATAAATCAGTTTGTTTTGCACTGCTATAGAAAGCATGATTGCCAGTTACCCCAGAAGTACTATCTCTATTCAGTTAATATTCCACTATAGAGGTTTATTTGGTATGGGCTTACTTTTGCACTAAATTTGGTCCCCATAATATTCTCACTTATGTGATGTATGTTTGAAATATGTTTGTGTTTTTTTTTCCCTTTTTATAGTCAACTCTAGAAACATATCTTTTTATGTATATTCACATATAAAGACATTTGGCAAAAATATACTGGAAAGAAAAAAAAACTACTTTTTGTATGTATATTTACAGTTACGTGTAAAGCTCCAATATGTAGTTCATGCTTATTTTTAACAATAAATCTGTAAATTGCATTTCTTCATTTGTTGTAGCTGGATGATAGCTTTCATTGGTTCAGTGGTTCTATCACAATGATTTGAAAAATAAAGTCTAAATAGTTCTGCAGATCTTGAAGTGTTTATCAGAGTTGCTATAAAGAATGTATATTCTCCATTAGTTTTGATAGTCTTGATGATTATTGACAGTGAGAGTATCTGGATGCTACCAAATGTGGCTGGATTGATGTAATTTCAGGTGGGATTCTGTGTTAGCATAGAAGAGATAAAATTTTTGCTATTCTACTTGTAAGCTGTGGGCAAACAAAAGTGGACATTATGTTTAAATATATACAGAGTATAGATGTAACAGACGAATGATAACCACCACATCAGAAGTTTGTCTTTAGAAAGCAATGCAATCTCCTTTCTTCTTTTGTACTATTTTGACAAGTCCTAGTAGAGAACGACAGTGGGGAAAGAAAAAAAGAAGATCAAGATAGATGGACATCTGTTTACCCATGGTTATCTGTTGGGGTTTTGTAGATCTTTTGGCAGAGGATGAGTAACACAGGAGGCTTTTGAGGAAGAAGTGCTAGTCTGTCTGGATTTTATCAGGAATTTCAACCCAGACAGAAAAGGCAGTAAAAGAGAAAGCAAAATAATATTTAGGGGAGGAGCAGACAAGTTTATGTTCAGAGCTAGATATAGCTCTGATATATTACAGGAAATCTGTGAGAAAAGGGTTAACTGTATCATTTTATAACATAGAAAATACATGAAAGGCAGTTGCCTGGTCATTTTACTTGTCTGTAGTAAGCCCAAATTTTCATATTCCTGGTACATATATGGTCTGATTGGTGTCAAACACTGCAGTGTAGGGTTGACCTCTCCTTGTACAAACGTAGTAAGCAGTGAACATGTGCTGTTACCATATTTAATGTATGGGAACTGAAAAACTACCAGGTGGCATTTTGAGCTAGTAGTTTGTATCACCTGTACCCAAGTCAGTCTCTTTTATGTTTCTGTAATACTAATTGTATGTTCTTGGGAAGACGAACACAAAGAACTGACAGTGTTTCTTACTTCTTACATTGTCTACCATAACATAAACAAAGATAAGATTGTAATAAACACTTCTGCTAAATTTTAGTTTGCAATCAATATATATCTTTCAAATATAATATTTGTATATATATCTAACTTGAAGGTATCAGTCCGCTTCAAAAGCTGGAAATTCTGTTAATTCAGAAATACAAGTGTTCTCAATTTTCTGTTCTAAGGAGGCATCCCTGAAACTCAGGTTAAAAATAAAAATTCAAAGTCAAATATACCCTCTTGTCTTTGCTTTTCTGAATGCTCTAGAATATATTTCTCAAGATCTATAAATCTAGGCTGTATTTCTGCAGCAAATTATATATAAATATATATATAAAATATATATTTTCAGTGAACCTGAAGAGTCTTACTGTATACTATTAGAGCTGTGAGATGTAGTTAATATTTATACTTCTTTCCAGATGTATTCTCTGATTTGTTTGCTCTTTCGATAGATGTGATACTTTATTTTAGTGAGATTTATGCCATCTGTTCCTGATTTTGTCCTTACAGACTGCCTTTATTTGCTAGAGAAGCTTACTTCTTACCTTTTTAGTGTTCTCTGTTAGTATCTTCTAGATAAAGGATTCAATACTGAATTTTCTAAACTGCAGAAAAATGCAGAAGTAATCAGTAGACTGCTTCTTCCTCTGATACTATACTTTGTGAAAAGTAGCTAAGAAGTAATATTTAAAAATCCCACTGTAACATGTATTTATTAATTTCGTCGTAGCTTCTAAAGCAGTTTTACTGCTTTCTCCAGAATGTTAGGGACGTTACTTGCATTTCTCATGGGGTTCTGGTATATCTGCTTAGTGTCAGGGGTGGGTGGTAAGGGCAGATGTGAATCCTGGCAAGAGAAATCCATGGCTCTACTTTACTAGAACTCATTACTGATTCTGCTTTTTTCACTCTTCCGCATACTTTAAATTAGATGTGGAAAAAAATAGTTCTTAATGAAATGACACTTCTTTTTAACCTTTAATGTATTTTTTTTTTGCAAAGGAATTGATAATATAAATAATATAAACAATGTGTGCTCTTCAGTATCACATATACCAATCATAAATGTTAAATGAATGCCTTTCCCTTTTTTATTGTAAAATATACCACAAAATAAATTAAGCAATAATTTGGAAGTACAAAATTGCACCATTCTTTATAATTAGTGCTTAATCTTATTGCAAGTAAGATAAAGAGAGTATACAAAAGACAGTGTTTGGCAACAGTTTGCATAAGCGTGAATTGTTAAAAAGGGATAGTGGGATAGCACCCTGAAAAGAAAAATGATTTGTTTTAAAGAAGAAAGAAAAAGAAAGAAAGAAAGAAAGAAAAACGGAAAAAACTGTTGAAAGAGCAACTGCTGGAAAACCAATGAACCACAAGACAAAACTGTTGTCAAACACATAAACACTCAACTATGATGAATAACCAAGTTAAGTATCAAGCACTTTTTGTAATCGACAGAAATGCTGAAACTAGACTGACTCAACATTTCATTTTCAAATGTTTTTTTAGGCTCTTAAATACTGATGTCAAAGATGTTCTGGTTGATGTTGTTTTTCTTATCTAGTAACACACTGAGACAGAAAAGTTGGGCAGATTTTAACAGTTGTGCTCACACAGAAGAGAGACAGTACTAAGACCAGACGATCAGTGTGACTTGTAAGGAAGACAGGATAGCTCTGAATCCAAGCCGCACAAAGCTGATGTTAAGCACCTAGAGAAAGAGTGTATGAAAGTAGCTGGCTAACAGCCAGCCTAGGACAGGTTTCACTATCAGCAAGAAATACATTTCTGAGGAAAGAAAGCCTGCAAAGTAACTTGTGAATAAACTTTTTAAAAATAAACAATTAAAAAAAAAATGGAAGCAACCACATAAAAGATGGATTTATGTAGCTATGGGACATAAACACATCAGCGCAGCAGCTTCCATATAAATGTGCAGTTCAATTTTTCTTTACTTTCTGTATACACTTTTTACATGTAACATACTTCAAAAATGTTCTTAACATGGAATTAATAGTTTCATGTTCGTATAGTTTTAGGGATACTGTTATCATCTTATGCATACCAGAGTCCAGTAAGCAAATGCTGTTTTTTTAAGGGCTTATAATTTTATGCAGTTAAAAAAAAATAATGACTTATCAGGTTTTAACTTGGACATTTACTACTATAAGTGTTTTCTATTAGAGAAAATGCTTTACATTATCTGTTGCAAGCAGTACTGGCTGTTACACAAATTCCTCACTGAGCAAGATTATGAAGTAAAGAAATTATTTGGAAGGTGATGTGTTACAAGAAAGTTCCTGTATGTATTGCTTGCTTTGTCGCTGAAGTTTTGTTTAACAGCTTGGATTTACTAATTGTGAAATTTCCTGCAATATAAATCTCAGTAATATAAATCAATATTTATCTTTCTTTTCTATGTTTTGTTCTTTTGAGACTTACTTTAAACAAAATGTGCTATGGTTCATGACTGTTTGGTCATTTCTGAGAATAGATATGCAAGTGAGATTATTATTTTTTATGGCATTTAGAAAATATATATAATATTTTACTGGTGAAACAATTATAGGCTTTTGTTTATTAACACAGTACTTCAGAATACCATGAGCACCATTTTCCCCACCTAATTTATATGAAATATGAACACCAGCTTTGTTTTGGAAGTCAGAATTTAAAGGATGTGATGGGTGTAAATCATCAACTCATTTAAGAGTATGTTTTGAAAGGCTATGAAATACTCATATTTCATATTTTTTCATATTTTCATATGAAAATTAAACAGGTGCTCCTAGAGTACTAGACTTAAGGATATGTAATACAGTCTTGTTATGGTCTTTGTCTTCCAGTGTGCAGAACCAGCCAGTTGTAGATCATAAATGTTACTTTTTTATTCTTTAAAAATATTAATCACTTGATAATCTCATTAAAATAGCTATCTAACTTTTCTTTACAAAGTACATTTTTTGTTGATTTTTTTCCTTCTTTAAAAGTACCTACAAAAGGATGAGGAAACCTCAAAAGGAGACAGTTGGCCATTAGAATTTTGAGAGTATTTGAGTGCTAATCTAAAAATGTGTTTGGAAAGAGCCTATGTATCTTTTGTATCTCTTAGATTCCACTATGGTTAGAAATACAACTGAATGTAATATTAACCAAACACATTTTATATAGCTCAGCATACAAAAAAAAAAAATAATAATAATTAATTAATATGGTGCAACTACAAGATTAATTACTGCTGAGCAGCTATAGTTGACATTTTAATTGCATTTTAAGCTAATACACTTTATTTTGTATTTGTCATTGCTTGAGACTGTATGCAGTTCTGATTGGTCTGTGGATACACCATCACCTTGAAAGATCTGCTCATGTCTGAGAGTATAAATAGCATGATATTTATCAGAGTTTTTAAAGAACAAGAGCAGAAGAGATTCAGGGTGGTAAAAGGAGAGGGGAATCAAAGTATTTCAAATGGATATCAGAAATATTTTCCAAATTATGAAACATAAGGAACTGATTGTTTCAGATGCTTAACCTAAGAGTACAAAAAAAAAGAAAAAAAAAAAAAAAGAAAAAAAAAGGCACTATATATTTTGTAGAAATGAGGAAACAGATAAACTAAATAACCTACTACATCTTATCCATTTTCTTCCTCTAGTTTGGAAAATTGCTTCCACAAATTTTGAAGTATTCTTTTTTAGCTATTCCAAAAATCAGTTGAACATTTGTCATATCATTCTTTACAGTGAAATTTCAGCCAAGACTGTTATGACCAGAATATTAATTTCACAAAAATTTTAAAGGGAACTGTGAATATAGCCACAATGCTGGCTTTAATTAGGTTTGTTTGCATTGTCTGTGGGTTTCATATTACTATTTGGTTCTTCCCATTGACTATCTGTACCCAGATGTTTTTTCTTACACTTTTCAAGACAGATTCTTCTCTCCATATTTTAATTTTTATAAGTCTGTTAATACATTTCTGTTTTCTTACTGGAGATGACAACTATTTAGTGTCTGCAGATTTTATTAATGTGCTGTTTACGGTCTGATACATAATTTAGCCAAGTCAGTTCACCCATCTCTAATAGCTAGTAAAGAAACAGAGGGATGAGCAATCGTAACAAATTCAAAATACAGATTATTACTGAAAGGTATGATTTGTGATACTAAGAGAATGGCAAACTGTGTAAAAAAAAGGGGGGGGAAGAGTAGGTGGGGCGCAAAACCAAATATTTCTGAAGTGATCTGGCCACACAGAACAAGCTTATCTCGTGTGTTGCATCAGTATAACTCCAGCTCAGTCATAATGTGAAATGAAACACTTTTTACATGAATACTATTTAGTCTAAGCATAAATGTAATTCAGTTTGTGGAAGTGCAATGCATCTGTATTAACAGACACACAATGATTTTTAAAAAAAAAAAAAAAAAAAAAAAGGCTTCTGCTAGCAGATGGTGTCCAACAAAGACCACTATTGTTTCAGCATGAGATGCTTCAAATGTTCTGGGCATTTAGCCCAGACATAGTCATTTTCCTATAGTATGTGACCAGGCAATAACAAAAAGAATGAAAATAGAGGTGTCAGTCCATATAAAAATATTTTTATAACTTAATATATCTAACAAGTCAGTGGCAGTGATTAAACCAAGTTAAATTAACAAAACTGATAAGATCATTCATTTTACATTTTCATGTCTGTCCAAACAGTTATTTGGCATTCTACCTTCTAGGGAAAATGAGTTTGGAAAGTTAAGCTACCTGCTGGTACAGTTTAAATGCCCACAGATAACATAACTCAAACTGCCTGGTGCCTGAAAGTGAGTGTTAGGGCAATCAACAGGAACAATAAAAATCTGTTCAAATAGAAAATCCACAAATCCCAAGGATTTGGAGCCTCCCTATGGGTTTTCCACAAATTTTGCTGTTTTCAGCAGAATCTAAGCTTTTATTTTAAAGGTGAACTGCAAAGCTGAAAAGAAAATTGAGTTAATAAAATATTTGCTGAATTCCTTGCTCTCCTTTTGCAGCCTGCTAAATGGGGCCCTCTACCACATACGTTTTAAGTTTTTATTTAAAAAAAAAAAATCCCTTTTGACTATCATCTAATACTTACTGGTTAACTTCAGGAATAAACTACCATTATTCTCGATAGTCTGTTAACTCTGAAATGCGTATTTCTTAAATCCATAATCCTTTTCTTCAAGTCAAGTGATTGCCCTCAACTTTCTTTAGTCTCACTTTCTTTGTCTGCATTTAGGTCTGTAGAATGTGAACTCTTGGCCATACCTTCTGTTTACTGGCATCTTTTTTAAAAAACAAATTAATTGTTTTCTTGGGAAAATGCATGGGTATTACAGATAGAAAATATATTTAGGATAATATTTTGTTACAGATGGATGGCTGTCATTCCTAATTCAAACTATTTTTAAACAGATGAACTCTCTATTCATCATTTAAAAATAGATGAACTGTCACATCTGTTTTGTGAGAATTTGACTTATGGTGACTTAAAGCCATGAGAAAAAGCTTTACATAAAATTTCAACTGACATTCCTTATTTGACAATATTAAATTATCATCATTAGTAGATGAATGAAAATAGGAATTTGATTTTATTGACTAATCAACAAATGAAAACCAGACATCAGAATGCTAACAGTGATAAAGGAAAAGTAACTAATATTCCTCTTAATAGCTATAAATTTTAACGGAATAAAAGATAAATTTCTGTATATTTATTATTTATTGTTTTTATTATGTGTGTGTTTTACGCTAAAAATTAGAGCTGCTATTTAAATACTTATCTTTTGTTTATTTGTTTTGCGTAAAGAAGTATTGTTGAAGACTATGGGACCCCTTTGCTGTGTTCCAGTAACTTTTGTTTATTCTAGCAATGAATAACAGGTGTACTAAAAAAAGTATGACAATCTAAAAAAGAAGAGGCACCCTAGTAAAAAGTATTGACAAACTTGTTATTATACACTGTGTAACTACTCTTTGCTATGATCTCTTGATCTTTTCTTCTTCATTGTATTATTTTTCTTCATTAGTATTGGCTGGCAATAAAAGTTTTCTGCCAGTAGTTTTAGTAAGGAAAAGAAAACTTACAGAATTACATGCAAAGCAAAGTAGAAAAATTCAGGTTTGGAGCCTGTACTTATAATGGAAATAATTAATTGGTTAATTATGCCAATCAGCTCTCTCTGCAGTAAGTAGAATAAAAGATAATGGTGAACATCATAAACCAGATTTGAAACAAGTAATATTCAGTATTATTCAATTACCTGCTTTGCTCTTTAAATTGGAAAAAGTGTTTTAAATTACATCTGGGAGTAAGATGATCATCTGAAGTGGTGCTTTATTACATCATATTATTCAGGTCCAGTTTGAGATCTACGGCAAAAATAAAACATCTTTTCGATTTTATTCGAATTTCTTTAAGACTTTCTTTAGCTCAATTTGAAAATACTTTTAACTCAGTCTAAAGAGATGCCAAAATGTTTTTTCTGGCTCTCATGTGCTCCATGCTTAATTGATGTGCAGATGTGAGATAATAATGTGAGAGGCATTTTGGAGCCATTCTTTCTTCAAGTGAGAGGATAAAGGAAGAGATAAGAGATGGAGCTGCTTCATAAGAATGTGAAATCCATCTGGTGTAAGGAGCAGATCAGCTCGATTATTCTACTGTAAAATAACCTAGAGCTCAGGTTGTGCTTCTTACTTAAGAATAAAGATTTTTCCTGTGAAATACTTTTTATTCATTTATAACTCTCAGTTAATGAACCTTACTTTTTGTTTTTCACGTCATAGATTTTAATAGTTGCTATAGGAACAATCACTTTAATTTAATTACTTCAATTTAATAAATGGGGGAGATTTTCTGACTGTGACTGCATCAGTGTAATTAATTCTATTGTCCAGGCATTCACTGGATAACTCTGCATCAGCTGTGGCATTAACTGTCACATGTTAACTGCTCAATGGAAGAACTCCACAGGCGCTAATACTGAGTCCTAATACTGGGTCAGGTACTGATTGTGTTTGAAAACACACCTAGTGTCTATTAAATTCCTTCCTTATTTTACCATCCATGCATTACATAATTAGAATTTTTTTGTTTGTTTTAACTTTACATATCCCACAGCTGTTGCTTCAAAGTTTTACCAAGTTTTTCCAGTTACATAAAAAAGACACTGATCTTTTTTAGAGCTGTGCAAATGCCTACTTTCTCACCCTTCAAAAACAGAAAATGACATATAATTTTCTCTGAGGAATATTTTTGCGTAAGAGATATTTCACCCAAAAATAATTATTTAAAAAAAAAAAAAAAAAGTATTTGTGCACCTCTAGAAAGGGACCTCTCCAATATGGAAAATATCACTCCACATTTATGTGCTGCTAATTCTAAGTAAAAAATGTCAGAGTGTTAGAAGTCATCATTGATTTAAGAATAAACTGTGCTGAATCAGATCAAAGATCCATTTAGCCAAATATCCTGTCTTGGATAATGACCAGAAACAGGGTAGGTCTAGGATTCCATAGTAGGAGGGTTGGAATTAGGTGATCTTCAGGGTCTCTTCCAACCCAAACCATTCTACTAGGATACTACTAGGGAGCTTTTCCTGTTTCCAGAATCTAAAGTTTAAAACCTTATTTAGTAAAATAATAATAATAATAATAATAATTTTGTCTGTTGTTAATGGTCTTTGTTGTATTTTAATTCTGTGAATACATCTAGCTGCTTTGAACCCAGTCTTTTGGGCTCTGAAATCATGTGGCATTCCTCAATTTAATTTTAAATAGTGTGGACAATATTTCCTTTTGCTTGTTTTAAATCTGCTGTCTTATAGTTTCATTTAACACCTTCAGGTACTTTTCATATGAAAAATAGTGACTAACTCCTATAGCTTATCACAGAATCACAGAATTGTAGGGGTTGGAAGGGACCTCAAGTGATCATCAGGTCCAACCCCCCTGCCAAAGCAGGTTTATGTTCTGTTGAATACATTTCTGTACCATATTTGATTGGGTATCATTTTCAGTCTGTTGCAAATCTCTTTTTATGTTCTAATTTGCCTTCCATATATTTCCATATCCAGCATCTCTAATTGCTGGACTCTGAATCATGAACAAACTTTGGAATTGGTGAAACATGAGGGATTTCCTCTTTCACTGGACAGACAGAGGGACTTGATTGCACATTCTTACTGAAATCCCAATTGGTTATGGTCTACTCCTTCTTTCAGTATGTTTAGATAGAAGTGATCATAAAAATAATTCAAGGGGTTCTTAAAATGTCCTCTTAATCACTATTGGGTTCTGAGACAGACACAATTGGAGATTGAGCTATGGTGCTTGACTGGAGAGTAAGCAACAAAGTTTTAACAGAGATAGAGAATGACTATAAACAGTAATCCTTTTCTGTGATATTACTTGGCCTATTGTGAATGTGTTGTAGAGTACATTTTTGAAGATTAATTCTCTGAAGTGCTGCATTTCCTGTGCGTGCCTACATTTTCCTGACATAAACAGGAAAATGAAAACAAATAATAGGTTTCTGCTACTAGAGCATATCATTCAGCAGACACCTAGCACTCTCAGTCTTAGGGAACCCCTCATACCTGGACAAGAACTATAATGTGGGCCAGAAAAAATTCTTCTGACAGTGGAACTCCTAGCATTTGACTTTCCCTGACAGTCCTGCATCCCTCCCCTGTTGCATCGTATGCATGTGGTCCCTTCATGTGACAAAAGAGGGCTTGGGGAAAGCAGTGCTCCAGCTAGGTTCTTTTCTTGCTGCCAGAAAAATTCTTTCCAGTCTGCTCTCCCTTGTCTGGATCAGAGGAGCCCCTAGGAGAAGGGGCAGCCAGGAAGGATCCTCAGGCTGGATGAATCACCCTGCTGGATCCTTTGAGGCTATAATATTAAGGAAAGAGACAGTTTTTGCTAACTTTGAATGAGGCTCGTGATTGCTTCTAGAATTGAAACATTCTGCAAATCAGTCCTTAAACTGACATTAAAATGATGACACTTTTATGTACAGAAAAGCAATTTTTATAATTTGTTGTTTTATATAAATTGTTGAGGTTTTAGAAGAATTAAGTTACATTGTTTCTCTTCAGAGATCTGTTCATTTTGAGCCTGTATCTGTGTTTACTTGAGAAAGTGAATAGGTAGATCCAGTAGAATGTTTAACTGATATTCCAGTGAATTTGGCACTGATATTGCAAGTACTTCAGCATGTGCTTAACTTTGAGCCTTTTCTGAAGTTAATAGAACTACTGTATACTCAAACCTAGCTCTCAGTAGTAGTTTGCAGTAGCAGAGCATTTGAATATGATTTGTTTAAAGTATGCATTATATAGAGATTGCAGAGCAGACTCACTTGGGAATACTGTTGTAGTTTCATAATAGGGAAGGATGCTAAAATATAAAAATGTCTAGGTCAGCTTACTATGAAACATTTTTGGCAAGATTTTCTTTTTTGAATCTGAATATAATTACAAATTAAGTAAAGCTGACCATTTGTTTTATTTGAAGCTGCTTGTATAGCAGAACTTAGGATTTTGTGTAGACAGGTGATACAACAGGTCAGAAAAGGATTTTTTATGTCTGTGGTTGACTATATTTTACAGTGTCTGATAGGTTTTTATGGAAGCCATTTGGTGATCTCATCAACAACAAGTCTATTGTTTCATTACTATCAGATTCAGTGTGTTTGTGATTAAATCAGCAGAATGGAGAACATGAAGGGAGTGCTGTTCACTTTGCAATCATTTCCATCTGTTATAAATTTTTATCAGATGTTGGGTAACAGCAGGCAAGAGTCAGAGCAAGTGTTTTATCCAATTTCCAAGAAACAGTGATATGTAATTGGCATCTATTGTGCTCTTAGTTTAATCTGTCCATTTAGATATTTAAAATGTCCTACAGTATACAGGTATTACAAAGCAAATAGAAACTTATTTCCATCTTTCCTCACATTTATTTTCTTTTGAAGGCTCTGATGCTGATATAAATGTTTTGGTACTTAGTAATAATGACCACTGATGACGCTTTTCATAAAATGGAGGGTCAGAATGAGACTTGG
Source organism: Stictonetta naevosa (assembly GCA_011074415.1). Lineage (NCBI taxonomy): Eukaryota > Metazoa > Chordata > Aves > Anseriformes > Anatidae > Stictonetta > Stictonetta naevosa. Next base: position 18,832,444 of record CM021729.1, read on the forward strand.
AGAGGACAATCTCCATTAGGCATGTGCTGCTGTCCTAAGTGGTTTTGCCTCGATTGATGATGTAGAAATTGGCAAGTAGAATTGGCTGGCCAGTGGCCAGCATCATTTGCCTTAGAGAAGTGGGAGAGGAATCTATCAGCAATAGGCATAAGCTGACGTGGAATTAGATGGTCCCAAGGAATGAAATCGTACATTTCTTATGAGATTATTTTTTAGCATTAATTATGCTGAAAAGACATTCCAGTTTTCTGTTTAAATGTCTGAGATGCTTTTAATCATCCGAAGATTTTTGGTGCAAAGTAATAATGTGCAAAAGAGTTGTCTGGTCTCATCTGAAAAATGAAAAATATTTTATTAATATAATTTACTGAGATTTTATCGAATGTATCCTTGACTCAGATATTAAATCTCTGCAGTATTTGTTCTACCCTTTTTATGTAGAAAAGTCTCACCTTCTTTCTGAAATTAAATTCCATTCTTTAGGTCAGAGGAAATTTTTAATGGTGGAATTAATTTTTGTCATCCTTTCTGGAACTTTTTGTATGACCGTGTTGACCATTGTGACGTGGGTTGTCCAATGTTTTATATAGTATTCTCAAATGAGCCATATTGTTGCTTCTTTTAGAGCCACTGTAACACTTGTTGCATTATCCTCCTTAAAAATGTATTGTAGCACTTAATGCATTTTATGGTTTTGTTTTCCACAACTACATAATAGTGTTCTTCCCTGAGTTGTTGCTAATAATGCTCAGAGTCTTTTCATGACCTTGTTCTGAAATATTAGAGCTGTATAAGGCATAAAAAACACATACGTTTCCCTCTGGAGAGTCTCCTTCAATTTTGTAAGGGAATTTCATAAGAATTTCTGATAAGCTGATTGTGACCATTTATTTCATTCTCTATTCCTCAGCTAAAACTGTAGGAAATCACCATCTTCTTTCTGGGCTTAACTGGTCTCCTGATTGGATATTCCAGATAAGTTGCTATCAAGTACCTCATTCCAGTTTTAGAGTATTTAACTTGAATTGTTACCTTTGACCGTATTGAAAAGTATCTGCTTATTCTTTTTTAAGATTAACTATTTTTTTTTTCTGTGTACTGTTTTCAATCTATTTCTTACCATTTGTCTTCTCTAATAGTACTTTAATGGGCCCTTGCTAAAAGATTTTTTGAATATCTAAAACTCTTCACCTTGTTGTCCATTACTCTGTTCATCCACACTTTCATTTTGATGCAACTACTAGAGTAGTGAAACAGCAGACAGACTCCCTATTTCAGATGGTATTTATTATTTATTTGAAACTATTCACAAGAAATTTTTACTGTGCTTTCCTTGGTCATCTCTTTTGTTGTAAAGGTATGATATTTGTTACTATCAGATTATTTGATAGAACATTGTTTTTAAGGTGAGTTAGGGGAATAGTTGTTCTTGAGTTCCTTCCAGAGGATGTTCTCCGATGCTTTATCACATTTTAATTGGTTGATAACTCTTCTTCTGATACCTCTGGCTCTGGTAGTGTCTCATGTTTATCTCCATATCAGATCAAGTTCTTAGAGAGTTACCTCCCTAGCATCTTCTCTTGAGAAAGCTGACAAATAAACCATTTATCTTATCAGCAGTGGGTTTGTTTTGCTTTATTATTCCCTTTAATCCCATGTGACCTAGTGACCTCTTATTTCTTTTATGTTTTGTTGTTTTAGTTAATTCAATCATTTTAGCATTAATACCTTCATCTGTTTCCTCTTTAAATCTCAACATAGGCACTTTTATACATCTTCTAATATATGACCTTCCACAATCTATTCTGACAGCCGTAGGTTTAAGTTTACAGATATAAATTTATTTGGTTTAAATAACCTCTTAAACTTTGTTGTTTAGTCATACTAATTCCTTGCCTTTTTTTATGAGCTTTGCATTACATCTAAGACTTCTGGTTTTTTTACAGGAAGCATGTATGTTATTTCTAAAGCATTTAGTACTTTTATCTAAGATATTAGAACTTCTCTGACTCATCCAGTGAAACCATCCTAAATTTTCAGAATGAATGATGAATTTGGTTTGCTTTTTCCAAGACTGAACAATATAATACAATGTTCTAGATTTGTCAGTAAGAATAACTAAAGACAAAGATTAGTGGCTAATAGAAAAATATGCTGAATTGGTTTGCTAAAGGAGATTATGCCAGACTAACTTGTCTCTAGGACCTTTCTGATCAAAAGTAATCTTTTTTTTAAGCTTTCAGTAACAGTTTAAATGGGACAGGAACCAACAATTTTTGTTAAATGAAACTTCTAGATAGTACGAGGCTGGAAAGTAATGTTAATGAGGTAGAAGTAAGTTAGGTAGGAATGTCCTAATGGAAAAATTAATTATCTCAAAAGCTTGATTTATAGAAATAGAGTGAAGTTTAACAGTTTTAAGATTATACCATAGGGGACTAAAACAAGAATTCTTAATGCAAGCCATCGTTTGGAAGTGACAGATGAGGACAATATCCTGTTAATCACAACTGTGAGTAACCAATGTACTAAGCTGTGTGACAACAAAGAAAAAAAGGCAAATGCACTTTTATCACACATGAAGCTATGCATTTGCAATAGACATAGATACACCATTGTTCTGGATGAGAGATTTTGGCAGTCTCCTCGAGTTTTTCTGCTTATTCTTTTTAGTTTAACAATGTTACATTGGCCTATCCTGCATTAGCCAAAGGTAGGTTCTTCTATTACATTGGGAAAAGTTAGATTCTTACGTCTGTTCCAGAATCTGCTGTGAAAATTGAAGTACAGATAGTGTACAAAATCAGCCTTAAGATAAAACTATGATAAATGCTTCTATACATGCCTTAAAGTATATATTTGTAGTTTCTGGCAGCATAACTGGTGGCTGAACAATACGAGTGAAGCAAGCCTTGTAGGGAAAGCTAATACCTTTTATTAAGCTAACTGTGAAAGAAAAATAAACTAGCTGAAGAAGAGTTCATGTGCTCTGAAACTTGTGTTTTTTCTTTTCCTCTTCAGCTGTCTTAGTTGCCCTAATGAAATATATTGCTGTTCCCTTAATGCCTTTCTTCTTGCACATGTTTATACTTCATGCTCAGTTTGTAGGCCTGGCTGTTCTGTTAAGCTTCTTCCAACAGAGTAAAATGGTAACATTCTTCATCAATCTCAGCCTATTAGAATTCATTGCCCAGTACCGAGACTGCTAACATAAAATGCAGTTTATAGTCCAGCATGCATAATTGTATTAAATAAAGGTTCAGGTAATGTGTATTCTAATTATGTGATGCACTTATACCCAGGTTTATGGGAATGTAAAGAGAGCAATGTTTGCCAACATAGTCTCTAATAAACAAGCCAATCATACCAGATTTCAGCATTGAAATCATTCAATAGTCCTAGATAAAATACATATAAATACTGGTCATTCATCCATAAACTCTTTCAGTGAAGAAGTTTTTTAAACAAAGAGTTATAGTGCTAATTGCAAACTGTAATATAGCAAGTACTGTTAAAGTCAAGAAACAACATTAACTGTTAGCATTAGTGTTAGCACAGGTGTCCATGCATGGCTCAGCACTTACATCAAAATGTTTAGTTTACAGGTTTCTAATGTCAAGATCTGCTGAATGTCTTCTGCTATTTTTATATCACCTTCATATGCGAGATAGGACTGTGATGTACCATCTGCAGAAGACAGACAAACATCTGCCTGACTCCTGCAGAAAAACCAGGCTGGCAAAAAGACAAGGTGTATATTCCAAACCCATAATTTTCAATTTTCATTCTCATTTTTCAGTTGTAAAATTCTTGCACCACCAGAGATGAACGGTAATATAATCCATATAAAACAGGATTCTTGAACCCTAGAAAAGCCTTAGATCTATATGCCAAATGGGGAATTTACTGTCCATTCCAAGAATTGAATGTTCTGCAGATACCCCAAAGGGCAGAAAGGGGAGTATCAGAAAAGACTAAAATTGTGACATTATAGAACAGTCATTCCCCTTGATCTTTCTCACATTCTACCTACCAGTTAGTTGTACAAACATGATATTTTATATTGCTTTCATCTGTCATTAGAGATCTCTATTTGGAAACTCTGTATTTTAACTTAGAGTTGAAATTCTTAAACAGGAAGTTGCGCATTTTTTAAGAATATATAGCAGAAATCAAAAGCTAACACCTTAACAGGGATTCTTCTTCATTGTCCCTGATATTACTGAGATGTCTGTTTATCAGTTCTAGAGTGACCTTTCATAGCTACTATTGATATAATAGGCATTGAAAATGATCATTAATAGTAAAAGCTGATGGAATGTACTTCTTATGGAATTAATACATTTTGGAAAAGGAATGTGGCTGCCTGTGATAGGAGGGAATTTAATCCAGAACCTCTTTCCAGAATGTTATCTTACATTATGAATCATAGAATCATTTAGGTTGGAAATGAAGAGATAATACTGTACTACAGCTTAATTTTATTTTTGTCTAAGCCAAATTAACATAATTCTTTCTGCTATGAAATTCACATGAGCAGTGTTTGAGCACTTTAGTATTGATTTTATTATATAGGTATACGTACATAATTTCTAGAATAGATTACCTTGGAAATCAGTGTAAGGAAAAATTTAAACTGACAGATGTTAAAGGATGGTGTTCATGCAAACACTATACAAACATTTTTATGTGACAATCTTCACATGCCTATATTATTTACAACATTTTAAAAGGACTTTTAAAATTTCTTTTTTTTTCTTGTTGTGATATGTTTACTTTGAGCAGCAGTTACTAAATAATTTTGTTATTTATGTATAGCCAGTTACTAATTGTCCTCTGCTGCTACTGAATGAAAAGCTAGCACAAACAAATGACAGGAGATGGCCTTTAAAAAATAAAAACAATGTGATTATAATATCATAAGAAGAGGAAAGGAAGTAACATGTTATGTCATCAAACGTAATAATTCAATACTGATTACTACAGAGAACAGCACTTACCCAAATTAATTCTTGCTTCAACTAAAGCATACCTTTTAAAGAACTATCAAATCCATTAATGGAAAATACACCATCATCTTGTTTCAGTTGTTGAGTCACTAAGTAGCTTCTTCACTATAAATTCACAATTTTCTGAGTGAATCCTGACTGTAAGACTATCTATGTATTTTCAGCACCAGCTGAGCACTTGAGTTTTGAAAGAAAGTGGCATCATTTAATGTTGTACCAAGATCAGTGAATGGCTGTGTGCTAGATTAACCTCAAGCAGTTGGGACCCCTCTGGGAACTCAGGTGGAATTTAGAGGGTCCCCCTGTACTGGGTCTGGCTGGAATGTTAACTTTCCCTGCAGCAGCCCATACAGTGCTGCGCTCTGCATTTGTAGCTAGAACAGCAGTGGTATCACACCATTGTTGTGTCTGCTGCTGAGCAGTGCTGGAAGTTGACCAGTAGGTTTAGAAGACACCTTAGTACTTTTTGCAAGACACCTTCAGTATTTGGCACTTAGAAACATGTTTATTCATTTAACTTAGAATATTTAGCTAAATTCCCAGTTGGTTATATTCCTTATTAATTGTTTATTCCTAGCATTATAAAATACAAAAGAAAAAAAGTAGATTTGTTAGAAAGCAGAAGCATGGACTGTATCATGATTTAAAGATAACTGTATAAAACCCTGTTATTAAGATAAAAGTTCATTGAAATATAAAGCTTTAAAAATAATTCAGCTTTAATACAGCTGAATGCCCAGAGATGGAAGATGTCTTATAGTAAACAGGCAGTACAAGTGAGCTTTCCACAGGCTTTTAACCAAGCCAGAAACCAACTAATATTGAAATTAAAGGGATAAGGTACCGAAACTCCATACCGCTACTATAACGTCATGAGTTTTTGGAGCTGTGCTTGGTGACAGCTCTTCAGCTAAGGGAGTGGTAAAGGAAGTGTGTGTTTACTCATTTTGGGGGCAGATCCTTTGTGCAGAAGCAAGAGTTATGTTTTTAACTTTTAGTCTGGTGTTCAGTCTGCTGGTTCTTGTTGCATTTCATGAGGATGGAATCTTGATCCACCAAAATACACTTTCTTTCAAATTCAGTGGGAGGGTTACAGGAGGTCAGGCAATCTCCATTCAGTTGTTCATGGATTCTATCCAGCCATATGGATGACCAAGGTTGTAGGGTATGTGACTTGTGACACTAATCTCTGAAACAGTCTTAGATTTGGAGACAAGAAACTCATGCAGTTTTTGTATTAAGATGGTCAATGAAAAGAATCTTTTTGCCTTGCGATCATAGAATATAGAGGAATGTTGAAAGATTTTCCAATACTTCTGTATTCATGTGGCCTGCTTTTGCTACACAATATATAAAACTGCAAGGCACTTCTGCTGTGCTGAAGCACAGAAAGCTACTTAGTCATTAGGTGCAAGCTGAATTGTTCAAAATATGTTGATCTATTTCATTGCTGGCTTAGAGGTTAGCAGTCAAATTGAGTTCATGATTGGATTTAATTTAATTTATACAACTCAGTTGGAAAATTAAAGACAGAATAGAGTGTTACCAAAATATAACAATTGTTCAGGGATGCCCAATTTGGATGTGAAATAAAGTCACACTGGGGAGGAAACATTCTGGTTTAAAAGAAATACGAAATCAGTGAAAAAGCAAAAGGATATAGCAAAGAATGTTTCAAACTAAAACCCCTATACCAAATAGAAAGGCCAAAAGAGTCAGTGGAATATTGATGAAATCACCATGAGGCTTAAAGCAAGCAAACAGGCATTTCTGAAACAGTTTAAATTAAAAGGGCAGGGAAAAAAAAATCTAGGTAGGTTATGTATAGAGTCATCTGCTATATAGAATCATAGAATTGTCTAGGTACAAAAAGACTTCTAAGATCATAAAGTCCAATCATCAACCTGACCAAAGTCCCATCACTAAATCTTTTCCCTTACCACCATGTCTCTTAAATAAGTCCAGGGATGGGGACTCCACCACTTCCCTGGGCAGACTGTTCCAATGCTTGACCACCCTCTCCGTGAAGAAATTCTTCCTAAGTCACACTTGGCACAACTTGAGGCCATTTCCTTGTGTCATATCACTTGTCACGCAAGAAAAGACATCAACACCCTTCCCGCTCCAACATCATCTTAGTTGTAGAAAGTGTTGAGGTCTCCCTTAAGCCTCCTTCTCTCCATACTAAACAATGTCAATTCCTTTGGCTGCTTCTCATAAGTCTTGTTTTCTAGTCCATTCACCAATTTTGTTGCTGTTTTCTTAAAACATTCCAACATTTCAACATCCTTCTTGTAGTGAGGGTCCCAAAACACAATATTCAAGGTGCGGCCTTACCACTGCCTTGTACAAGGGGACAATCACTTCCCTAGGTCACAGCAGTGTCGCTGGCCACACTATTTCTGGTGCAGGCCAGGATGGCATTGACTTTCTTGGCCACCTGGGCACACTGCTGGATCAAGTTCAGCTGGCCATTAAGGTAGCAAAATCATTATATAGAAAACAAATAAAATGTTCAATAAGTGTTTATGTTCTAGGTGTGGAAAGTAGTGCATGCATTATGTGAGTAGAATAAAAAGTTCATGTGCACTGTCACGGGAGATGTTGAGCAACATCTTTTTAAATTAAACATTTATAGACAGGAGACCTAGCTAACTTAAATGCAGGGACTTTGGTGAAAAATTGAATGATTTCTGTTCTACAAATGTTAGTTTTTAATAAAAACAGGATCTTTAAAGAGATTCCAAAGAATTGGAGAACAGCCATTTCATAATCTAAATATGACCAAAGGTATGCTGTGACAGGGTTACAGCATTGTTGGATAGGGGAAGAGCAACTGTCATCATCTAACTGGACTTGTGCAAAGCGTTTGACACTGTCCCCCGTAATATCCTTGTCTTTAAATTGGAGAGACATAGATTTGACATATGGACCACTCAGTGGGTAAGGAATTGGCTGAGTGGTCGCACTCAAAGAGTCAATGGCTCAATGTCCAGGTGGTGTTCCTCAGGGGTCAGTATTGGGATGGGCGCTGTTTAACATCTTTGTCAGTGACATGGACAGTGGGATAGAGTGCACCCTCAACAAGTTTGCTAATGACACCAAGCTGTGTGGTGCGGTCAACATGCTGGAAGGAAGGGATGCCATCCAGAGGGACCAGGGCAGGCTTGTGGGACTCTGCAAACATCATGCAGTTCAGAAAGGCCAAATGTAAGGTCCTTGCTCCTGGATTGGGGCAACCCCAAGCACCAATACAGGCTGGGCAGAGAATGGATTGAGAGCAACCCTGAGGAAAAGGTCCTTGGGGTGTTGGTTGATGAGAAGCTCAACATGAGCCAGCAGTGTGTGCTTGCAGCCCAGAAAGCCAACCACATGCCCTGGGATGCATCAAGAGAAGCATGGCCAGCAGATGGAAGGAGGTGATTCTCCCCCTCTATTCTGCTCTTGTGAGACCATCTGGAGTGCTGCTTTCAGTTCAGGGGGCAGCATAAGAAGGAAATGGGCCTATTAGAATAAGAACCACAAGAATGATCAAGGGGCTGGAGCACCTCTCCTATGAAAGGCAGAGAGAGCTAGGGCTGTCCAGCCTACAGAAGAGAAGGCTCCAGGGTGACCTCATTGCAGCTTTTCAATATTTAGAGGGTGCCTTATAAAGAAGATGGAGATAAACTTTTTGCTCAGACAGATAATCTCAGTACAAGGCAGAATAGGTTTAGATTACAAGAGAGTGGGTTTGGATTAGATATTAGGAAGAAATTCTTTTCACAGGGTGTGGTGAGGCATTGGAACAGGTTGCCTAGAGAACTTGTGGATGCCCCATCCTTGGAGGTGTTCAAGACCCAGTTGGATGGGGCTTTGAGCAACCTGGTCTAGTGTGTAGCATCCCTGCCCATGCAGGGGGGTTGGAACTGGATGATATTTAAGGACCCTTCCAACCCAAGCTGTTCTATGATACGATATATATGGGACAGAATGCTTTCTTTGGTACACTCATCAGGAAAAAAAAGAGAGTAAAGGTGTAATCAATGCTGGTTAGTATAATTTTGTAATTAGTAGATTAACTATGTTGCCTTTTGGAGAAACTGGAGGGATGGGATAATACTGTTTTAAAGAGTTGACCTTTTTTATTGATAAAAATAACTGAGTTGGTACAGTGTTTGTAGTACAGGTAGATTTGTACCAAGCATTAGTTTATTAGCCACTGGCATTCTTGTATTTATTTAAAAAGAGAAAAAGTCTTTATAAGAAAATAATAGGGTACATGAGGACAAACTGTTACAAATAATTTGAATCAAAGTCATTGGGTTAGAAACTTTGGGTAGCCGGGCCCAAAGAGTAGTGGTGAATAGAATTAAATCTATTTGGAGGCCAGTCACGAGTAGAGTCCCCCAGGGCTCAGTACTGGGGCCAGTTCTCTTTAATATCTTTATCAATGATCTGGATAAGGGGATCGAGTGCACCCTCAGTAAGTTTGCAGATGACACCAAGTTAGGTACGTGTGTCGATCTGCTCGAGGGTAGGAAGGCTCTGCAGGAGGATCTGGATAGGCTGGACCGATGGGCCGAGGCCAACTGCATGAAGTTCAACAAGGCCAGGTGCCGGGTCCTGCACCTGGGGCACAACAACCCCAAGCAGAGCTACAGGCTGGGAGATGTCTGGTTAGAAAGCTGCCAGGCAGAGAAGGACCTGGGAGTGATGGTTGATAGTCAGCTGAAGATGAGCCAGCAGTGTGCTCAGGTGGCCAAGAAGGCCAACAGCATCCTGGCCTGTATAAGAAGCAGTGTGGCCAGCAGGTCCAGGGAAGTGATTGTGCCCTTTTACTTGGCTCTGGTGAGGCCGCACCTCGAGTATTGTGTTCAGTTTTGGGCCCCTCGCTACAAGAAGGACATCGAGGTGCTTGAGCGAGTCCAGAGAAGGTCAACAAAGCTGGTGAGGGGCCTGGAGAACGAGTCTTACGAGGAGCGGCTGAGGGAGCTGGGATTGTTCAGCCTGGAGAAGAGGATGCTCAGGGGTGACCTTATCGCTCTCTACAGGTACCTTAAAGGAGGCTGTAGCAAGGTGGGGGTTGATCTATTCTCCCACGTGCCTGGTGACAGGATGAGGGGGAATGGGCTAAAGTTCTGCCAGAGGAGGTTTAGGTTGGATCTTAGGAAGAACTTCTTTACTGAAAGGGTTGTTAGTCACTGGAATAGGCTGCCCAGGGAAGTGGTTGAGTCACCATCCCTGGAGGTCTTTAAAAGACATTTAGATGTAGAGCTTAGTGATATGGTTTAGTGGAGGACTTGTTTGTGTTAGGTCAGAGGCTGGACTGGATGATCTTGGAGGTTTCTTCCAACCTAGATGATTGTGTGATTCTGTGAATAGCAAGTGGTCAGAATGCAACAGAAATCTTACAATACAGCCAAATGCCAGGTTATACAGTTGGAAATCATAAATGCAGGTTGTATCTGCCGCATAGTACAACCTCTGAGTGACATCTTGGAAAGATGTCTTGTAAGATGTAAGAAAGATGTCTCTTGTAAGAGATGGATTTAGAGTCATTTGGGGAAATAATGTGAGTGCTCAGTGAAGTCATGACATTGTATTCTTTTGTATTTCATTGAATTCCATTGTGAATTAAAGCTAAGATACCAAGTATGCAATCAGCAGAGCACTACTGGAATGTTAGCCCCCTCAATGTGTCTTATTTTGAGGTCTGTGTTGCAACAGGATTGTGGAAATGCTGCAGGGAGTTCTGAGGTAAAGAGAAGTGGTTAAAGCTAGGAAAACAATTTATTTTAAAAATAACTTAAAGAAATATAAATTACTTAGCTTGCTGAAGAGAAACCTGAGTAGTGACTGAGGTAACAGTGTGGGAGAGATGATAGTTTCCCCATGCATGGTGTCCTAAAGGTGAAATGAGAGATCAACTTGTAGTGCCCCAAGTTTTCATAATATCTAGCTTGTGGAGTTCCCATCTGTCAAACTGATACATACTGATCCACAGTTGAGCCAAGAATTCAAATGAATTCCTAGATTTGATCCCTTTAAGATTTCTAGTTAAAACCATTTAATTCTGTTTAAGGAAATCAACTAAGAATTCTGGAGTTACACATTTTCTTCTGAAACTGTTTTTCTTAATTTTCTGGATTTTTTTTCTCATTGTGCTTCTTGGATCTAACTTTCCTAGAGAGTTCTGGCAATGCTGGAGAAAAATAATACTGTCTATAATTCCTGTTTTCAGAAATATTCAATATATAATTTATTACACTTATGCATGCATATATACACATGTACACATATACACAGAGTTATTTTTTGCTTGATCTTGAATATGGAACAGATGGTTGAGATAGTTGATGACCATTATGCTTGGCCCTAGAATAGTATAAGCCTTTTGTAAAGTTGTTTAACAGCTGTTATCTTTCAGGACTTCAGTCAGAAAAAGATACCGAGGGTTATGTAGACAAGAGATTGTAGTAACTGGAGAAAAATATTTAGGCTAAGCAACTTCAGATAAAAGGTTAAAAGCTGTTTACATATAAGCTAGTGCTAGCCAGTATTTCAGAAGTTATGGAAGTTATGGCTTTTATTTACTGTAAAATGTACTTTACATCCAAAAGCAATAAAAATCACTGTTACTTGGAAATTTGGTCCATGTTTAGAAGGAGTATCTACAAGCCAGAATCCAGCTTGGTACTTAAGCGATTTTACTAAAGTGCTCTTTGCAAAATGTGGAGATAAAATATTAGAATTTTTAAAGAGTGAGTTGCATTTCAACAATTTCAAAAAATGAAATTAATGAAGGAAATGATTTGTATGTAACACTTGTGCTGCCACTTCAGGAAGTAAAAATGAAGTTGTGTTTTATTTTGTTGCATTCCATTTGTGGATGAGGGGATGAGTAGGCTGGGGAGATGATTGCACCTGTTTTGGAAGTCTGTGCTGAGGGAGGGAGGAAATATTCCAGACTACAGGAAGGAGAAAGAAGAGGAAGAAGAATGAGTGAGAGCAAGAGAAGATGCTGTATCGTAACAGTGGGACCAAGAAGGCAGTGAAAAGAGCCTACATCAGACACACAGCTATGGCTCTGTAGTGACAGAAACTTTCCAGTGACAAGAGGCAACAGTGCAGTGCCTACAAGCTGAGAAAAGCTAAGGTTTATAAAATGTCAGCAAATTTACTGCACACAAAGACCTATGCTTCAAATATGAAGGGTGCAGGTGAAGGCTGATTTGTAGTCTCTTATGTTGATTGTGCTGTACTTCATCAATTTCAGGGTTTTCCATTTCAAGAAGTTGGTTATTTCTCATTCTCCACCAGTAAGTCTGGCTTCTGGCTTTCCAATTAATCAGTTCTTGGGGCTTCCTTCTTAGCATGTAGGTTTTTTGAATTGCCTTTCTCACCTACCTAACTTTGTGAAGTGATCCTAGGAATAAAAAATGTAGGAAGTTTAGAGTCTGTACTCTGGAAGCCAAATATCAAGTCCTGTTTTGACCTAGTACTGATCATAGAGGGAGCTTGAAAACTTACTTTATAATTAGGCTCTAAAGGAATTAGGACCTTCTGTGTTCTGTGCAGAAACCTCTTTCCACTGGAAAAACAAGAGACAGGAAGGCTGAATAGTTATCAAGAGATATGTTCTTCTTCATTCTGCAACACTTTAAGATAACTGAGAGTGCGTCCCTCTTACAGAAAGCCTTCTGATGTGCTGGCCTGTTGTATTCTAAGTGCCATTTGTAACCCACACTTGCTGAGTTGCAAAGAAGAATTAGTTTCTTCCAGGAGGAAGAAAGAGAGCAGAGTTGTATTGTACCTGGCTGTGTACTTTGGAAATACAGAGAAGAAAGTCCTAAAGTTCCCAGGCACCTGGAATATCTTCACAAGTGTTTTGCTGCCACTTTTAATGAGAACTGAATACATTTTTTTTAACTTTTATTGCTATAAATATTTCAGATATTTAATTGATAATTTAATTTCAGATATTTAATTGATTTCAGACTTTAATTGATACGCATGTTATTTTGCCAGAATTCTGTAAGAAAAACGTTCTTGTAATATACTAGATTGCTGTAGTGATACAGCTTGCTTACTGCATTATCCAAAATTTATATAAATGTTAGGGAGTTACTTGGGTTAAAAAAGTCTCCTAACACTTCCCTTGGCTTTTGTTTTTGTTTTTTTTTTAAATCAGGATAGAAAAATAAAACTGTATTCTCATGTAAAAGTTGTTAATCTTCCTCAGTATTGTTTCTGCCAATTTAAAATTAAGATTTACTGCTGTGGTTGATTTTTTGAGTACCTTTGCAATGTCAGACTTCTTTTTCTAGTACTTTTCGCAAGCTCTGTATTTGTACATACACAAATGAAAATAAAATTTGAAAGACGTCATCATCCCATAATTCCAAGACTTTGCTTAAGGAAAGTAACATTGTGGTAACAGAGCTGCAGGAAGGTTCTTGCATGGCATATTCCTGCATTGTAGCTATTTCTATTATGTACTGACTTTGAATACTAAATAAATCAAAATTAATATTTTGGAAAAAGTGGAAAAAAGAGATTCTAACACAGAAAAACTTGAAGCAGTTACCAGTTCTTTAATACTGGTAACGATTAGATCAGCACAAATAGACATGAACTGAAATTCAAGAAATTCCATTTAAACGTACAAAAAAAGCTTTTTCACATTGAGGGTGGTCAAGCAGTGGAACAGGTTACCCAGAGAGGTTGTGGAGACTCCATCTCTGGATATTTGAAGTCCTGACTGGACAGCGCCCTAAGCAACCTTCTCTGATTGCCCCTGCTTTGAGAAGGTCACTTGGACTGGATGGTGTTCAGACATCCATTCCAACCTCAGCTATCTTGTGATTCAGCGAAGACAGACATTGTATTTGATGTTAATACACAGTCTTGCAAACTTCTGGTTTCTTCTTCCTAGTTATTTCTGGTTATTTGTTGTAACATTTTAAAACTAAATTAATTTTCATATGTAATACTTTTTTCTTACATACTTGTCATGTCTTCATTATGTAGCTACTACATTGTCTGTCCATCTAAGAAACCCAGGATGCTAGAATTTATTACTTCAGGAAACAGAATTAGAGAATACATGCAATATTTATTTGGTACTTGCTCTCTTTCAAAATCTCTTTGTGTAGTTCTATAGCTAAATATTACAGTATTAAATTAAAAACACAGATGGGAGTTCTTTGTTTTATTATTCATATCCTTGACATATTTCTAATGGGCTCTTAAAATAAGTCATCTGTTACGTTCTTTTGTTGTATTTGCTAATGAAAATACGAACTTTCCTAGGTTCTAATTGATTTTTAAGCCATCTTCCTAGCATCAGTGAGTCAGTACATGCTCTTTGTTTATATCAGAGATTTACTGCCCATTAATTTTGATTCTGTTTCTCCTGAGTGGCTTTACATTCCTAAAAGATTAAATTCTTGTAAATATTTTTCCCTTTGCAGTGAGGAGCTACGGAAAGAAGCACGACAGCTAAAACGTGAACTGCTGGAGGCAAAGCAAAAAAAAGAAGAGCATGCTTTAAAACCCAAAGAAAAGGAAGGTAAGAGTATAATGTAGCAGGTGTTGTGTGGATCTCCAGTTAACAACAGTTTTAAAGTTGTGTAGTAGTTTTGTGTTTCAGATGGATATATTGTTGAAATATTGTGTTTGTTTTTTTTTTCCCCAGAAAATTAGTTTTCCTTAACAATGAAAGGATGCTAGTATATAAATAAATTAGACAGGTGGCATTTGTTCTTTCAAATGTTCTTCAGTTACATATATATAGTTGGGCAGGCTTCTGTATTTGAAATAATTTTTTTTCAAATAACTGATTTAATTCTTTAATGGGGACCTACCTATTCTGACCTCCAAAGTGGAAAGGATACCTGACTGTCCAACTTGGAAAGGTACTTAAAGGTACACATGATTAACTCTGAACTCAAAGGTATTAACTTCAAACTTCTACACCTCTTCTGAATGATACCAGGGGAACTTAAAATAAAAAGTCGGTTCTATGTTTGTTCTTCATAAACCTTAGCAAAATGGGATGTTCAGAAGCCCACTTTTTATCAGAATAATTTTATATACCATTTCTTACTAAATGCACACAAATTGTTAAGTATATAATGGGTAAATTGCATTTTTAGTGCATAAGGATTTAGCTGAACTGAAAAAAAAAGACAGGCTTTTAAGTACTCTGGAGTTGCTAGACACATTTCTGGAGTGGGTTCTTAGTCCAGTTCTCAAACAATATAAAAAATCTGAAAGAAAATATAAAGTCATTGCCAGAAAAATTTCCATTACTCCACTCTGTATCATTTATCATATCATTTTTTATACAAATTAGAAAGTAGAAAGCATAACACTTGTTAGAAAATGTCATGGATTCTCTTGAATCTCTGAGCTTGATCAATAACCAGTTTGGCAAATTAAAAAATATAGTAACTTGTATAGGAAATCGATCACCATATTAGACAAAGTAGTGGCTCTGAAAAGCTTCTAGGAATCATACTGTCACTAAATGAATATAAGCTCTTGTTGGCAAGACACTGAATGCAGTCATTGGACACGTTAAAACAGGAACTGTAAGTGGAAGTGTAGAAAAGAGAGTAGTTCTTATGTGCATATATGATAAATGATAAAGAGTAGTGCCATGTATGGCAATTGTAATACCATTGCTTAAACATTATCCCTGTTCTGGTGCCAGTTATGTCAGAGGACTTTCTGTAGAATAATTTGAGGAAATCCACTTTACAGTGACAGACTAAATTAATACTTGGATACCACTGGTAGATACAACTATGGTACAATATCAAAGGATACCTTTTATTCAAGGACAGGTGGGGGGTGAGAGAAGAAGGAATGGGAGCTTTATGTATCAGCTGTTTGGGGGGCGGGGGGGTTGTGTGTGTGTTTGTTTGTTTTTTTATTTCATTGAATTAAATAGCAGGTAGGAGATTAACCTGTTGAAGAACTGTAGGTAAGAATTAATGGTAAAAATAGTCCTTGTTTTCCTTTTTGTGAATACTGTCAGAGCATAAGTATTTGTTCCAGTACCTGTTGAAAAAGATACATGGCAGGAAATAAACTATTCAGCAGGTTCTTGTAGTATCTAACTGAAAATTAAGAAAATAAAAGTTCTAAAATTGAAGACAAAATGAAGAAGATGTTAAATGACACGCAAATAGTGAAGGGCAAAATGATTAATGAAAATACAGTAACAAGAGAAGAATAAGCAAGAAAAGAGTTGGTTTTCTTTGGCAAAACAAAAAGGAACTAAGCTTGAATGCTTGTTTGAATTCAGTCTTTAGCATAGCAGTCAGCTTAGTTCATATGGTTACATGTGATCAGTGACATAAAGGAAGTATTCAGGTACAGAACAAACTAGAGACGACTTAGATAAATTAGATACATTAAAATCATTCAAACTTGATGGAATTCAGTGAAGCATACCAGAGTTGGCTCAAGCAGTCCCAGAGACATTAAGAAAATATTAAAAGAATTCTTTAAGAGAATTGTTTGTAATCAAACTGGAAAGCAGGATTCCCAGGAGTCTGTTTATCAGTGATCTTGGGAAGACAGCAGATTACCTTTATTAAATTTTCTGGACTAAAAAAATATATATATATTGGTCAAGGAAGGAGAAGACAAAAGGAAAATAAGAAAAATGCAAATTTAAGTACTAAATACGTATGTTCACATGCAGTTGTCAAATTGAAGAGCTGGGTGGCTGTCCTCCCTTGCACTATCCATTGTCTGTTGAAGCTTTTACTGACATGATTTGGTTTGTTAAGTTGGAAGAAAGCTGTTCCTGTTCCAATTTTGTATTGGATTAGTAGATTGAATCAGTTCATAGAAGATTAAAACCATGTCAAGGTAAATGGAATATGTGCTTAGGAAAGGGGGAGGTCTGGTGGAAAAAAATGGTAGTAAGTGGCTTGTATTTCTCTTAGAAATGATCAGTTGTATAAATTCAAGATGTTAGGTAGCGCTTATGCAACTTAAAATCTAATAAATATAGTGCCATGCTATTGAAAAAGACTCAAACAAAAGATATAAAATGTATAAAGTAGCATGTGGTATGCAAGAGAGACTCGTTGTTCAATCTGAGCAGGTCTTCACTTCTAATACCTTGTTCAGTTTTGGCCATTCCACTTGGAAAAAAGGATATTGAGACTTATTAAAGGAACACAGAAGAGAGTATCATTGACTGATGATCTGGAAAGCATAACATTGTAGGAAGAGGTGCTGTTTAGTTTAGAGCAGAAATGACTGTAAAGGAAGCCATATTAAATACCTTCAAGAATGTTAAAGGCTACCGTGGAGAGGAAAATATTCTTTGAAATTCCTGTGGAGAAGACGAGATCGATCATAGGTTTCAATTACAGCTAAAGGGATTTAGGTTAAATGTTAGGGAAAACTTCTGTTGGACTTGATGACCTACAGAGTGGAACTCTGCAACAGAAGATTAGGCAAATACTTCTTAAGACTAGTTTAAAAAAGGTTGAGCCTGTCTTGTGGGTGGGATGGGCTTAGATGTTCTGTTTTTCTAGATTCTGTGAAGAACAGCTTCTTAATAAATCAAAAGAAATATAAGGTGTGACTTGGAAGAGGGTTTTGTGGGGGAGGAGAAACTAAGCATCTTGCTAACGGTGATGGTAGTTAGGTGGAAGCACTAGGGAAGGTATTGTGTTTACCATCACTGTTTAAATCATGTAGTTAAAATAAACTCTTGGTTGTAGGTCTGCCAAAATTATTGAGTAACGTATTACTGTCCTTGTTTTTTTGCTTTCTCTTCAAATAGCTTATACTACTCAAGTGAGTTATTTTATTTACATCCTGAAACAAGCAGGTCAATATCCTAATGATGTTTCCTTTTTTGATGAAGTATTACACAAAGAAATTTAATTCACAATATGATCAAAGGAAGTAAATATTTCTGATGGTAGAGAAACTGCTGTTACAAAATGTACACCAAAAGAGTAAATGAGACTCAAACGAGACTGATTAAACATGCTTGATATGGTCTTGGAGAGGAGTTCACTTCCATAGTCTACCCACTGCTTTTTAAAAATCATTCTTTAGATGTCATTCACATGCCTATTAATTTGTTGTCACTTGAGTCATACAAAATTTATAATATGTATGGAAAGAACAAGTACAGTTGTGTGATAGGTAAGTTTCTAGTAATAGATGAAAGAGCTTGTGTACTTCAAGAACAGCAGGGAAGAGTTGAAATTTTAATAGGAATGTTAGCTAAAACACAAATCTACATTAGTGTCTTTACCACAGACCTGTGCTTTTGGATAATGCCACAATGGAAGTTGTGTTCCAGAAGCACACCTGATGAGTTCCAACTGGTAATCCATAATGGAACAGTCCTAAGAGTATATATTGATCTGATCAGGGCCTCAGCAAAATTATTTTGTTCTTGTTTCACGGTGTTATTTGCTAAAATTGAAATAGCCAAGGTTTTCCTGTGTCTTTCATGAGTTTCATCATCACAACTACAGGTGACCTAAAGACACAAAGTGATTCAGATCTAAACTCTGAATTTTAAAAAATGTTTGAGTCTGCCTGAGTCTTAAAAGAAAACTTCTGTTTTCATCCTGGAGCTAAAAGCAGTTTTCTGAAGTTTCCCATTTTCACTCTAGCCAAATACTCACGTTACCTGTAAAGTCTTTTGGAACATTTGAGTTCTAAAGCATCAGTTTTAAAGAAGATGCTAGTTGAAATTTTGAATTTTTGTTAGAAATCTAAGTACCAGCCTGTGACTGCAAACCTAATGCTACTGCCTTGCAGTAATATTGTAATAGTAATTTAAGAAGTGTGATTTCGTTGAGCAAAGGCCTCTAAACTTGCTTAATTGTGGAAACACTTGGAGTTGTTTGTAAGTTTTTATACTACTAGCATGATGTAATATCTTAAAATAAAACCATGTTCTGTGTAACGTCATCTCAATCGTAATTTATGGACGGTGTGTATTAAATTGAAACAGGATTGAGTATTCACACTGGATCCTATGACTATTGGGAAAACATTATTAGAAAACTGAATTTGTTAATCATCAACAAACAAAAGCAAATGTCACTAACTAATAGATTTTAGTACAGGAAGTACTAGATTAGGGAAGGGGAAAAAGACATGAAAAATGCTACTGAAAATTGAGAGTCATATTGGAGTTTTAATATTTCTTTAAAGGAAAATAATTTCACAAGTTTAATAAATTGGGTGGAGAAAATTAAGAAAATTAAGAAAATGGTGGTGTAAACTGTTTCAGGTTTATACTAGAAAAAAAAAATGAACATGAATTTGTGTGTGATGCAGCTCTGATTGTGTGCTTGTTGCTACAGAGGCGTTAATTGTAAAAGCACAGTTATATTATTGCACTTGGTTCCAAGTATCGTACCACCAAAAAAATGTGGAGCAATTGGATACAAACAGAAAAAGAAAATAATGGAAAACAAGACTAACTCATTAGGAGATATTCAAAGATGTATGGAGTTTAGGTAGGCTGTTGTGGAATCTTAAGTATTTACAATGATAAATACAAGGAATTAAGAAAGACACTTAACTGTAAATAACCATTTACAACTTAGGGATAGCACAGAAGAATCTTGAAACACTTAGCTTGAATAAAATCTAAGAGCAGTAAAACACAGTGTAGTAGCTGAGCAAATAACTTTGCCCCCAAATTAAAAGCATTTATCTCAGTTCATTTGGTGAATTTTTAATCAGCCTGAGTTTTCATCAGCAAAGTAGGGCTCTCAAGAGTAAGATTATCTACCAAATGTGTAAAAGTTTACTTATTCTGCATTAGTTTACATACAAGAAATTGCATATATTTAAAACGGTCTACTGTCAAGCAATGACTGAGCAAATGACTGGTCCTTTGGGGACCCAGAAGTTAGACTCGATGCTTGTGATAGAACATATCACAAGAACATCCCACTAACTTGGGAGGTTCTATGGTTCTGTGACCATAGCAAGAGATTTTTCCACTGTTCTTTCCCTGTCCTCTTGGGGGAGTGTGGAACTGAGAATGAATTTTAACATGCTGGATCAGGTATGTCTATGCAGATGATGCAGACACTTACACAGTGTCTGCCTATGTTCTGAGCTGGCTTCTTTAGGAAAAAAATGCTAGTTCAGAAGCTATGCAACTGCATCAATATGGTATTCTGCTTGATTAATAAACACTGCATCTCAGCCAAAATTTGCAAGCATAGGGGTAGAAATTAACTGAAGAGCACAGAATAGTATGAGAGTGAGGCCTAGGTCATACTGGACCTTTTGCTGGATCAGGTCTAAAACTGAGATTAAGGTACTGGCTAATGAATGGATGGTGACACATCTATTTTACATCCACTGGCAGATTAGTATTGGTATCACATCTTTAAATTGTTCTTTTTACATACTATGCCTAATTTTTTTTTCCAAATTCAGAGCATTAGATTAATTAAGTGGGATTGTGGGGTGAAAATTTAAATGTTTACATTGTTTCAAGAGGAGGGAGATTTAAAAAAAAAAAAAAAAAAAAAAAAAAAACTAATTCCCCCCTTACATGTTTGATTATAACCAGCCTTCCAGTCTGTGAATAAGATTGTTGACTATGCCAGACTGCTGTCAAGACCTTACTTTAAATAAGATGTTTTTCTTTTATGTGACATTTGCTGCATTGATGCCAGCAATTACATCAAACATTTTAATTTGAGTGCTGAATTACTTCAGCATTTTGAAGTACTTAATCAAGTATTTGAAAAAGATATACTTAAAAGTTTCATTGTGTAAACCTGTGAATATACTTGAAATTTGCTTTAGAGAAATACCATCTGTTTTTTAACTATATGTTGGTTTTAAATAGTTTTAAAGTAGTATTTTAAATAGTTTTAAAGTAGTATTTTAATTTTTCTTATTAGAACATTTTTGTAAACTGTCTGATAATCTTTAGATGAAAAAAATTAATTATCATACATGAGAAAACAGAAAAGTCACAGAATAATAAGCTAAAAACTAATATAAAAAACAACACTTAAGTGTAAGAATCCTACTGGGGCACAAAGTATTTTCTATTTTGTTTTTAATTGTAGTAAGAGAATTGAATGCTTGAAGTGTTTAGAAAACTCTACATAGCTAGCAAGGATACCAGTTTAATATTGTGTTTTATTTCTGTTTTATTATTAACTTTGGGTAATGTTAATGGTACTTAAAGATTTGGTTAAGTCCTGTCAAGATGCTTTCTTGAAGTCTGAGACCCTTAAAAACATTGTGAAAACCGCAAAATCCGAATTCTGTTGGTTTGACAATTCTGTGGCATAAATGTGTTAGACACTAAGATTTCATGGTATATACAGTGTATCTGCAGTATATCAAAGTGTACATCCTGAGTATGTCACTTTTGCAAACGTTTTTGTTTTCTTCTACTATTTCCATTTCTATTTTTTCTCATTTTATCTGTCCTAAAATAATACGCAGCATCCATATTATGTCTCTTTTCTGCCAAAGTAAATGCTTTTCCCTCTTCTTTCTCTGCTTGCTAAAGAAAAGAAGACAAAAACCTCACTGTAAGCCAACTTTGACTTCAGTAGTAATCTTCAGTGGCTGTTCAGGATTTTAACAAGGCCAGAATTGTAATGACAATAACTGAATAAGAGTTTAAGGTGTGAAGGAAACCACAAGTAAAATCAGACAGTTATTATCAGAAATACGTTATAAATTCTTTCAAGCATAATAATATTAATATTGTTTATTCCAGAATATTTATTTTTATGTTACTTTACTATAAACTAATGTTATTTTTTTTCATAGACACTATTTAATGCTGGAAGAAAAATTCTTCCTGGGTTCTGGAAGAAGTGTATTATCTGTCTTAGGACTTAATTATAGAAATGGGCTTTGTGTTCTGCATCCATCACTTCTGGTAGGAATTCCATTTGAATTCCTGAAATATTAAGGAATATATT
>CM021729.1:18859932-18917509 GCA_011074415.1 Stictonetta naevosa
CAAAAATGCCTTCTAAGACACTTTGAAATTATTTTCATTGACAGGTAGAATTTAAAAAAAGTAGCGCCTAAAACAAATTAGGCAAGACACAAGGAATGTCGTTTTGGTTGGTCACAATTTCATGTAAAAAGGGTTAGTTTGTTTTCATCTGATGGCCTGAGCAGAGATTTGCTCTCTCAGATGTTGTAAGCATTTGTCTGCAGTAACGTGTAAAACTGCAGAACTAGAATGATTCACAGACTCAAGTATTCTAGAAATTTTCCTCTCTCCCATCTTAAACAGAAGATTAAACAGAAAAATAAAGAAAACAAATGCAAACAAAAAAAATCCAAAACCTGCCTTTGGCAGTGTTAAAATGTGTTTTTGAAAGAATTCAAAAGCCAGGAAACTCCTAAAGTTAAGATTGCTCCCAGAAGGAAATTTGATTCCAGTGAACACTTCTGGTATTTCCTATTTCTGTTTTCTATTCTTGTTTAGTTTTTATTCTTTTAAATTTGAAAAACTTGACCAAACAAAACTAAATAGTCATACAGAGGTGTTTTACAACATAGGTGGCCAACCTATCACCTACAGATCAAATGTAGTTTACCACATAAATTCAGTCAAGCACTTATTCCCTGATGCTTTCCTTTCCAGGAATGTCTCAAATATCAGCAAGAAATAAGCTGTGGGTTGTGCAAATTACTCTTATGGTCTGCCCTTTTTATGAAGAGCCCTGCGACCCCTCTACCATTGCAAAGCTTAGGCATACAATTCTTGTGTAAGCGACATCTCTCAAGTGATCAGAAACAAGACCTGTGATACGATCTTCAGATGTCACATGAAAGTCAGTGACGTTTTGTAGCTGAAAGAATGGGCAATGTCAGCTGGAGAATAAAATACCAAATATAAATCAGTATGAGCTTAATGTATGTAGCATAAGGATCTGTATCTGTAGAAGAAGTTAAGGTGGTTCATTGTATTCAAGTGTAAAGCTTTGAATTTTTTAATGTCAGTACAAAAGTTAAAAGATCAGCAATGTAAAATTATGTAAGTATCAACCAAGTTAGGTCTTCAATACATAAGTCATCTGTAATTTATGCAATGTTTTGCCTTGCTAGATTAAAATGGCAGGTTCAAGCAGTAAAATTTGTTGTCAGTGGTCAGTGTTGTTTAATCAGAGGTTTGTATTCTGTAAGTATAACCATATTTTTTTCCTTAAATATGCATGTTTATTTCATTAGATGGCCATACAAGTCCTCTCAAATATGTACCCCCAGCACTGCATACTCTCTCACTGTTGGTGCTCTCACTTGTGGTGTATCTGACTCTCTCGCTTGTCTCTGTCTGCAGTTTTGTTTTCAGTTCATAGAACAGTTCTCTTTTCCATCTCATTGTACTGTGTCTCAAAATGATAATAGTTTGAAAATGTTTTATATAGCTGTTGTTATTTATAAATCTATGTGACTTTGGAGTCATATCCAGTTGGAGGCCGGTCACTAGTGGCGTTCCCCAGGGCTCGGTGCTGGGGCCGGTCCTCTTCAATATCTTCATCGATCTGGACGAGGGCATTGAGTGCACCCTCCGTAAGTTTGTAGATGACACCAAGTTAGGTGCGTGTGTGGATCTGCTCAAGGGTAGGAAGGCTCTGCAGGAGGATCTGGATAGGCTGCACCGATGGGCTGAGGCCAACAGTATGACGTTCAACAAGGCCAAGTGCTGGGTCCTGCACCTGGGGCGCAATAACCCCAAGCAGAGCTACAGGCTGGGAGATGAGTGGTTGGAGAGCTGCCAGGCAGAGAAGGACCTGGGAGTGATGGTTGATTGTCGGCTGAAGATGAGCCAGCAGTGTGCTCAGGTGGCCAAGAAGGCCAACAGCATCCTGGCCTGTATAAGAAACAGTGTGACCAGCAGGGTAGGGAGGTGATCGTCCCCCTGTACTCGGCTCTGGTGAGGCCGCACCTCGAATACTGTGTTCAGTTTTGGGCCCCTCGCTACAAGAAGGACATCGAGGTGCTTGAGCGAGTCCAGAGAAGGGCGACGAAGCTGGTGAGGGGCCTGGAGAACAAGTCCTATGAGGAGCTGCTGAGGGAGCTGGGATTGTTCAGCCTGGAGAAAAGGAGGCTCAGGGGTGACCTTATCGCTCTCTACAGGTACCTTAAAGGAGGCTGTAGCGAGGTGGGGGTTGGTCTGTTCTCCCACGTGCCTGGTGACAGGACGAGGGGGAATGGGCTTAAGTTGTGCCAGGGGAGTTTTAGGTTGGATCTTAGGAAGAACTTCTTTACCGAAAGGGTTGTTAGACATTGGAACGGGCTGCCCAAGGAAGTGGTGGAGTCACCATCCCTGGAGGTCTTTAAAAGACGTTTAGATGTAGATCTTAGGGATATGGTTTAGTGGGGACTGTTAGTGTTAGGTCAGAGGTTGGACTCGATGATCTTGAGGTCTCTTCCAACCTAGAAATTCTGTGATTCTTTGATTCCTTACAACCATGTATTTAATTTCAGACACTGGCACTATTGGACCGGTTCAAATCAAAGTTAACCCAGGCAATTGAAGAAACTCCTGAAAATGAGATTTCTGAACCTGAAGTAGATAATGATGAAGGCTGGTAAGTTTTATGGATTTGGATTTCTGTGTTTATTACTGGTTTGCTTTGAGTGAGGAATAATCACACACTTCGTTTTTCAATTGTTTCACAAACCAGTCTCTTTTTTCAATTTAATGAATCCTTCTTCTTTCATATCCCTCTTACTACCATTTTACTTTTTTGTGGCTCATTTAGTTACTTGTTTCTTTGCCTTATTTCTTCTTCATTACATCATTATGAGGAAAGAAGAGAACATGCTTTCTGTGCCAATTATCTCCAGCAGGAATAAGTCATGAAAGGAATTAGCAGCATCTCCCACCTTCGAATTTACTCAGTTTATCACCTCTAGCTAAACTTCTCTATGTTTCTGACACCCTACTGCACTGGCGTGGTCTTACTGTTAAGCCTAAATTTAAGGAGTAGCAGAAACACCAGATGTAAAAAGAGTTGATGCAACAGGAGTCAGCTAAAACACACTGGTTTAGTACTCTGGAAAATAATGCAGGACAGTAGGAAATGTTTTGCCTTGTGTAGTCTTAAGTCCTACAAAAACTGTGGAGTGGTAAATATTTTAAAGACTGATGGATAAGATAAATATAGACTCACCTGAAATGGAGGGTGACCCCAACAAAGCAGGGTAGCACTGGAATTGATGAAGCGCTGCAGAAGTTGTGACTTCCACAGTCAAAGAAGCAACCTATACCATGTTTACTCCTGTTAATCTTTCATTCAAAGAACCCACATTAAGTAGGGAAGTGGAGAAATCTGTATGATTTGAATTGTGATCTTACAATCTTAGACAGCAAGCTGTTCAATGATAATAAAAAATGCTTTCACAAAATAGCTATAAAAAGTGGTTTTTTTAGAAAATTTTTTATACAAACTGCTCATGTTTTTTATAATACAGGCAATACTTTTGGTCTAATATAATATCTCTGCCTACAACGTTTTCCTTAGTTGTACACGTAAGTTATCATGGCTACAGCAGAACTACCACTAAAACAGAAAATTGAACAATGATCCTGGCAAGTGTTTTAAAACACCCAGAATTTCTATATCTCAGATAACTTAAAATGACTTAGTGAAAATATGTCATATGTACTTTTATGATCTTCCTAAAGGCTCCCATCTTGGGACTAGGAAACCAATCAGATACCTACCTCTTCCAAACCCCAAACTAATACCAGTAACTAGAAAAAAAAAATGAATTACAATAAGACAAACTAAAATGTACAAAGATGTTCTAAAGTACATTAGAAATCCTTTTTAAATAGGAAATAAATGACTTAACTAATGGTTGTTAAAGGACCCTATGTCTGTTTGAGAAGACTTACACAAAACAGAAAGATAAGCATGCTAAAGAAGTGCTCTTTAAGCATTGGGAGGAAATGCATCTAAAATCTAAATCTAAATCTAAATAAGTTAGATCTACTGCCATTCTGCAAATGAAAAAGATGTGCATACTGATCTGAGAAAAGACAACATAAAAAAGCGTGGGAGGGAATATAATGTATGGGAGGCAATTTTTTTTTTTCTTTTACATTTTATTTCATTTTTTTTGTTCCACGTGTTAATAAATGAAAAGAAATTCTTTATCTGGAAGTTACAGGTCAAATTACAATAACCTATAATATACAAATGGTAATTTTTATACATTAAATCAGAAAACAGACTATTTGTTTGAAGATACATTCCAAATAAATTTAACAGAAAAAAAAAAAGATGGTAGGTAATAAAAAGCTGAATTGCAAATTATGAGGCCTAAATGGTTTCATAATGGGTGATACTAAAATTTTAGATCGCTCAGCTCACTTCTCCATTTTTATTTCTATTGTATGGATGAATTGTTGCTTATTTTTAATTTAGTAAGATAAAGCTACACAGATTCTGCAGCTTTACAGTCACACCTTCTTGCTTTTCACTGAGTAGAGCTGAGACCTCACAGGGGAAATACTAGGATATTTCTTTTTTTCTCAGAAAACTTCAGACATTTACTAGCAGAAACACTAAAACTAGTAGCACTTAGCATAGAATTCTTGAAGTCATTAAACAACATGTATACATATGTAGTGCATAATGAGTGCAATATTATCTTGATACTTTTCTCAATGAAATTTCATTTGAGCATAGTTCATTTAAAATCCTGTAATTCTTTCAAAGCAATAGTTACTCAAACATCACCAGCAATCTTTTTGCTTTTTATTTCATTGATTATATTATTTGTTTAAATTATTTTTTTTTCAGAAGAACTGAGAATTTCTCTTAGCTTTATAATCTAAACAAAACTACTGAATATGGTAGTTTAAAAATTCAGACTCTTTTTCTTAAGCTTTCTTTCTACTTTTAATGGTAACTCTGTTGTCTGGAATGAAAAGAAGAAATACAGCCTTGCTTTATTTGCTTTTATTCATTGGCAATTTTAACAGGTAAAACAGAAGAAAAATTGGTTTGGTGTATTGTTTTTGAAAATAGAGAAATTAATTTCCTAAGTCTTGCCCCTTTCAGGATAAGTCTCATTACCCCTTTCAGGATAAGTCTCTTGTTACTGTAAGTTTCTCTTGTCACCATCTATTCGGTAAATTCTTTAAATTACATAATCTTCCTTCATTATGTCTTTTCTATCTTGGGCATTATGCAGCTCTTTGAGGATGAGGTATAACATATGGCATAATTTTTTTGTCCCTTGGATTTCAGGATTTCACTAGTGCTTTGAGATCCTTCACACGTACCTATGTGCTTTCAAATTCTACAGAAAGTATGCAACCTTTCCTTTACTTCTGAACACCTGAATGACTGATCTTTCTTTTCACAGTAATATAACCAATCTTTTAAGGACTTGCAAATCATCGTGCAAGTCCTAATCATCATCATTTGTATTCCCTTTTGAGTAACTACTGACATCTAATTGGTGATAATTCCTCTCCTTGTAGGCAATTTAAACTGAGGAAGAAGATTGTTGAAATTTCAGATTATGAAATTGTGTGGCTTTTTTGTTCACAAAATAACATTGCATTCATAATGGCACTAAAATGAAGATTTAGAATAATATGATGCTAACCAATAGACTAATAATTAACATTATATTATTAGTTTTAGAGTTCAGTAAATGTACATGTTAACATTGTAGATTGGAGTCTTGCTCCATTTTCAAAGAATTTACTTTGAAGCTAACTAAGTTTTAAAATATCTTTATTATACAAATTGGCTACATCCACATACAACATTAGCAAAACAATTAAGTCTTCTAAAAGGTATTCATGACTGTTAGAATGGCTTGGAGAGTTGAATTTCATATTTTGGGATAAAGACTTACTGTTTTCATTTCTTCGTTGGATTGGATGATTTGAGATAAGTATAGTGACTTCACATTTTAAAAAATTATCTTTCTTAATTTCAATCTACTCCTCCAAACACGATGATTCTACTCAAAAACAATAATAGTACTTTGTAAGATTTATACTAAATATAATTAGTGTATGGCATACAAAAATATGATATGCACAAATTATGTGATTCCTCCAGGCTGTTTTGTAGATCATGGCTGCTCTTTTTTATGGGAAGTGAAAGCCAGCCACTATGCTTTGCTCTACTGTCAGGGTGTGTTATCTGAGGTAGAATGATTGCCTCTAAGACATTTTTATGTGTCCACAGGAGTGGCCACACATTGAGGTATAATTTTCATTTTCTGTCAAGATAGAAACCATTACCAATTTGTTATGTTTTCTTTTATTTGGCAAACTTTTCTCTGCATATTTGGCTGAGCTGCTGTATTGGCATGAAGCATAGCAGACGTTTGGGTACTTTTCAGCAGCATTCTACTTTTTATGCAGGAAAAAAAGAAGAAAGAAATATGACTCTATTGTAAACAGTGTGTATGGTGTTTGATAATTATTACCAGATTTTACTGTCTAAGAAGGCATCTGAGGAAGTGTAGTGAAGAGATCTGAAGACAAATTAATAATATTAAGTTTTAACATGAAATAGCAGAATCTTTGCTGGGATTGCAAACTCTGATGCTAAGTGAGAATGATTACATGTACATGTCTGCGGCAATAAAAACTTAATTTCCCCTGCAGAAATCAAAAATATTGAAATAAACATGTGTACTGCCAGAAAGGGTGCTCGTAACAATAAAAGTATCTCCAAAGAAGTAGACAAATGCATTTTTGTGGCATCTAGGTACATCAGGAAAATATGCCTGATCACCTGGTGCATACGTTGTTGTTCTTAAGGCTCCATATCAAGAACTATTGCTTATGCTTTTTTTAAGATTTGCCAGACTACTTTAGTACTATTTCATCATTATTTGCTATTTATGTACTTGTAGTCCATCTAAGAAAGCATCAGACATAGGACTTCATCCTTTACTTTCACAAAGGTTGTGCAGAGTGGAGCAGAGGTAGATTTGACAGAACATAGTTACTCATTCTGAGCAGAAAGTCTTACCCGGGGCTTCATATGACAGACTTCTCCCCAACATTTAGTGAAGTGTCTTCTTCTTGGAGACTGAAAACTAAATGTGTGACAGCTGAAGACCCATCTGGAAGTACTATCTACTTGGTACTTCCACTCTGGATTACTGGATATGCCTGAATTTGGAAGTGAAAACACTGTACAGGTTACACTTTATACAGAACACTGCTACTAATCGTCTTTAGGATTTGGACTTCTGTATACATTTTGTTGCATATATGTGGCACCTAGTCAGGTTGTAGTGCCACTTTGGGACCATGATTATAACATCAAATAGTTACACCTTTAGTAAAAATCAAGTTTCAGTCCAAAAAATATTATGGCAACTATATATAGTGAAATTGATGGTGCCGATCCTGTGAACATGACATAAAATATCTTCCATAGAGATAATCCAGCTATGAGGATAAAAAAATCAGATGCAGTCAAGTATATTCAAAGATTGACTGCTTTAGTCAATTTAGGCAAAATCTTCCTCTTCAGATAGGATAAAAATGGTATTTAGAACTCTGAATTACTTTCCTATTAAGTAATAATTATCCACTTAAAAATACATATAGTAACCGTATCCCAATCCAACTATGCACCCAGGAAGATATACTAGAAAGTTTGTAATGCTGTCTATGTATTCTTACAATTGCCACAGATACTGCACTGACAGACAGTGATACATAATCTCCCTGACAGAAAGGTAGCTGATTTGGGGCTATTGTACTTTCAGCTCTAGGGTTCTTTTAGAATTCTAGCTTGTCGTTCCTGTTATGAAATGTATGAGTAAATTTAATGATGGTTCACTCTACTTTGTTATCTGTTTCCAAGAAGGGTAGGATTAGATCTGCTGCTGCTCAGAAGTGAGACATTTTCCCAGACAACTCATCCTTCTAAGAAATGTCTGTTTATTCTTGTTATCAAAAATATTGCTGTTCAGTTGGTAAGAGTTTTCATTTCTGAAGCCCCCAAGAATACTGATTAATCATAGAGTTAACATCAGAAAAGGGCCAGAAGGGGACCTCCAAACGTAATATAATTACACCGTTTCCATAACCCAATGGACAATGTATCTACAGTGCACTTTTCTTACTGTTAGTCATTTATTCACTGGAAGTCCAATGACAGAGATTCCCCAGGCAATCTCTTGTAGTGTTTGAATGTTCCTACTGATGTGGAATATTTGTATGTAATCCACTCTTACTTGTGATATGAGTGGGTTCTAGAAAACTGTTCACTGTCTCTCTTTCAAGATGCATTTTAGCACTCTTGAAAATAATCACAAGCTCATCTCTTTCAGTTGGACAAAAAAAGAGAACTTTTTAGTCTTTCTGCAGAGATTATTCTTTCTCAGTTTGTGATCATTTTTCCTGACTGATTCACCTCTCTTTCAAAGCACGAAATTCAGGACTAGATACAAGTCTTTGTCAGTGTTGAGTGAAAAGATCACTTTATTTGTCATTGTTCCTTTTATGCCTGGTTTCCAATCCATTCCAAGCCACAGATCTTTTTCTGCTGAATGGTCACCTAATCTGTCAGGATCATCTGGCCCAACCAACCCCCTACCACCAATATCAGCCACTAAACCATGTCCCTAAGCGCCAGGTCCAACCTTTCCTTAAACATCCCCAGGGACAGTGACTCCACCACCTCCCTGGGCAACCCATTCCAATGCCTGACTTCTCTTTCTGAGAGGAAACTTCTCCTAATTTCCAACCTGAGCCTTCCCTGTCACCACTGAGGCCATTCCCTCTAGTCCTAGCACTAGTTATCTGTGAGAAGAGGCCGACCCCCAGCTCCCTACCTCTTCCTTTCAGGGAGTTGTAGAGAGCAATAAGGTATCCCGTGAGCCTCCTCTTCCCCAGACTAAACAACCCCAGTTCCCTCAGCCTCTCACCACAGGACTTGTGTTCCAGGCCCTTCACCAGCTTTGTAGCCCTTCTCTGGACACCCTCCAGGGCCTCGATGTCCTTCTTGTAGTGACGGGCCCAAAACTGAACACAGCACTTGAGGTGCAACCTCACCAGAGCTGAATACAGGGGGACGATCACCTCCTGGTCCTGCTGGCTGCACTATTCCTGATACAAGCCAGGATGCCGTTGGGCTTCTTGGCCACCTGGGCACACTGCTGGCTCATGTTCAGGCAACCAGAGCCCTTTCCTGTGCAGAGCTTTCCAGCCACTCTGCCCCACGCTTGTAGCACAGCATAGGGTTGTTGTGGCCAAAGTGTAGTACCAGGAACTTAGCCATGTTGAACCTCATCCCATTGGCTTCTGCCCATCAAGACCCTTCTTCAAGACCCTTCTTTCAAGACCCTTCTTCACAAAACTTCATATTGCACATGCATTCTATAAACATTCTTCATGGTAAGCCACATAGGCTTACCATGTATCTGTGAAGGTTCCAAACTGTGCATTCTCACAGATAAAATGCATGAGAAGTTTTATGAACAAGATCCTGTAGCGTTCTTGAATATAAAACTTAGTAAACGTAAAACTCAGAAAGAACAGCACTCCATATAACCCCAAAATATATATTTTTATATATCATACACTAAACCTATCAAGAATTTTCTATTTCCTGGGTGAAATCTAAGGTGTTGGATGTGAACTTGATCTTTCAGAGAAAGAGGTCAGCTTTTTCCTTCCACATGGAACACTGTTACAGCTGTTACAGCTGTAACATAAGAAACTAATGTAAATGAGGCAGTCATTTAAGTATTTTGGGGATGAAGTCTAGGCTCTGAAATTTACTCTTTTCTTTTGATATAGCTAAAAATAACTAAATAATAACTAAATAAATCTGTTCAGCTTTCAGATATACTGTGGGACAAGAAAGAATAAACAAGGTGGGAATTTGGAAAAAATTGATTTTTTTTTCACGTTTTCTCAGTTTAAAATTATCTTATGCTTAGTTACCTTTGTTGAGTCTGAACTTGGTGAAGAACTTATATCAAGTGATGTTCACTTGATCATTAATTTGATCGTTATTCTGAATGTTACTTAATTCAAGGGATAGGAAAAAAAGGAATATTTTTAAATCAAAGTGAGTAAGTTAATGCTTAAAAATACTT
Source organism: Stictonetta naevosa (assembly GCA_011074415.1). Classification (NCBI taxonomy): domain Eukaryota; kingdom Metazoa; phylum Chordata; class Aves; order Anseriformes; family Anatidae; genus Stictonetta; species Stictonetta naevosa. Next base: position 18,870,033 of record CM021729.1, read on the forward strand.
TTTTCAAGTTACAGTGAAAAGGATATTGTGAAAATTATGTGAGTAAAGGTCTTGCATTTCAAACAAGGTATTCAATATCTTGCTTTATAGATAGTGTTTCATATGCAGGTTTAAATAGTGATGTTGGCTTGACCATTGACAGTTATTTGTGACAAACCTCATTTAAGATAGTAAAGACTAAAAATTAATTTAATGGAACTGTTCACTTAAACAGACTGTTTAAAATCTGGTGGCTCTTAGAGGGCTTTTAAAGATACCTCCTTGGTCACAAAATCCTATTTTGATTTGCACAGCGCAAATCAAATGCTATTCATAAATCTGATCACCTGATTATAGCCAGGAATAAAGGCAGGGGTCTGTTTAATTGTTTTTATTACTGCGTCTTTGGACAAAAATCCCAGTGAACTCACTGAAGGTCAGTGCTAACCATTTAAAGTGCAGCCTGGTTTATACACATCAAATCCTATAACCTTTTCCCAGTTCTGAATTTCACAAAACTACCCCTGACGCCAGTTAAATGTTTCAACAACACTGGGTGCTAACGTTAAGCTCTTTCTGCCAGGACATTCACTGCAATTTGACTGTAAAATTTTTTAGCCAGTTTGTACAGAAACTTTTTTTTTTTTTTTTTTTGTACAGAAACTGTTTTACTCCAGAACAAACAAACAAAACCTGTACATTCAGTAGAGGCATTCTCTATCCAGAATCAATAGTTATGTCCTTTACTTCAGAAATGTTTTCATTTATAGTACAAGGAAAAATTCTCTCAGAATATTTAACAGTGGTGTCAAGAAATCTGTTACAATCAGGAGTAGGAATACAGTATTTCATTTCTTTCATACTTTTCCAGTAAAAGGTTTTGTATCTGAGAGAGATTTGTGTCTAAAAAAAAAAGTATCAAGACACCACCTCTCCAATGTCTGCTCTGGAGAGTAGGCTAGAATTGGTTTGGTTTGGTTTCATTTTTTCATCAAAATAGGAATTTCAGAATCAGGAAAATGTTGAAGTCAGCCAGACTGTTTTTACATTATAAAATTTAATTTGTATTAAGAACTAAATCAATGATGCACACTATTAATATCTACTCCACATAAATCTGTTAATGTCTTCCACATTTTATTTCCAGTACTTCTTATTTTATACATCTGCTATTAAACTTTGCATTGTGAAATCCTTCTGGATAAACACCTAAAAAAATGGTTGCATTTCATAAAACCTAACCTTTTTATATGTATTTTCTAGAATGCTGTCTCTTTCTTTGCCATAATACCTTACAGATGATTATGAAATATGGCTTCCTCAAGATTAGCACCAGTCTCTGCAGATTCAGCTGCAGAAGCTTAACTGTGACAAACACAGTAAGCTCCTGAAAACTAAGCAGCAGTCTTTTTCACATGCCGATGCTAGCTTGGGGAACGAAAGAAAAAGTGCTGCTGTAATTTATGCCAGTGAGGCACAAAGATGGATTAAAGCCATGTTAGCTCCCCTCCTCCCATCCAGATTTGAGCCAACGTTCCTCCACTAGTCTGGAAAAACTGGCTCTATGTAGGGGCTCTCCTGCTAAGGCCATTGATTTACTCAACTACATTTAAGAAAAAAAAAAAAAAAACTTGACAAAATACTTACTTGATTGTTACAAAGAATAAGCGCATGCCAGAGGTCTGTATTAGAAACACATTGGAAAGAGGGGTTTCTTTTCTGTTTAGAAAAAGATTAGTGTTTGTTTGGTGTTTAGCATTGTCAGTAACTTTTAAAGGGAGAAAGAAAAAAATCCTTCTGCTCTAAATCGTTTTTCTCCTATTTTCTCTCCACCTTCTTCACCCCTCTACTGCTAGAATGTGGTCAAACCTTGGTATGTAAATGCTAGCTGCTAGCCCACTGCTGAACAGTCAGTAATTTTGTATTATCAAATTGTTCTTCTGTTAAAGTTATATATTTGTTGCTTCTAGCTGTTTAGCATGCCTGAGAAACTGAGGGCCTTTGGGGTGGGTTTTTTGTTTGTTTATTTTTTGTTAATTCCTCCATGTCTTAAGTTTATTTGGACTAGGCATCTGGGCCTGGAATCGACTACTGTTTGACTTAAATTCAGAGATGATCCATGCTTTACTCAAGGGATATCTAGTATTTCATTTACTGTCTGGAAACCTTACATTTTATTTATTGCCAGCAAACCTAGTGAAGAAGGAAGAAATAATCTTCTAACTCTTTAATAGCCTAGCTTAAGCTTCCTGAATATTTACACACCTTTATAAGCACCCCAACTTCATCTCGTTCAATGACATGATTAAATCGTGTGGATTTGGACATATTCAGAATGGGAAGAGGAAAGACAAGAGAAGGGAGGGCATCCAGAAAATGTTGAATGTTAAGTTATGAAAATCAGAATATTCTTATGTTAGATACACTCTTCTCTCTTTCCCCTCCCTCCTACTTTGTGCTCTGGTGATACAATACTGCCTGACTGTTTGTGTTAACCTGCGGAGGCAATTTCCCGACTTCTAGAGTATCAGAGACTGTACAAGCTACTGCCAGAGACAGGATGCTAGACTGGATGGATCATTGGTCAGTTCCGGTATGGCGGTTCCCATGTCCTTATAGTAAAAGCTGTGTAAAGTTTTTCTGTGCTGGTACACTGTCTGGAACAACATCTGGAATTTACATTACTGTCTCCCATACCAACCTACTCTACCAGGAGCAGTTGTCTATTTAAAAGCACCCAGCTTGTTTCATCAAACTACTTAATATTTTTGTGAAGGGGATAAAGATGTACTGTAAATATTCTATATAGAAATTGTTACCAAATACATAAGAAATAATAACTGGATAATTGATTTTTTTTTTTTTGGAGAAAAAATGCTTAAAATCAGAAGCCATCATGGTTTTACATATTTCTAATTATTTCTAACCATGAGAAAGCCAATCCAAATTTCCCCCAGTGATTCTATTATCTTTTGAATTAGTTTATCTTTTTTGTAGTTACGTTGATTTTCCCTTAGAAGGTTACTTACAATTAAATCTTCTTTCAAGAGAAAAAAAAATGCTTGGCAACATCTTGAACAATGGAAAAGAATGCTCCATTACTGTAGTTTTTATTAAGAATTGCTTACTTTGTTGGTAGCTTTGCAAATACTGAAGGGTTGGGTTTTTTTATTTTATAACTTGGATATCCCACACTTAGTGAAACTACTGCTTTTTTATTTTCACAGTGAATGTTTAGGGGAAAAATGAGGATGTAGCATTTGAATAGTATCTCAAGAAAATGATATGTTAAAAAATACCTGCAAAAGTTCCGTTTCATTTTATGTGGTAGGCCTAAACAAAAGAGTACAGTCTGACTTTGTAGAATGTGTTTATTTATTTATAATATTTGTAAATTATATTTTTGTCAGTTTTGCTTGCTTAGAATTGAGGAGATTGTGCAATAACAACAACAGTATGTCACCTCCATTGTTAACATCTGAGTGCTGAAATACTGGAGGCAAGTAGTACTCCATTGATACAAAAGTTAGAAAATACTCCTTTCAGGTCTTTCAGAAATGACATTGACCTCAAAATAGCTTGGAGGGTAGGAGTTATGAGTGGTATTTATAACAGTAGTAAAAAATGAGTATTGTATTGATCTTAAATTTCAGTCTAAATTCAGTCTGATTTCAGTTTAAAATCTGTGAAATTATATATGAATATCAATACTATATATATGAATGGTAGTATAGTGCTTAGTGGTAAGGAGTCTACTTGTAGGCCAGTAGCTAGCAGTGTACCCCAGGGACCAGTACTGGGTTCAGTGTTGTTTAACTTATTCCTCAACGACCTGGATGATGGAGCAGAGTGCTCCCTCAGCAAGTTTGCTGACAAAACAAAGCTGGGAGGAGTGACTGATTGCCCAGAGGGCTGTGCTGCCATTCAGAGGGACCTCAACTGGCTGGAGGGTAGGACTGAGAGGAACTTCATGAAGTTCAACAAGGGCAAGTGCAGGAATTTCTTGGGACGAATAACCCCAAGCACCAGTACGGGCTGGGGGCTGACCTGCTGGAGAGCAGCTCTGCAGAGAGGAACCTGGGAGTCCTGGTAGACAGCAGGCTGATCATGAGCGAGCACCATGCCCTTGTGGACAAGAAGGCCAACGGTATCCTGGGCTGCATTCAGAAGAGTGTTGCCAGCAGGTTAAGGGAGGTGATCCTCCGCCTCTGTTCGGCCCCGGTGAGGCCACACCTGGAGTGCTGTGTCCAGTTCTGGGCTCCCCAGAACAAGAGGGACATGGAGCTACTGGAGTGAGTCCAGAGGAGGGCTACGAAGATGATGAGAGGACTGGAGCACCCGTTGTACGAGGACAGGCTGGGAGAGCTGGGCCTGTTTAGCCTAGAAAAGACTGAGGGGAGACCTCAACAATGTGTATAAATATCTGAGGTGAGGGTATTGAGAGGATGAAGCCAATCTGTTTTCAGTTTTGCCCAGTGACAGGAGGAGAGGCAGTGGGCACAAACTGAAGCACAGGAGGTTCTGGCTGAATATGAGAGGGCACTTCTGTACTGTGAGGGTGACAGAGCACTGGCACAGGTTGCCCAGAGAGGTTGTGGAGTCTCCTTCTCTGGAGATATTCAAAACCCACCTGAATGCCATCCTGCACAACATGCTCTAGGTGATCCTGCTCAGCAGGGGGGTTGGACTAGATGATCTTTAGAGGTCCCTTCCAACTTTGGCCATTCTGTGATTCTGTATATACATGGTGTATATATATACACCATATATGTATATTTGGAAGGGTATAGATATATGTACATGGTATATATATATATACCATATATGTTATATACAAATATCTATACCATATTCATAGAATCAGCTAGGTTGGAAAAGACTTCTAGATTATCAAGTCCAACTGTTAACCAAACACTGCCAAGTTTACCACTAAAGCATGTCCCTAAAACATTAGTTCAAATCTAATAGAAATTGATTGAAACAATCTTATCTTGATACATAATTATATACTTGTGAAATCAACTTAAATATAGCAAATATCTTTATTTATAGCAATATTTTTCTCAATGCTTTTCTAATGATTTTTTAATTATTTTTTTATATTAGTATCTTCAGTAGAATAACCCATTGTGTGAATCTGGATAGATCTGACTAACAAATCTTGCTAGAGAAACAAGATTTGAGAAACAGAAGATTTTATGAAGGCACAAAAAGCTTGAGGGACACATCATCTGTTTTTTGGGATGGTCTTTTGGGGACCCAGAAGTTGGACTTGATGATTCTTGTGGGTCCCTTCCTACTTGGACATTCTATGATTCTGTGACAAGAAATCTGATTATTTGTGAAAAGAAATGGGCAGAGAGGAACAGAGGAATGTGGAACTGTGGAAACAAGCAGTGAAACAAGGAGAAGTCAAATCTGTTAGTGGTGACAATAACAGCAGAATCCTGGTGACCAGAGGTTTTTATTGGGAGGCATTGTAAGCTTTTTTGAAGTGAAACAAAACCAGGTTAGGCAAACTAGGTCCAAAGTGGAACAGTATGTGTGATACAGTGGAAGGTTTAAGTATCAAGTGCTATGAAAGGGTAGGGGCTTTCACAGATAATTTAGCACAGCTCAGACACTATGTATTAATGAGAAGAAACATACTCATGGAAGCTTGTTTCTTACACGCATCCTTTTTGTAATAGCAGTGGCTGTGTGAAACATTGAGAATTAAAGAGAAGAATCTGTGTTTGAAACTGTTTCTATAGCACTACTTAAATTGTTAACACCCTTTCAGATTCAGAACCTGCTTCAAGTACTTGGGAAAAAAACTTCCTTTCATAATCAGTAAGAGAGAGGAATTTTCATTACAGAATTCCTTTACATGAAAAAAAGGATGATGGGTTAATCTCTTATACTAAAATAACAAAGCTGTATAGTGAGATAGGACACAAAAACTAAGAACTTGCCTGCAAGATTTCTGTTACACAAAGCACTTAAGGGTGGTTGCAGGTTTCATTAGACATACATGTATTTTCTCTGTCCTGCTGGACTATGTTTCCAAAATTATTTGTAAAGCTCTTGGACACTGTTATGCAAGGAGTGGTGACAGCAGGCTAAGCCAAAAAGCTTGTTTTGATTGTAGCATCTCAGTTCTGAAAAAGTGAAAAACAGTTTAGATTTCAAGTTCTTTCCTCTTTTACAATTCTCATTGTTTTATGTTTTTAACCATAACTGTTTTTGTCCTGTTCTCTTGTTCTCTTGCCTTGGTTTAAAGTTTTTGCTTGTCAGCTTTTAATTGACATTTTTCTTCATTTTATTTACATTTTGGTCAGTCTCTTTTTCTCTGTTTTTGTTTCTCATTCCTATCCTTTTTTTTTTTTTTTATTCTTTACCTTCCTCAGTTTATTTTTCTTTTTGGTTTCTGTTTCTCAACTGTCTCTCTTCCTGCGCCACCCACTACTTTGCTAGCAGAGAAAAGAGTGCCAGTGAGTTCATTCTTCCAGAATATCTAACAAGTTTTTACCTTGGGAGCAAGATCTCATTTGCTTTGATTTGTGCATTCACTAATCTGTTTTCTCATCTGTTCACATGAACTGCATTTCTATCCACTGCCTATGTATCAAGAAATTGATGGGAGGAAAGTGTTACAATATTTCCTAAATTAAAGTTTATGGTTTAACAAACACATTTACAATATTTGAAGGAAAATGTAAGTTGCAAATAGAGTATAATGCAAGGGAAGCTTGACTATTTTTTTTTCTAAGCATATGGAACATTGGTCATAACTGAGAAAAGTAGGTAACATGTTATCTGTAGGTGATGTTGAACTCAGAAATGGTAGGACTGATAATTATGAACTACAGTGGTAAAATAATTAATATTTATGATTTGAAAGGTCTGGCTAAGAACTTTATCCTAACTGAAAGAACATTCCTTTCAACTAAAAGCTAATCGTCTGCAATTGTTTCCAACACTCCCACTTCCAAGTTAAGATAACATTCTGTGTGCTGCTCCTATAGGCTCCACCAAGAGCCATCTCTCCACATGGTCACACGTTCACAGTTTGATTCCTTCTTAGAACTGTGGCAGCTAGCAAGCTAATTAAGGAGCTGATCCCTCCCAGGGACAGGTACTTGGCTTTGTTAACATACAAGTGATCCTCTGGAGTCCATACCTCCCAAGGATGGGCACCTGGCTTTTTTAACATTTAAATGGTTATTTTTATAGTAATGGAATTGGTTGTTTAAGTCATTTAATCTGCATTTAGAAGCAATGTGTAATTTTTGCTTGTGTTATGTATACCAGTTTAGATATACTATAAGTAGTGCATTTTATGTAATGCACAGTTCTGCGTCTGAAAAGTGAAAAGCTGTGCATTTCTTTTCTCAGTGCCTGTCGATTGCAAAAACAAAAAATCTGTCACCAGCTGCCATGCTTTTTGCAGGTATCTCCAAATGAGCCCTGGCTGTGACTGCTTGAGAACTTACTGCCTCTCTGCCAAAGCTACTGGCTACTGTCCCCATAGCGGAGTTGGCAGAATTTAACATTTGCCCACACCTGTTGATGATTTGCTGTAAAGTCCACCTGCTTAAAATGCTGGCATAGGTAGGAAAATGTTCCAGGCTCTCCACTGAAGTGGAGAGGTGTCAGAGGGAGTGCCATGTATAGTAAGTTGTGCAAGGAAGGTGGGCTGGTAGCAGCCAACAGCAATGTCACATTGATAGACAAGTGCAAAATTAAGCAATGTGGCTTTGAGTTTTCATTCAGTTAGTGTAAAAGTTGCTGATTCATGCAGTGCATTATACGTGGAGATCAGAGATTCATCACTAGTGCAAAAGCAGTTATAGGGCTTTCTTGCTACTGCTGATATTGAAAATGATTCAGTTCACTGATTGCCCCTTTGGTTTCTCCCAAAGGGCAGTTATGGAAAGGTCAGAGCTGTTTTGATACGAGATTTCTGCTTATGCTGCACTTAACATGACTGCCACCTGTCAGCAGTTCATATATGCTTCAGATCCAGTGCATGGCTCACACATCTCAAAATCTGTGTATCCTATCTTTTCTTACAAGTACCATCTCACTATAGTTCAAAAGAACATGTTCCATCTCCTGAATAAACTGGTTGAGCCTGCCTGGAGAGCACCATGTAGGTGCCCAGTTGGCAAGTACAGTTTTGTCTATGCTAGGCTATTGGACACACAGATTAATCGTACCGTAATAGTTCTTGAGTGTTTTCTAGCCTGCTGAAGTGGTTCGTTTTTAGCCTTGGTTGCAGCCAACATTCTCCCACTTGTTACCTCCCAGAAAGCAATCAAACTGATCACTAAGGTAATGTGTTAGTTACAACAGTTTAACGACATCTAGGCGCTAGGCTGCTACTTACTGTGGAGTAGTCTTGTCTGCCAGCTGTTGCAGAAATCATCTGAGAATGAGGCCAGGAGTGTATCTCTGTACCTTTTGAAATCTGTGCTGTCGCTGACACAAGCTTAAATGTGTTCAGGTATTTCAGTCTAATGTACCAAGACATTGCATGTTTGGAATGCAGAAGAGAGCCAAGTACTGAATGTCATTTGAGCATTGAAACATTGAAATGAAGAGTTGCAGGTAGTGGTATAGATGCTGCCCCAGTACATGGTATAGAACAATGCTTAAACTGTATGATGCTGTTGTCTGGCCAGGGTAAAAACTAAACCTGTCCAATAATAAATGCATGCTAAGATAGCCAGCTCTGATTTGTTACACTCTTAATAAAAGAGGTTAAATAAATGAATTTGTGTTTATTTTTTCTTCTAAAGAAAGTCAACAGTTTGCACATCTAGGTACTTTAAGCTTAGAATCATCAGTTTTGGTAAGCTTTTTTATTCAAACTATTTTTGAACAAAAAAATGCTAAGCTGCAAAACTTTGTTATTTGAGTTTAGTTTAAGAGAAATTATACCTTTCATCCTTTACATTTTGAAGAAAAAATGTATTTTAAAGTTGGATGTCCTAACCAGTGTGTAAGATGAACTATCAACAGCTGGTGATAAGCACAAATTGGATGGTAGGGTCCCAAAGCCCAGAGATGAAGTTAGAGTTTTCATCACAGTGACTGCAGAAGCACAACTGAGCAGGCTGAACTCAGGAGCATGAGGTCGGGAAGAGAGCTATAAACCAAACAAGGAAAACTCTTAGGCAACATGTATGTGTGGATTTGTAGCCCAAATGCAGCAATTAGTAAGTTATGCAAGTGCAAGCTTTAGTTGGAGGAGCTTGAGTAGGATTACTTTAAATTCAAATAATTAATTTAGAAATATTTACTAAATACTTCCCATGTTTCTGGAGAAAAAAAGTTTGAGGTATTATTTAGCATTTACATTGATGCAAAATATGTATGCCTGTGAAGCTGTGTTTTATAAAATAAGCTAAAGCTCGCATCAGAAAAATATTTTCGAAAATCTTCAGCATGGTCTTGTGTTTATTTCACTTTACCTATGATATGTTGCATCTGAAATTCTTTCAGGGATTATCAGAAAAACCTCTTAATATTGACTTATTTTTAATCATAGCTGGGAACACTTCAGTGGAAAGTTATGAATAGGATTCAGAGACTATGAACTTCTTTCAGCTCTTGGAAAGGAGTGAATGTTGCATAGTCTATATCTTTTGCATCTGATTTCCAAACTACCTGGCATACTGTATGGTCTGACCCAAGAATTAGAGATGTATTTATTTTAAATTCCTGTTAGTTGTATCCTGCAAGTGTGCTATGTCATTGTTTGAAAACCCAAGCTGATGAAATGGGAAAGTGAGAGTACACACCTATATGTATTAATTAACATCCTCTGAAACCACTTGCTGAGGAATGACCCCATCTCTTTGGGAGTGTATTCTAATTCAGTCTAGGATAGTGTGATTTGGTGTATAAATATATATATATGTGCATCTTTTATAAGTTGAGAAGAAATATGACAAATGCAGAAAGCATGTTAACTAAAATAAATTACTTCAGTCCCTCCAATGTGAGACAATGTTTTTATAATTAAACTACAAATGCGCAATCATGAGTCACTCTGACGGTACATTATGTTACTCTGAATTGTAGATATGACTAATAAAATAAGTTTTGGTGTTACTAGTACATACAGGGTTATAAACTACTGAAGTTCAACTCTTAAGTATTTTCAGAGGACATGGCAATACGCAAGCACAGTCTCAGTGCTGTTCAGTGAGAGATTTATGGAGGTCTCATGTCAAGAATCAATTGTGTTGAAAAATCTGAATTATTGTTATTAAGATTTTTCCAAAACTTTCAAACTCCTGTAGTCTGTAGCTTTGAATTTTGTCTGATTTTTGTCTGAATTCTTTAGTAGTACAATATTGTAATCTACAATAACTGATTTGGTTCTCTCTCCCTTTATACATGGAAATCTGTACTAGAGTTCTTTGAAAAACCTGTTTAATTCAGGACCTCTTACATGTTGTGGGGGTCTGGTAACACTTCATCAGCAACAGAATTTTCATTCTGATACTGATTTGTTACTTGTGGATTTTCTATTTTACAAAGACTGTACCAATATCTAATGCTGATATGCTTATATTCACTTCAGTATCGTTGCTGGTTTTTTTAGTTATCCCATCAAAGTCAAAGAAATTTTTATAAATGATTAATACAAAATGCAAACTTCAGTGTTTTGGTTTGGTTTGGTTTTGCCTGGGCAAGTTTTTATGCACTGAAAAATCATAAATTCAGTTGGGGGGGTTAATTGCTCAAATTAATTTTAAATGTGTTATCCTGCCCCTGATTCACAAGTAGCAGCTTTGGTACAATTGCAATCTGAGGTCTTAGTTGAGTGGGTTTTAATTTAAAATAGTACAGCTGTGGTCAAAAGTGTTAATTTTATAGCCAAGTTTTGATACTTAAAACCACATCCCATGATACACAAAAGTAGCTAGGTTGTCAGTAAAGATCAAGAGGTTTACAGTCGGTCAGCTTGTTACGAGCATCTGTAGTGTGATTTTCTTCTTTTCCCTTCACCTCTTTTTGTCTTTAGGTAGAGCAAATGATTTCTGCCTTTAGAGCAAATGATTTCTGCCTTTAAGATTTTGTCCAACCTAAAACTTGTATTTTTCTAACATCTTCCATATTAATTCCCACTGCAGTGAGACCTACTAATAAGGCCAAAGATGATCAGCTTGAGGCTTTCCTGGCACTGAATACAGCTAACAAACAGATTATTTTGACTCTGGATTATAGTGATATGGTCAGACTACTGGGAATTTGCTGAAAAGGGAAAGTATCTAATGGGGAAGATTTCTAATCAACAGTAAAAAAAAAAAAAAAAAAAATTCATTAGTTTAGTCTGCTACTCAAAAAAATAAAAAGCATGATCTGAATTAATTTAAGATGGAACAGTAGGGCTTAAACCATTCCCTTGTTGATCTTCTGTGTACCTACTTTAAGCGTTTTCCATGCAAGCTCTTCCTTTTGCATAACTGTAATGGTGAAAGGAAGTCCAAAGTGACTAATAGGAAAACTTGAGAAACACTCCCTGTTCCTGGGAAAATTATTCAGTACATTTGGGAAGATAGAAAAAGACAAGACAAGACAGTTCAGTGCCTGAAATAAAATCCAGCAGAGCAAACTCTAACTGTATTTTTCAAAATGGGTTTTCACAAAAGTGGTTTTCCTGTAATACTACAGTTTACTGATGGAAGGGGAAAAAAGAAAAAATAAAACTTGGATCTTTTTTCTACACAAAAATAAATAAATAATGGGTACTCAAATCTTGCCATGTGTATCATAATTGCAAATCATAACTTTATGTTCTTTCACTGCATTTGAGCCATGTTGTACTTGTTTTGTAGGATGTCGCATGTACTTCAGTTTGAAGATAGAAGCAGAAAGGTGAAAGATGCAAGCATGCAGGATGAAGACACTTTTGAGATCTATGACCCACGGAATCCTGTAACTAAGAGGAGAAGAGAAGAAAGCAAGAAGATAATGAGAGAAAAAAAGGAAAGGAGATAAAATGTATGTAATCCTAGCCAGAGCTGCCTTGAAAAGTGACTGCAATAAAGCACTGGCTCTTTTGTAAGCTGTAGCTCCTAAAAATATCACTTGACAAGTGTGAAAAGGAATCTCTCAAGAACCTGTTGTGTGGTTTTGAATCTGAGCTATCATTTGTTTCTTAAGTTGTGCAGTAAACTGCTCTCAGTGCATTCATTATCCAAGCTTGCTAAAGTTTTTTATGTACTTAATAAAACAGCTGACTTCAGTTTGATCTGCAATTTAATTATGATAGTCACCATCATACTCAAAAAGTTTTCAATATAATGAATGAGAATGTCTCAGTAAGGATGAAGTTAGAAGATGAAAATTCCATCTGTAGGCTTTTGAGATATTCTGAAAGTGTAATTTTATTTATTTTTATAATTTTTTTGAGAAGGCATATAAACATTACAGCAGTAACCACTGACTTCCTGAGCCAGTGTCATTGATTTAAGATGATGCAGTTGCAGGATTGCTAAGAATGTTTCCAGCTTTCTTAAACAAAATAAGTTGGATTTGAGGATTTGGTTAATTTTTCTTACTTTTGAAATACATATTCCATCTCATATCACAGCTTGGGATACACAATTTGAGGAGTATTATTTCAGTAACAGTACCACATTAAGCAACCATTATAATAAGCTTAGATTCTCTTTTCGCTAAACTGCTACAATACTAGAAATCATCCATTGGCAGAATTTTCACTGTAACGTAGCTGGTAATTAAGGTTGCTTTGTTAATTAGTCCAGTACAAAAATGAAAAATCTAATCAGTCTCATTAAAAATGTAACCTTGTTTTTAACAATTTTTTTACCATCTAAAAATGAACAGCTTTTGAGGTTTCCAGAAGATCACATACTTCCCACAGATTTCCCCCTCCCTCCTCCTCTGGGTGCTAATACCTTTTGCAGAAAATAAGAATTTCCACTGCTACTTCTTTACAGCATTTTCTGATGCCACAATAAGCTTGGAGAGAGACCATATGGGCAATAGCTAAAAAAGAGGGACACAAAGTGAGCAAGGTCATTAAAAAGTGTGACCAAAAGAGTGTTTTGTTGATGTTGTTTTTAGAACACATTCAGTAAGGTATGGTGTCTTTATCAAGCTGCCACTGCCAAATTTCTTGATAGGGTCTGAGGTGTGAGGTACATAAACCTGCATTGGTGGGTTAATATGGCCCAAATGTCAGAGGTTAGATTAATGCACACTATTGCTTTAATGTGTAGTGTAATCTTTGAGATAAAAAGAAAAGTTGGAGGTGTGACATGATATCCTGTATAAAGCTGTCATTATCCTCTTCTTAGGCTGAGTGAATTATACTGTACCATGGTGTAAAGAAGTCAAGAGGGGTTACATTCTTAAACACTGCCATTTACAACCTACTAAGTCAAAGTTATTTAATTGTTAAGTCATTTTCTACCAAGCTTTGACCATCTTCCAGGAACATCATATGTCACATGCTATGCTATCTCGATTCATTGCTTTGCTTGTAGAAAAAATGCAAGTTTTAAAATAATTGTTAGAGGAAATTAGCATATCAGATCCCCACTCTGATGGGATGGGGGAAGAGAGGGAGGATGTGTGTATATACGCATGCATGTTGGCAGAGGAGGTCAGGACAGGGAAAGTGAGGTCTAGATGTAGAAAGAAACTTGAGTGCCAATTCAAGGAGGTAGCTACAGGTAGCTGCAGGTTTCCTGTAATAGGAAAATGTTCTAAATAAATAATATTCCTGTAAGCTGAAGTAGGATGCATGAGGCAATGAACAGACAAGTTGACTAACAACCCATTTAGCTGAATGGTAGTTTTTTTGCCAATTCCTGTGGCAGGTCTGTTTGTACTGTATTTGATGATTCACATTCTTAAACACTATGCAAGCACAGGGTTTTAAAAGTTTAACTCAGGGTTTAGAGCTCCACTCAAGTAGGAAGAGATCTGAAAGGCTAGTCCTTGCACACGCAGGACTGCGATAACATCGCAAGAACAATAAAGTAACTTAATACTGACGTCGCCTAGGTAGGTGAAGTGTGTATCGAAAAGTAATATTTTTTTTTTCTAGAGATACTTTACCTTATATAATTAATGGTACATTTGAAACCAAATGAGTTACCTGTTAAAGCTAATTTTAAGCATTACTGTATTACACTTTGTTATAGAAGAACACAAAGGCCAGCCACAGTGCAAGCATGCTTACCCAAGCAGCAGTTTTTCCAGTGTCTAGTGAATATTGCTTCAGGTGTAATGGTCATTTACTGCATTAAGCCCAGGTTCATAGAAGTAAGCTAACAGCCACTGAGACTGGCTATCTGGATGCAAAAGAGAAAAGCCTTTATGAAAGGCAGTGGGTTTTGGTTTCAGTTTTGTTAAATGAGGGATGGGACCAACTTCCCTGGCAGTTTGCATTTTGCTCTGTACCAAACCCATACATAAGGGTAAAGATTAAAAGCCTTCAATTTTCTTGTGATTATGAATGGCAAAATCCATTATAAATCAAACTGAAGCTGAACCTGTTTCAGTTCAACAAGACAATGGGGATTTGTGATTATTCTTTCCCATGTATTTTTGCTTTTATCAATTATATTTGTAACCTTTGAAACTAGTTTGAGAAGCCTACAAGCAAAGCATTCCTAGCTCATCACCATAATGTGCTGCAGGCAAAAACCAGCATAGGTGCTGCAGACTATTTGGAGCAAAATAGACAAACCAGGTATGTAGTCTACTATGGCAGTCTCTCAGTAACCTTGCCTCTGAAAGACAGGCTTGTTTCTAGTCACTTACGCTACTTTCTCAGATCATCTTTAGCAGGCTGATATTTAACGCCGTCCATCACAAGAGGAACAAATTAACTATGCTGGCATCTTCTTGATAGGTGAAATGTGTATTGAAAATTAATATACATTAGTATATTATCTGATAATAAGGATTTCTCATAGAAAATGTTATAGTGTTTTGGATCTCTGTGATCCCAAAGGATCCTCCGTCATCCACATCGTGTTCCTTTTCAGTCATGGCTGTTATATATATATATACAAGCTGTGTTATCAATACCTCCCTTTCTCCACTTGCAGACTTGCTAGACACCATCTTTATATAGCCCCAGATGTACAGAATAAAAGGATAAATTGAGTGCAACAGAGGAATAGACATCTACTTGCTTGCTTTTTATTACCTTCTAGAAGGTGACAGGGTAAGTAATAATGCATACATGTTAAGCACTTCAGGTGTCCTAAAATCACTTAAGGTGGAGACCTGAAATAGGATCACTTATAACTTGCTGGAATGGAATGGAATGGAACGGAACAGAACGGAACAGTTCAGTTGGAACAGGGCTTCAAAGGACTTACAGCTCATTTCATTGCCCAGGTAACAACAAAAACCTACAGAACTGGTAGAGATGTTTTCAGCCAGTCTTGGAACCCAAGAACCTAGATCTTGTTCAACCAATTTCATCTCTGCTGTTTTATAAAGATGTCTCATGAGCATACCAAGTCACATTCTCCTTAATTGTGTGCTGTTACTGCAATGCTCCCAGCCCAAATCAGCGCTGCATCATACTGTGCCACTTCCCAGTTGCACACCTGGTACTAAGCCTCACACCCAAGTCTTCTTCCCAGCCCAACATTGGCATTGGAAAAACAATTTCCCATGCCACAAAAACAGTCTACATTCAGGCTTTTTCTACACTGCAAAGGTAAGGTTCAAGCTCCTTTTAGGAAGACTTCATGTGTCAGTGACTTCTCCAGGTCAAGATCAAAGTCTGCACAGAACAATTACCCTGGAGACTTGGGTCCACTTTAAGTTGATGGAGGACAACTATAAGTGCCAGTCCCTGGATGTTTAATGAAGATATTTGGATTACTTGTGCACTAGGCCACAGAGGTTGGGCATGGAATCTTTTGCAAGTAGAATTCATCATTAGTGAACACCAGAGAGAAATGCTACAAATAAATTAATTACAGCAGGTTTTGTTTATCATTTCTATGCAATAAAAATATTCTATAATATTTGTTTCCCAGAAATGTCTAGTTTCTAAATAATAATTGCAAGGATTTTTGGAGTGATACTAGTCTTGGGGGCTAATCAGCTTTGCACAATATTTCACAATGTTCATTTAATACACTTCTCAGCTAAATTGAAATTTCTACACATTTGCTTTGCTACTAACACATTGGGTCCGTGTCAACAAACAGTAACTTGCAGACAAAGGTTATGAGACAAGCAGACCTTCCAGTCCTGCCTACCTTCAGTACCACGTGGCCTCTCATTTCATTAAACTGAATTTAATGGTCCTAAATGAAAATAAAGGGGAGAAAAAAGGTCCTACACCTGCATGCAGACATTTTGCTGCTGAACCTGAAGTTCTTGTTTCCAGACCAGCTGTATTTCAGAAAGATAATTGTCCTTCTAGGCCACATCTGTTAACAGCAAGATCTTAAAGTACAGCTTAAAGCCTTGCCTCAGGAATCTTGTTGATGGAGCCAACAGCTAGTACAATGTGCTCTTTCTGCTTTGGAGCGTACTGGAAAAAAAAAAAAAAAGAAAGAAAAAAAAAAAAAAGTGGTTTATTTCTGCCAAATATTCACTACACCTATGCTGTTAGGGGTGTAGTCTACAATGTCACCTTATGTAGTTTTCCCTGCTGGCTTGCAGTGTGAGCAGGTTTGGGAAGAGGTTGTTCCCTTGCTGTCTCCTTCCTGCAGCAAAAAGGTGACTGAACTCTAACGGTTAAAAAAAACTACACACCAATGTCTGCTTTTGTCTAGAGGACCTCAAGTTTGCAGGAGACAGAGTTATGTTCTGGCAACATAAAAACTAGCCTCAGACAGAATGGATAACTCCAGACTCTGCCTCATTCTGGCAGATTTGTGTGCATCTGTCGTTACTTAAATTATGACAGACAAATTGGGCTGTTAGAAGACGAGGGGACTCCTACATGTGCTTTCTTAGTACAAGATGTAGATTCTTGCTTACATCTTTCACTATAGCAAAACATGAGCTGATTAGACTGGCTACACATAAAATGTCCTGCTGAAGTATATGTAGCACAGAGGATGTAAAGGGAAAAGTGAGAACACATCTCTCTGTGTTTCTTTTCCTGGTGTAGAGCATTAGACCAACCAGAAATATCTACCAAATGTCACCAGTTAAACACAAGAGGCTCATCATCTTATACAGCTAGCACAAACATTAGAAAGAGATCATAGAATTATAGGATATCCAAGTTGGAAGGGACTCTCAAGGATCATCGAGTCCAACTCCTGGGTCCACAAAGGACCACTCAATAAATAAATAAATAAATAAAATAAAATTCACTCTCTTGGTGAAAAACTTTTTGCTGGTATCCAGATTGAAACTCCCCCGTCTCAGCTCCTTGCTGTTCCCCTCTTGTCCTACCACTGGTCACCAGAGAGCAGAGCTCAGCACCTGCCTCTCTGATCCCCCTTGTGAGGAAACTGCAGGCCATGAGGCTTCCCCTCAGTCTCCTCCAGGCTGAACAATTCATGACTTCAGCCACTCCTCCATATCTTCATTTCATATATGAAGAGGACTGGTCCTAAAACAGAGCCCCAGGGAACCTCACTAGTGACAGGTTGTAATCCTGATGAAACACCATTTACAAGAGCCCTTTGGGCCCAACCCATCACATAATTGTTCACCCAACTTATAATGCTTTTATCAAACTGTATTCTGGTCATTTTGTCCAGAAGGATACTGAGAGACAATATCAAAAGCTTTACTGAAATCCAGAAAGAATACATCGACTGTCTTCCTTTGGTCAATTAGGTGGGTGATCTTGTTGTAGAAGGAAATTAAGCTTTTTAAATAAAACCTTACCCTTGTGAACCCATGTTGAATCTGACCAGTGTCTGCATTGTCCTTTAGGTGTTTTTCAGTAACTACCAGAATAATCTCCATAAGTTTACCAAGCACTGAAGTGAGACTGACAGGCCTGTAATTGCCAGGATCTTCTTTCTTGCCCTTCTTGAAAATTGGACCACATTTGCCAGCTTCCAGTCAACTGGGACCTCTCCGTATTCCCAAGACTGTTGAAAAATAATTGAGAGAAATCCCACAATGGCATCAGCCAGCTCTTTGAGTACTCTGGGATGAATCCCATCGGGCCACATGCATCTATATGCATCCAGGTGGAGCAGCAAATCCCACACAAGTTCGGGGTTGACAGGGATTTTATTGTTCCTGCGGTCACTGTCCAACTCAGGGCTCTGGGTGTCCCAGAACCCATCACTGACTGGTGTTGAAGACAGAGGTAATAAATGCATTAAACATTTCAGCTTTGTCTGTGTCCTTGATTGTTAGATGACTGTCCTCAAGTATCACCCTCATCAAGTATATGTTTGCTCTGTTCATTCCTCCTTTTTCCATTAACATACCTAAAAAAAGCCTTTTTTATTGTTCCCCACACTGCTGACCAGCTTCAACTCTAACTGAGCTTTGGCCTCCCAGATTCTCTCCCTATAAAGGTGAGCACCATCCCTGTAGTCCTCCCATGTCACCCAACCTTGCTTCCAGCAACCATACGCTTTCTTTTTCTGCCTACGCTCTTGAAGTAGATCCCTGCTCAGCCAAGCTGGCCTTCTGCCCTCCTGCTTGACTTCCAACACTTCAGGATTGCTTGTTCCTCTTAGGAGGTGGTGCTTAAAAACCGACCAGCACTGATGGACCCCAGTGTCTTCAAAAGCAGTTTCCTAGGGGACCTGACTAACTAGTTCCCTGAGCAGTCTGAAGTCTGCTCTCCCCAAGTCCAGGGTTAAAGATTTAGTGGCAGTTTTCCTCTTGTCACCAAGGGTTTTGAATTCAGTTACCTCATGGTCACTACAGCCAAGGCAGCCACCTATTGCCACTTCTCCCACATGACCCAGCCTGTTCACAAGCAACAGGTCCAGGAGGGTACCCTTCCTAGTCGACTGTCCTAGTACCTGTACCGAGAAGTTGTAATCAAGGTGCATCAGGAATCTCGTGGACTTGTCTCAACTGTGTGATATTCCCAGCTGGCATTTAGCAGGTTGAAGTCCCCCATAAGGACAAGAGCAGCTGATCTGTAAGTGTCCCTCAGTTCTTTAAAGAATCAGTGTCGTCATCATGGCCTGGTGGTCTATTGTAGACTCCCACAACAATATCCCCTTTATTTGCTTCTACTTTGATCTTTACCCAAAGGCTCTCAACCACACTGTCGCTGACTGCAAGCTCCATACAGTCCGCTGCCTCCATTACAAAGAGCGCTTCCCCCCACAGGGCCTGCCCTGCCTGTAACTGTCCATTGCAATGCAACAGTCACAGGCCTCTTCCCACCAGGCTTCACT
Organism: Stictonetta naevosa; assembly: GCA_011074415.1. NCBI lineage: Eukaryota > Metazoa > Chordata > Aves > Anseriformes > Anatidae > Stictonetta > Stictonetta naevosa. The sequence continues at coordinate 18,889,352 of CM021729.1, forward strand.
TAGGCCGATGATGCCGTAGCTCTGGGTCTGGGCCCAGGCTTCTAGCTCCCTTTGCTTGTTTCTCATGCTGCACGAGTTTGCATAGAAACATTTCAGGTGTGTATCATTGAACCCAGCCCCTCGTGGGGCAAGCTGAAGGGTCTCACTAGCATGTAGTCCCTCAGTTATTAGCGTGCAGTCTCATAGCTTACCACTGGCGGGACTGGCTTTGTCCCTTTCCCCCTTCAAATGTAGTTTAAATTCAAACCTATCCTTTACTGCTCTTTAAATATAAATAGGTTGATAGGAACTTTCTACTTATAAAACACCATTAAAAAAGAACAAAGACCCTAGCTTAATCATTATAAATGTACAGACATGAGTGCAGACTACACACAAGATGGAGTCCTCGCAAAAAAAAATCATCATCATCATCATCATCATCTGCTCTTAAACCTCAGTACATCAGAAAAAAAAAGATAAAAAATAAAATAAAATAAAATAAAATAAAATATTTGTTTTTATGAATAACCACTCTGAATTTATATCCAGGAATTTTGAGGTACAGTGAAGTTATAGTGAAAATCTACTATTCTTGTCTTAGAAGATCACTTGGAAAAGAAAACAATTTCTGATGGAAAGAGCTTCTACAACAGTCCCTATTTTTAGTTTGTTAAATGCATTGGCTACAGAACATAGCAAGCTAGGACATTCAGATTCTCCAATCCATACGAGTCATGAACTTGAAAATCCAGACCAATATTCTTAAGGTTCTTAAGTTCTACACTTGCTCCCCCTTATTATTTGCTCATTGTAGTAAAAGGGCACAGAGAGAGAACAGCCTTTTAATTTTGGCAGCTTCACTTTGGCAGTAAAAAAAAGCATTAAAAGCTGGAGCTCTTTGCATTGAACATGGCCTGAAAGATCACGTTTTTGCAGCAGCTATTTACAGCAGAATAATTGGCTCTGAAATAGCATATGCTCTTCTTCAGAAGTAATTTTTGAGTCAAACATTTTAATAGAACATTACACTCAAAGGATATTTCTTTCACCTGCTTGTACTGAGTGCCTCTACATTCTTGGCAAGCAGTGAGAGGTATGGATTCACAAGCAAACTAGTATGTTTCCCATTTCTTTTTTTTGCAGCTTCACTATGTGAATAACATCTATGGTCAGTACACAGGTACTATGCCCTTCTGTCTCTAAAGTTATTTCACTGGAATGGCAGAGAATAAAAGTCATTATAAATATAGTAATTTTTTGAAAAATATTGCCATTAACTTACACTATACTCACACTTACATTTACAGAATATACAAACCAAAAAATTTCCACTCTAAGCATAAGAATTTTTTCAACCAATGGAGCATAGGTTGGTCTCGTTTGTCTTTATGAACTGGAATAGACTCAGCAACATAATACAGTAAGTATGAAAATGCAAATAATGATTCAGATGGATGAGATGGTAAATGGCATATTTAACTATCATATCTGTCACTGCCATACAGATTACAAAGACATTTTTTAAGATGATCTGGAGGGGAAACAGAAATAGGCATGTTTTAATAGTGTAATCTGTTGTCCTGTAACACACAGAAATCAAGTTCTCCCTGATAACGACTGTCACAGAAAAATATTCAAGACATCTGGAAAGGAGAGAGAAAAAAATAAATCTGACCCAACTATGCCAAGCTTATTTACATTTATAATACAGGCAGAAGAGTCTAGTTCTTTCCAGTATTTTATATCATTTTATTTTATGAAGACAAAAATCATCAGACAGAAAAACCACAGTAAGCAATGCTTCGCTTTGCCAAACAAAGAATTTACATAAATGTCTGCAACTTAAAAAAAAAAAAAAAAAAAAAAAAAATTTTTTTTTTTGTTTATTTTAACCTCTAACTCTGATGCTCTGATGCACACTACAATTTTTGTTTAATTTCATGTGGTTTCAGATGAGACCTTGTATTCCTGGGGGACCAGAATATACTACCTCACTGTCATATAATTTAGGCTCAGTCATACCTCAGACAATATTTTTACAAGGTCACTTTGCAAAAGTATGTCTAGCCTATCCAAATGACAATATTATTTATGCCAAAGGTTTCTCTTTAGGGATGGAAGTATTCCAACTACTGTTTAATAGGTTATATGGAGAAGCTAAAAAAAACATCATTTGTTGCACACACAGCTTATGTATATAGCATAGAACTAAGGAGTACAGACTGATCATTGGAAATATGGCCTAAAACAGGCCTCAGCAAAAAAAGCCACAAAAGCAATGAGCTTTTGAGTTTTCCTCCATGATATTATTTTTGGAATTCCTGAACGTAACCAGAAATATGACTGCACAACGGAGGAATACGTCTGAATTTTGTAGCTACCTGAATGTTCAGAATGCAAAAGATATTTTTCAAAAGAGTAACAGAGGCATATGGCTTTTTAAGCAGACAGGACAGTATATCCTCATATAGTCTTAGAACAAGCAGCTGACAGAAAAGGAATGGCAGGAGCTCCAACAGAAAGTTTTTAGAAATACTGTGGTGAAGACAATACTCTGCAGCTCCAAAGTAATCAGTACCAGACCAACTGTTTCAGAAAGCAATTAGAATGTGTAGTAAAAGAAGCTCATTTCTTTCCTCTCAAGCTCTGTTATTAGATGCAAGCTTGGCCCATAGAATTTATTTATAGTCAATTTGTGACAGTTTTTCTGCTAAAATGCACTTCTTCAGAGGCTAAAACCTGCACTGGAAATTCATCATTGTTACTGATTAAAATTATGGGAATGCAATGTATTTTTATGGTGTAAAGTCTATTTAGATGTCAATATTTATTTTAGTAACTTGTGGTATTCAAAAGTATAATTTATTCAGGAATTATGACATTTGATTGTAATAGCAGGAGATTTTATTGAAATCTATTCATAAGACTCAATACTTAAAACTGGGAAAGGAGTTTGTTCCTGTGACTCTCTAACATTCTTATCAAGGTTGCTGATATTTTAACTTAAAGAAAGCCACTTGCCTGCTGTCAGAATCTCTTCACCAAGCTAAGGATCCTGATTCTCACTCTGAGAGTGAGTAGCATTACAAATCCCACACCAGAAAAGCACTGACATATGCACCAGAATATGACAGTACATGACAATTCACCAACATCCAAAAATGCCAGTGCATCAGACTGTTCTGGGTACTGAAAGTAAGATTTGGAGGCACAGACAAACAAGGGGAGACCTCACAACCTAAGGAAGGAGATGAACAAATGTAAACACCTCAGGTGGGCAACTGTGCTTCACAGTCATGGGAAAACCTAGCCAGGAGTCTTGAGTAATTGTGTATGGCATAAGTGGCTTCGGAATACATAATATGTCAACTTCTGCATTCAATATAGAAAATTAATGTTTATTTACCCTGCAGAACTGTGGAATAGCTGCCATTTTTCCTTTGTTATTTTGCCATTTATGTTCATGCTTTTTGATTGCTCCAAAGCATGTAGAAATCTGGGGCTTTTTACCATGTCAGGAAAGCTACAGGCATAGGGCTTTTTTGTTGTTGTTTTGTTTTTTAGGTTTTAAGAATGCTTTTTGTGAACTGTCAGTCAAAGCAGCTACATTGCAGAGGCTGGAAGCAGGCAATGGAGTGTTGCTCCCTCACATCTGGTTATTCTAGTGCTTAGGTCTGATCTATATTACATATATACCAGGCCCCCTTTCAGTTTTCAGATCACAGGTTTAGTACAGGTTACAGACTGGAGGGGGAGAAAGCAAAAGAAAGGACCTCAATAGTGACAAACCATTTGGTACTTCCACCACAATGCTGTTTGGCATTTTTGAGTGGCCACCTGTGACCAAAGAAAGACCAAGAGCATTCAGATAAACTTGAACAAGCAAGTATAATGTCACGTAGCTATAGACAGCCAGCACAGGATGCATGGTCACCCTCCATGGAATGCTGTCGTAGAAGAAAATATATTAAATAGTCTGGCTAAAGGGCAAGGCAAAGACATCTTCCACAGAGACTCAGTGCCTCAAGTTATCTATTGATTCCTACCATGAATACCTAAGAAGCCCACTCTCTGTCTGGTATGAATACATCTGTTGTTGTTTAGCCCTGGCAGGCAGCTGAGCTCCACAGAGCGAGCCGCTCTCTCTCTCTCTCCCCAGGTGGGATGGGAGAGAGAATCAGCAAGGTAAAAGTGGGAGAACTCCTGGATCGAGACAAAGTTTACTAGGTAAAGGAAAAGCTGCATGTGCAAGCACAGCAAAACCAGGAGTTCATTCGCTACTTCCCGTCCGCAGGCAGGTGTTTAGCCATTCCAGGAAAGCAGGGCTTGTCAGCCAAACATCTTCTTGGGAAGACAATTACCACTGCTCCCAGTGTCCCCTCCCCCTTCTTTACTTTATTGCTGATCATGACACCATGTCATATGGGACACCCCTCTGGCCAGCCTGGGCTGTCCTGGCTGTGTCCCCTCCCAGCTCCTGGTGCACCCCCAGCCTCCTCGCTGGCAGGGCAGCACGAGGAGCTGAAATGTCCTGGGCTCTGTGCAGGCATGGCTCTGCAACAGCTAAATACATCAGTGTGTTATCACCACTATTCTCAACCTAAATTCAAAACACAGCATTACACCACCCTCTACAAAGAATAGTTTTGGCTATCCCAGCCAAAATTATTATTGTATTATTATTATTATTATTGTAAACCAATACTGTATTTAACAGTATTGGATTATATCTTATTTTTAGGATGTTTCTTATTTTTAGGATGTAATCATTCACCAGCATGTTGCAAGGTCTTCTACCTGTAGTTTTGCCTAGGCTGTACTTCATAGATTGCTTATCAGAATTTCATGTCAGACAGGTTAAACTATCAAACTATTCTGCTTACATTACTTTTCTGCTATCGCCAAACCCTTTTTCCATATGCTAGCAGGAAATTTGGTAGTCAACAAAGATTCCTGCCATCAAAGCTAAGGGTAATTTCATCATGTTATGAAGAATAAAATGAAGTGAAAAATTCTACCATTGGAAGGAAGATACTTGTTGAAATGCAGTTTATCCTTAATATGATGTAGTCTGCATAAGACAAAGAATGTTTTTCATACTTGACGAAATCCAGCAGCATGAACCAAGTTAACACACAGCTGAGGCTTAAAGCCTGACTAAGCCAGTCAGTCTTGCCTTTTCCCCCAGGTGTGCCACTAGCAATAGCAATGTACACTCTGACTGCAAATTGTAACACTATTCATATTCCAAGGCCCAAATCCTTTAAACTGTCTGGATGAATGTGTGAAACTGAATTAAAAGCCAGCTCTGGGTCTGAGCTGATGAAGTGATAGAAGTAAGTGCTACGAAACTTTCTCAGTCATTTCACATCAGCAGGGGGACAGAGCTCCTACTGAGAAAAGGAAGCTTGTGAGAGGCTTCTTTCCCACATTGACATGGAAAATTTTGTCATCTAGATGCATTAATGAAAATAATTTCACTTCCTGAATGTCCTCATACAAATGGTTGTAATTTATCTTCAAGGAAAGAGGTGAAAAGGCAAATTATTAAAGTGTCGGGAACAACTGCTCTCATCTGTCATTTGATAACTGATCTGCCATGTCTGCACAAAGGAAGTGAAACACCTCCATAGATTGTTTTTAGACTGATTTCCACATGCTTCTTTACACTTTAGTCAAGTGTACTGCTACCGAGAGGAAGCCCACATGCTACATAGAAGGAAGATAAGGGAGATGCTTAAGTGTGTGAAATACTCAGTGGTGACTGTGAATATAAAACAGTATTCTACATTTGTGAAAGCCGCTAGACTTATTGAAGATAAGAGGATGTTCTCTACAAGGACCCCAACGTCATATGATGAAACAACCTGTCAGTGGCCAGGTTGAGGGTGAATCTCTTGTCTGTATTCTGAAATACTGGACACATAATCAGGATGCATCTTATATTCTAACTGTTGTGATTAAACAGGTATAAACGTGTCTGTTTTGTACAGTGCAGTCTTTGCTAGCATTTATCTCTTAATTCTGGCACCTGGACTTACTCTGCTCTTCGTTGACTTTATATATCTTGATTTGGCCTTCCTCTCAAGACCAAAGAACATATTTTTGTGAGTGGGGTATAGTAGTTCATTAAACAGAACTCAAAGAAAAAATGTGGGTTTTTTTTGCTGTTGTTTTGGGGTTTTGTTTGTTTGTTTGTTTGTTTTTTTGAGAAGTCTGTTGATCTGGGAAGTGACAGCCTTTTCTTGTTCCCAAAGGTATAGCAGTATTGTTTAGAGCTATAATGATTCTATACAGTGCCCTAATTATGGGAATTACCAAACCAATCAACTAGAAGGTACAAGTGTAAAAAAGACTAATATTTTTTCGCCAGGACCTATTGGTACTAGAATGTGGTTACTTGTTGGTACCAATGCAGTCCCTAATGCTCTGCTATTAATGTTTTCTGTGGGACTATCCCATCACATGCTCAAAATTCTGACCATTCTTAAATCTGAGCAGAGCCACTGCTTTCCTGAGACCCAAATAAGATAACATCCAATTAAATGAATGCTTCTGGATTTCATCAACAACTCTTTCAGTGGCCATTAACTAATCATAACAGATGTGCCTATTATAAGAGTAGTTTGCACCTGGTATCGCCATTTTTTTTTCACAGTATGATAAACATCTGGTCAAACAGTCAAAGATCTACCCCTTAGAAAAGGCACACATTAGACTCATTTTTCTGAAATGAGAAGATCTTAACATGACAAGCAAGGCTGAAACCCTCCTAAGATACACAGCACAGAACCTCTTTTCATGTCTAATGGGAAAGGTTAAAAGCTCATCTTTTCATAGCTGAATGAAAGTAGCCTTCCATTAAGGTTGATTTGGTGTCAGACTTCACCTCTCTCCTCCCAAAAGCCTAGAACCTGTCAGGCAAAACAAATCCATGTCCCAGAGTTGCAGTGAGGGCTGAGCTTCTGAAAAGCACATTACAGAACCTCAGTCTATCTTAGCTGGAAACACCAGCATGCCACTTCAGGCACAATGCTAACATATCTCCTCTCTCTGCTTGCACCTCATTTCTGCTTTGATGCTCTGCATTGAGAAAATATATTGGTTTCTTGTCAGAGCAAAGCATTGTCAGTCAGAAAGGCAAACCACTACTTCTTTATATACCAGTTTCACCAAAACTATTGCTTCTCTTTTACCTAACATGACATTATTTTTACCTATTTGATGTTACAAGTTAAAAGTACTAAGTGGAACTGTGGTTTGTTTTGTTGGGTTTTTTTGTTGGTTGTGGTTGGTTGGGTGTGTCATGTGTGTGTGGTTTTTTTTGGGAGGGGGGGGGCGAGAGGAAGAACAAGCAGAGAAGCATACTTTAAAAGTTCCATCTTATCTTGCTAATGTGATTTTTTTTCTCTTTACTAGAGTTTTCCCAAAGCACTTATGCCAAACACACTCTTAGGCTATAGAGAGGCAGAGACAATGCCATTTGAAAGCAGTTCAACTCACCTCCAAAATAATGCAGCTGTAGTCTCTTGATACATAGGCCCATTGCTCACAAGCAAAAATTAAATGAACTTCCTGAAGAGAGCACTTCATTCCCCTAGAATCCAAAGAGAACATATCCCTGCTCAGTAGTATTTGGGCCTTGGTTGTTCTCATATACCAGCAGAATTATGTGGAAGTCTCAAGTATTGAGTATTGACCCAGTATTTCCAGGAGTCCAGCTTTAAAACTCAGGGCTTTAGTTTTAGGTAAGCTAGAATTCAGATGAAAGCCATTCTGAAGTACTTTGGAGTTCCAAAACGAAGTCTTGAAAACTGTGAACATCAAACTGCAGTTTTTAACCTTGAAAAATATAATCATGCATTATTGTGGTACTTAGAGGTCATTTTTCTGAATTCAATTTCAACAGAGTCCTAGGAAGATTTTTATGGAGTGAAACCCATTAAATGTATTAAATTGATTGAACGCAAATGTGATTAAAATAGATTTAAATGGACTTGCTTCATTTATGAACTATCTGAAGAGGTATCATCAAACAACAAGCTTAGATATTGCTGCAGAAACAGTCTCTGGGCAGAAAAAGATAACTTTTTCCTCCTCTCTACAATAAACATACTATGGCAAGAACACAGAGTTAGCACTTAGTATTGCACAAGAATTAACTTTGAATTTTATGGTATACAAATGTTTTCTTTCTCCAGTAAAATAAATGCTTAATTAAATAAAAAACATGTTTAAAAATTGAATCATATTGAAAATCTCACAAAGGGCTCAGAAAATGTGTCCCCATGTGAATCAACCTGCCAGTTATATTTGCACTCAAAAAAAAAAAAAAAAAAAAAAAAAAAAGAGAGAGAGAAAAATTACTACCTACTGCAGAAACTGTAGAAAAGAATTTTTCTCTCTTCAACAGTAGAAACTGGTAAATTTCTAAAAAAAAGTCAGCTCCTATGTAAGGAGCCACTGAAGCAAAAACTTAATTCCTATGTTTTAAACATAATTATTACACGGAATACAAATTTTACCATATGAAAAAGTCTTAGTTATTCTTCCAAAATGGTTTTCAACACAGTCTTCATTCTGAAGTCATCACCGTATTTTTATAGTATAATATGTCTATTAAGAGTTACATACAGCACTCAGAAGCATGAAAAAGAACCAATATGAGGAGAAAAAATAGACAACAGTTTCTCCTTCTTTTTCTCCTTCCACATTTCTAGAGTTTCTTTAAAGTATCCTTTCCCCTTCTGCCTTCCTTACTTTCAAATAGGTTTCTTATATCCTTTCTTTCTGCAAAGCCACATCCTTGTCTCCTCTTCCCAGTTAAATATAACAGAAGGACTCTGCCTGACTTCTGCAACTCCTCTGTACCTCATCCTCTACCTCTTTGCTAGGAGTCTTTTAAATCTGACTGCAAAGGTAGAAAAACCCTTTATTCCTCACCCTAAAATAAATAAATGAATAAATGGATCCCGGGACACTATTGGGGCAAGCAAAGACGCTTTGACAGCCATAACTATGTTCTCACACCCCACTTTACTGTCTGTCAGGCCTTCTCCCAGTAGTTCTGTCACCACCGTGGCTCCAGTGCTAGGGCTGTTTCTTATGGAGGAGCCAGATGGTACAGTCCACGTTGCAGAAAAGGCCAAGACCTCTGGACATCTACACACTGCACACAAAGAGATTAATGCCTGCTGCCAGACAGGCTTAAAGGACAGTCCTCTCTAGTACTAGGAGGGCAGTAAACCATAACAAACAGACCTAATCAGAAGAGAGGCCATCCTACTACCACCACAGAGTAATCTTAACACACAATCAGACCACCATCCTGGCTAAGAGTCAGCGGCAAGACTTGCCAAGCATTTATTCTGGACGCAGCATGAGGACAGGGACAGATGTTCTCTTTGAACTATTTTCCTCCCCTCCCCGGTAGCTGACAATGTTTTTTCTCACCTCACAGGAATGGTGCTTTTCAGAGTCAGGGTCCGTGCACTGCCTCCCTTCCTCCAGCCCTACTGATGCCATATCAAGTCCAGGAGAAAGACAATTAGATATTACTGTTCTCTACTTTCGAGAGACCATCCTTAAACATCTCAATTCAAACCTTTTTATTACAAAGTGGTCTCCAGATCCATTTGTCCCCCCTCCCCCCAGGTTGTGATGTACATGCCAGCGTGGCTCTTGTGGCCTTCCTGGAATTCTATACATGGCTGTGACGTGCCTCTCTTTTCTCCTCACCAAGCAGTAAGTGCATTAACACTGCAGGGTGTGCATTTCAGTAACATATCCATCAAGGAGAGGCCTCTGCATCACACCTGTGCCGCTGACTTTGGAGGACTGTGTTATGAAGTGCTGGGAACACAATATGTGATAGTGCTGGTGCAACAAAACAAATGGTGAATATGGAAAGCCCTCGAGTGAAGGTTGCACTTATTCTGTGTGGATAGACTCTGTACAGACAGCCTGGTTGCCAGAGCTTCATCCTTGCTCCAACCAAACACATGGGCCTTGTGTGTTCTCACAGTGTCCTGGGGTTTGGTCAGGATAAACGGACAGGAGGTTAAACTTCTGGGATGCTGTGTCAGTGGTGCTACAGCACCTAGATCTCTCTTGGGTAGGAACAGAAGAGCTTTTAGGATGCCAGTCCAAAGAGGAGTACAATTACAAAAAAAAAAGAAGTAAAAAAAAAAAAAAAAAAGCAGTAGAGGCTGGAAAAGCAAATTCTGAAAAAGTGCAGAATACATGCAGATGCTAAGCACTTATGAAAGGAGATATGTTACTGGAAGTGTCTGGAAATCGAATCATTTTATTTCATCAGTAAGGGATAGATTACTATGCACCATTTGATAGATCTCAGAGGGAAAGGCCTAGTATAACCAAACATTTTACAATTCAGCTTTTGCACATGTTTTTACCTATAGTTAATTTTCATATGTCTAAATGTGACCTGATCATTTAGATTGATTTTGCATTTTCCAGTCTCCTGTGGGATTAATATGTACTCAGCCAATTTTCATTTCATTCTCCCTTCCAAACAGAATAATGCCACACACAAAAACAAAACACCAGTACCATTGTAAAATGAAATAATCCTCAAAAACAAAAACAAAAACAAACAAAACACACCACACACCAACTTTAGAGTAAGCAGTGAATAGCTTTTAAACTGGAAGTAACATTAATATCTTTTTGTTTGCATAATGATTGAAATAATAGGATTTAGGGCTTAGTCTTACAGTTCTAGGTAATTACTAAAAAGAGATTTTAGAATGTAGCAACAGTATTCACTTGGCAAGGAAATGTACATTTAGAATTACTGAAATAGCTACAGGTGAAATTTTACAGATCCCCATTTAGCTGTTTGATGAAAAGTTGCCTTTATGTGTGCCATTTTGAAAAAAAAAAAATGCAGAATTGTAATATTTTAAATTTTAGATTAAAGCAGAACCTTGCATTATGAGAAATGGAATAGAGAAATCGGTTGTAATAAATCTGTATTTCCCAGAGAAGGAAATCAACAAAAAGAGATGGGACAAAACTGAAACAATACAACATTTAAATAAAGACAGTGCATAAATGGAAAAACAACAACAGAAAAAGGATAGCAAAACAAAACAAGATAAAACAAAATAAAACAAAACAAGATAATAAAATAAAATAAAATAAAATAAAAAATAAATCAGCATGGTATCAAAACAGGATGAAGAGATACAGGAGGAATATTGGAGGATCAAAGCACAAAACTAGTGATAGATGGTTGATATGTTGCAAGTCTAAATTATTTTTTTCACGTCAGCACACACAAAAGGAAAGATGATAACATCCTAGGGACTGAGGCATGTTTTCCTAGGCTTGAGGGAGTGCATTGTTGAAAGGCTTTACCATCGTCATAAAACAGATAAGAAGGCAATTAGAACTACTGAAAGCCAACAAAGCACTAGACCCAGATGACTTAAATCCCCAAATTATGAAAGCGGAAGAGAGGGAAACTGGAAACCTTACAGAAAAGATTTATGACAGCTTACTGAAAACAGGGTATTACTAAAGGACTGGAGAAAGACTTGATGTAGTTATCACATTTAATAGAGGAAAGAAGGAGCCAGGGAGCAAACGTGTTCAGCTCTAGGCAGAGATACAGGAATTACTCATTGGGAAAGATAAAAATTTTGTATGAGGCTGAGATAAGATATGTATATAATAAGGAGAAAGAGAAGACAGGTAACAGACATTTCCAACCCATTTATACTTGGTTTCTTTGGATGTCTGTCCACTGACAGTATTGATCACCTAACACTAGGAAAGGACAAATATAGTAATGCCCATTTAGGTGGCTTTGAGGCAAGACTGAAAGAAGCAACCAGAGTATATCCGCCCAGATCTGTGTTCGTGGTTGTTAGCTCAAAAGAACAGTTCTTCCTGATAAAGGATCCACCCTGGGCAGTGAAGCATGAATGTGTTCATTCCAGCATGGGCTCCAGCTTTGCATAAGCAGAAGTTAATTGAATAACCTGGCAGACACATCTGACCACTTAAGAGCAATTTCAAAAGTGCCACAAGGCATGAAGACGTAAATAATCCTTCAGAGAAAACAGAACAGCAGCAGAAGTCCACTGAAAGACATATGAGGCAAAACTCAACACTGAAAGGACACTTTCAGAAGTGTCTTTAATAAGTGAGCACTTTTACAGGCACAGACACCACACTTTGAACTTATTTGCATGGTCAAGGTAGGATATAAGGGGAAAGCATTAAAGAGATTAATTTGAATTGAGGTCAAAACACAAAAAGCGATAAATGGATGCCTGTAATACTCCCTTCCCTCTCTCCCCCAAAACACACAAACAGTCTGCCAAATTCATTCCCCTAAATTACATTGTTAATTTGCTCCGGACATTAATTTGTACTTTTAATTTGTACTTTCTACTCGTAAAAAAGTTACTAGCTTCAGAAGAAGAAAAATCTCTATGATGAAGAGGTTTAAAATGTCTACTTTCACCTTTCTGTATTTGCACTTGGATTCTTGAGGGCAAAATTGGAGATGCCAGAATTATAAATATTCCAAACACTAATTTTCTTGTCATAATGTGAACCAGCACACTGAGCTCAGAGTTGGGCAATCGGTTAGCCCACTAACTCCTTTAAAGATCTTCTCAGACACCACTCCATGTTACAAGTTGAGCTACACAATCAATACACTGAGAATATTTTTCAAGAACAGAAGTATGAACATTTGCAACAAACAGAACCTTATAAAAGTTTAACCAACGTTATGGGAAAAGGCAGACCCACAAGGCAGCCTTTGTTTTTAAATGAATGTACAATCTTCAAAGGCCTTCACCTTTCTTATCAGGAAGCCTGCGCACACTGTTGTCCAGAGTTTGTCACATGGATATATCTTCTCATAGTGGGGGAAGGACTTTCTCTGGGAAGCACTGGTAAAAGATTTGGGCACTTCATTGGTGTGAAGCAGTTTAAAGAAATACTACTATTTTTAGTTTTGGTGAGGTGTTTAGTTCGTTAAGTGGCACTTCTAGCTGTTTAAATCAGCATGTGTACTTATTCTTATTGCTGATGTTTCTGATCGTTGCAAAACTAAAATTAGCTTGTCAAATTTACATCATCCTCAGAATGAAAACAGGGAGAAGAAAGGGCTGGATTCACTGACCAAAAGGAAAAAAAAAAAAAAAAAAAAAAAAAAAAAGTCAAGAAGGATTTACCATGCAGTTCAAAATGCATATATGAGCACTAACAAATTTTTAACCTGGTACCATAATGGAGTCAGACATCATGTTTTTTTTGGCTTCTAAAAGTGCTTAAGGTTTTTGAGTACTAAATTTACATTCTGAGATCTCAGCAAGAGGTTTCATAATAAGGTCAGACACCAAGTAACATGCAAAACCAGCAGAACTACATTTACAGAAAATAATTCTTGGATTATAGGATAGTGAACGCAGAATTGGAAATAAATTCACCAGGTTACGAAAGCTGGGACATAACAGGAAATTTGGAGTTTCAAAACAACTAATTTTCAAATGTAAAGACTGTGAGAAAATAAACAAAAAAGAGTCATATTTGCATCCAATATTTTATAGAGATGGCTCTTCATAGCTTCATTTTTTAAAATCCCCTGGCATTTAACATTCAAATTTTCACAGTTAACCTGACTAGCAGCTAAGAATCTAAGGACTGGCTCTCAATTCTTTAGTCACACCATTTTGTCACTGCTTTTCAAGACATCAGTTGGCATAGCATCTAACACAGCCTGTAGTAAAAGTGTTACACAGCAACAGTCAGGACCGCCCTTGCCAGTTATATACAGTAAGATCTAAAACAAATAAGAGCTGTGATGTTTTTTGACATAACACAGAATAGCCAGCTGCTAATTCAACTTCTGACACACCTTCTCTGCATAGACAATTTTTCTTTGTCCTTTGTTTTTCACCTGATATTTTGACTTTTCATTTTACTGGGTCAGACCATATCATCTTGGACAGCCTTGAGGGCCTTTGAGCAATCAATTGCAGGAGTACAAAGGCTGAAAAAGCAAGTGCAGGTGCAAACTCTGCTATCTCTGATCCCATTTGTTGCACTGTAATCATGCATTGCTTAAGGCTTCAAAAAATCCAAAGCTGACCCTGTGTTTTATAAATCATCCTACTTCTACACAACTATCCCCTTCAGCTATTAAATGAATTGTTTTTGTATAAACATGTATCAAATCTTAATGTTCCTTCCAAGCTTCCGAAATGCATAGCTTACTTCAGAGGGGAGAGAACCCGAGAGAGACATGGAAGATCATAAATAAAAATAAATATAAAAATATATATATAAAAAAACTCCTACTGCTCTATTCTGTCTAGTAAAAAGCTATACAAAACAATGTTTATCCTCAGGATTTATCCCTGACAAAACAGTTTCTGTCATTATTTGAATGCAGCATGTTTTCCATGAATGTTCAGCTCTTTAATACAATGAAACATGTATTTTTTTCTCAATGATAATCTCATTTAATTAGCATAAGAACAATAAACCTGACTTTCAGACAAAAAAAATATTTTCTGGCTGTTATTAGGGCAGAGGAAGTTGATAGGCTCATAAGGAAGCTCAAGACTTACAATTTTTATGCCTGTCAAAACTTAGTTCCTGTTAACAAAAAACTAGTTGGTAAAGTTACTGAGGAACTACACTTAGTTTTAAGGTACGTATCTAAATGCATACCACTTTAGATGCATAAGACAGAGGCAGGGGCTAAATTGTTTCTTATTCACAGACTAGACATGTTGAATCTTTCTCACTTGCAGGTATATGTGCTTAGACCATATATATGTCCAAACATGACACAAAGGAAAAATCATCATGTACTACCCTGAGATTAAGACAGTCATACAGGATGTGGGAGAGCAGGGTTTCTGTGCCCTGGTCTGCCTTTGGGATTAGAATCTATACCTCACCTACGCTTTTTCTTTTTTTTTTTTTTTTTCCTTTTTCTTTTTCTTTTCTAAACACCAAGCTATGAGATACCTTAAGCAGATGGTGAAGACATATGCCACTAAAGGAAGATATCCCATTACACTGACACAACATCCCCTTGCACATCTAGCCATTACATACTCCTGGAAATTCCCCCCATAGCATTTGTTTACATGGCATTTCGCAGGCAGGCACATGAAAATTCCACCCAAGCGCTGAGCCAGCAGGACACATGCCAGCTCTGAATGAAAAGCCATACTGTTGCATTTAGCACATCATCGAGCCTCAAACGATAAACTTTGCTCAGCAATAGGATATGAGAATTCAGGCTCAGCACCACAAGCAAATTTTAATCCTGGCATTTCTTAACGTTTTACTGTTTAACTATTTTAAAACCAAAAATGCCTGCTCACGATATATTAAGTATCGAGATTATGTATTTTTCTCTGTAGGACTTCCCTAGGACTTGAGCTCATAGTAGTAATTAAAGAGTGTTTTTCATTTTGTAGCCCTATCTGTAGGGGAAAAAGACACACACACACCTTGCCAATTTGTTTTACAGCTTTTTTTGCAAGACAGTAATGCAATCTGAGATCTGGGAGGAGTGCTTCTGCAGGCAAGCAGGCCATGGGTAATGTGCCAGTCAAAATGATCTAGCTGCTTCTGAGAAAAAGGTTAGAAAAAAACACATGGGAATTTTTTTAAAAAATTATGATCTTTAAGAAAATATCATCTTTAACTTCCCTGTTCCCTTGCTAATAAGAACTTTGCAATCCACCACTAAAACATCTGAGATTCACAGAGAGGACAGTAAAAGTTTATCATTTGCTACCATAGCTGCCAATTAACTGATTACTTTAAAAGACAGCTTCTGTTTCAATCTATTTAGAACCAAAGAAGAACCTTAAAGAAAGTGTCATGGTTTTTAAAGTCAAGCATTCAAGAGTAATAAAGACAGCAATCCAGCTGTTTGTATATGGTCAGCTCAGATCTAACAGGGAAAGGAGCTAAAGGTCTCCAGCCTGTCACAAATACACTTTTCAGAGCCAGGGCTAGTAATATTCACTGCAAAACGATTATCATCCAGGAAGCTACTTAGCTACCATCCTGTCAGGTTAAGAAGTAGCAATGCTTTGTGTGTGCTTTTACATAAATATGGAATTTTCAGTTTACTGATATAAAAATATGTTTCAGTGCATAAAGAAAATATAAGGCCCTTAGGGCCTAATCCCATACCACTAGTCCGACAATACTAGTCTGTATATAATTCAGCAGCAGAACTGTCATTAAAAGCTTCTGCTTACTATTGGGAGGCTATGCCTTGCCCACACGTGCTTCTAATTTCTAAAAGAACAGGTGGGGGTTTTAAACAATCCACCAGCAGAAGTGTGAAGGCAAACATTAAATGCTGAATGTGCTTATTTTAGGAGGTAGGAGGCTGAATCTGAACAAAAACCCAGAAGTTCAGTATTGGAAGTATCATTTTATATCCAAGACTTATTTTGCAGGAGGATTGAACTTTAGTCTTGACAAGAAGTGTGAAAGTCTTCACCACTTGCTATCCAGATATCAAAAAGAAAAAATCCTTTAAGGTTCATTTAAGCATCATTTTCAGTGTAGCTGGCACTAACCTTGTAACTGTAGAGTTAATATTGAGGTTCAGTAAAAAGCTATTTACTTACATGTCTAACATTTTCTTGTGCAAATGTTGATTCCAGTCTAAGTGACCAAATACCACTGCATTCCTTTCCTGTGAACGTGGCAATTCCTAAAACTGAGGGAAGTACAGAATTTCAGCAGGGAGAGCCTGAACCTCAGGACACTCCCTGTTAGTCTGCAACACTCCCTCACTCCTCTCATCTGTCCATGATGTTATGTTGCATATTTTAACGATCACAAAACATTTTTTCTTGAATGACCTCTGCCCCGCTCTGTATGTTCCAGACTTGAAGGGTGAATCAGGCTGCGCATGAAGTATGAGAGGCTGTCTTCTGCAAGTACTTGGTTTGGCCAAAAAGCTGGAAGAACAAAGCCAAAGCTGCAGAATGAAGAGTCTGGTTTATAGTCAGGAATATGTGATAACCTGGGGCGTTTTGCTCTGGATCTGTCCCTGTCATAACCTTGTCCTGTCCTGTCCTGTCCTTTCCTCTCCTCTCTCCTTCTCTCCTCTCCTCACTTTTCCTCTCCTCACCTCTCTCTCCTCTCCTCTTCTCTCTTTAGTGATATTCGGTGCTAAGTCTAAGGAAGAATATATTGGAAAAAAAATAATTCCACGACTTCAGAAGCTGGTCAAACAAAATGGGGAACAGCACTGAATTTCAAGATTTAATTCTAACCTATTCAGTTGTGAAATAACATCCTTTCAGCATTCTGAAAATCTTCTGAAAATATTAGTGTTATGGTCAAATTCAGGCATTAAATCGCCTATTATTTTATCATCAGTTTTGCTATACAGTGGTAGCACAGCAGATACAGACAGCATAATATATTGACCCCTATGCAAAACTACTACACATTGCATTAAGTACCTGTTTAAAAATGTTTTATTAACAATAACCCAGAGTTCTGAGCAGTATTGCTGTTGCCACAGTCTCCATAGTTACACGTGATTAAATTTCTAAAATAAAAAAGCAACAGCAGATCTGGGGAGGAAGGTCTTATTATCATTTGATCATTATTAATGACCAAAGTGTTACAGAGAGATGAGACAGATGAAACCCAGAAAACTCCTCTATATTAATATTCTGATATCTTCTTATAGAACTTCATTAATAGAAAGTCCACATTAAGAAAATAACACTTAGAGGCTTGTTTCTTTTCCAAGAACTCAAAGAAAGTCTTTGAAACTCGATAAAATGTTAAACTTCCTGGACAAGTATTGCTAAATCAAAGAAAATTATCAGTTTGTAGTAAAGCTTTCTCCTCAGGAAATAAATTAAACTTCTTTGTGTCCTGTAAAATACAAACAAAAACTGACAAGTAATTAGAAGGTCAAAAAAGATCATATTTTTTATACCTTTTTCTTTGTAATAAACTGCCTTCATCTGATAATGCTTTGACCACAGGACTTCAGGCTGTGTATATTCCAAAGATCATTGCAAGATACTAAATAATTATTTTGTAATTTTTCTCCTCTTCTGGGACAAATTGTGTTATTTCCTACATGGATTCATCTTTCTTCTTCTGCATTATGCTTACTTGACACTTCACACCTTCCTTGTTTGTTTTGTTTTGCTTTGTGTGTGTGTGTTTGTTTTTTGTTGTTGTTGGGTCTATTTGATGGGAGGAGGGAGAGGTAAATTCTGGGACAAAGGAAGTTTCCTCTCTAACACTAAACTCCTGACGGCCTTTAATTCAGAAAATCTTCCCTAAAAACCAAGGGAATCTCTCATCCCCATGTTCAGAAGGAACCATTTGATACATACAAGGAATTACTTTTTTTTTTTTTTTTTTTTTTTTTTCTGGGTTAATATCACAGTTAAATAAAGGAGGAAAAAAATGTTATTTCAATCTGCACATAGTGGCAAGCTTGTGTCAATGTTTGTGAGACTATTTAGAACATTTCTTCACTGCTGAGAAATTATTTCATACTTGACAATATTCTCGAATAAGGCACTTAGCATGATCGTATTTAACTGGCATGTTTCATATTTGAAAATATCTTATTTGTCATCTTCTTTGGAAGAGCTGAAGTTAGATTTGACTTTCTAAGCAAAGGAGGAAGCACACCAAATTTATTTTTTTTTTTGAAAAAAATAAATCTTTACAAATTTCATATTAAATGTCAATTTGCTTAGAAAAAGAAAATCAATCGTCTTTGTACAGATAAGCTATGCAGAGGTATTTAAACATTTCTCATGCCATCAAAAGGAAACATTTTAATCATGGTATGGAAATATTTTACATGTGCTGAACACAAAGTTCTATTGAATAGTTTAACTGCTGGAGCATGAAAGATCTCATTAAAAACTGAAGCAAATGAATATTTAGAAAAACAACTTTTTTGTCACAAATATTTAAGACCTTTGTATAATCTTTTCCAGTTTTTGTCCAAGTGTATTGTCAAGAGAGGTTTCTTGTCATTACAGAAAAAGATATTTTCAGCTTCTTCAGACTTCTTTTCATTTACTGTGTAGTGAGTATTGTCAGGAATTCAAGAATGTAACCTATGTGGCCTAGTTTGATGGACATACCCTGAGGCAGCAATTCCATAAGTGATTAATATAGAGGAAACAAATACCTCCTTGTCATCTATTGGTTGAAGTAATTGCCATCATGACTCTCAAAGAAAACAGAAGTTACTGAAAGGAAGAAGAAATGAACAATACTATGGGCCTCAAGTTTACAGTACTAAGCTATTTCACTGCAATATAGAGAGTATTTCCAAGTCAGGTAATTCCTCATAGCATGGCTGACCATGTAGAAGAACCTTGCACACTAAAATGACGTTAACAGTGTTCATAAAGTATTATTTAATCCATTATTTCCTGCTAAAGTAAAGAAAACTTTTGAGAAGAGTCTATCATTAACTAGTGGGTGATCACACATGTTCTGTGACTTGAAAACAATTAAACATTTTTGTCCCTACACTCAAGGTCTCTAAAACTTGTTGTTATATTCTTATTTCATTTTTATCTTATGTATGACCTACATGTTTTTAGTATAGAAACACGTATATCCGATTATCTCAGCAATGACAGTAAGTCAAGCTGATAAGTTCAAAAATTAATCCGAATCCAGGATTTTTTCCCCTTCTCTTAAAATAACAGTCACTGACTATTCAAATTGGAAATGAAATTCAGATTTTATTAAAATAAAATTTACAATAAATTAAATACTTTCTTTAAAATATGCCAGACTGGCCACAAGACTACAGCATTTTGTGCTAATATAAGAGCAGGAGGGTAGACCTATTCTAAAAGTGAAGATTGCCAAGTCTCAAAACATGGAACATGGTCTGAACAAGACTTAAAGCAAAAAATATTAAATCAAGCAAGAAGTTGTTTCTTCCTTAGTCTCTTTACAGTTCAAATTTGTTATAAACATTAAAAGAGCAGGTACTTCCAAAACCAGTATTTTTATATTACTGCACTTTATGTATCTTCAAAAGCGGTTCATTTACAAAGACCCTTCCTGACTCACTTACAGTTACAGAGCACTATTTTTTCTGTTAGTCAAAGCCTCGTATTGCTAGAATGTGTATAGATGATCAAAAATACATCCGTATAATAAAAGAAAATATTTCACTTGTTCTAAGCTAGGATGGATACTGCAGCCGTAGGAAAGAAAGATAAGAGATGGGTCAAGACTCTTTGAAGAGGAACGGAGGGATCTATAATTTCTTTCACTCAGGCCATGTGAGAAGACATTTGAGGTTGTTTAGGAAAGGCATGGTTTTAGAAATTTTAGGTGCTGACTTTGCTTTTCCACTAACAAGCTGACTGAGTTTGGTTAGCTGAAGTACTCAATAGTTTTGGTAATGAGCTAAATAAATGTAATGCACATTAATTATACTTCAAAAACTAAGAGCTATCAGATTGCTTTCTAATCCACACAAAGCTGAAAAGTCATTCATTCAGTATTGGTGTATTTTAAACTTCATCTTTACATCAAAAGACAGACACAAACACCTATATGTTTATTTGGGTGCCTTAAGCCTCTAGGTTAAAGTACAAGCTAGCTCTTCAGTTTTGGTGGCACAAGAAACTTGTACACAGCACCCCTGACTAATAAGTGGTTCTTCATCTCTCAATTTTGCATGCTTTGGTAGTTGGTTATAATTACAGGACTGTGTTTTATCTGTAGATGTAATTGCATAACATGAGGGTAAACATCTGGCTAATAGGGTTTTACTGAACTCCTTTTTCATTCCCTCCCATTCCTCAAAATCTACATATCTGTGTTTGACAGTGGGCTGCATCCCTTCCTCAAGGCATAGGAAAGAAACATGGTAAATGGAATATGTAAAAATCCAGGTGGCTAGTTCTCAACGTAAAAAGCTATATTTTAATAGACGCTCATTAAGTTTAAGCTTTCCCCATGTTGGCAACACCAGCAACACTACTGATTTACCTTATGAACAGCAATCATAAAATATATAGCAGACAGATCATTTACAGATGCTCAGTCCCAAAATACACCTTAATTTGTAACACAGTGTAATATGTTACAGAAGTATTAATCTTGGTCCAAGATAAACAAGTGCTAAGTAGGTATAGTATTTGTCATCAAGTAAGTGTATCTGTACATATGAATTACAGGGTAAAAAGAAATATAATTAAAGTTATTTTGATCATGTTTTTGTATCTCATTTACACACAAAGTAGTAAGTCATTATTTCATCATTATTTCATCACTCTTACACTGGGCATATCTGCACACCTGACCTAGAAGCCAAAGATCAAAAGAAAATGATAGATGCAGATTTACAGACGTTAAATCCCATCTAATTCACTGTGAAATATTTTACTGGTTTGGTGGCTACCAGGTCCAGAGCAGGTTGATCAAAGCTGCATAAGCACAAGGTGTGTATCTGCATTTAGGTGGAATATTTAGATAACATGGTAGGCATGCATTTAGGCATTTAGGTAGAGATGAGATGAATCTGGGCTCAAGAATTACATTCAATCTGTATTCAACACTTCTTGCAAGGGAGGCACCTTTTCATATGACAGATGCTGAAAAAAAAGCCATTATCTAATTTTCAAAATGCTGAAATAAATAATAATAATAATAATAATAATAAAACCTCCCCCTACAGTTTACACTAATATAACAGAAATTCGTTTTCACACAAGTTTGTCAAGAGTGCAAAATTCCAACACATTATCTTCAACAGGAGTAATCCAGAAAAGTCTTGTTTTTCTGACTGCCATGTCTGAACAAGTAAAGTTGCATCAAGCCAAACCACATTGTGTGACTACTCCTTACATAGCTCTGGTCCTCGCCCTGACGCTTCATTTTTTCCATTTTTTGGGAGGGGACCGGACAAGGTGGTCATTCCTCAAGAGTCCTTGACTTGGGTTCCTGCCTGCTATTGTGCATCCCTGGGTTCCCCTGGGCTTGTGCAGATGGGCCTTTGATGGGCTGCTGGCTCCTTTGATAGGCCCAGCAGCCTATTGTCTGGGCTCTCTCTCCTGCCATTGTCTCTCTGAGATCCTTTTGTGGGTGTTCTATCACATAACCTAGAACTTGGATTTTAAAATAAAGAAATAGACCAATAATGTTTGAAAAAAAAACTTCACATTTTTAGGATGCTATTTAGAGTGATAACATATCTAGGAAATGGATGTTTATGATTTAAGCTTTCCATTTATTCTTCTAGTCTCAAGTCATAGTGACTGACAGCTGTGAAAACACTGGTGGAAAGAAAGGAAGTGGAAGTAAAGTAGACTTAAAAGCAGGGAAATTGCATCTATTTATGCATCTTTATTTAGTTTGTCTCACCTTAGTTCTGCCTGGCTCAGTAGATCTTATAAGACTGTTTTATTCTCAGTACACTCTGAGTGATATTTCTTATGAGTTTATTCATCCCTACTTAGCTTCATCTTCTCATGTAACTTCTTGATTCTACATCACATAGCAAGTGACAGATATATGGTGAAGAGTACTTGCATTAGGCAGGATAAATACAATTCTCACTATGGCTTTCAAATACTGCCATTGTGAAACTACACTCAAACATAGAGTCTGACTAAAGACAAGTGTTTAATTTTCTGATAGAGCTCACAAATTCTGGCACAAACAGCAGGCTCCACAGTTTCTTCTGTGAATATTACAAATTTCATTAACACAGTACATATTCAGAAAATATAATACCAAAAGAGTTTTTGGCTTCATATTAATAGGGAGTCCCATTAAAAGATTATAAAATGGCAAAGAAGGGAATCTCACTTTACTGACTTTGGCCTAAGATTTCCTGAGAAGAAGAAGAGAGAAATCATAAATGTTTATTTCCAACTAACACAGCACAAGCTTGAGTGGTAGCAATGCTTGTCATTAAAATTACTAGACTCTTTTATAATGCCTTGCTCCCCAGGTCTTCACCTATTCAGCAAGACAGCAGCTTTAAATGTTTCTTGTTTTTTTTTTTTTTTTTTTTTTTTTTTTATCACCTGGTCTTGCAAATAGTCCTGCAACATCTGTAATTCTTTGACCAACAACAATCCATTAGCCAAGATTATTAAATCTAGCAACATTACAGCTACTGCTGCTTCAATTCTTGATCAGCTGTTTAAAACAAAACAAAAAAAAAAAACAAAAAACCCACAGAATTAAAGATTTATACGAAAACGGGTTATAGCTAGTCATATAAATGCAAGATCTGACTCTGTTGTAGTGTAAGGAAGTTTGTGATGACCGTTTTATTTGCCTCGTATGTGCACACATGCCAGAGCACTGCTTGATTTCAAATCAGACTCTAGTCAGATGGATGCTGTATCTTTTGAAAACAAGCACATATTGCCAGACTTAGTCAGGCCAAGAGACCACATCTTTTCTTATTCTTACTTGTTAATATCTGCATGAGCCACAATCACAACCTCTAAAGGTACACTTTAACCAAATGCCCAAATACCAAAAACTTGCCTCTGACAGCAATGAAGCACCTGTCTTCTTGTGCCACCATGCAAAGGCAAAGCAACATCATTAAAACTGCACTTCCAACCTCAGACCTGAGAGTATCTCAGCACTAGCCACTACAGCACCAGAGAAGGTGTTGGCTCCAAATGCTTTGGCACCCTCAGCACTGAAGGTCTTCTGAATGCTGGCAGGCTTAGTAATGATTTGCCAGTACTAGGGGATCATCAAAACAAACCAGCTTTACTGCATTTTTCTAAGCAGAGATCTAAAACCACAGAATTTGCTAGAGAAAAAGTGTTACTCTCCATCAGAGAAGTGTTACATCTAAATTTTGAAAGGGATTACAAACAGCAGTCATGCCCTATATCTTAACCCGAGTTGTTATCCTACATGTAGATCATAGATTATAAGACTCAACAACAAAATAACCAGCGTGGGATCTACCTATGTGCCTTCCTATTATTTTTCATCCAACTTTACTGAGTAATACAGATTGTCTAGAACTGACTAAACCTGGTCATTTGTTCCATACCAAATACCCGTGAGCTCCATGGATTTCTTGGTCTTCACAGCTCCAGATATTAGAGGCATCCCCTGGAATGTCCAAACATCCCTATGAAATTTTATCACTTCAAAAATCAACTCATAAGAGCAGCACAAAGACTTCCTGAAAAAGATTTGGAAGCAATTTTCTATTCACTCAAATTGTACTTTCTAGGCTCAAGCCACAGAAACACCACCAAAATGTTCAGCTTCACTTTACAGAATCACAGAACGGCCAAGGCCGGAAGGGACCTCTGGAGATCATCTAGTCCAACCCCACTGCCGAGCAGGGTCACCTAGAGCACGTTGCACAGAGTCACATCCAGGCAGGTTTGGAATATCTCCAGAGAAGAACTGCTCCAATAGAGACACCAGAAATACCCTTTCGAAGGGTATATGCTACAGAGGAAGCATCAAAGCACCTTTCAACAACCCTCCTTAACCTCCTCTTCAGACGCCTCACAACACGGACAGCTGCCTGAAGGCAGTTTTTGAGAGGAACTTTAAGAGCTGTGGATCAACCCACTTCACAGTCTGACAGCTACTTCTATTAGTTTTAGAAATTGCCTGGGGTTACCAAGGACTAATGGTTTCTCAAAACTCCCAGCAAAGGGTTGACAGATAATTTCCAAACTCTCTCAGATCTTCCTGTGTTTCCAATCCATAGATGGAAGCTGAGTGACAATGAAGAAGTCATTTCCCTAATAGTCCCAAAGGAGCAGAGGAAGCACCTACTGGACCTCGAGAGGAAGAAATTCTAACTTCTATTGCACATGCATTTTGGAGTCCCTCATTTCCAAATATGAGTACTTGATTTTTTTATTTTTTTTATGCAGTCCAAAATCTGCCTGAATGTGGTATTTCTCAGGGCTGTGGTGACAGCATCAAGCCACGCAGAGTAATACATCAGAGAGCCTGCTTCTGTGCAACATTTTAAGTGTTTGTAAATTAAGCACCTCACAGTTCACTTCCAATATTCAGATTGATTTAGTCATATAGAAGTAATGTCTCAGAGCTTCATGGATCAGCAAAGGTGTTCTTTGAGCTGAAAAACATCAGTTGCCAGACATTTTAGTAAGTTCATTCCTTCCTTTCTGTGGTATCACTGCCTCAGCATCTGCATCTGCTGACTTTTATACATGCGGAACACACCATGAATATAAGAGCTATGCCATGCCTAGAACAGGTTCTGCGTAATGGTAACAGAGAGATTGCTGTGGATCACACACACAAGAAACAGGTAAGGTCAACTCAGTTTTCTTAGAGACCTTTTCAGTTACATAAAGAGTGAGATGTGTTTCTTTTTAGGGAGAAAGAAAGATCCAGAGCTGAACTGAAAATCAGAGAAGAAAAAAAAATGTACAGACACAGGAACAGGCAGTCAAGAAATGTCTGACCCAATCTGAACCAATTTATTTGAGCACAAAAGCACAGAACAGATAAAGGACTATTTTAAACTAATCTCATTCTGTGACAATGTAGATCAAAATAAAATTGTCCAGACAAATATTTTTCACATTAACCAGAATGGGGTGTAAATACACATTATGACACAGAATTGGTTCTTGCTAATCATCAAGAAACCTGTAACTAGTCTGAATAGAAAAGAATGTTGTAAAAGTCATAACATGCAACTTACAGAATGTGGCCTTTGGATCCAGGTACTTATGGAATAAAATATTTATGACTTTCAAGGTTTAATGTGTCTGCTAGTGGCCAGTTTTCAAAATGGGAGTGTGACAGGTAACTTCTGGCACAAAATCATCCCAAACTACTCTTCCAAAAGTGCCTCTTTAACAGAAAAAAAAAAAAAATAGAAAAAAAAAATCTGTCAGAAGTATAAGATACAGATGGAAATTCCCAAAAGTTGTGTATAACTTGGATGCAATACGTATTTGAACATCAGTGAATAAATACCGTGGTGCCTGGGTATGCTCATTTTACACATGATCTTGAAAATGCTGGTAACTTTCCGAAGCATTAACTGATTTCTGTGAAATACATCAAGACCCACTATAGAACAGGGTAAGCTGTGATTAAAATCAGTCAGGAGGGGACTGAAGAGAAACCCAAAGTCATCAATAGTTTTTCTGAAAAACCCAAAGTTTTTCTGTCATCAATAAACTGTGCTTGAATGCTATTTATACAGTAGCTGGTTCATAGTGAAACAAAAATGTTTCAATATTTTTCTCAAAAAAAAAGTATTTTTAATACTACATGTATATATTTTAAATAAAACCATTTGTTCTTCTTCTTTTTCTTTTTTTTTTTTTTTTTTTAAAAATTGACTTGAAATTCCAATACATTCTGCAAATCTTAAATTCTTCAACAGCTGTCTATCAGAAAAGTATATTCACTCTGTAACAGCATGGCAGGTTGCAAAAGAATCTTAAGCAGAAGAAAAGGGAAACTCAATACTGAATTTGAGAAAGATCTCTGTCAATTTCTAACTAGCACCCAATCCCTTATCTAACATGCTCATATATAGAATAGAGTCAAATATATTCACTTTTAGTTTTTAGAAAAACTACAAAGTTTTTAGGAAATTACCAAAGGAAATAATTTTTTCAGCTCTTTGTTAATGATTCTGGGTGAATCACATGAACACCCAGCTACTGCCATATCAGCACAGTCCTTCATCAAATACTTATGAGAATGGGTTGGAATACCCACACGGAGAAATCATACTCTCTCTTCCTTGCATGTTTACTTCAAGATTGTTATGAACTTATATGGAATTGTTAAGCTAATCATATTTCTGCCAAACTGGCCATAAAATAATCCACCTACGACTCACCAACTACAGAAGAAAAATTAAACAAACATTTTGCTGTTGTTAAAGTTTTTTTTCTATGGGTTTGAGCTTCTGAAGCCAGAAGGTCACTTGGATTATGTATACAATGTTGGTAATTGCATTCCTTAACTCTACAAAATGCCACGAAGCTCACTATTTTCCAAAATAGCTTTGCAAACAATGACAATTACTGCCCAGACATTTTCAGACACAGCAGGTTATTGGCTTAGGCAGTGATGGAAACCCTAAAAAAAAGATAAACATTTTGAAATGCACTGTAAATCAAATTTGTGCACTGGACTAAGAATGGATTATCTGCCTCTAAACAGCAAAAGATGTTTTCATTTGAGGAGCTTTTTCATACTTATTTACTATAAATGATTTTAAATTGTGTCTTTGTGAAGTTTTTTAGTCTCTCAAGATTTTCAGCAGTTTCATTGTAATAAATATTCTCCTATGATTAGTTATACATACTTTACTCATTACATTTACTGATGTCCAAGAATTTACTGTTTCTCAATCATTTAATAAAAAGTACATTTTTCAGATTAAAAATTGATTGGGAACAATGCTATGTTGGTTTCAAGCAGCTCTGCAAGTATTTATAGCAGATGCATCAACAGTCTCAGCTGGGCAGATTTCTACAATGTAATTAACTGAACTCCTGACTAAGAATGAGTTTGTGAGGATTATTATATTATGACATACTATGTTCTGACACACTGTGGTACCAACACAAAGAAGGTAAATTTTTGCATCCTTAATTTCAGAAAGAAAAGTGTCTGGACAAGAATAAAAGACAACCCAGCAGAGAATTCATACAACTGACTGTTCAAGCAGCTTTGACTAGATTCTATACAGAGGCAACATCAGGAAAACAAAGGTACTGGTATCATGTATGTGTACTCAAAGCTGGTTATGAATTATCAAGTTTCTGACTTTGTGCCAGATTCACATTCTCTGGCAGAACAAGACTCTTGTAGATGATGACAACGTTACCTTAGTGCTGTCCAAGGACTCCTTCAGCAGACCTTAAATCCAGGTTTTACAAGCACTTTCATGAAATAAGGTATATAAGTGAGACAGGATGCTGCTGGATCATTCTTGAAGATTTATTCATTAATAAAAAGGTGGCATTGCACCCTCTTTTCTAGCAGATCATAGACGTTACAGACAAAAGTGTGGGCACAATACCTGTGGGCTTTGGCATTTTCCAGCTTGAAGTCAGTTCCTTGAAATGACCTAGAATGAAGTAGTATTTCACTGAGATCATTACTTTTATAAAATGG
>CM021729.1:18917609-18992247 GCA_011074415.1 Stictonetta naevosa
AACAGTTGCATTCACAGAAAAGATAATTGACACTTCTTAAAAAGTGTTATTAGCATATTTGTTTTCTAATGGAAGCCTTCTGCAAGAACTTGAATCCAGCTGTTGAGTTTCTTTTCTCCTCACTCTTAAAAAAGTAATTTTCTCACTATTCTTAATACACAGAGGGAAAAAAGTGATACAAGTAAAACATGAGGCTTAAGAAAAGGCTAATAAGAGAACAGTAACTCAGGGTTTTGATTTTGCATTGGTGTTTTTTTCCCCTGCCCCTAAAGACAGTTTCATGACAAGGATTTTTTTGGGGTTTTTGTTTGTTTATTTGTTTTCAATCAATTCTGACTTAAGATTTTTGAGCATTAAAGCAGACTACTCATCTATACAACCTTTTCTGAACTTCCATAGACTAAGTCCAGGTAAGCACAAGCTTTTAAAAGCCAAAACCAAGAACAATATGAGGTTGATTAAATAAAGATAAACATATACTGTTGAATGACACACAAGATATAACAAGGGAAACAAGCAAAACCAAGCTGACATTTTACACTTAACCACAGCACTCCATTTGCAAAACTCTGGGCACCTTACGCAAGGTGACTTCTTTTGTAATAAAGTTGTTCAAACCACAGAGGAATGATAAAAATTTGAGTACAAAGTTTACCAAAATGTTACCACACTCTTACCCATTTGATGTTGTTATTGTTGTTTGGTTGTTTCTTTTAGGTTTACTTTTTAAAGGCTTTAAGTCTCAGATGGATAACAAGAAACATACTTCTTGGCAGCTCTTTGTGATCATGATGACCAACTGAGAGCCAACACATGCTGTAAGTGTTTGTTTATCAACTCAGCAGAAATACATGGGACTCACCAAGCACCTGGCATTAGAGAATGCTGCTGTCTTTATGATAAGCATGTTTATGGACATTGTTTTTGCAACTGCTATTTTTCATTCTCATTTCCAGTTTGCTCATCTGCTGAATACAGAATAACCAATTAAAATAGGCTATCCAAAGAGGCAGAGTTTAGCACACTACTACAAGTAATACAGAGTCACAGCTTTCCCCTTTTAACAGTACATGTAACATTTCAGCAGCTCACTGAAGGGTTTAAACTGACCAAGGGCCTCTGTCTCCACCGTCCCTGTGTGGGCTCTCCGCAGTATTTCACCCAGCCACTTCACTCTCCATCCTGAGGCCTGAGCTTCCGGGGGGGAGCCCCATGCCATCTCCCAGCATGAAGGTTTTCTAAGGGTCTCATAAACTCCCATGGGAGCCATCTCTTTGCCAACATAGAGCCAATTCCACCGGGGTCCTGAGGATTCCACCCATTCATCCAACCCTTTTTCCCACCACTATCCTGGGATTCCCTCAGCCCTTCACTCGCTCCCAGCTTCTCTGTGTCATGGACCCACTTTCCCTCCCCAGCCTGCTGGCCCTGGGGGTCACCTCTGTGGCTGTTCTGGCCTGGCAGCATCCTTCTGTCACTGAGCAGCCCAGAGCCATGCCACAACATGGGTCCCCCAGCCTCACCAGCCTGCCTTTGACCTCAGCTCAGGCCCCCATGCTCGCACATGGGGACTTCCCCAGGAGCCATGTGGCTGTTCACCACAGTGCCCCCTCCACTTCTCCAGATGAGAAGTGATGCCATCAGTGCAGCTGCCCAGCCTGTCCCAGAGGGCTGGTAAGGTTGATGGGCACTCATCAGACCTGAGGCTTCTTGTCTTGAAGCCAGCCCACATCCAGGTCTCGGCCTCCCCTCAGGTGCTGGTCACTGTCAGAGGAGGCCTGGCATAGCAGGGAGCTCAGCAGTTCTCTATGGCCACTGGCTGTGGCCCTGGCTGGGCTCCCAGAAAGGGCTGAGGGGCACCCAGGGCTGTGAGCAGGGAGGCTGGTGGCCTGATAGCCAAATTTGACATATGTTCTGGAAGGTTCAATGACCACAGGCAGAAGTAACTGCCATGGCTGAAGCCACCAGATCATTTGTTCACAGCATGGAAGCCTGGGGTGCTGGAAATGCGTTCAGCTCATATTGGGGAAAAAGGGTTGCAGTTACATCTAAAGAAGACAGGGAGTGAAGGGAAGAACCCTCAAACACAAAACTGCAGTCCTAAACCCATAGTTTTCTGTAGTTTTATGTATATTAAAATTCATGATCAGCAAGTGTGCAAGTGGAATGAACAGCATAGCAAATTCGTAACTCTGTGGAGGGATACTTTGTAGAAGGATGTTAGTGTCTCAGCAAGAGATCTTTATTAGGATAAAGAAGTTATTAAAAAAAAAAATCATGTTAAGAGAATTCAGGCCATGGTCCTTTATCATTATAAGCAGTTTTACCAATGACAGAAGCAAGTAACAGAAGCTGAGCTAACTTCTTAAGCCTCACTGGAAATCCTGGGAGAGAATGTTGTATTTCCTTGTATTTTCCCTTTGCAGCTGGTACAAAAAGGCAACTTGAATTATTTTTTGCTTTTATTTAAATGGGCTGGTTTGTTCTTTATTTCACAACAATTCTGAGCAACCTATGGTTAATTGATATGTGTAATTTATAGCTGTCATACTTCCCCTCCTCCACAGTAACTCAGTTACCAGCCATATCCTTGACAAAATGCTTGTGAAGAATAATACATTTGAAGTCAAATGTTATCTGCTAATTGACAGGATGGTTTCAACAATGTAACCTTATCTTATGTAAATAAACTTCTAAGGAAACTTTGAGCTACAAAGGGCAAATGAGATGTTTGAGATTCCTTTTTGTTGCAGAAGGTCTTGTTTTGATAGAGCATTTCAATAGCAAAGGCTAAACGTGAAAGAGAATGAGAGACAAAAAGAGAGGCTCAGTTCCCTCTGTTTATATTTGTTCCTAACTCAATGTTTTTCATAATAAGAAACAAAATCTTGAGGGTGTCTTTAATTATTCTGGTAGAAAAATTGAAAAAACAAAACAACAACAACAAAAAACTTATTTGAAAGCAAGTAATATTTTAATGTTTCTAGCATTTTTCCTTTAAATTTCAATTTAGATTTTGAATTAGTTTTTACTCTTCAACACAAAATTCACAAAAAATTAAAATAAAATAAAATAAAATGAAAATCAGCTTTTGAAAAACATACAATATAGTGTTAAATTACAGATTGGAAAACTGTTAATAATGCTCACATTAAAATCAAAGATAGCAATACTGTACACTGACTACGAGACTCCGCAGGCATGTGAGAAAGAGGTGAAGCAGTCCCAGGAGAAAGAAGATGATGGAAGGAAGAGAAGTTCTGGCCCAGTATATGGATTCTGAGGAATGAAAGAGCCAGCCCTGGAAATGGACTGCAAACTTGTCAAACATGTAGCTGTTGCTCATATCAGGCCCTGACCCTGTCTCTAGTCACTGTTCAAGGATGTTAGAATGCAGTGACCCAATTAAGTGCATTGCACTTCTGTAAAATAATTTGCTTTGTAAGCACAGCTGACCTCAAAACAGATGTAGTAATAAGAACTTAAAGTACAATTGCAACTCAAGATTGTTTTCTGAAATTCCAGTTAAGTCCAGGGTCTATGTCTGTACAGAGATGTAACTGGAAGACATTCCCACATGTGCAGAACTGTTACCTCAACTTACTTGAACATGAGCTGTTTACTCAATACCAATTTGTTTTCAAGGGGAGGGAGATCTTCAGTCATACACAGAAGACATCTTCATTACAAAAAATAAATCATATTGTGAGATGTGATTTCAAAAAATATGAGCAATAATTTTGTTACAAATGTCACAAAACGTGCACAGCTCTAAGGACTTTAATGTCAAAATGTGAATGGAGAGGGAGGAAAGAGTTAAAAAATTGCAGTGATTGCAATGTGCTGAGCATTGAAGAAACCCAATTTCCAAACGCCATGGTTTAGCCCTTACCAGCAAGGCCAAATCTGATCCCTCTGGGTGGTCATAGCAACCAAAGCCTGGAGCCCTCTCTGGCTGAGTCTTCACATCTAGCTTCCAAAACACTTCCTTTGCTATCTCAAGCTGTGATCTGATGAATTCATTCCAAGCAGGATTACTGAAGAAGTGAGATTATTTATTAAGTGATCTTGCTAGGTCTTCTCTGAAAAAAGTCTTACAGCTTATAAAAATGGCATCTTCCCACTCTTAATGCAGAAAGACATATCCTTTCAAGGGCAGATTTCAGTGATTTTCTGACTGGCACCTCTGACCTTTGATGAGCATATATTATTTGTCCCATAGCCTATCCAGCTCGAAGAAAATGTCGGTTCTGTGCAGAAACAGAGGAAAATAAATGACATGTGGTGCTTAGGTGATACAACAGCTTAAGGGATGGAGTATCCTTAAATCCACACCATGCTAAATTCTCCATTGCTCAGTTTCCTAAACTGGACATGAACTCCCCTTTTAGCTGGGCCAAATATACTTGGGAAGCTACCAATTTGCTAGTGCTGTAGTGAACATTGTTATGTGGCCGACTGAGCTCTTATAAATCTGTTTGGGATTCCATCCTGATTACTGCATGCAAATGCTCTTACACCATTCTGTCTAGGACAAAGATCGGAGGGACCACACAGAAGCAATGATCCATCCTTTCCACCTAATTGTTGCTTGTGGTGAAGGGAAGACGGCCAGATAGGGCGTCACTTCTCACAGAACGACAGCCTCAGCTTAGTAATGGCCTTCTCTTAAGACTCTTAGATTGATGACTGACTGACTCCAGATGAGACTCACAGGACTCATCCACAGTCTATTGCAGTAAAAGTCCACAAAAGAGTCCTGGACCTTAGTTTCTAGTAATAAAAAAATAATTAAAAAGTCAGCAAAATAACCAAGGCCTGTTCAGCATTCTACAGACGGTATTTACAAGTCTGTCTCATAGATCAGATACATTTAGAGAGAACAGGGATTTTACTGATGAAGGGATATATTGAATCGTGGGGTACAGAAAGGTAAATCAGAGGAAGGATAAGCAGAACCTCAGGTAAAAATGGTGTCCAATGAAAGATAAGACTCCTTAAGAAATAAAGTGAAAAAGTATAACAGAGAATTGTAACAGCAGGGTTGGCACTAGAAGGAAGTTCTAGGTGTAGGAAGAGTGCATTTTAGAAGACTGAAGGGAGCTTTGTGTGCCAGGAATTCTGTAGTCAGCATGGGTGATGTTAAGTATAAAGTAGCAGAAGCAGGAAGAGAGAGAAACACAAGAGCATCTGTTTCAGTATATGCAGTTTGTTGTTATAATCCAAAACACAGTTGCTCCAGGGGAAAAGAATAATACTCAAAACTGAACAATTGTGGGAAACCTATCAGGTAATAATTTGCAGTGTGAATGTATGGGGGAAGCATCAACAGAGTTTTGGAATCACAGAGAAAACTGTTTTTACACTGTGTAATTTAGTAAGACTATTAAACCTTAAATTTATAGTCTGTAGGGCAATAAAGCTTCTTGATAGGTGGAAATATCAGTACCTTTGAAATAGGCAGTTGTTTGTTTGAATCCTCCTTAGTAAACAGAAGAAGAAAAACAATTACTAAATGCCTCATCTAAATATTTAAGGTTATCTAATTTCTTTAACATCTTACTAATAGCAGTAGAAAGATTATTTTCATTAAAACAGAAGCTAGATTTTAACTTATTCTAGAGAAACAAGAAATATTTAATTGGACTTGATCAGAGATTTCAATACAGGGTATTTTAACTGCATCAAGTAAGAAAAGAAGTATCTCACAACAACAGTCATATAAGCACCAAGTTCTCTGAAATGACTTTGTTCTTTATATTTACAGCTTCAGATAAACTTCAGATGAAACCTTAAACGCTCAATGCAAGAAGGACATTTTATTGTTATTTTTGACTGACTGGTAATGAAATCATTCCAAGAAGTACAGGATAATTTGCTGTCATTAATTTCATTCTTGATCTACATTTACTGCTTAGGCTAAAATATTACTCAGTAATGTACATGATCATATTCTTGACTCTTCCTTTTCCGTATTGTTTCACTTATATATGACAAACATTGCTGCTGCCGAAGACAGAATTCTGGCATAACATATAGATGTTACTTGAAAGACAGTATCTACTATATATTTCGATGCATCTGATGAAGCAAACATCAAGCATACAGAATTCTAGCAACTGTAAGTCAGGGAATAGACAACCATACCATGGGTATCATTCTTAAAAGCTGCAGTTTTATTTTACTAAATTATCTATGTTAAAAACAAATCTGTGCCTGGTGTGGAATTTCACTGCATCAAGTGTTACAATATTTTTGTTTTCATTACAAGCAGGAGAATGCATGTAGAACAAGTGTTAAGAAACATGACAATAAATTAGAATATAATTTACAAAAGCAAAAAATAATAATAATAAAGTAACAGTGTACCACATTAATACTGAGTATAAAATAATAAGCAACTAATCACAATAATACAAAGGTAATTTCAGTCTGTATTATTAAGGATATCTATGTGACATTCACTCCATTACAAAGTTCCTAATAAAATGGACTATTTTTGGGTGTATACACCTTGAGGGGTTAATCCATAGATTTTTTTTTTTGTTTTGATCTTCTTCAGCTGATAGTATTGCTCAGTGGAAGTACTGGCACCAGATTGATTTCTGCATTTATTATTCTACTATTTGATTCTAGGCCTTTCATATTTATAGCCTACACAAATAGTCCTATTGTCACTAGTTAGGAATATAACACTATTTAGCTTAGATTATATAGATGGCTACAGCGTAGCAGCAGCAATGAACTGTGCTGTGGAAACCAATTATTTTTCTTTGAAGTAGGTTTCATTTGTCAGTCTTAGTCTGAAGTGTTGCTTAGTTTGTAAATCCACATACATTCTGTGTTTTTTTCCCTTTAACAATATGATTCAATGTTGCTCCAGGGAGTTCTTTAAATTCCAGCCTCAGTGCTGTTATGTTGCAGAGTAAACATGGGACTCCCTAGTGTTCTAGCACCAGTAAGCACCAGTAAGAGAGCAAAATGTGTCTTTGGAAACACTCCTTACAATTTTCCTAAGTGAGGTAAAAAAAAAAAAAAAAAAAAAAAAAAAAAAAATGTTTTTTTTAAATAAAAAAAAAATCTTTTTTTTGTTAGCTGAAAAGACACATTATCTTATAAACACAGTCATGCCCTGGAGAAAACTGGACCCTGACACAGAGAGGCTTCTTGCTTAAAGAATGCCATAGTAATGCCTTTCCCTTTTATCATATTTTTGACCTAACCAGGGCATGCTAGCACCAAGATGTTTTGTCAGAAGGATACAGAAAGTCAATTCACTTAACAGAGAAGGACTACATACTGCCCTTAATCTATATGTGCAACTCCCAAAGGCTGTTTACTGGTGTCAGTTATAGCAGGAGTTGTTTACACGGTGATGAGAGCAGCAGATAAGCATATGTGAATACATGCAAGCCAACTGAAAATTAATTCCACTGGTCTCAGGTGTAAGGAAGTGAAAATACTGGCAAGAGGTAGCAGATGACAGAACTTTGATGGTCATGAATACGTGGGTTGCACAAAACCCCACTGATAGATTGTCAATATGTTGGGGGGATTTCATAGTATGAGTCCTGCTAACAACATCTACTACTCCATGTTAATTCACATTAGTAAATAGTGTGCAACACATCTGGCTTGTTCTTGGTAAAATACACTGATACACTTCAATCTCATGATATTTTGAAATTATTTTTCACTGAAAAGAGTACTTTCTTTAAAAAAGTGCTATTTGAGTTAGAATTTGTAACACATTATTGTTCACATAATTTTAATTGCACTACAACAAAGGAGGCATAGTTTGACACAAAAGCACATTCATCAAGTACCTGCTGCAAACTGCAAGTGTTCAAGTACAATATATTAATATAAACAAGTACCCACTTTTCCTTATCTCCTTGTTGAGTCTTGCTATTGAGAAGTGAAGGGGAAGAGGAGCACTACACTAAACATTTTTATGGTAGATTCTTGAATGTGACTTGCCTAAGCAGTTTGGTTTCACATTTAAAAATGCAAAGTAATTGGTGAATATTAAAATATGGTAATATGAAATAAGTGGAGTATGACAGCAGAATTATTGGAATAGCTAGAATTATATTGGCATCTAGCTACTAATCCAGAGGCAGGACTTCGTTCCAGTCTCACACTGAAAGCTGCCTCAAGCTTTAAATATGATCCAGCTTTAAATGGGTACTTGGCCATTTAGGTCAAGGTGACCAGACTTCATTCTAGCCACCCCTTTTCCAGTGTGCCTTACTCCTGATAGCCCAGTATGCCTTTTGGCTCAAGCACACTCGACTTCTCATTTGCAGAACCTAGATATCCCCAAAAATCTTTTATCTTTGGTTGTAATCCTTGTCCACTCTGATGTGGACTCCTGAACTGCAGACTCACATATTCTTTTTGAAAAAAAAATGCTCTTCCACTATGGTATCAAAGAAGGGAACATTTGAAATCCATTTTAACTTCCAGCTTTGTAAAGAACTATTGTTATTACACAGTAGGCTTATCTTTTTGAACTAGAACTTCTTGGTGTCGGAGAATCAAAAGTAATGCATAAAACGGATATAGATGCCAACAAAGTTGTTTCTTTGTGGCTAGTGATGTAAACAAAAGTGAGCTGAAGTCAAAGTCTTAAATTCTAAGCAAACTGTACAGTAGCAGTGAAAGAGCTGGCTATATGGTCTTCACCACTATTGGAGTACCACTCCTCCATGGTATTGAAATAAGTTCCCTTTTAGTAGAAATCTCAGCTTTGCTTATACAATGGTAAGATGGCTATAAACCTGCAACACAGATTTCATTTCATTTCATAGCACACTTGTATTTCACGCACCACTGCAATAACTGTTGCACCTCTTAAAACAATGTCCCTCATGGTTGTTCTATTGAGTATAGCTTTATATATGGCTCACAGCAGTGTTCAGGAAATACGGATTACTCCAAAGGGAATTAGATGGAATGAAGGAAAAATACATTTTTTTTAAAAAAAATCTGCTCCTTAAATAACAATTCCAAGCTCATTTTATAATTTAAATTGTGGTGCTGTGTCGTGAGATAAAATAGTTAACATTTTTAAGCTATGACTTAACATTTTTTTTTGATTCTTCTTTACTTCCGTAGTAGACCAAGTCATAACAGCTACATTTTAAACAGTTTTAAATACAAATGGATTCAGTGTCATTGCTAAGTCCATAATAAAAATTATTTTAATGGTCCAAGGAGGTAAACAGACTATTGGATTTAGTCAAAAGAACACAAATGTTCCACAGTAAGCTATTCTATATGTGTTGTGTGGATCTTTCCAATTTGGCATGCCCTCCTTATACTGTGTCCAGCACTTTGGATGAATAAATCCCACTTCACAGAAGTTAAAATAATATTGAAATCCTGTCAGCTGGGGCTGACCAGTGGTTACGTTTTCCACAGGGTAATGCATTTGCAAGGACGTCAATCTCATTCCGCTGTGTGGCTCTCTTCGATGGACACTTTTCCACAATGATAACAATGACAGCACATTCTCATGCTTTCTGTGGGTCAGTGTCCTTGGCAGGTCTTGCAGCACATCTGTCTGAAGTATGCTCGACTGCAGAACTTGAACTTCAGCACCAGTGGACAATATGCCACTTTGTTCACATCTTTGCACTCTAATAATTAAAGGTATTAAAGAGAAAAAAAAAACAGAAAAAATAATTAAACTACAAAGAAAATTTAAGATTTAACATGCTTCTGCTCTATCCATCCACCTTGCCCTCTTTGTAACTACTCTTCCTTAATCATCTTAGTGCATATAGTATATTTTTAAAAGCCATAAAATCATTTGCAGGTCTTATCTCCCAGAAATTTAAAAGTGTGCCCAATTTGTCTCGAAAAAATTATCAGTTATTGCAATAAATGACCACTTGAGACAGCTAGGAAACAAGAGACATTTTTTTTTACAATACTTTTATAGCTTCTTTCTCAGGAGTTATTTCATTCATCTGTGAGAGGTTATCCAAAATCTAACACAATTCACAGTATTTGGTACCGTGCCTGTGCCTTTGTAAGAATCCTTGAAATAGTATAAGCATTGCAGTGAACAGGGATGGAGAAAAAAAACAGTGTTACAAATCAAGGAACCAACAGTGTGAGTTCAGTGACCTGGCCAAATGTTTTATTTCAGGCTCGATTCCATATGTCCACACTTTCTTTTATGCAGGAGAAAAAGGCACTTTTATGCCTGTAATAGGCATGCAAGAGCTTTTTTTCATATTTGCATTTTCCCTGTATGCTGGGCTTACTTCCTCAGCAGCCCTTGACATACTGGCAGGTAACTGTTCCAGGAAGGGAAGAAGAGCTCTGTCAGATGGAGCAAGGATTCCTTGCTTTCCATCCCACACCAGCTGTATCTGCAGTGACTTATCGGTGTACATTACAGGAGCACTGCAGGAATATGCAATGGTTCTCCTGTGGCTCCGTTTCCGTTCTGTAGAAAGATGGTAGTAATAGGAAATGGAATAGTTTGGTCTGTGCCCAGTTCTTACTGTGACATGTAAGAAACATTGCCTTATCTGAGAGCTCTTTTTTACACTCAGGTTCTACATCTCAGAATTTGCTACTGCTGATTTGCTTTTCATCAGAGTGAATATTGTGGTAGGTGTCTGATACAGGATTTATCACTCCAGTTAACAGCATTTGTGTATTATTTTTCCAGGTTGATATTAAAATAGGACTTTGGCAAGGAGCCTTGTTTTGTGGGTAGGAAAAAGAAAGAGATGTATATGGAGAAAAAGCAAAACCCACAAATCTGAAATGATGTTGCGGGAAGAATGAAATTTGATTAATCTTTCAGAAAATAATTTGTCTCAAATAATGCTGTAAGTTTTTAAGGTTGCATTTAATTCTTTCTTCTACAATCTTTCTCAAATTACATATGTATAAAGAAAATGTGAATAAAAAGGATTGGATCTAGCTATACTTTGAACATTATCGTATTTTGTGTTGATTTACTGTCTAAAAGTGAAGACTGAAGGCCAGGATCCCGTTGCACAAAGGCCTGACAGAACAAAAGTCCTTGATTCCCAAGTGTCCATAAACTAAGTGTGAAAAAGATAACAGACAGACACACCAACCATGTAAGAAAAGCAAGAAGTAATAGTGAAACAAACACAATCAGGATGTACAATCCTTCAGCTACTCCTATTTGTCTTCCTTCTACAAACATATTTTTCCTCCAGAAAAGGTAGTTATGGGCAGTGGGATTCAAGCTGCAAGCATGCTGTAGTGGAAAGTTATGTGCAGATGAGACTTTTTAGTATTTGAACCTAGGAAAGCATTACTGAGTCTGAACTCAGGGTCTGTACTTAATAGTACTTCTGACAATGACCATGTGCGTGCTTGTAGCTAGACAAGTAAAAACATGAAATGATTAATTTTTTTATTTTATTAACTCAGATATAGTGCTTTCATTATAATTCTTTACTCCAGCTACCTGATGTTTTATGCACTATTTTTCTAATTTTTTAATTCTCTATTTGGAAACAGAGTTGGATGTAAGGAGAAAAGACACTGAGGGTAGTTGTTTGAAAAAGAGGCATATTTCTCTATTTGCAACTGCACGTGGTCACTACTTTATTTGAAAAACTCTTCCCAAAAGAGGTCAAATATATTCCAAAGATATTTCAGGTCCCTGCGTTTATTACCACTGAGAACATGGGAGCTAAACGTAGTGAATTATAAATAAAGTGAGGAATAAAAAGGTTCACTTGATCTTGATGAGATGTAAAAGTTTATTCAATCCCCCAAATAACCCCATACACATCGTATTTAGTTAAATACAGGTAAAACCACTAACTATATTTTTGCTAAAAGTAGGATTTGAAATTATCCCATTTCATCTTTCTTAATGTTTTTCTTCCTCTTGACCAAACTTGGACACTGTTCAGCCAGTGCCATTTGGACAGCAGTGAGACAATATCCTGGAAGG
This sequence comes from Stictonetta naevosa, assembly GCA_011074415.1. Taxonomy (NCBI): domain Eukaryota; kingdom Metazoa; phylum Chordata; class Aves; order Anseriformes; family Anatidae; genus Stictonetta; species Stictonetta naevosa. Next base: position 18,929,572 of record CM021729.1, read on the forward strand.
TGCCCACAACTTCTGTTTTAAATATCAGTTGTGAAATAGATACAGAGGCTGATGAAGTAGCCTATTCTTCACAGGACTGTCGTTGAATGGAAGAGGTTTAGCAGAGCCCTTTTTGTTCCTAGTAACTAATGTTAGCAAGTTTCAATAAACTACATATATTAATCTCTCCTTTCCTTGTCAGATCAGACACTATTATGGTACCAGGTATCTTATTACAGTAATAAAAGCACAGAATGTCACAGTGCTGTCTACTAAAGAAACTGCAAAGGCTTACCACAAAAAATACAAGGGGAACTGAAATGACATAAACATAGATTAAATAGTTTGTCATGTAAAGTTTCAGGTGGCCTTTAGCAGTCTAGATTCAGCAGACATACATACTTAGAGAACAAAATCATTCTGAATACATTTCAAATTGTGTGGTACATGCTGTTTGTAGCGCAATTCCAACATTAAATGTAATGGTACTCAGCAGTTGCCTCAAAACCTTATCTATAATATTCTAAATCTCCAGTGAAGAGTTTACTGAAAACAAAGAGCTAAAGGAAATGTTTAATGTGACAAGATATATGTTAATTTTCTTTTACTAATCCTATATCCCCAGAATTTTGACTATTATTTTATGTAAACAATCTACACTTTCCCCAAGAAAGCACTTCCAAACTTTACCATTGTGATCATTATACTTGCTGAAAAATGTGCTGAAAAATACGTACTTTCTTATCTTGGGTTAGCAAAACTAAGTTGTTCAGAAATTGATGAATGGGTCCCACTGGCTGGGAGCACTGGAATTTTGGGAGTGAAGGGAACCAGCAAGTTTGCTGCAGTTTGAAATAGGAAGGGAATTCCCTCAGCTAGCCCGACCCTTCTGCAAAGCATTGACTGGTTGCTGAGGGTGCTTTTTCCCCACAGTGAAGCCCAAAGCACAATGTAGTAATGGCATGCAGACTAAGTCCCTATGTGCAGGCAGATATGCTCTGCTACATACATGCACAAAGAGATACCAGCTTCTCGTGTCTAAGGATTTTTAAGGCCAAAGTACAAACAGAACATGTGGAATGCATGCACATTATTTTGCAACTCAGTTTGTGCTTCTTATATTCAGTATTAAATACTTCTGAAATGTTTATAAACTAGGATATATATTTAATAAATGGTTACAAAAATATTGAAAAAAATAACTTGAAAACATTTTTTTTTTGTCTAATTTTGGGATAAGGCACCCTTAGTATTTCATGGATTGCAGCTAGGTTCTTCTGAAAGGATGTAGGTATTTTAAACTGTTAGTGAACTTTGAGATTGCATTTACTTCTGAGCCACTTGAGCCACTTAACCACTTACAAATAATCAGTGGTTTCCAGTAAAGACTTTCAGTGTAGGACAAAAAATAAAATAAAATGGGGTGCTAAGTGGCACGATGACTGTTGGAAACTTTTTATTGGACAAGATTGTGCCAGTATCTTCTTCCTTTTAATTACTCCTAGGACTTATTAGATCAAGTAAAGTACCCTGCTAATGATGCTGCATGGTTGTCACTATGGAGCTGGCCAAAGAGCTGAAGTCCATCTGGAATACTGTGGGTTTTTTTGTTTTTCAACTTTTTCTTTCAGTGGATCCCAACAATGTTCCAGTAAAGGTCTGGGTCTCTGGAAAACACTATGGCCTTGCTTTTCAAAGTTACCCTGCACAGCTCTTCTTTAAAGAAGTCCACGAATGCTAAGTATTCATATATCACAGACTGAAAATCCCAGACAGAAAAAACAGATTGCCTTATTTTCCTGGTGTTAAAGAATTACTAACGCAATGACTTGACCTTTTCATCTTGAAGAGGAGACTGAGACTTAATCACACACATTTAAAATTTTTTTACTACCTTCCTTACTCTGGAAAAAAGACAACTCCTGTGTTTGGAAATAAAATAACAGTTAGCTGTTGAGCTTAAAGGAGAGAAAGTTTCCTACTTTGATAATAATTGCCTAGGGATCACTTAAGAGTACTAAACATAGAAATGGAAATAAAAGTGACCAAGGAAAATTCTACTATGATGATGTATTTCTAATGAAAACATGGGATGATAAGTGTCTATTTAAAATTAAAATCTCCAAGTGATACATTATCATGCTCACAAACAATTTTCAGTGTATTTTTATTTATTATTATTATATATATTATATTATGATTTTAGTATGCTCTCTTTCATTAAGATGTCTACATTGACAGACTTTTACGACACTTTTTAAACTAGTGTGAGCCTAAATGGATACAGAAGGTTATTACATGAACGTCAAATAAGGGAAGACTAGCTTTTTGCTTTTTTTTTTTTGAGTAAACATTAGAGCACTTGCTCCATATAAACAGGACATCAAACTACACTACAGTTCGAGAACCATTGCAAAAGCCACTCCATTTACATTAATTATGCTAAAGGAGTAGTGATATTGAGACTGTGAAGTGAAGCACTCAAAACTTAGGGAATACCTGTTTTAAAAGAACTACAATTGCTGTGCAATGTTTTGTGATTTTCAGACATGTATTATGATGATTTCTGACTGCTTTTTCCCTTTCACACAAAATGGAATATAATCATCTGGTGAACAACTATTCTAAATTTTTATGATCAGCAGGGAAACTTTTTGCTGCCTAGCACTCAAATTCTACTTTGAAAACAGAATTTCCCAAGAGGTTTACATGGGGAATTTATGAGTCCAGACCTGGAACCCTTCATAAACATTAACACACTTATTTTGACATTCTTATCTAATATGTTCTATAACATAAATTATGTTATGATGAAAACAGATAATAGTCTGATAAATTAGTCTGTATTGCGTAAAAATACTGAAATTAGTTCAAACAGGCATTATGAATACAGGAAATTCAAAGTTAATTAGAAGAAGCTGATAAGTCAGTCAAAGTATGTACTGTACAAACAGAATTGTACTGTACAGTACAAACATAATTGTAGCACCAAGTAGCATTAAATGTGTAGTCCCAATTTTTCAATGAACATGTGATTAAATGATTTTGCCTGCTCCACCACTGATGGAATGGGTACGAACTCAATGGGTTAAGAAGCATATCATGTTATGCCTGCTATCATGAACATTTCCATTCACCGATATAGAGACTGGAAGATTAATGACACAAAATGATAGCAATTTGTCTGTGGCTACATATGGTTTGTTTGCTTGCTTGTTTAGACAAAGAACCTGTATGTAGCATGTAGCTTCTCATCGACTTCACCTTTGAACTACATTGACTAATTAGACAATAATTGCAAAAAATTAAGTCACAGTCTGGGCAATGATATAACTTAGATTTCTAATAATAAATCAATGCAGTAATATTGACCACTTCACTTCACTCTCTCTTTCTTTTCTCTCAGACTACATTATTTTAAGATGGCAAACTTACCTTCCGTGTTGGAAATGGGAGTACTGTCACATTTACTTTCACACTGCTGCATTGATGGAGGTCTAAGTGTTTCTGGACACTCACTAGATGCTTGTCCGGTATATGAGAGGCACTGCACTGTTCGCATCTGTTGCCCAAGACCACATTGTGCAGAACACTAAAAATAAGACATAAAAAAGTGAAACAACTCAGATTCAACTTTTAATAATAAAGGAACAAATGTGTACATTTGTCTATGTACACACAGACAAATTTTTAAAAAGGCATCTGGAGAGATTTGGTTAATACAGAAAATTATTTTCATAAAGTATTTAGGATGTTTCTTTTTTGACAGTATATACAAGTATTTGTCTTTCAAAGAAAATAAAACACAGTGCAATGTTAGCTTCTTAAACTGCTCAGATTTGAGGTAAGAGAATAAAATTTACACTATTTCATATATCACGTATGAGGTTAAGCACATATTTTCAATAGAGAAATAATGTAGTTTAGAACAGAGAGAAAAAATACAAGGACAACAAGAATTCAAATCTGCTAACAGAATTTTTCTAGGAACAAACAGAAGTATCTTTCAAAAAAAAATACTTTGTGATTTCAAAACATTTTTGAATTTCTGTATCTAAACAGTGTTTTTAAAATTTACCTCAATTTAAGATAAGTATGTATCTGAACAACTAACGTAAAAGAAAAGATGGACTGCAAATGAATTATATTGTAATATCACAAATGATTGTTTCCTGATTTGTTAGTCTGCTAAAGTGTTTTATTTTCACTACAGGCAAATCTATCAGCAAACTTAGAAAATATCAAGTTATAATTTAATAACAAGTCCTTTATCATAATTAAGATTAAAAACAAAACAAACCAAAAAAAAACATAAAGGAAGAAACTCAGTGCATCCTATTTAGAAACACTGCATAACTGGCAGCACCATTCAACCTGTGCTGTTACAATTTAGAATCTGAATAATTAAGCATATTTTATACAAAATTATAAAAAACTCTTAGTTCTTTGGGCTGCTGTGCATCTTTCTGTACAGTAAAATATACTAAAATGGCTTTGTATTTCCATCAAGTTTCTCAAACTAAATTGTATATGTTTTAAAACTACTAAAGCTTGCAACATTGCTAGTTTTGCAAATTCCCCTTCTGTTAAACTTTAGTAAGGACTAGTTAATTTATAAAGCATGCATAGGGAAACTCATACAGGAGAAACCAGATTATTGTCAACAAATCCTTCACAGTTCAGCAGACAACACACTGCACCATATTTCAATCTGAGATAAACAGATGCATAGCTTTCCCTTCAGTCATGGGAACCATCCCTTACTCATTTCCAGTAACACTTTTACATGTAGTAGGTGGCAGAGCCTGATACATAATGAGTAGGAGACTAACAGCAGTAAATACTTATATGGACTATCTTACCTGTCCCCAGTCTCCAGTAACCCAGCGAGGAGGAGGACATCGACCTAAACTACAGCGGATGCGGACTGGAGGTTTACTTTCCTCTTGGCATTGAGCAGCTGGAAAAGTTTTTAAAAGATCGCTGCTTTTGCACAGAACAATTCGGTGTTTAAATCCTGGACCACACTTTGGCGTGCACTGAAAAAATATTGGTACAAACAAATAATGAAAATTCCAGTAAAAGGTCAGTACAAGTTTTAAGAAATTTTATGGAGAAGTTGAAGGATATATTTATGTTCTTACAAGTAAACTATAATTTTCCCAAAATGGTATTTTTAAAATTATTAGAAACACAAACAAGCTGGCTGATGACTGCTTTATTAAGTTAAATCTTTTATAAGTTTTAATTTAATAAAGGTATATTTCCTTTGCTATTTATGTGACTATATTATTTGCTTTTGTACACGAAAACCTTTAGGTTACATTTAAGATAAGCACTTTGCTGTGAAGTAAAAAGGTCTGCCATACGTATCATTATTATGAAACAAACTTGAGTGTAGTTATTTCAGAAACAAAGTAGAACTCACTGTTCTACTTTTTAAACACAAATCTTGTACACCTTAAGCATATGTCTACTAGAAAACCAGGGGAAGGAGGGAAGGAAGAGAAGAAAAATCTGTATGGCTGAAATGAAGAAAGAATTAAATATTGATGCCAAATGAAGACCAAAAGAGAATGACAATGAATATGTCAGGTCTTCCATGTCATAATCATAAGTTCTTTTGGTCCAAATTCTATGGAATATTGTATTTTTTCCACAAAATTTTACATAAAATGCATAAAACCTTAAAGCAGGAACTGGAAGCAAGTGCCCCTTTCTAGCTCAGTGCTTAAAAATCACTTGCATTTAATCTCCTCTTCCTGGCAATGGAGCATTCTCTGAAAAGTCAACAGGAAAGAGAGAGAAGGCTGGAAGGACCTGCCAACATCATAAGGGTAGTCTACAGACTTCTGATCGGTTCACTTTGAGACACAGCAGGAGACAGAAAGCCTTGAAACTCATCAGAGTTGCAGAGAGTTGTGTTCTGCACTCTGAGTGGTGCATTCTAAAACCTGAAATACTATAAAAACACAAATAGCAAGCTATCACCATCTGAGAACTCCGTTCATTAGACATGCTGAAAGAATGTCTTCTAAATAGAGGCCTTTGGAGAGGGAGGATATGTGGAGAAATATCTAATATGTGAATCACTGCATGACTTTGGGAAGAGGTTGGCACGCAGCTTCTCTTATGCATCAAGACAGGCAAAAAGTAGAACTTCCGGTAATCAGTTTTGAGGATCGGCACTTGAGCTTAGGTCTATCTGTTTTCTAGTCTTGTTTGAAAACACATTTTTTAATCTATGTCTAAACTGCAACTTGAGGAAAATCTTTCAGCTACTTGTACCAGTTACTGGTAAAACAAAACAAAACAAAACAAAACAAAAAACCCACCATTTTTTGGAGTTACTTGTAGCTAAAATTCCACTAAGATAGACTACACCCTGTACCCAGAACTGAAAGCAAAGTAAGGAAACAGGCTGCCTACAATAATACTGAATCACCAAAACTAAAATGCATCAATAGAAGTTAACACAAATGTGTGTCTCCAAAGCAAATGAAAGACAAAATACCCATTCAAAGAAAAACAGAAAATCATGTTCCCCACTACCACATGCCTGTTGAATTTTTGACTCAGTGGAAGTAATGACTAACAGTAATATGAATGCAAAGTAAATGTACTTGTCTCTGATAAGGTTCTTCCCAAGAAATCTTTATTTTTTGCTGTTTTATTATCTAGAAATATATAGAAGTAATTTACAGTGTGCAGAATAACTCACCTCAACTACTTGAAAATATTAAATTTTGTATGGCAAAATTGATGTTACCCAAGAATTATAGAGTCATATAACATCCCAAGCTGGAAGGAACCCACATGGATCATCGAGTCCAACTCCTGGCTCCACACAAGACCACACCAAAATCAGCCCAGATGTCTGAGAGCTTTGTCCAAACACTTCTGGAACTCTGACAGTCTTGGTAACATATTACTGTGCCCACTGCCATGGGGAGTCTGTCCCAGTGCCCGACCACCCTCTGGGTGCAGAACCTTTCCCGAACCCCCAGCCTGACCCTCCCCTGTCCCAGCTCCATGCCGTTCCCTCGGGTCCTGTCGCTGTCCCCAGAGAGCAGAGCTCAGCGCCTGCCCCTCCACTCCCCTCGTGAGGGAGCTGCAGGCCGCCATGAGGCCTCCCCTCAGCCTGCTCTGCTCTGGGCTGAGCAAACCCAGGGACCTCAGCTGCTCCTCAGACATCTTGCCCTGCAGACCCTTCACCAGCTTTGTAGCCCTCCTTTAGACACTCTCAAACAGTTTTATATCTTTCTTATACTATGGTGCCCAAAACTGCACACAGCACTCCAGGAGAGGCCGCACCGGTGCAGAGCAGAGCAGGACAATCCCTTCCCCAACCAGCTAGCAGTGCTGTGCCTGACGCACCCCGGGGTACAGAGTTGGCCCTTTTGCTGACAGGGCTCACTGCTGTCTCAGCTACAACTTGCCATCCACCAGAACCCCCCAATGCCTTTCTGTGGGACTGCTCTCCAGCTTCTTGTCCCCTAGCCTGTACATGTATACATGTGTAGCCCCATCCCAGGCACAGAATCAGGCACTTGCTCTTGTTAAACGTCATATGGTTGGGGGTTGCCCAGCCCCCCTAGTCTGTCAAGCTCTCTCTGCAAAGCCTTTCTACCTCTGGCAGAGTCAACAGCTCCTCCTAATGTAGAGCCATCCACAAACTTACTAAGTATACCTTCAAATCTTGCACCCAAGTCAATTATGAAAACATGAAAGTGATCTGGCCCTAAAACGGAGCCCTGTCGAAGCCCACTAGTGTCTGGCTGCCAGCTCAATGTAACTCCATTTCCTACAAACCCTTTGAGCCCAACCCAACAACCATTTGTTTTCTCTAATTGTATGCTGGACATCTTGTCCAGAAGGATACTTTGAGAAACAATATTGAAGACTTGACTAGAATCCAAAATATTACATCTATTGGCTTGAATGATTACATTCTGCTGGACAAGCCACTGTCATTTTTAATGTAGGTATGGGTATTTATATAGAAACACTGAATCACAGAATGCTTTGGGTTGGAAGAGACCTTAAAGATCATCTAATTCCATGCCCCCTGCCATAGGCAGGGGCACATTTCACTACACTAGGTTGCTCAAAGCCCCATTGAACCTGTCCTGAAACACTTCCAGGTCTCCTGCCCATCTCTTGAGGACATCAATTAATCTTTATATTTACAAAAAACATTTGTTTCTCTGTCATACAATATAGAAAATTTCTTGTTAATTAATTTCTTGTTAATTTCCATTTAAAGTAAAAAAAAAAAAAGTAACTATACTGATGCTCAACAACTACATTAGCATATGAAAGATTTTTAAAATTTCTTAATTTTACCCAGTATTGCTTATTTTTCATATAAAAGCAAAGCTTTAGAACTTGCATTCCAGAAAAATTTATCAAAATTTGCCACTGGCTTTAAGGGAAGCACTATTCAACTCTTCTATTTTCACTCTTGTTTTCTGTACGAAAACAGAGGCAGCATTTTCATGCTTCTGTCAAAAAATCATACACATATATAGACATATTTACATATTTGATATATATTATTAGAGGGATTTATATATATTTCTGGGAACACTGAGCAGAAAAAAAAAAAAAAGCTTTTTTCCTCATTATATTAAAATATCATCAGGCAAAATTTGTACAAGAAGTCAGCACTTTTTCACAACCAGATGCTTAGCATAGCTTTAACCCTTAAATGAGAATATTTGTGTTCAAAATTGTAACACTTTCCTACGCTATAAAAGGTTGGATGTGAAAGCTTCTATATTGACAGTGCCAAGGATGATATAACAGTCAGCAAAGTCTGCAGAAAGCAGCTACAAGGGAATTATTATATTTGATAGTATTTAAAACATGTATGTATGGCCCCATAACTTTTCAAATGAATACTACTACATGTTAGTATTGAGACAATGTCCAAATATTCCAACCAGAAATGAAGTACCATGGTAATGGTCACAAAGAGCTTAGAACTATCAGTGCCACAGACATGATGTGAAAGAGTCTTCAACTGAACATTAATTCTCATCCATTCTTTCCCCTTCTGCTCCTTCCAAATCAAATTCATTCTCGACGGGCTGCAATATGCTATACCTTTTTAGATAAGGACAAGGACCATTTAAAATATTTTCTGCCTTGATTTAAATTCTCTTTCTTGTGTGAAATGCCAGCAAACAGTGGTGTAAAAAATACGGTTCCACATGTAGATCAAGACATATTTTAATATTCACTGTGTCATTTCATGAAGTCCTGCTCTAAACTCAGAAAAGTTTCTGAAATGAATGTTTTTTCCTACAGGTTTCAAGATGTAAAACTGACAACTTTTTATAGAATCAATTCAAAAAAATCTGTTATCTTAAAACTGTATGGAACTAGAGACAGATCCAGGTACAATCTGTGAATGACTCTCTGTTTTATGATATCAAATTATTTACAAAACCTGGTACAAATAACAGGAGGTTTAGAATATAACCAAAAACATCTGTATGATAAAGTAATGAAAACAAAACAAAACGTCAGAAGTTCACATTGTATTTTAAAAGAACTTTCTTTACACAGAAGTTCATTAAAATGACAATTCCTAATTTCTCATGGAACAAAACCAATCAGTTGAACAGTACAGCATATTAACACATTTTCTTTTGTTCAAAGAAAAATAACGTACATAACGGGGAAAAAAGTCTACACAAGTAGTTTCTTCAGCTGAGAAGAACACATGAAGATTATATAGGCATGAAATTCAGCAAGTAAGGAAATGAACCTCACCACCTTCTATGGTAGCTCACAACACATGAAGATATTACTACTTATAAGTTCTGCCATAATATTTAGCCTATTATTACTAATAATGGATGGAGTCTCCTTTATTGGAAGTATTCAAAAGCCATCTGGACATGGTCCTGGGAAACTGACTCTAGGTGCCTCTGCTTGAGCAGGACAGTTGGACAAGGTGACTTCCAGCGGTCCCTTCCTATTTCAACTGTTCTGTGATTCTGTGAACCTGTATTGAACAATTATGGCAAGAGCTAATCTGTACTACTGGTATGGCCACTCAGAGTTAGTAGGCACTAGTAGGCCTCCTTCTTTGTGCTTTGAATTTCCAGAGGTTGTAATGATTTTTGGAGATAAAACTATCCATGGATAGAAGAGATCTGTGCAATCACAAGCACATTAATCTTCCTGATTGTTTAGAGAGCTTTATAATTTATTTTGAAAGACCATTTAAAGACAAGCAAGTATACAGGAAATGGGATACTATGAATCATGGGTTTATCATTGCTAAGATTATTGTAGTTTACTCCAACAAACTTCGTGTTTTGTTGTTGTTGTTGTTTTTTGTTTGTTTTCAGAAAGAGGAAGCATAAGATTTCTAATCTCTAGGCTTCAGTAAAGTGGTTATCCTCAGTGGGGTTTGAGAGATGCTACCTGCAAAGACCTTCTGGGATCAGTCATGGGACTGGATCTAATTCATATTTCTTTATAGTTTACTTAATGATACTCATACAAAAGTGGTTTCATTTGTTGTGTTACTGAAATTACTGAAATTAGCAGGTAGCACAGGTAACTAACTGACCTTGGTGCTGAAGAGGTATGCTCTAAAGAAAGAACTGGAAACCTTGAAGACAAGAATAATTGAAATGAAGTGAAATTTGGCAGTATGAAATACAAGAGAACCCTTAAAAAAAAAAAAAAAAAAAAACAATCTCTATTTAAACTGGTAAATCACTAACTGAAAAGAAAATAAAAAAAGGAGGATAAAGTTATGGAAGTATTAACAGAATGTAAGATATCTTAAGTAATCATTATGTGATGTTTGTGGAACAGAAAAAGGTATACCAATACACCATACGTTATTTTCAGTAGAGGCAGGAAACAAAAGAACAAGGTGCATATGAAATCGCCTTTGGGATAATATATAGAAATATATATGGACTTCAAACTGAAACATGAAAGCAAAATGTGATCAGGGTTAATTCCTTTCTGATGAATAATATCTGGAAAAGAAGTAGGGTTTGTTTCAGGTAACAAAAGCAAACATACAAACTGGTATGGAATTGGAACATCTGCAATTCAAAAAGTAAAATTCAGGAATAATTTTCCAAGAAGCAGTATGACAGCTCCAAATTAACTATTTTTAAAACACAGTTTAATCAATTTATGAAAGTAATTGTATTATATTGCTGCATTTGACAGCAGTGCCACAGACAGGAAAACCTTACTTGTAAGTACAACAAAGGCTACATTGAGATAAAAAGAGGGGTGACATAAGAGTCCAGGATAGATGGATCTGAAAAAATATACAGTCATTTTTGCATTGTTATTCGCATGTGATGGAGTATCACTCAAATGTATCACAGATCAATCTGTCTTCTTTCAGCTGCACTGGTTAATATCCTTCAGGTTTAATACTTGAATCACTATAAGGACTTATGCTGTAACAGAAATCACCATATTTAATAAAAGATGCTCTTTCTTCAGTTAAGAGAATACCAATTTTCAGGTCTGCCTCTTAAGGCATGTTACTAAAAAAGGTGATGCTTTACATGAGCATGGCTACTTCAGAAAAAAAAATTTTGCAGTTTACTCTGGTTTTTGATAGTGTAAACCATTAACTCTTCTCTCCAGCTATTTTCCCATTCAAGAAATAATGGAAATGCAAATTGGTTTTTTTTTTTAGTTTTAATACTTAAAGGTAATTTAGTTTTTATTTTTTATTACTTTAATATTCTATTTCATATTTTACTATTTTTCTATTATAATTAATGACAACAGGTCATAAACGTTTGACAAAACAACAGAACTGGCAACACAGAAGAAAAGAAGAATGAAATATGAATAACAAAGACTGCTTCAATAATCCAAATCAATCAGGTTTTGAATGTTTCATTAATTCTTTAAATTTTGAGCAGCAGTAGGAAATGTACCAATATTCAGTGGTCAGAGCTCTTGTTTTATTGAGCTAACATAGCAAAATTTCCTTACTTCTGACCAGTCCAAAGCGACCCACTGTGGGGGGCAGGACTGATTGTTACAGGGCTCTTTTTCAATAGGCCGGTGTGTTAAGCAGTTGGTATTGTCCAGTGTCTCTTCCTCAGAAGGTCCAATCTTTCTGATGCAGAGAACTGTTCGTGAACGCATTCCTCCGTCACAGGTCTTACTGCATTCTGACCAATCTCCTATAAACCATCTGGATAGAAAAAGTTAGGAAATTCTATTAACACATGTCATAAATGGATTAGATAATTGCACAAACCCATAATCCTAATAGTTTAAATTACTAAAACTAAATCATTGTTAACAATACATCTATTCAGAGTGAAATAAAGTAGAAACTTAGGGGTCTGTTCACTGAACTTTTTAATTTATGCCTCAGTGCAATCATACCTTCCAATAATAATACTACTACATATTTTTCTAGAGCTGCAATTTCCAACCTAGACTAAAGTAGTTAGGACGGACAGTTGATCCTGACAAAATTTCAGTTACTCAAGCAGATTTGCACTGGACTTGCATGACATTACCCATCTGAAAGTGGTTTGCAATTGGAAATGTTTGGGAACCGCTGCTGTAGGTTAAAGAATACGTTATAAGCCTAGATGTTTGCCTTTCTCATATCATTATAACAAAATGAAATTTCATCTCAGAATCAGTCTGAGAGTTAATTATGAATGCTACACCATGTTGTCAACATGCCAAAAATGCCAGGTATGTCAGTTCCTGGATGTATGCTCAGAGTGGCCTTGAAAGATGTCATTGTCTGAAGTCTCAGCGAAAAGTATTTGCTGCTGCATTTTGTGTTACAGAATGAACCTGAATCAATGAAACAATTTTTCTTCTGCTAATTTTGAGCCCAGTAAGACAGAGATTCAAACATAAGCCATATTCTGTCATTATCCCAGTGAAAGAATTAATCTGTGATTCTCAACAAACTTATGCTTTTACCATGTCAGGGAGAATCAGAACTTCTTCAGAGCTTTGGAGACACTGTATTGTTAATTCTTAGTTGATACTATGATTTGCTCAAGTGTCTTCTCAGCTACCTTTTATGTTTATACTCTTATCATAGCACGGCACTGTTCACCTTTCAGGAAGAGAACTATGAAACAGCCCATAAGATCCAGAGATAGTCCTGTATCCTTTCTTAAAATCTGGAATTTTAGGCATCACTTATTGCAGTGTGAACAAACATAGTCTTTGCTGCTGTTCAAAAGCCTCAAACGTAATGAAACTGGCATTCACTATGAGGAGTAACATAGGTCTTTTCATTTTCATAGTTTTTGGTAATCATTGGAAGAAAGTCAGAATTGTATTAATTAAGAACAGGAAATATCTGGCCATTCTGTTTAAAGAGTTAAGTCTTATTGACTGATAAATCTTCCAGCCAAAATGGTCAAACTTCTTAGGGCAACCACCTCAAAAGACAGTATTTCAACAACCTCCTTCTAGAAAACTTGCAAAGTTAAGGAACTCTTTCTTACAAATTTGGCACTTTGTATTCACTCTGTGGTGACCATCAGGGTGAAGACAGATGTGGGATCAGCTGTTCTCACATATGCAAGTATATGCTTATATATGACTTACTACCCACTTTCTGAGTGTTGATGAGTTGTTTTTTATCACGTTCATCACGTTCACTGATTTCCCTGCTGTACTGAATGTATAATCTAGAATCACCCTGCTTTGTGGTTTCTTTTTTTTTTAAAAAAAAAAAAGAAAAAAAAATATGTCAGGGTAACTATATTATCACTAATTTTGGAAGTGCTAATTATTTTTTAGCAGTTAAATTATACAAAGGAAAGGAAAGGGATTTGCTCAGTGAAAAGAAACTGACAAAACATGACCACTTCCCAAGTTCTGTTTTCAGGTACATGGTGTGAGAGTTCAGTTAGTGTATTTACAGCCACACTAAACAGTATTATACAAGCAGCATACGTGCAGGATAAGCACATATTGACAGATAGACTGTGGGAACATACGGTTTGTAGTAGACATATATAAGAGGCCTCAATATTTCCTGATTTTGTGATATCTACACTCATCAGCATTAATGATTTTCACACCCAGTTAAACTGTATGTACAGAGTAACACTGAACTTAAGCTAACCAGAGCTTGAGCCCTGATATATCAATACAATTGATAATGTATCTCTTGTTTTTTATCTCAAAAAGGAACTGTTGTGCAACTGCTGAAATTATTTTCCAGCGCAAATTATCACAGCTGTTTCTAAACATTTTTTGTACTAAGATTAAGCTATGCTATAGGTTCTTGCCAAATTTTATTTCTGAACAAATGAGCTGATGTGTTTTTAATTATCTTTTCAATATATAACAAGCAGATATCCTTAAATATAAAACGAAATAGACTTAACACAGTATGCACCTAATCCTAAAGGCACACAGTATTACTGTATAGTGCTGAGAATCCTGAAGGAGACAAAGTTGTTTGACATAACTATTACCAGTAAATGGTTTGTCTGCTAAGCAGTTTCTAGGTTTACCATTTCCAATTTGAACACTTCAACACAAATTTTAAAGTAATATACCCAAAAATACGGTAAACATTTAGTATAATGGGAAAGTAAGTCTCCCCTCACCTCAAGATTCTTCTGCCATTAGTGTCAGAATGTTCTCCAGTTCTGTTCTGAGCACTAGGCACCACACCTGACACCTCCATCTTCAGAAACTGCTTTGCCTGTATCTTTTTACTTACAGTGTCCGTGTTGCTTTGTGTAGTTTGAATGCCAGTTTCTCAATCAGATCAGACCTCTTCTAGGATGAATTATATTTCTTTCATGACTGATTCCAGAGGAACAAGAAACCATAACCAATACCCAAAAACAAACAGCATCTCTGGTAGGACAGATCTCTAATTCTAGATCAGAATTTTAAGCATACTTGGTCAACAGGATTTATTATATATTACAAAGGCTTTTCCATCTATGCAAAACAGATCCATCTTAGTGATAACTGACTTACTCAGGTGGGCAAGGCTCAGTGTTGCAGGCTCTTTGGTTTTCTGGAGGCTTACTGTCAGGGTCACAGTAATTGTTTTGTACAATGGAGTTGTCATCCAGTCTTTTACACACCACCTCTTGCTTCTGCACACCTTAGGATTAAATTAAGGACCATTAATCAATCTCTCTTAATCTTCTGCTTGTTGAATAAAAGTGTATTTCACCTGTTGATTATTAATCCTGCTATCCCTCTTTAATTGTTTGAACGCTTCAAGGATGTGGATTCCCATTGACTGAATGCCCCTGACCACACAAAATCTTTCATTTTCTTTTAATTTTAGGCCACCCCATTGAGAGAGGATCTTAAATAGCTGTTGTGTTCTAAAACAAAGGAATATATTTATAGATTTACTAGCAGATTGTTTTTATTTGTGTATTGCAAAAAAAATCCATTTCCATCTAACCTCCCATCTTGGTAAAAGACACTCTGATTTCCAAAGAAAATATCACCAAATAGAATGTGGTCACCCTTCACTTCAGAATTATTGTTTATGTGCTCTGGTTTAAAATAAGACAGCAATATTGGGACACAGTGTTGAATTTTATATGTGTCGTCCTATAAACATTTTCTTCATTAAAATAATAGACTTATTATTCATTCTGAAAGATGAAGTTTGTCTTTGTGAATGTTCATTTTGTCTGGCACTCCTCTTTCATTATGTTAACCATCAACAGGCTGTTCAGAATTTATTATTATTTCCAAAACGTAATGGCATACCATTGTCAAGACAGCATTGCAAGGTAATACTTTAAGCAGATTTTCTACTTTTTTACAAAACAGAATCTAAAGAAAGCAATTAAAGAACCATTGATATAAGATAACAACGCAGCTCCAAGCATTGCTAAAAATAGTGGTACACATGGTCTTTTCTCTGTTTTTAGAACAAGCTGTATATTTGCTAGCATAATACAACTGTGGATCTGCCATTCATATTCAGTTCTAACTGAACACAGGTGGTCATAGTACTGAAATAACAGGATTATTTGTACAAGTTGAAAAAAGCCCTAAAACTTTCTTAAAAACAGAAGCAATTACTTAGCTTTTTCCAAAATCTGAAATGCATACAAATACATAGACATTAAAACATCCTGCCTTCAAATATGTGCCAACTTACTTTACGGCCTTGTCTCTTTTTAAGACAAGCATTTTATAGTAGATTGACATGTACAGTAATAAGATTAATTACATAAATGTGGTTTTCAGACACTATACAGCCCACTTACCTTTCAATTGTTTCTTTTGTTATCCATTATGGACAAGAACCAAATCTTTGGTTCCTAAGATTAGACCTATATGGAACTTAGGTATTTATTTCCAGTAAGTCAAGCCTAACCTGGAGATGCCTGAAGTTTGGCCCATAAAGCATACTTGTCTTCTTGCCACTGGACCCATGAGTCTTGCATCCCTAGTTACACCACGGCCTGGAATTGTTGTTTAAAAGGTCTTCCTTTTCCCTACCTTTTTAGTTTTTTTGACTATTCTTTGGCACCCAGCTAGAGTACTTTTCTGGAGATGTAGTCCCAGTTGAAATATGTTAATTCTGAAACTGGGAATTTTCATTTAATAGACAACTGTCACTGCATCCTGCAAAATATAGGTATTACCACTCACATAAAAATAGAGCCTTGTTAATTCAAATACTCTCAGGAGAACTGAGCAGTCTGGATCCTAAGCACAAAAAAATGTGTAATCTCAACACAAATGTGTATGCTCCTGACCAACAGGAGAGGAGTTAGACTTGTCACTAAACATCTCACTTCTTATGGGCTGCCTGTTTAGCAGGTGATAACTTTTGAGCATCAGCTCTCAAAAGCACATGCCACTTCGCCTCACCTCAACATTATTAACCATATCAAGACCAAAGGTGCCAGCCTAATACTGGACTCTACTGCAGTCCCTGAATCCAGAGCCCAGTGTTACTGCTTTGGGAAAGAGATCTCCTTTTTGATTAAAGCTATACACAACTTTCCCAAAGTAGGCACTCTCAGTCAGGTTACAAATGTTAGACATCTCAGGTTATCCATAAACATCATGATCATTTTAAAGAAAGCTTTATTTATGAAAAATACATTAATATGAGATGTGTGTCTGTCCTGGTTTTAGCTGGTATTTAATTTTCTTCCTAGTAGCTAGCATGGTGCTGTGTTTTGGATTTAGGATAAGAATAATGCTGATAACACACCAATGTTTTAGTTGTTGTAAACCAGTGAGACAAGGATGTTTCAGCTCCTTGTGCTGCCCTGCCCGTGAGGAGGCTGGGCGTGCACAAGGAGCTGGGAGGAGACACAGCCAGGACAGATGGCCCAGGCTGCCTAGGCATGACCCCATAACATATGGGGTCACGGTGAACAATGAATTGAGGGTGTTGGCTGGGGTGGGGGCTGCTTCTCCAGGTCTGGCTGGGCATCAGTCAGCGGGTGGTAAGAAACCGCATTGTGCATTACTTGCTTTGTCTATTCCTTTATCATAATTATTATCATTATTTTCCATTCATTTTCTGTTCCTTTAGACTGCCTTTATCTCTGCTGATGAGTTTTGCCTTTTTATCCTGAGAGGTGAGGCGGGGGGGGGGGGGGGGGGGGGGGGGGGGAAAACGGTGTTGGGGGTTTAGCCCCCCGCCGGTTAGGCCACAGTTGTGTTACAGGTCAGCCAAGTAAACCAATTACCTGGCTTGTCTCATTTTTCTTTCTTTCTACATGTATCTGGATGCCACACCATTAAACAACTGTAGGTACTGTTACTCAGTGCATAAAGTTGCCAGACTGTTTTCCAATAGTAACTTACAAGCACAAATCTAGCCAAACAAGATAAAGAGAAAATACCATTTTCTGCAAGTTTTCAACCTCCACTACTCTTCAATTTAGGTGCTGTACATATTCGGAAAGTTCTATTTTGGTAGATAGATACTTTATTTGGAGTTGTGGAACAACTCAAAAGTGCATGGGGGGTACTCAAGGACATGCCTGAAGGACATGCCTCCCCACAGCTGCCAACTGCATTAACACACATACTCTTTTTCAGACACTCTTCCATCAGGTATCAAAGATATTTACAATTCACTCAGAGATGTTCCACCATAACATTCTCAGCAGCTAATACTTTAATTACAAGAAAGAGTTAAATTTAAACCGATCTTATGCTATTAATTAAATAAGCTTAGCACATGGCAACATAACAACTAGAATTAACTCCCTTCTGTATTTCTGGGAACCACTCTAAGTAATGCCCTTTATAAACTGATCAAGCTCCACCTTAAACCCAGGCATGTTATCTTCTCTGAAATTCACACCTTTGACTACTACAACACTCTGATTTCCATTCTAGACGCATTAACAGCCAATTCATACAAACTGTGCCCAGTACTCCACAGAGATTTTACTAGTGCCTTATCCAGTGATCATGACTACAACATAGTATCCTGATTTTTCCCATATGTCTTCTAGCACTGCATTATCAGCCAATTTCATTAAAGCTTTCATTCTTATTTATGCTACCATCTGAACAACAAAAACTGAAATCTGATGAATCACATGACAAGACTTTAAGATGCCCATGAGGTTCAATGCCATTTGGCCCAGTAGTTTACATTTTAAGAGTGCCTCATGTCTACTAATCTTTTCTAATTATTTATTAGGTGTAGGTGACAAGAAAAGCCTTACAAAAGTCTAGATAAATCAATCTACTACATCTCCTTGGTCTACAAAATAATTTGTCTATTGCAATAAATATAACTAGTCAAGCAAGACCTATCATGTCACACTTAACCCCAATTTCTCACAGATTTCTATCTGTGATACAGTCTATCATTGTGCTTGGTTTTCAATAAAATAAAGCAAAAACAAACAAACAAAAAACAGCCATGTAATTTATTGAACATTGGTCAGGTAGCATATCACTCATAAAACAGCATTCACCCCTATTCACTCACACAGTGAAGAATTCTTAATCCATGCCAGGCAGGTATGTTAATTCATCTTTAAAATATCCTGCATCATCTTGCCACACAGTATGTAATTTGTGATACAAGAAACATAGGTATGGATTAAGGAAACTGTCTAATTGATATTATTTAGTATAGTATCTCAGAAACACAAATAAGATTCTAAATTCAAAACAACAGGAAGAAATTGAAAAAGCTGGAATGAAATTTTTACCCAGACAACAGCTACAACTTATTTAAGCCCTGAGGAACTTGAAAAAATATTTTTAAATTATCAGTTCTATGAGTATATGGTCTCTCTCAAAATAATCTAAAAAGCATAGCTAAACAAATTCATTGAAACTCTTTGGGGAATTATTACAAGTGGTTAGACAGAAACACTCTGCTTTCAAATCTACAGATTTATAGTTTATAATAAAAAAACATAAAATGTCCTCATAACTGGTCAATGCAATTCTAATAGAAAACAAAACTCCAGTGGTGTAGTGACCATATTCTCCAGAGAACTGAGATGTTTTGCAGATTTCAATTCACAAATAGTCTGCATGACTTTCAGCAGCCTAATTTTAAATTACATGGAGCACATTTTATTCTTAAATTAAAATTGCAGGCATGTAAATGCTGTATCTATTTTTAAAAGCAATCCCCCAAAATTGTGGTTTGCGATTGCAACAGTTAATTATAAAGATGCCAGTCCCAGTACATAGTGAATCTTGCATCACAAAAACTAGTGCATGCTGGTTAACCCAGACATACTTTCTGAGCTCACTCATCAGATCACAAGATGTTCATCACAGAGCCAAACTTACATTTTCCTTGATGAGGACAAGTATGTTTTACTTGTCCAAAGACATAATTCATCTGAGGGCATGAAAAAAAAAAAAAAAACAGTAGGCACCATTCTGTAACAGTGATCACCAGCAAAGGAAACTGGACAGTAGTAAGTTTACTTATAAGAACACACTGACTGAAAACTTAATTAAAAAAATACAAGTATGTGAGATATTTAACTCATCTGGAGTTGAACTCTCATAGAATAAACAAAAACAAAATCAATGCTTAGGGTGCCACTAAACTCCAGATAATAAATGCTGTCATTTGTTGCCATTTACTGATAGGCTTTTAATAAGTACGAAATAAAATAAAATAAAATAAAATAAAATAAAATACGCACTTACTGTGGCTTAATGTACACAAAATAAAAAAATATACAGAATTATATTTTTTCCCTTCGTTTGCTGGAATTTTTTAAACAATACCACTAGCAGTACATTTCCTTGTTAAGAATACTTAGGGATCTGGACAAAGTCACAGACTTGCACTTGAAAACCTACAAGTTATCACATAAAGAAAGACAGGCAGAAGTGTAAATAAACTACAATTCCATGACCTGTGATATATTTTGTCCTTTTCTGTTGTAGCTCCTTTTTCTTCTCCTTCCAGCCCTCATTTTATTTGCTTCTGTGTATTCTAGTTTTCCCTTTCCCAGATTTTCTTGTAAATCGTTAAATAAGCACGTCCTTTAAAAAATCTTTTGTTGCTGTCTTCAGATTTTTCTGAATTCCAGGGACCTCTTCATCCATCCATCCTTTCTAAATAACTTGTGCTCTCTCCTGTTCCACTCATTTCTGTCCAGATAAACTTGCACTGTACATTTTGGCATTCTCTGACAATGTTTTTGTAGTCCTGTAGCTTACAAAGGCCCTTGCGCTATGCTAAACAGATGGTTGAAACAGAAAAAAACACTGCAAGCAGTCCTAATAAATGCAACAGGTAGCACTTGGGCTAGGTAGTACTATTCCTCTCACTCGACATGTCCATTTTGCAACCTGAAAAGATTGCATCTTAACCTATAAAGGCTTTCCTGTTCAAGCAGGGCAACTTAATATATGCTAAATAAAATACTTTTTCTTTATGAGCTCTGCTAAAGCTTGAGGGCAAAATTAAATTTCTATCAGCTAAAGAAAGACTTGTACAAGATAACACAATAATTTCCTTCTGAAAACTTCTGACTTGGAGTAGAACTGAGTGCAATTTCAGGTAAAAAGGAAATTAATACAGAGAATTCAAGTAGTTCACTTCTACATAACGTTCCTAAGGAGGAAGAACGAGATGAGGCAGTACAAACTTGTATTTAAAAGAGAAGTTTTTCAATACAGAAAATAATCATCCTAGTGTACAAAAAAAAAAAAAAGTTGCAACCCTGGATTCCCAAGCCTAAGAACAGACACTAAGAGGCAGATAATAAAAATGAATGAAATTATATTCTCAACCTACATCTGAGTACCTGAATCCAGAAAAGAGTTGTCTGTTACTGGGTGAGGCTTTAGGTACCTGGTAAATCTGACCTGCCTTTGGAAAAACTCAAGAAATAGCAAAATAAAACTCAGATTTTGGAGAAATGATTTCTGTGTAGTTTATTGTACAGAATATGATGCTCACTTGCAGAGCATCTATGGAATATTCTGTTTTTTTCTGTTTTAACATGAATGACACTACTAAATACACAGTTTACAATCTCTCATGAAAGAAAGATTGACTTCCTTTTGTCTTTTACATGCAATCTAAGCATTTAACTACTTTCTTCACAAGCTAATTTATCTTCTAGACTTCTCTATAAAGAATAGAGGGGGAGTGGAGGTAAAGATTCTACTGTGGAAAGAATCCATTGATATCAGGTGCTCAGATAAATTTTCAAAATACTTTGTTTTACACGCACCTCATACAATGAACTTCATGGCATGCTTCATACATACATACAGATTTCCAGATAGTGATGAACTACTAATTAGCAAGGGTGCAATGTGTGCTGTGAGTGCTCTGTATCACACAAGAGCCATATAAGTAAGGCAGGAATGAAATCCAGAGCTCCAGCACAGCATTTAGCTGTCATAAGCATGAAAATCTCCTCCTCCTTCCTGCAATTCCTTTTACAGCATAGTCTTGCTATTCTGCAAAACTGAAACAGGCCTGAGAATAGAAGTCCTGTATTAAAAGTTCAAGTGCCTTAACTATTCAGAAGTGACTCATCAGCACAAAATGAACTAAGATAGAAGTCCAATGGAACAAACACCATGCTACCATTTAATTACAGATTGTAGGTTCATACACAGACAGACAGATATTTAAGCCACTGAGTAAGACAGGACCAATTGCTTCTCTGCTTGCCCCTTGACTGTTCCAGTAATTCGTCTCCAAGACAGGTCTACAAGCAGCTCTAGAAGTCTCTGAATGCAGGGGATTGCTCTCAAAAGGCTATAAATAAGAGACATCATAAAGACTAGACACTTCTGCAAGATACAAAGCTCCAGAAGTATTTACTGGTGCTGCCAAAATCCTGCTCTTGCCTTTTTGTTAGATACTCTGAATAAAACAACATATACCAAGTAATAACTATAGTGTTAGGAGTCCCAGACTTGGCCAAATGCTGTGTAATGCAGATCCAGCCAGTCTGATCTAGAGAGAACTATACCTAAGTATAGTGGAGTGGAACCGACATAGTCTGTGACAGCTTCAGGATCAGAGAACGTTCCCTGCTCAACTGGTCCATGTTTCATAGAGCAGCCACAAAAAACAATTTAAGATTTCATAGTCATCCTTCCTTCCGTCATTTCCTGGCTTCTAAATACTTGCAAATGTGACATTCTTTTAAGACAGCTTTTTTAAGCATAACGTATGTCTAGACAAAAAGACAAAACATTAGAATACAGACATTCAGAGATGGATAGCAGCTAAATGTGCTGATGAGAATTTAGATTTGCCTACAACTTTGATATAAAGCTTATGCTTTGACATAAAAGTGTATCTGGCTCTACTTCATCACAAGCTTTCCTGGATCAAGATGGAATATCATATAATTATCAAATCTTTAATGTCTTTCCACTACAGTTCAGCTACTCCAACTGTTGTAAAAGGCAGGAAAATGTAGATACCTTTAACCTGTTCACAGTCTGTCCCAAAGTCACTATATATAACTTTCTTTAATTTCATTAATAAAAAAACTTCCATACTAATATTCCTCACACATACTTATTGTCATTTTTTAAATTTTACTTCTAGTAATAAATTATTTAGAATTCTGAGTATTTTGCTGTCCTTTTATGTAGAAAAAACTTCTCTTCTAAAGGTAAATTGCAATAATGGAGTTCATAATGAGTCCTACAGAAATAAACAGTCATCCAGTGGTTTAATTTCTGAGATTTCTCATGCTTTGTATTTATATTAGCTGGCTTTTCCAGTTATGTTCTCTGTCTCTACAATCTTTTGTCTCCCTTTTCTTTTTCCACTACTCAGATCCTTTTTAGAATTGTGTCTTCTTTTGGTACATGGCAGAAGGTGTTTCATAAACTGGGGGAGAATAGGTATTCATATGGATAAAGCAGATAGTTTTTTAAATTTGAGTTATAGCTACAATGAAACAGATTCCCTAAGCAGAGAATCTCAATGAAAATAAGTGATCATAATATATCCTTATGCTAAGCTGAATGAGAGAAATGTCTCTGGTTTAACACCGTAAGCTACTGAAGAAAATCCTTCCAGAAAAGTTTCAAATGAATAATAAATGCATAGGGTTATCAGAGATTCACATATATTTCTTTAAAAGATAATTATGTTAAACTTTTTTTTTTTTTTTTAATCTAAACCAGTGCCTTCTTCAGAGCCCATTATTTTTTCCTTTGTATACTTTGGAATCTCTGAAATGACAATGACCTATGTGATGTAAGATCCATATAATCTTGTCACTGCCTAAATCAATGGAAGTTTTCCTGAGACTTCAAAAGAATTGTTCATCATAGAATTGCAGAATACCCTGAGTTGGAACAGACCCACAAGGATCAAGTCCAGCACAAAGCCACCAAAAAAACACACCATATGTTCAAACCAAAAGGATGATAAACCCATTGTAATCATCAAGATAGGATTCCACAGTACCCGCAAGGTTCTGATACTCGGAACCTTCTTTTGCTCTAAGAAAAGCACTTCCGGTCTATGTCCATCCCTTCTACATCTTTAAAACCTTTCTTTTCCTACCAGACTCACAAATGTTAAAGTATTAATTAAAAGAGCAACCTATCACCCACTTGATTAAAGAAATACTACAAATGAACAATAAAATATTGGAGAAATTTGGTAATCTCCTCTATTTTGTTTCAAGACTTTCTGTTTAGATGCACAGAATTTGTACTATCCTTTGTGTCTTACCTATAGCTAAGCAAACTGCTGTATTTAAACTGCAAACAACTAGTAACAGCCACAGCAGGATCCACCAGACATAAATCAAGATGGTTCCAAACATGAATACCTCCAGCAGCCAGAAAGAAAAGGAAAAGGACAAATATTTGCTCCATAGATTCTTTAAAATAAATAAATATTTCTTCCTCTTGCTACAGTCAGTGCACAGTGCTTTAGAAAACTGAAATTCTTTCATCAATTTACAGCTCTCTCCCATTTCTTCCGAAACTGAGATATGTTGGGGATGATGCATTCAGTCTCCAGAGAGAAGATAGATACTGTTCACACAGCACTTCTACTCACCAGTCCATGCAGCAGCAATGGTGTTGGCTTTGAAGAAAGCCAACTGTCCTGCTCTCCCAGCCAGAGGTAAAGAATTGCATTGGTGGCCACTAGAGGGAGGATTAGGAATATAGTAAATTGTGGGCAAAAGGCACCCATGATGAATCACATGGGACAACCTACAAATCCCCCATCGCTGCCAACAGGCAACAATCACAGATACTGCTATGGGCTGGGAAGTATTATCCAATTGCTATCACCTCCTACAGAGACACTGTCAGTATGTAACCTAAACTTTGGTGGCTGGCTTTGGTGGGAGGGCTGACTAGGATATATGAAGAATACCTACAAACACACACACAGACATATCTCTTTATTTATAGTTTCCTTATTACCCTTCAGTTTATTAATCTCCTTACTTAAAACTTCTGGTGTCCTTTATCAAGAAAGTTCCTGTGAAAAGCAAACATCCCAGCTTCAAGAGAATCTCAGAAGAAGCCTCAGAAGAGACACACTGTGCCAAGATACACTGTATTTAACAAGAAGATCTGAACATATTAAATGTACTTGAAAACAACAAAATCCAATGTGATAAATGTTCTTTTTCTAAGGTAAGGTTTGAAGTATGTCTGAAAGAGATATTTTCAATTAGTTACCTACATATTTATGTAATAAAGTGTATCTTGCAATTCAGT
This sequence comes from Stictonetta naevosa, assembly GCA_011074415.1. Lineage (NCBI taxonomy): Eukaryota > Metazoa > Chordata > Aves > Anseriformes > Anatidae > Stictonetta > Stictonetta naevosa. The sequence goes on from CM021729.1 coordinate 18,954,730, forward strand.
TTACCCTGTAGCTTGACTGCCTGGTGTCTTACCTCCAGCACAAGTGGCAGAACATTCTGACCAAGGCAGATGATTCCACGCAAAGCCAACTTCATTGTCTCCACTGCCAGTGCGAGAGATGGGAACATTGAATTTATACCTTATACCCAAATTTTGTTCCTGTAGCAGAATCTGTAGTTGAAAACAACTGGTTATACCATTAAAACAGGCAAGCAGAGGGCAACTACAGTGACATTAATCTAGGCATGTGTTATGTCTTGTGGAAGGGGAAAAAGTAATAAAGAAAGCCACAGTAGTTCTTTAAGGTATTCCCAAATGAATCTGAACTGACTTACAAGATGCATACAAAAGAAAAGTATCATTGTATAAGGTGGTGAGCTTTGTCTTCTTTTGCCATTGACAACATAACTTCACAACTTTGGTCACTTCTTTATTTTTGACGTAATAGTTCTAAAAAGCCAGTTTTCATAAATTAATGTATTAATTAATGGAAATGAATTTGGTAGCTGAATCATTACTTGAGGTCAAAGGAGGTTACAGACATTACTATGCAAACATGCAGCAATTCTCACTGAAATCTTGTAAGGAGCTACCCATGTAGTAGTTATGAACCAAGCCCTGCCCTTGTTTAATATTTCTAGTGACTAATACTAGTAAAAATAGTAACACAGAAACAGACGGTTGCTGAGGTTACTGTTTTCCCCTTATGCATTAGCTAGCAGCATTAAACTCATGAAGTGACAGCAGTGGTTCCTTTAAAGGAATATCAAAACTATCACTACAGCTGTACCATTGTAGGTGATATAGATGGAAGTGCAACAATCACCATGTGCTTTATCTACCATGACTGTTGAACTGCAATGCACTTCCACATACCACCTGCTGAACACTAGTGTCTCATTACCTACCAAACTTTTTTTGTGTGTCAGATGCAGCATCTGACATATCTAAGAGCTATTTCTCAACTCCTTCTACGTTCTATTATATTTTGTAAAAGTATATTTACCTATTAGACAAAAGAGATTCAGTACAAAACTCTCTGAGACTGACCAAATGAGAAAAGGCACTATGATCTTTATGAAACTCATTCTATATGAACTCTCCAGTTTATCCACAGCTACAGTAAAACAAAACAAACAAACAAACAAAAAACCCAACCAAACAAAACAGGATTCAAACACTTAAGAACATTGACTAAAATATAAGTATCCAGGCAACAATCATTCTATACAGAAAAATATCCTGTCTGGCTCAAACAATCCCTGAACTGCAAAACTGGTAGCTGACAGAATATACTGAGCAAGTTTCACCTTAGTCTTATACTCTTCCTCAACACAACAGAGCAATATAGTAGGCTCACTACTGACTACTGTCAGAGACAGGCTACCAGCACCCTGTTCATATTTTCTTCTGTTACATTCTCATATTTTGTACCATCAATTCAGAGCAATTTACCTCAAAACATGCTTTAACTCAGGTCAAATAGTAATACTGAGGCCATGATTAAAACCACTGACAACTACAGACCTGTAAGGAAAAAAAATGCTGCTGTGTACATATTAAACATCACAGTCATAGTTTGATGCACTTATTGTATGCTATATCTTAACAATTCCATGTGTCAGAAATACACAGAAATACAAAATATATTTAATTTACAATTTTTGCTACCACTATTCTGAAGCACATTTAATACAGATGGGGCATTTTCTGTGATGTTTCCCAGGGTTCTACTAATTTTACCCCTTTTCCATCACAGTATCTATCCGTCAGTTTTAAAAGATAGGAAAACTGAAGTAAAATACAAATGCAAAGTCCCAGCATGGCCTGTGACCTATTCTAATTTTATTCATGTCTTATCTTTTCTCAGAACATAAAAACGTATTTCAGATTTCAGAAATATATTAATTGTAACTTTACCATGACTATGAGATTTTCTGAAGTAGGGCCTAGTGCTTCCAAAGATTCTGGTTCATCTGTTGGCCTCTTGTAATGGAAAGCTGTTCCAGCAACATCAAACTTTCTTGGCCAGTCAATAGTCCAGGCACCATTAATATAGTAGTCATCCTCTTCAGATTTTAAAGCTTAAAAAAAAATACAAGCCACCTAAAAATTGGAAGCAGCATTTATAATGGAGAAGCCATTACAAATTAAACTACTACTCTGTTAGAAGTATGTGAGTTTCAGCTCTGTATCATAGTTTTTTCAACAAATGTTCTTCTTTAGCCTTGGTTAAAATATCCCTCATGCAGTTTGAAAATACTGTCTCTGTCATGAACTTTAATGTGTAGGTATACTTTGCAGATCTCAACATGCAGATGCTACACTGAGAAAAACAGTGCCTCATGCAACCTTAAATATATCTTAAACTTTAAAACTAAGCCCACCTGCAATGTATGCTGTATGCTTAAGTAGAAACTAAAGACATATGTAGGTCTCAAATGTATAATCAATTACCAATCTGAGATTAATTAAGATTATAATTAATAATTAAGATTTTGTATGTTCGGACATAAGAAAGGTATCACATAACGTACTGAGAGAGAAAAAAAAATAAGAGTGAGTTTGAAGTATGGTCTCAATCAGCTTACTTTGCTGTCTCTGCCCATTTTCTTTTTTCCTTCCTAAAGCATAAATCCAAGGCATTTCTACTACAAAAACAAGTACTAGCTATTTCATCTGCCAAGATATTTTTATTATTATTAATTTACAACCTTAAACCATGTAAGTACTGTAGATAACAAACAGATTTCTTAGCTAACTGACCAATTAGGCTTGGCAAACATATATTATTCAAGGACTAATGTTTGTTATTTTATGAGATTAAATTTCTAAGTATGAAACTGACTTTGTATCTTAAGGTGAATATTCTGTTAATTAGATATTGCCTTCTGGACGAGATAATGATGAAGATCACTGAGTTATTCATCATTCATATTTACTTTACATAAAGCATGCTCTTAAAGGCAAAATCATGGCTGGAAATACACAATCAGTGTTGTTTTTGAGACAAAACACACACTGACTTTCCTAGATAGGGATTTTACAAACTCATGGCACAATCATAAGAAGACAACTTATGATGAAGTTTTATTCTCAACTACATCTGTGTAGACAGAGGGTTTACTTTGAACAGTTAGGAAAAAATTCTGAATGATGCTCAAGTTTTCTAGAATAGATCCAGAGAGCATTCATATGAATAAGAGATGGTGAGGAAGTATCATTATGTTGGTGACAGCCTTATTCAGCAGGGATTCATAACCATTTCCATCACCACCATAAAGTCTGAAAATGAATGCCTTTCTGTAGCAAAATCTCACTCTTATTAACTTTCCTGGATTTAATCTGGAAACACGTATGTGCTTCGACTGAAGAAACTAGCTTTCACACATTCACTTATTTTAAATTCTCAAAGTAGTTCAGATTCTCTATTGTCTATATGGCTTTTGTAGCACAAGAAGCAGAGAATGAAAAACGTGTATAAGAAAACAAGATAAATTTCAGGCAGTAACATACTAAAAGAAAGGAATGGTATTCCCATTATTTATCTATTTTAAGCAGGTACATGAAATAAGATCATAGAATAGTTTGGGTTGGAGGGATCCTGAGGATCACCTAGTTCTAACCCCCCCCTTCCACAGGCAGGGACACCTCCCACCAGACCAGGTTGCCCAAAGCCCCATCCAGCCTGGCCTTGAACACCTCCAGGGATGGGGCATCCACAGCTTCTCTGGGCAGCCTGTGCCAGGGCCTCACCACACTCACAGTAAAGAACTTCTTCCTTATATCTAATCTAAATCTACCCTTTTTTAGTTTAAAGCCATTATCCTTTGTCCTGTCACACTACATAACTATGTTACATGTGAACATTGGTCCTTTATTAGTGGTCACATTTCCATAGAGCCAAAACTTCTAATGAAACTTTTAAGTGAGCAAAGGGTTTAATACTCTCATACATTATGTTTATATAAGTGATCTTTCTGAAATTCTGTGCTTGTACTATCAACTGTGTGTATGCTATACACATTTTTTTTACCTGCCTGCAAAAGAAAAATGTGTTTGCATTCTGTGAACAGATTTGCTTAATATGCATTGTTATGCACAGGTGAAGGACACAGCTGTGAATAGCATTCCAATAATATAATTACATGACAATGATGAAGCACTGACATAATTATTAGCATATGAGACAGAAGGAACAAGTTAATATACTAATTAAATCATTTGTTAGAACTTGAGAATGCAGGAAGCCCACATGAAATTAGCACACAACATCCTGTTGCATAGGGGGAATATAAGCGAAGGCGTCAGCTCAGATCAATCCAATTAAGGGAAGATAACAGCATTCCTAAACATACATTTTTTCAGCAGCTCTGGAAACAGGCAATTTTGTTGTTGGATTGTTTTTGGTCAGATCATTTAAAAAAATATATTATTTATGCAGCTGCAGTATAGTGCTTTTGTTGCCACAACACTAGGAGTGACACTGGTGCAGAAATTATCAGCCCGAGATGGGGGCAGGGAGGACAGGTGCTAACTGAGCTACTTGAGATTGCCAAATGTCTAACTGCTTCCTAAACTTGAGGTCAGGGTTTGCAGAAGATCTGAATTTTAGTTTAGGGAACTGTGGGATGTTTCCAAGTTAGTTTGAGACCCTACTAACTGAAAAGAACAGAGGAAACATTGAAAACAATATGAGAGGGTTTTCTTCCTTTCTTTTTTGTATATTTCCAAATGGAGAAATTGATTTCTTAGCCTGTGGTCACATATTTGGCAGCATTACACATAAATCAAAACATAATAATATGTGTAAATGGTTATTTTCAGCTCAATCAGTTCTCTAATCTGGTTCATGGTGTGACCACAAAACAGCTGTCCTGAACAACAGAGGGGAACTCCATAAAGATGGGGAAGGAGTTGTGAAGTTGACACTGCCACCAAAGAAGCATCTATAAAACAATACTCTAGAAGTATGCATTTTAACATAATAAACTCTTTTTAACTGCCATCCTGCTTGCATAGTTCTTTTTAGGGAGCAAACAAATTATAAGCATTCCTTTCCCCAAAAACTGCTGATCCTAGCACAGTGATCTGGTTCACATTCATGGTACAAAACATTCCAACAAAAAAAGGAAACAGTCCTTGCAACTCAGTATTATCTTACAATAGGATATAATGGTTCCTTTCAAAGTTGTAAACACAAGGAACTCGTAAAGGAAAGGAATCCCCCTGGAATTAGCAAGGGCTTATGTGGCATGTAGCAAGGTACTGAGGAGAGGGCCTGAAAATCAGGAACCCCCTTGAAACTGTGAGAAGCAGACTGAAAAAACAGTTATGTACCACTTTACAGTTTTAGATCTGTGGTCAAACTAAATATAAAAAAAGTTGCCTATATTTTTATTGAAGTTAAAAAATCGGCATTTTTTTCATTCATTTGGTGCTGATGGTACTGACCTAAATACTGTTCCAGGTCACATTCCTCTGATTTGTAAGCAAAATTTATAACAAACTTAATCATAGTAACTAACTGAAAGTATCTGCTTTATTCTATTTAACTCCTGTATTTATTTGCAGCTACCCATGGAATCAGAAACACAAGTATCTTAATGGGATCTATGTACTAAATATGACATTAATATTAGCATAAATGTCCATGTTAACAAAATGTTCTTTTGACAATATGGTTCTTAGCATAAAGCAACCACATTAGTGTGTATTGTGTGCCTCTCTTCCACCACCACCTCTGTCTCAAATGTCAATGTAGGATATTTGATCAATGTTACTCGCATATTTTGACATGGGGGAGTGTGATGCTGAAAGAGTAACAAGCACTCTTTACTGCTGGAGTAGTGGATGTTACTATCCCCACAGAATGAAGGGAGACTGAAAATCTGCCAAATTACATGATTGTAGGGGCAGGCAAAATGAAAGGAAAAAGCCTCCAACAGTAAAAGGTACCATTATCATCAATACAATCAATTTAGCAATTAATGTATCTCAGGAAGTTACTGTCCTTCCTACTAACATGCATTATAGTCCTTTCCAACACACTGCTATTCTATATATTAATTACATGAAAAACAGACTGAAAAAATAGCCTAGTCAGTTGTCATTATGCCTAAACAGGTTAACAGCTGCTGTTTGCATTTATCTGTTAGTTTCCTGTAGCACTGATCAGCTCTCTGCACTACTGTGAACAAATACTATGCAAATCAGAGTGCAGAAGCTGTCAGAAATGCCTGCTCTTTTTTGATTTGATAAAGCTAGATCTGTACATACCAATATTTAAAAACTGACAAGCAAATTTAACACAATCTTAAAGGAAACAAGGGATAATCTGGACATTTGAATTTAATTCTCTTTTACCACAGGCTTCCTGAATTATCTCAATAAAGCCCATAGTTTTTCTGCACCCCATTTTCCCTTATCTATAAAACAGGAATGGCATCAAGTCCCTACAAAACAGCAATACAGAAACACTGTGGAATTATTACATTCAACTGCCTTGAGACAAGGAGGCACTATCGTTGTATTTAAGCGACCATGACTGTTGTTGAATGATCATTCCAAGCAAAAAAATGATGTTTTAAATCAGTACGGTTCCCTAAGACCAGAGACTTCCTCAGGTGTGAGACATTACCTCAGAGAGGGACAGTAGATCACTTGAGTGTTCCTCATCCACTCTAGCTCCAAGTCTGACTCCATAACTACAGTAAAACTGACCTGATTTTGCACTGTATACAAGGAGGAATCACATGATGCATTCCATTAGCTCCACTCAGGAGACTACATCCTAACCAACTGCTGTAACTGTCTGACCACAGATTAACAACTACTATCCCCTCTGCTGCTTCTACTATGTGTATGGTTTGGTCAAATCAGAAATATGTATTCCTAAATCACATCAGAAAATCTTAGTAACAGTCTGCTATTTAAACCATGCTCTTACCAATGTAGTTCTTTGACATTGCCACTTCTCTGATTTCAATGTGCACAGAACCTCTTGGAATTTGAATCACTTCCATATAGCCTGTAAAAGAAAGATAACTTTTTCTTGTTATCTTAAACTATATTAGTAATGAAACTAGCCATTAATTAATTATTTACTACTAAAAAACAGTACAAAGCATGGAATTCAAATGTATTTGAGTATTTTCATTCATGTGATACAAAGAAATGTCTTTGAAGTTCAGATATATTTGACTGTGGTAGAAAGAATTTAATGTGAATTTAGAAATTATTTTTTTTTAATGATAATAAAGTCTTTTCAACAGTATATTACAAGTAACTAACATATAAAATGACCATAAGATCATAGAATAATTCAGGTTGGAAAGGATCTCAAGACATTCATACTACTAGCTAGGAGGTAAGACCAGGTTTGTCAACACCTTATAGTTGTATACTCTTATAAGAAACTCCAAAGCTGGAAACCGTACAACCCTTCTGGGCAACCTGATCCAATCCTGGGAAAACAATTTTCCTTCCATTGGGTCAGCACCTGTCTTGTTTCAACATATAGACATAGTCTCTGCTCCTCCCACCACACATCTACCACTGTGAACAGCCTGGCTCTGTTTTCACCATAACATCCTCATAGATTTTGGAAGGGTGGTATCCTGCCCCCACAAGTCTTCTCTCTTCCAGGATAAATAAGCCCAGTTCCCTCAACCTCTACTCACAGAGCAGTAAGCACTCACTAATCTTAGTGGCCTCCTCACTGAGCTGAACTAACTCCATCAATGCTGCATCAATCCTTTTCTTATGTCCAGGACCACATGCAATATTAGTTGCAATAGATTTAATTAGATGGAGCAGATGCAGTAACACGGAGAATCACTGCAACACTAGTATTGTCTATTCTGAGCTAAGTTTTCAATTACCCTTACATATTTTCACATACAGTTATTTTCTTAATAACATGAGCATAAAAGACTCTTCTGGATCCTTTCTATTCTAAAATGTCATGTATAGTCATATACATGATTATAAATATCAGATTTAAAATAAAAACAAACTACCCACTTCTCCTTAAGTGCATTTAACATCATAAGAACTAAGTATTCAGTAACAAAATATATGACTGTATTTTATAGAAATCCAAACTAACATAGGAAAAGGAAACAACTAGGCAAAAGTAGTCCCAGTGTATGACTGCCAGCAATACAATGCTGGTAATCAGTTGGAACACTGTTACTTGTTTAACAGCCACATAAATACAACAGAATGGACTTGTATGTGCATACCTCCTCTGGGCAATGAATCATTGAAGAAACCTTCAATTGCTTCACATGTACTCCCATCTCCTCCACAAACACGGCATCTATCTTCCTTAGCATCAGACCCCAAAATATTATCACAACCCACATGCTAAGAGAAGAAAAGAAAAAATATTTTAAATTTTCTTACACCTTTATCTTCATAGATTGTTGAAGTGTTTCATTCAAGTGTAAGATACTCAGATCTTCTTTTTATCTATTCTGTTTCCAATACCTGCTACTATTAAATGGGTTTTCACTTACAGAAGTGAAGAAAATCAAAAATCAAAACAAATTTTTGGCTTACTAAAAACAAACTTTGGCTTACTGAAAACAAATTTTGGCTTACTATTAAATCTTGACTAATAAATATTTTCTATTTCTACCGTGACTTTTAGGTGGGGATCTCACAGCAATTTACAAACAGTGTAATTATTACAATTATTAATAAATGATTAGTGACCTTTTTCTTTAATATTACAAGGGCTAATTGTGTTTAATCTGTATCGCTTTAAAGGAAACATTAGCTGTAATTTTCTTAAACATTTATGTAGTATAAATATTAGTTACAAAGGAATTGACAGCTTTATAGACTACTTATCTATTTGAAAAATCTACATACAGCGAAAAATGGCCATCTGCATCTGAGTAATTTATTAATCACTATTAGAAACCTAATGCAAATATAGACAGTCAGATACCTAAAAAACAGAACAAAAGCCAAACCAAACCAGACAAAACGAGAATGTACACTGTATATTGACAGTTTTTTCTGGGATATATATAAAAATGAAGGCAGCTGCATAGCTTGGTTTTAATTTGCAAACAGGTAATACGTAGGTGGAAGAGAAGTTTAAATACTGCAAGTAATTGAAAAAAAGGTATTATTCTAGCCACTTACAGTTCAACTTCGTAATTTGCCAAGATGAAAAGGACCTGATTTTTATTACACAGCCCCCTCAAACTTGAGTTTTAGTCTGGTTATTAGTTTTAAAAGACTTCCCCAAAGTACTAGAATGTTCTTATTTATGAAGTACACCAGAATTCCACGGGTTATTTCTTGTACTTTTTTTTGCTTAGATTACTAATGGTAAATCTCATCATATTATTCAATAAACATAAATCTTCCGCATTCAGTATAGCAAACCACCGAAGCCTTGAGTAAGTTTTAGGTATGTTAGTGGTTTCAGTGAAATCAGATGATTTTTAATAGCCACCAACACTATTCAAATGTTAAGACTTAAGTACATAATTAAAGGCTTTGCTAAACTGAAGCAGCAGTATGATGAATATAAAAAAAAAATGGCACAGACATCCAATTTTCTTCAAATTCATGTAATGCAATTCTGTAAGAACCTTACAAGGTAACTATATTTTTAGTAAATGGCAAATACTTGCACTTATACACTGTTTCATAGATTGCCAAATTTCTGTTTCAAGTTAATTAACAGCAGAATTGTTTCCTACACGATGTACTATTTGTGGAGAAACAGATTAATATGTTCATGTTTACTGTTTTTCTTCCAGAGTAGTGTTCTAATTGGAATGATGGAACAGGCCTTGGAATAGTACAAGGAATATGCTCATCTCCTGTTGCTTTTTCCACTGATAGTTTACACAGAAACCACAAAGCAAGATAAAAGATGGCAAAATGAAGAACTCTAATCTGCTTTAATGTCTTTGAGAAGCTAATTTGAATGATTTGTCTTATTTGGCCAAGTGCAAGGTGCTCCACCTGGGTCAGGACAATCCCAAACATGATTACAAGCTGGGCTAAGATTGGATTGAGAGCAGCCATGAAGAGAAGGACTTGGGAAACAGGCAAATGAAAAACTGGACTTGAACTGGCAGTATGCACTTGCATCCCAGAAAAACAACTAAATCCCGGGCTGCATCAAAAGAATTGCAGCCAGCAAGCGGAGGGAGGTGATTCTCACCATCTGCTCTGCCCTCATGAGACCCCACCTGAAGTGATGCGTTCACCTCTGAGGCCCCCAGTACAAGAAGGACATGGACGCATTAGAAGGAATCCAGAGGAGGGCCACAAAGATGATCAAGGGGCTGGAGCACCTCTCCTATGAAGACAGGGTGAAAGAGCTGGTAATGTTTAGTCTGGAGAAAAGGTTCTGAGGACACCTTATTGCAGCCCTTCAATAAAAGGGCTTCTAAGAAAGATGGATAAAGACTTTATAAAAGGGCATGTAGATACAGGACAAGGGGTAATGGCTTTAAAGCCACTGGAAGAGGGTATATTTAGATTAGATACAAGGAAGAAATCCTTCGCTATGAAGGTGGTGAGGCACTGGAACAGGTTGGCCAAAGAAGTTGACAAAGTCCCCCTCCTTGGAAGTATTCAAGCTCAGGTAGGATGGGGCTTTGGTCAACCCAGTCTAGCAAAAAATGTTCCTGCCCATAGCAGGGGGGTTGGAACTAGATGATCTTTAAAGGTCCCTTCCAACCCGAATCATTCCATAATTCTATGATTATGCAATACGTTTTTTTAGCTCTTTGACTCTTTCAGTAAGAACTTTCTCAACAATCCTGTTTCACATTAGTAACCATCAAATGCCATAATTAAATGTAGGATATAACAGACAAAACAAAGTAATCTGTAAGTACTTTATAAAGAATTTGTAACCTTGCATTCTCCATTGATACAGATATCCAGTGAGTCAGTATTGCACTGAGTCCCATCTATTACTGCAGGAGCACGTTCAGTGTAAAAATTATAACCTTCGGCCAAGCAGTTTAATGCACATGGTTTAACCCCACCTGGACAATAAAACCAAAGGAAAAAAATAACATAATTCTTGAAAAAATATTAATTAGGAAAATATATGCATAAACAAATATGAAATTTATAGAATTCCCTCATACCTGACACATAATATATATATACTTTATTTTACTTTCTCTTATTGATTTCTCTACTTGACTCCTCTTTTTTTTGCAAAGAGGATTATTGCTTATATTAAGATATGGCAAGGCTGGATAGCTACATAATGATTCTATTATGTTAATACAACACTAATGATTATTGAATAATTAAAAAAAAGGATACTTCATTTGAGAAACACAAATAAGTAAAGAACGTAGTATTAAAAGTATGTCAGTACATTTCAAAAACAAGGTCAGACTACTTCAATTAGGACATCAGTCTTAGTACTTGAAATATACTACAGCTCAGATCATGTGATCACAATGGTCACTTTCAGGCTTCTAATCTTAAAAAAAAAATCTATAAAAAATAAAAACACGAATGGGAAAATGGATTTACTCAGGGTTTAGAACAGGAAAAAAAATCAAAAGGCAAGTTAGAAACATTGAACAATGACAGAAACAACTAAATTTGATTAAACTGTCATAAAGAGAAAAAGAAATGAAAATCCTCTTCCCTGGCTCAAAATATCATTTTATTGCATAGCATAATTATTTATAACTCAACTTATTGAAGTAGCCTTAGATACTTTATGAGTGCTTTTCCTTCTTTCTCCATTTCTCAATAGTCTCACCTTAATTAATGAAAATCTTATTGAGATGTTTATACTAAACTTGTCACTGTAGCATCAAAATTACTTATAGATCTATGTATTCTCTAAGACCATCGCAACTGCAGGTGGAAAAGGGTTCCTTATTTTCAAGTGCATGATGCTCAGTCTCTTTACACATTAAAAGAAAAAAAGGAATTGTCGTGGCTCTTCTGTTATTTTTTTCATAACTGACAAAACGTTACCAAACTTAGCTTCATCAAATGCTCTATTTACATACACTACTTTTTGTATAACATTTATACAGTTTTGAACATTTCACTCACAAAATATTTATGAAATGCCACACATTACCTCCAGTGTAGGGTTTCCAGTTATAATACTTTCCCCGGAAAGGCATATTGTCAAAGTCTGCACATTGTTTTTCTCGAAAATCACGGGCTCCTGAAGGACATGGCTAAAATCATACAGACAAAAAAGAAAAAAAAGAAAAAAAAAAAAAAAGGTTAATTTCTTCTGAATAGCAACATAAAAATAAATACCTGTATTACAAATAAAATATTCCAAGACACTAGGAGATGGTTCCCTCTTTATCTTGTGGGTCTGATACTAACACTTACTTTATAGCTGACGCATTTATTTTGCAACCTTCAAACCTTCAGCTGGAACAAAGTAACTGAACTACTCTAAACAAAGACATTTCCATATTTCCATAAAACCAATTAAAATCATGTCAAATTATGCTTCATAATCAATCCATTAGCTACCTCCTTATAAATACACATAAAAACAGCTGAAAAAAATAAAACCATTTTGAAAAAAAACTCTAACCTTAGTTGTACTGTAATAAGCAGCTATACTGAGCTATGTTTTTAAGACATCGAGAAAGAAATTAAAACACTTTCTGAAGAGCTGCAGACTATTATCATCATTTCTTACTTGCAGCTTTGACAAAATGATTAAATTAAGGCTGAGAAAAAGGGTAGACATGCTTAGTTCTGATTCTAAGCAGTCTCCAAGTGTAATGACTTAAGAAGTGCTTGTATTTATATTTTCACTATTTCACATTATCAGTTAAAAAAAAAAGAAAAATAACTTTCTTACTTGGAGTAATGATAGATGTAAGTGACATTCATCTCAGGAAAGAATTTCAGGAGAAAATGAATTCTTAGCCATTTCCCAATTTTTTCATCAGCAAGTTCAAAATGACAATTTCGAATACACACAGAATTCAGATAGCACGTTAAACATTACTATCAATGTTTAAGTAGCAGCTGCAATTGCGAGTGTCATCAGACAAAGTATTTGAAATATAGATTAAAATCATTTTTAGACTGAAAGAGAAAAGATTGTTTGACAGAAATGAGAGTTGTGAATAAATATTACTATTTTATGAGCAACAGAAGAGTCCATTTCATGGCAGTTTTACTAGTCTTCCTATAAATATCTAAGCCAGTTAGCACTGTTCAGGAATCTGAAATGCATTCAAGTGAAAGGATCTGTATAAACATGCATGATAAAAACCTACTTAACAATGCAAATATTAACATAATAATTATAATTCTCAGTACACATGAATCACGTTCCTACCATAGCCATCCTATTGCACTGTGATGCAGAAACTACATTTTTTCCCAGTTCTGAATTTAGTGAAAATGCTGAATATTAGAGTCTTGCAATTTTGAATTTTTTGTATAAATCACTCTATTATCTCCTTCTAATTAAAAAATACATTTTTGAATTTAAGGCATTTACTGGTTAAAAAAAAAGTTACTGCTGCTTCTTTAATTAAAGTCGTTCAGATCATGATACTGATAATAATAACTGTGTGCAAATAAAATAAGAAGAAAAAAATTTAATTGGTTACACCACTTGTATTTGCCTCTTTGCATCTTATTCTCCAAGCAGCAGAAAGAAGTAACCTGACATACCTCAAAGTTTGTGACCAATCTCACTGATATTGGTCAGTTCATCCTATTCTTCAGCCCCACGTAGAATCATACAATTCATCATAGAATCAGTCATAGAATCATTAAGGTTAGAAAAGACCTCCAAGATCCTCTGGTCCAACCATCCCCCTACCACCAGTATCACCCACTAAACCACATCCCTAAACACCATGTCCAAACTTTCCTTTTCCAAACTTACCCCCAGGGACAGTGATGCCACCACCACCCTGGGCAACCCATTCCAATGCCTGACTGCTCTTTCTGAGAAGAAACTTCTCCTAATTTCCAGCCTCAGCCTTCTCTGGTCCTGCTGGCTGCACTGTTCCTGATACAAGCCAGGATGCCGTTGGCCTTCTTGGCCACCTGGGCACACTGCCAGCTCATATTCAGGCGAGCATCAATCAGCAGCCCCAGATCCTTTTCCTCTGCACAGCTTTCCAGCCACTCTGCCCCAAGCCTGTAGCACTGCATGGGGTTGGTGTGGCCAAAGTTCAGGACCCGACACTTAGCCATGTTGAACTTCATCCCATTGGCCTCTGCCCATCGACCCATCCTGTCCAGGTCCCTCTCCAGGGCCTTCCTACCCTCTGGCAAATCAACACTTCCCCCCCAACTTGGTGTCATTTGCAAACTTACTGAGGGTGCACTCAATTCCCTCATCATTGGTAAAGATATTAAAGAGGATAGGCCCCAACACCAGCCCCTGAGGAACACCACTGATGAGCAGCTGGATTTCACTCCATTCACCATTACTCTCTGGGCCCGGTCATCCAGCCCATTTTTAACCCAGTATGCTAAGACACTAATGCTAAGACACTAATTTGTATGGCTGCTATTTTACCTGCATCCACATTAATTAAACTCCCCTGCAAAAGACACCATGAAATCCTTTTTCTGAGTAACATTCTCATAATTTGACTTTTGAGATATAGTCTTACTTCTCTTGTTTGATGGTGATCTTGGATATATTTTGAGGCATCATCATCTTCATTAATAATCCAGATGATGAAGAGTGCACTCTCAGCAAGTTTGCAGATAACAGAGTACTGGGAGTAGTGGCTAACAATAACTGAGAGTCACAATGGCATCCAAAGAGACCTCAGTAGGGTGTTAAACAGACCCACAGAAATCTCATAAATTAAACAAAAGAGAAATGCAAAGTCCTGAACACAGGGAGGAATATCCTCAGGCACTCAGCATGTCAGCTGGGGGCCTCATGCTGGGGGCCTCCCAGTTGGAAAGGAACTTTGCAGAAAAGGACCTGGGATGTAGAATGATTGCTGCTACTCAAGGGGATAATCACTGCAACTTTACTTAAGAGACACAATAGGAAGGTTACTGCAGGAGTAGTTGTCTTTTCATCATACTTCATAGGTCATCTTTGCTTAGACTAACAAGTATATTTTGTTATCTTTATATCCATGACACAAATATGATAGTGACACATTTTGTCGTTTCATATTTGATTCCTCTACACAGGAAGAATTTCAGCCACAGCATTATAAACAGTCTGGAAAAGCCTAAAATCACTGTAGTAGCTCAAGGCAACAAAGAATGAAACCGTTATCAATTTGGATGACTTTTCTTCTAGGTTGCAGGTAATGAAACAGTAACAGAACAGGAGAAAAAGCTACTGGAGACATCAATCACCTGTGATAACAAAGAAGATTGAAAAGGTCTTCAAGACTGATATTCTAGCCTGTTTTTGGCATACCTGGCACACTCCAGATCTCACTATTGAAAAGACTAATGATGCCAAAGGCTTTCATATTGAACAGCATATTTTTTATTGCATAACCTGCTTTTGCGCTTGTAGGAAAACAAGTTGTATTACACAGACTTACCTACTTTTAAAATAAGGGCTCTTTCAACTCAGACATGCAGTTGCAGATTCCAAAGACAACAACACTCATTTCTAATTCTGTTTTACTACCTGACATCACTGGATACAATTTAGTTAACATACATCGGTACCACTAAATGTTGTTAATTTTGTCTTAAAAGGATGAGTTTAAAATGGGTAGGAATGCAACTGGAGATTTCAATCATCAGAGAAAGTACTGCAGACACGGGTGTGACAATGTTCCTGGTTTCTTAACATTCCGTCTGGTTTTGGTCCTGCAGATTTAATTGTGGTTACTTTTACTTCAAGTACAATCAAATTGATTTTTACAAATAATATATCAATGATATCAAAGCTTTTCTACAACCCAGTGTATTTGGCTGTAAAAATGCTAATCCATCATTCCATTGACAGATTTGATGACCTTTGCAATAAAGTAAGATTTAGTGGCTATATCTTCTCAGTGAATACTGACAAGTGTCCATTTCTCAGGATCCTGCTCTTCATCTGAATCATTACTTAGAATACTCTGAATCATTAGCTGAGTCCAGCTTTCAGGTGGATTTAGTAAAAAGGCTGCCATTTTGCAGACTGCAGTTACCAAATGATAGCCCAAAATATACAATATTCTGTAGTCTGAAGGGAAAAAAAAAAATGCAATTTACACTGAAATTTATTTATATCGCATTACTTTGTTTCCTATATGTTTGAGTACATAACTACTACCTGAGAGGAAGTAAAACTAAAGATGATGTCCTCAAGAAAAGCATTCAAAATAATAGGAATAGTAATGCAAACAGGTTACTGCAAGATAAGCTACAATATACATTTACAAGATGTCAGCTTTTTGGCACTATCTCTCTGTGTAGGTGCTCTTCATCCAGAATAATTGTGCAATAACTGCTTCACTTTAGTGGGTAAGATATTTCACATTTTTCATGGAATTTTTCATGGCTACAGACTGCTTGTGTTTCCAAACTCTCTTATAGGAGACTGCAGTTTGTAAGGCAGGAATCTAACAGATGTAAAAACTTACAATCGTGTCTGAAGAAGGTTCTGAGAAGATGATGAAACATTTAAAACTTTGAGTCAAAAAAGCACCCACTTTTAGAAGAACATTAACAGTTTTTAAGACCAAAGCAAAAATAGTTTAACAATTGTTAACAAGTCACTGAACCAACACTGACGCAACACCAAACATCTTATCTTACAGAAATCTGTTTTTCTTGGAACTTCAAGTCAGGCAGACCTCAGTAATTGACTAGGCTTCTATTAACAAAAGGCCAGAAGGTTGATAGTTGAATCAAATACTGTTTCAAGATGTAACTCCTCACATGGATAGATTTTATATATAACAGGCTTGAAAATATTAAATTTATGAAAGCAATGAACAGCAGCTGTGAATGAATATATGCATTAAGGAAGGAAGCAACAAGAGTCCTTTGCCTAAGAGAAAAGGTTGAAGAACTTAAATCTTTTAAAGGTATGTACACATTTATACTTTTACATGAATAAACCATTTACAAAACCTGTAAACAAAATATGTTACTGTATTTTAAAAACAAGGAGCCTTTTACATTCCTACATGCGTGTCAGATTAAGTTTCACATCCTAGATATATGTTAAACCAGACAACAAGTTACTTTAACTGACGTATTGTGTCTTGCAATTTCATAGGTTTGTTTTTTATTTCCTATTTTGTATAAATAAATAAACAAATATTTGTTTCCAACAAAATAAGTAAAAAGTACTGGGGTTGGTGGTAGAAAATATGTTTCTGATGAATGTGTTCTTTCTACCACCTTTTGTTTCCAGAACTCATTTGCTAATGTTCTTTTCTGCTGATCTCAATGTTTCCATTAGCAGATGCCTTTCGAATTAAGAAGTCATATATGGCTTTGGAAGTCTTTGATGAGAAATATGCCTAGTAGGAGTGTGTGCACTGTTTCCAAAGAATGAAAATGGTCAAAAGAAAGGGCAACAGAACTAACTCTTCACTGAAAGAAAAATGAAGTCAAAATGAGGGTGTGTTTTTTTTGTTGTATATTAATAGTAGGAGCTTAAGGGAGTGTTACATCTAAAATTACAGATGGGCAATGAATGTTGACACTGCAAAAAATTGAAGAGAAAAGATGTACAAACAACACATTTTTCATAAAAACGACAGATTTGCATGCTCTTAGTGCTTACATTAATCAAACATACCATTCCTTTAAAAATGTCAAGCACTAAGGACTGCAATAAATCTTGAAACAAAATCTACTAGTCTCAGCAATTCTTAGCTATTTAGAACCCTAAATATTACTATAAAATAAATGGACTACAATCATCAAAACCATTACAAAGGTAAATTTAAACTTCTGTAAGTCATAGTATATTTATGCACTAAAAAAAACATACCCTATAGAAAAAAGATTTTAAAAAATTCTTCACAGTCAAATTGTAAGAATGGCATTTGTAAATAGCCTGGCCCAATTATGTTATTGTTCAAGATTTGTTTTTCAAAGTTTCCAAATCCTTGTATAAATTACTGAAATCTGACTACAGGTAGGGAATAAACACTTTGGAATAAAGGACTATAATTTTAGAAGGTTTTGGTAACTCGAAGCAGTGGTTTGAAATAAAGCAATGGATGCAAATTACTACACTTGGGTAGGACCAATCAACTGTACAAGCACAATCTAAGCAATGGCCTCCTAAACTGCAACACCTTAGAAAGGGATTTATTTGGGTGCTCTGGATCAATACATGCAGAATAAACGTCAGTTTTAAGGCACACAAACACAATAATTTATAAACAGAATCTCATCACTAAGATGACATACTAGTTCTAGGTTGTACCTAGTTTTGACTGGAACTAGAAACCTGTGCATAGTTTTGAGCACCACACTTCAGGAAGATGTGCGCTACTGGGATGACAAAGATGATTCACAGAGACACCGTTTGTTGTAAAGAAGACTAAGAGGAGGTAACAGTGGTCTTCAAACACAGGAAATGCTGCCACAGAGGGAGTAAGACCAGCTATCTTCTAAACTGCACTTCGGACAGAGTAAGAGCCTTAAAGGATGGGGGAAACATGCTACTTTTTAGAAAAATGGTTCTGAAAGTAAAGATCCTAGTGATATGTCCCTGACTGGAGACAGTTCAAAACAGGTCTGACAACAGCTTAACCATCAGTTGAGAATGGACTAATTACAGTTGGTTTTGATTTTGTCTTTGAACCAGGGAACAGCCTAACTGGTCTTCTCAGGTACTTTCCAGATATTCCTTCTGTGATGTGACCTTTTGAGCTTCCTCAGTAATAAGCAAGAAGCATATGGAGATAAGGAAGGCAAAGCAGATTTGGAAGAAAACTGTCTGAAAAGTATCTGACAATATGAAATAAAAAATGACAAGAATAAAAGAAATCCTAGCAGCATTTCAACAGCATCACTAGGTATGATTTATTTTCTTTAAAAAAGCATTTAAAAATTGTTGTGTACTTGTGAGGTAGCAGGATAATGTATTATCTATTTTTTCTTGTGTACTAGTTACTGTAGCAGACGCTAACAAATGCCTGCTGGAGATAAATACTTTAAATAAGAATACCTGGAGAACTAGCCCTCAAGAGTTCTGAAAGAGTTAAGGGAGAAGGTTGCCAGTTTGTTAATGTGAATTTTAAAATAAATCTTAGACTGTGCATACAAACTGAAACAGTGATAGGTAAAACGAAGAGTATTTGAAAAGGGCAAATAGAACACAGTTTGTCTGATATCAATTCAAAATAAACAGAGAAGTTGGTAGTGACTTAACTGATAGAAGAAAGATAAATGAAAACACAAGAACACTTTTTATCAACTTTATAAAACATCCTAGTGAAAATGAAAGAATACTGAAACATGCTTAGATCTGTATAAACCACTTCATCTGGTAGTGCACTATTCCTTGACTAATCAAACAAACAAACAAAAAACTATTTCAGAACAGCATCCAACAAATTTACTAAATATTGACTGTCAACTTTCAAGTGATAGACTTCAATAAGGAATCATCACTTGGTGAATTCAATTTGCAGGTGAAGTTACTATCAACTGTAAATATGAGAAACATTAAATATTACTCAACATTTTCATTTTTGCATTGGAACCATAAATAAAATTATCGCCTAGAATGTTTCCCAATTACATGAGGACCAGTTGAATGAAAAATAAGATGGTGGTAAATTAATTACAGAGTATCATCTGGCAAGCTAGATTCATTCAAGTGAAAATTTCACAAAGACAACAAATACAAAAATATAAATCTACTGAGAAAGTAAGATGGTCAGGTTTTAGGAATGCTCTGTAATATGGAAGGCAGTGTGATTGGAGAAGTTCTACAGCTCATAATAGACAAGTAGCTCAGCAGTTTCTCTTACAACACTGTGGCAAAAAGGCTTAATGACACGTCTTGGTTGCACGAACACAGCAGCTGTGATTTGAAGTAGGGAACTGATTTTGAATCTGGAAATTTTTAACACTGTTGAACAATGAGAATAACCCTCACAGAGAACTTTGCAGAAATAGCATATGATAATTAATAATGATCATAAAAACAAGGTATTTTTAAGGAACTAGAACAAGAACTATTGTATTTTTTTCCTGATGTATAACACCATTAATGTACACAGACTCTTCCACTGTTACAAACTTTCTTGTTTTAAGAAAATTAAGATGCATTTGGAGAACAACAACAACAAAAAAAAGGAAGCTTGCTTTTGTTTGTATTGCTACGAACTTGGAAACTTACTACTTAACTGGTTTATTGTTATTTACTTCTTCTTTCTTCTTCTGGTTCATTTTTTAACTTGCTTGAATTTATAATTTTTGCTCATGGTTTGATTTTAAACATTTATACAGTGTCCCACTCCCACAGTGGCACATCATTACTTGATGGACTCAGCTCTAAAATGAAACTGCGTGATTATGCTGGTAACACATGAACCAATGCATACCTCATGGCAAAGCAGTACACTTAAAATGCACCAGAAGAAATACATTTTCACAAAATGTTAAAGAGGACTGTGTAACATATTACCACTGGAACTTATAAAGGTACAAAAAGGGTAAGCAGGTTTAGAAGTGGAGGAATGGTGGAGGTTAAAAAAAGTAAAGATAAAATGTGGAGTTCAAGAAATTTTTCAACACCCAGCTTCTGGAAATGCTTAGGTATACCATGGAAATGTCAAGCCTTGGCTCCCACAGTTCAGTGATTTTTTCCCAAAACGTCTGTTATTACAGATGGGAGAGAACACACTGGTGTTCTACACAGACCTTTGTTCTGTTGTGGAATGGGATTCCTTCTGCTCCTTGTTCACCTTAAACATACATGATTAAGCTGAACTCACTCTTCGCATTAAGGTGAAGGCACCAGCTGGACTACACATTGAGATAGGCATCCCAACATCTCATGGAATCACAGAACCATTAAGGTTGGAAAAGGCCTCCAAGATCATCTGGTCCAACCATCCCCCTACCACCAATGTCACCCGGTAAACCATGCCCCTAAGTATCACGTCCAACCTTTACCTAAACACCCCCAGGGACGGTGATGTCACCACCTCCCTGGGCAACCCGTTCCAATGCCTGACTGCTCTTTCTGAGAAGAAACTTCTCCTAATTTCCAACCTGAAATTTAGGTTGATAATTTAGCAGAACATGTAGGGTGCCTGCTGTATAAAGGTGCCTAACATACTACACACCCATAAAATGCAGAATTCACAGCTTTCCTGTGCCAGGAAAAAATGCTATTTTAAAAATTGTATTATTTAGCATGATTTATTATTTAAATAGCTAAAAATGCTATTTAATCTATTGCTGATAAAATGAAAACAGACAAGTTGTTTCTACAGTGGAATTAAATTCACTTACATCAGTATTACAGGAGCGATACCGCTTCCTTTCTCCAAGACAGTATTTACCTCCACCTGAAGGCCTGGAAAAATATTTTTTATGAGTTAGTGTATGTTTCAGTATAAACGTAAGTTCATGAGATATACATTACTAAGATAAATATTGCTACATAACATAAAAACAAAAGCACATGGAATTTTTAAGGTGAGATTTTACAATATTTTAATATGAATTGTGGTATTGACTTGTACTCCAGCAGATAGGAAACAGCACTGGGTATTTTAAAGTCTTCATACATAATATTCATCTTGTTTACACAGATTTCAAGCAATACAGCGTAAATGTATTTTGAACATATTAAAAAGGTATTGCTTTTAATTATTTGATTGCTTTGTAAAACCAGAAAGAAAGATGTATAAACAACCTAGATGATACTTTTTTAAAAATCTGCTCATGTTACACTTTAAAACATAACAAAATTATGAAACTGCCTGCTAAATACTGGAGTCAGCAACAAAAACTGCTTCTTCAAGAATCTCATTATGATTTGAATTAAGTAGTACTAAATCTAAAGAAACTTCAGAGCAAGCCAGTTTCTATTAGTGTAATTAAGACACTGGCACTTAACTTCCCAGATTGTTCAGGAACATGAGCTATCTCCCACTCAGGTCAAATAATGAATTAATATTGACTTAAGTGGAGGATTAATCAAATATCAGATCTTTGGCTTGTAACAAGAAAGCAAAAAGGAAAAACACTGGTTGTTTTATGATAAAGAATTTACAGTTAGCAAAAAAGTAAATCAGCAATGTTTTTCATGGTACAGGCATTTATCCAGGCAGCCCTATCCTAGAAATACTCATCTTAATTAATGAACAAAAGGGATTTTTTTCCTAATGCAATCATGGAAAAAAAAATATCACATTCTTGCTACACTGTTAAACAGTGAAGATATAATTATCCTTCAACATACCAACTGATATACACGGAGACAGAAGTAGTAAAAAAAATCTTACAAAATTAATTGTGCTTCAAGCAAACATTTCTCTAATGTTTTTAAACAATGCTGTGAAAAAAAGAATGTGCTTAATTTGTTATTCTCTCAGTAACATAGCCTGACATGTAATCTATATGAGTACACATCATTTTTACTTTAGAATCTATTTAATAAGTAGTGGCATTTGCCAGAATTGATTCATTGTAATTGCTAAAGACAAAAAGTGAACAGACTACCTTAAACAGCAGTAATGTCACATCATGGTGTCTGTCTTGCAAACAACAGTAGAAAGCTGAAATACAGCTTGGCTTGCAAAACTTGGGTACAAGCAACAGGAAGCTTCAGTGTACAGAGAGGAGAAGATGAAAAAGGAATGACAGAAGTCACAGAACGGATTTTCATGAAAGAAGCTTGATGTTTCCTAGAAAAAGTGTTCTTAAGAACTAGTAATGGGGATTGAAGTAGAGCTTATGAGTCATGACAAGAGCAAAGTATGGAGTCATAAAACTACCCTTTGACAGAGAGCTATAGCTGTGATGAGGTAACCCAAACAAAGCAAGCAGCAACAGAAAAAAGCAGTGGTTCATTCAGCAGAAAACAGCAATGGAAATAAGTAAGCATTCCTCCTCTGAGAAGCACTAGACAGAGAGAAGAACACTTACCTGACAGATCTTCTCTGGAACACTGCTCAGGACATTGGGAAGCAGACAGAGGCTACCAGATACATAGAACAGACCAAGCTGTAGTGGAGGAGCTGGCCCCTCTTGAGAGAGAGTAGATGGACCAATAGGGAGTGGTAGCAGGGAGAGAAGTAACTCAATTGTTTTAAGAATCAGTGGGAAGTCACAAGTAAGTGTTAAATGTGACAGAATATAAATGTATGCTCAGTAATATTACTAATTACATGTGTGCTTATATGTAAATTGCTGAACACAAAATCTTGAAAATAGCGTTGTTTTTTTTAATAAATGACTGGCAATGGTTATATCCTAGACTAGAATGACAGATACAAATAAAGAAAAAAAAACTAAATAATAATTCAAATACATTTTACATAAAAAGAAATTTCAGACATAAAACTGTACTAGTTACTAATAAATGTAAATCCAGCAATTTTTACGATATATATATATAATAGATAATTTAAAAACTGTTTAAAGTATGTCTAGTGAGCTTCTCCTGTTAACTGTTTCTGTGTGCAATTTTGAAGACAAACTCTGACAAACTAGCAAAACATTTTTACAGAAAACATATGAAACCAGTTTTGAATAAATTCCAACTGTGTCTTTTTGTTGGCTCCAGCTTACTTTAGCTACTTACGCTGGACTGTCACAGTGTCTTATAGATGAGGAGACTCCGCCACCGCAGGTCCTGCTGCATTCTCCCCATATTGACCACGGACCCCAGCCTCCATCTACGCTCTGGGGCCAAGTGCCAAAAGGTACACACTCTCCCTGGTAACACCACTGAAAGATTTCACACACAAACAAAACAAAACAAAACAAATAATAATAATAATAAATTAACTTCCAGGCTGACGGTTATCAGGACAGAAAAACGTAAGTGTAAGGCAATGACCAATTATAGGCATTAGCATTCTCCATACAGATAACAACACTAACATTTTACTCTTTGTAGCCATGTTTAGACATTGGTGAGGGTGTGTGTGATTTGTTAATTGACTTCACTAAGCCCTGAATTATAAGTCTCTAACACACACCAGAAGTTTAAGCAAGCTTAAAATGAAGACTTTCTTTTTTCCTCATAGATTCTCCTTAATGTTTCACATTAAAGGAACCACAAGTTACATTCTTTTCAAACACTATGATCCACTTCTAAGATTAAACAAAATGCCTTGCACATAGGATTCATGTAGTAGCTTCATTATGCAAAATGAAAAATTGCTCCCATCGTATTTTTAAGAAGGTTTTTCCTTGCAAATCCTGAACCTTTGCAATATTGCTACTTATATTGGACATAAAAAATGTCAGACAATTCAAACAAATTGGTAATGTAAACTTAAATTCATCATTTCCTATATCAGCAACTTTTTAAAAACAATTTGGGAAATAACCCAGGAGCTTGCAGTTTGATCCACATTATGGTGTATCACTGAAAGTCTAGAACAGTTATGTAAATTAATTCTGCCATCACTGTGTTGGGCAACAGAATACAGCATGGACTCAGGTTTCCTGTGTCTTAAATTTGCACATTTCATTTCCAAAAGGTGAGTATCTGTTGCTTAACTGCCTTCAAGTCCCATAACCAACACAACACTAACCCTCCCTTTCAAGAAAAACAAGCAAACAAACAAACTGCTGTATACAAAATCAGCCTATGATTCACTGAGACATACACAGAAAACATGGTGAGACAGCCCATAAGCACTATAGTAAGAGTGGGTGAGGGGTTTATATTAACTAGTCCAGAAAAAAAAAAAAAAAAAAAAAAAAAGTTTTCGAGTCCTAAGGCTCACCTAAAGCGTCAGTCCCAGCAATGCTGAGACAACCACAAAAGAGCAAATGCAGCCACTGACAATGATCTGAATTTCTCTCGATTTTTATGAAAGCAACTGACAAGATAATTTAACCTTCAGTCACTACCCAGAAAAAAAAATAATAGAAGTTTGATATAAACAAGGATTATGCACAGTGATAGTCGATTAAAATTTCATATTAGTTCCTAATTAGAAATTTCATGTTGAATACAAAGGTACTTTGGTTGTCAAGCATGTCAAAGATTGTGATTGTAGCTATAGAGAACGAACATTAAGAAAAAATGTGTAGCTTATCATCAGCAAATACACCTAGATACAAAATAGTTTTGCATAAAAAACACATGCTACCATTTAACATTAATAAGTGAAGTCACTAGCATCATTTTTCTAACATCTTTGTTTCTTATCTCACCACATTTTTATTCCCCATGACCTCTTTTTTGTCTGTATGTGCAGTACCTGAACTTATTTTAAAGCACTGCTGTTACTATCCAGCACATTTCTGTTTATAAAACTCATCCTCTATTAGTTGGAGAAAAAAAAAAAACAGCATTCATACGCCTACAAGTGTATAAAGTGGACAATCTTAAACCTCGAGCTCAAAATGCATTGACTTTTCTACGGGGTCTGATTGGGGCAGTTTTCTTCATCTCAGCCCAAGTGGTGCTGTTTTTTAGATCTGTGCCCAAACAGAATTGATAACACACCACTCCTAGCTAAACAGTGCCTGCATGGCCTCAAGGCTCTCTCTGTTTCTCACTTTGCCCCTCCAGTGAGCAGGCTGGGGGTAGGCAAGAGGCTAGAAAGGGACAGAGCCAGCAAAGCTGACCTGAACTGGCAAAAGGATACCCCATACCCCAGAACATCTTGCTCAACAATAAAATTGGCATCATGTTCAGCAATCACACTGTGGGGGGGAGTATTTCCAAGCAAGTTGTTGCTTAGAGACTGGCTGGGCACTGGTCTGCTGCTAGGAGGTGGTGAGTGATTGATTGGCTTTGCATCACTTGTGGTTGTTCGTTTTTTCCCTTTTTTATTTTTTTCCCTTGCACTTATTAAAATGCCTCCATCTAGACAGATGAATTTTTCTCAGTTTTGCTTTTGCCTTTTTGATTCTGTCCAGCTTGCTGTGGGGGACTAAGAAAGAAACTGGGTGGGGACTTAGCTGTCAGCTGGGCTCAACCCACCACATGTTTCTTAAGAAAAAAAAAAACAAGAACACATGGTTTCATGGAGCTCTTCTGAGCAAAGGATAGTTTATCCTTCTTACAGTGCTAAATTTACAACTCAGCGGTTTCTGGCAATATTGTACACCTAACTTCAGCTAGTATAGCTGTATCCATATGGTAGTTTTTTGCAATACCTCTAATGGTACAATTATGATGGAGAATAAAGTGAATTTATGTGAATTATGTATGAAGAATTAGAATTTTCTGGTTTTCGTCTCATTAAAGTGATAAACTAAGTGATAATTATTTCATTTATTAAAGACAATGATCACCTGGTAGCATTCTAGTACAGAGGCCACAGCTGTACACGAGTAATTACGTAACACTGAAGTCAACTGCTAAAAATTTAAATGCTTCTGAGAGTAAAAATGTATGCTAATAAATTAGATAAATAAATGCATTGTAGAAATATTACATGTCAAAATCAAGATTCGTAAATGACAAACACAATTAAACCCAAACTAATACCATCTATGCACAAACAGAACATGCAAACAAACCTCTGTGGTGTTATGACTGTACATAATATGTAGGTGCATTTCACCTGCTTTATTCTTTCAAACTTGTATAAAATTCCTGTACTCTGTAATGTCCTCTGCCAACCAAACATTTATTTCTTCCATATTCCCATTTCCCCCTATAAAAACTGCTTCAATGCTGTTTTTCCTCCTCCACTGAAGTTAAATCCAAACACTTACTGCCCACTTTGGTGTATCTTTTTAATTTTCTAATGCATATTTATCTTTCACCAGAGGCAAGTGATGCACAGAATCTCTGTCCAATTATTCAAAATGGCCAAAATCTCGTTATTTCTAATGGGACTACAGAACTATTTTTTCTCTGTGAATTATAATAACCCCATCTGCTACAATGAGGTTAAGGTCTACTGAGTAAACAGGATATGAAAAAAAAAAAAAGAGGAGATGACAACTATTTTAGAAGTACAATCCTTTATTAAGGGTTTAGAACTGAAATGTTAATTCTCCTCTCACAATGAAGAAGTAACTTTCAATTAGTTGGGTCAGAAAGACAGCGGTGATGCATTTGGATACATATTGAAGATGCACAAAACTTTAAATAATGTGGGATTCTTCTTATAAAGATCATTAACAATAAAAGAAGGTATGTCACTGTGGCACATTTGAGAGAATTGTAGTGTTTACAATAGTATACTTTTCAAAATCTAACATAGGAAATATTGTTTGTGATAGTAAGGAAAAAATATTTTTTCAGAGAAAAAAAAGGTTAATTAAATTTAAGCTTGTCAGCTCAACTATAAGGATGGATTTGCAATGAGTATTTCTGCAATTATTTTGCAAGGAAACTTGATGCCCTATACTAACATGAATTTAGATTACCACATAATCCAGGTATTTAAATTGTTCTTTCAGCACACTGTTTTCACTTTTTGTACATTTGTCCCTCGTTTACTTGCTTGGTATGGGTTTATACAATGATGTTAGAAGAGGTTACTTTTTTATTACTTTAAATTTATAGGTAAAAATAAATTATGCTATCGGTGTTGTCTTTTTGCTTTATATGCAGTATTTCCTCTTTAGAGTCCTTTTAAATCTATCAGTTTTAAGCTTCATCTATACTTAAAACGATTAGTCTAACGTTTGGAAAAAAGCATACCTTTTGGAACCCAACCAATACATAAACCCCTTCACCAAAGCATGAACGTGTTAAAACTTCAAATAGAACAGATGCACAGTTTGTCAGCAGCAATAAATAAATAAATAAATAAATAAAAACCCACACTATTATTTTTCCCTGTATGAGGAAACAGCTGAATAACTTTTATGGAAAACACTCTAAAAACCTTCAGGCTTAGGCAGACATCTACTGTGAAAAATTTATACTGCTGAAAATTTCAAGCCAAAGAGTTAAAATTTGGCAGTTTTACATAAGCAACTAAAAGAAGGTCTCAGAGTGTTGGGCAATTTTAATTGTAGAAATCCCTCCTAACTCTGCCAATAAGATATTAATGCACACTGCATCAAAATTAGCTTTCAATTAATAGTTACAGAGAACTTACATCGGTGTAACTAACAGCAGAAATTGACCCTCCAAATATGATGGAGTACTCTGGGATCTTGTTAGGATTTTAGAGCAGGGAATGTCATTTATTATATATTTGGACAGAGCCCAGCAAAATAGAGCCTAATTTGGTTGTGGCCTTTATGCATGACTGCTATATAAATGTTATAATAATAATAATAATAAAGTGTTACAGAATTGTAAACTAATATTTTCTCCTTAGCATGTGGTGAAGAGAACTACATATTTGGAAAGAATTGTGTTTTCTGTTTTGTTTTTTTCCTATCACAAATTATTAATTTACAGGAACCTTTGAAGTTGGAAATTTATAGTTGCAATTCTCTGCTGTTTAAAGGCATGAACACTTTAGCTGTGTAAAATACTAATTCCCAGATTTCTCTCTAAAATCTAACAAGAAAAGAAGATACTGATGACTGGAGATTTTTTGCAGAGAGTATATTGATTAAAGACTCTGGCAAAAGCACATGGCAACAGTGTCTTAAAGCATCTTGACTTGTTCACTGTAGTTTAAATGGTTTGAAAAATACAAATTGAAGCAAATTGCTCCTTGTTAATTGACAAGGAGTGGTGGTTCCAAAATAAACCTAAACTGTTGATCTAAGAATAAAGCTCCTAGCATTTTCTATTACTCTAATGAAAGGTAATATTTTTGGTAAAATGTGAAGGTGTCTCTATTTTCATTGGCTAACTGTAAGCACTATATTTTTTTTAATGACCCCTTCAATGAATTTATTTAACATGGTTTACCAATATTTCCAAACTCAGCCTGGAAAAGTCATCAGAATGTCACTAGGTCATGGGCCCTGAATGAAGCCATCAGCAAGGATTAATAAACTGTGACAGTTGCCCAATAGCTTTCATTCTATTTAAAAATCAGATTGCAATTCAAAATGCAGTGTAATCTTTATTGGAACCAGCCCAGCTAGCATGGCAAAAATCAGAACAGAGAATAGATGACAGTCACTGTTACAAAAAATCCAGTTTGAAGCAGTAAATCTTAATGACAGCAACGCTCAGAGATAAAAGAGATAATGGAAACTGTTTAAATATAGTAAGTTCTCATCGTTTTCTAAAAACCTGCATAAAATATATCATATTATTGTGGAAATAGGAATACGAAATTACTTTTTTCTAGCGCATATCCTGTAAATTAATTATTAAAATCTTTTTCATCGTCTCTTAAGATCTGTACATATTTTCATTTAAAACTGGGAAACACTCTCTTACAATTCTAAAACTTGTTTTCAGAACTTTGTCTGAAACTATTGATGAAAAATCAAAATTCACTTGTTCAGACAGAGTAGCACTAGGCTTATCCATTGCAACACTAAGTTTTCATACTTTTCTGTTACACAACAGAGTTTATCAGACTGCATGCATACCGAAGTTCTTTAAAGCTACACAGTTATACAAGTATAACAATATTAAGGATGATCAAAAGGCTGGAACACCTCTCCTGTGAAGACGGGTTGATGGAGTTGGGATTGCTCAGTCTGGAGAAGACTCCAGGAGACCTTAAAGAGGCCTTCCAGGAGTGCAGTGATAGGACAAGGGGGAATGGCTTTAAACTAAAAGAGGGGAGAGTTAGATTAGATGTAAGGAAGAAATTCTTTACTCAGATGGTGGTGAGGCCCTTGAACAGATTGTCCAGAGAAGCTGTGGATGCCCCATCCCTGTGGCTGTTTAAAGGTCAGGCTGGATGGGGCTTTGGGCAACCTGGTCTGTTGGGAGGTGTCCCTGCCCATGGCAGGGGGTTGGAACTGGGTGATCATTAAGGTCCCTTCCAACCCAAACCATTTTGTGATTCTATGATTCTATAATAGTTGAAGTCAGAATAGATTGGTAACTGGGAAATAAGAGCATTTAGAAAACCCTTCTAGTAAGGCTCCCCCCCCCAACTTTTTTTTCCTTTTTTTCCTATATACTTGAATGATTCACTTAGTGTCTGAAAGAATACAGATTTTTTTATCTTCTGACAAATTAACAGAAATCAGGCTCTAGAGCTATGACATATGTTTTCAGAGTCCACAACAGACCCAGAGTTGTAACAACCATTTTTGAAAGAATGCTACAAAATTTAGTAACGATTAAACTAACGAGTTTTTTACAGAAATCACTCAGAAAATAAATATAGTGTATGTAATAGGCTTTTTTCAATCCAGGATATAAAATTTTATAGCAAGCATAAATATTTTATTAAATTTATATATATAAAATAATTGTTAAACAAATTCTGTAGGGCACTTGCATTTGGATACTACTGTATTCTGAATTAATCTCACTTTATTTGAACTCATATAGCTGCTCATAAGGACTTTAAATTTCTAGTTCTTTCTTCCTGTAGTCTCCAAACAATAAATTACTTATTCAAACAATACATTATTTGTACTCACCCCCTTCTCAATGCTCCCTGTTTGGCAAAGAGTACCTTCAGCTGCTGGAATACTGTTGGTAACACAGCGGTTACTTTTGCTGAGGCACCAGAGCTCTCTACACACTTCCTAGGAAAGAAGGCAGAAGCAAGTTGATCAGAGTAACAGCCTAAAATTGCTTCCAATCCTCATAGAGAAATTTGTTTTGAACATACTATAAGAGATGGGCTGGAGTCTAGATGTTTGCACACATTCTGGAGCAACTTCAAAGTCAGCATATTCTACTTCAGAATATTCTGCCGCAAAAAATTCAGGAAGGATCAAATTATAGACTACAAAAATGTGTTTTTCTACACCTACTGTGCAAGCATTGTTTTGTCATAGCTGGTTTTCTGATTAGTGTTTGATGTATTTTAGTACTGTTGTAAAAGTAATCTGTTGTAAAGGATGTACTGTAGTATCTCCATCGTTAACATTATCTGCCTCAAAAATTCATGGTAAAAGGATACTGTTTACTTTGAAATATGAACCAGCAGGATTTGTTTCCTTCAGGTTAAACCAAAAGGTTTCTGAGCTTAGACTACTTGCAATCCTCTTCTGTAAAACATGCTAAAACAGTGCATGTGAATGTACATATTAAAATATTTCCTTTAAACATTTTTGATTTGTGGCATTTTATAATGATTTAGCCTATCGTAATTCCCTCCATTGTCAGCATTAAAGAGGTTTTCAAATAATCTATTTTCCTACAGTGTTTTCTCATTTGTTTTTATGCATTTACTAATTTAAATTAAGTCAAATTCTGTTGACATTAGAGATTCACTATTAAAAAATATCTAGGGTTGAAATTCATAATGAGAGGTGTGATTCACTTCAGTTATCCTTGTCTTTGACTACATGCAGAATGGAATTAGAAATTATTTGTTTTTATGGTAACTGCCCTGCATGATAATCCTTGTTGTATTACTTTGAGATCTGTGTAAGACTTCACAACCTGCCTTATATTAAATACTTTCTATTTTGAAGTATTTTTGAAAATTTGAAAGATAAATACTCAAATCTTTAAGTAACCTTATGATAGGCATTACTATTGCATTTTATTAAATGTCTGCTTGAAATCATACCCAAAAATAATTTTTGTGTAGATTCTATGACTGAATCTTGGTACAAAGAGGAAAAAGGAAAAGACAGTATGAGCAAATTAAAGTTATTAGCCACCCCCCACCCCCTTGCAAATTTAATTGTTTATCTGAGGAAATTAATGAGTATCTGACATCTAGGCTATCTTTTCTATGCACCTCAACTAGAGCAACTGTTATGTTATTCCCTAAGATTCAGTTTCTTACATGAAACTTATGACGGATAGAAATGCTTCTTTCTAAATTCTACTGAATATAGAAATGGATTTATATATTATTATGACCTAGTAGCTGCAGTAAGTTCAACAGTAGAAGTTTTTATGGAATAATACAAGATTATTTACCAAGTTTAAAAACAGCTGGTGCCATTCAGGACAGATATGTACTCTGTGTTTAGTTTCATGATTGGTAGAAGCAAGCCATCTTTTTAAAGATCTATAAAAAACATACCATCTTAGCATGGTCTGAAATGATGAGGAATAAGTACTGTTAATTTGGGGAGTTTCCACTGAACATTTGACAATTTGGCCTAAGCTATATTAAGTTATATTAAGTCATGTAACAACTCCTGTTTGGTGGGTGGCTCTATGAAAACTCAAGAGAACTGATATGAGTTGAGTCTTTTAGCAGAAATATTGCCACAGGTAAATGGATACCTGCTATCAAAGTAAGAGCTACCTTACTTTCCAAATTAGAATTATTTTTCATTGAAGATATGAAAACAGTATAAATATTTACTTACATAAATATCTGAATAAAACACTTGCTTTTGCCACTCAGATGGTAAGATTTTCAGATTAAGATATGCATTCAGAAGTAAATATGGTTTCAAAGATCAAATAGAACAGGAAAAGCACAGAAGATATCACAAAGACTCTTGAAAAATCTCTTATAAATTTTATAACTATGAAGTTATTTTTAAAATTCAACACTACATCAAAACAACATCTTCAATCAAGAATCTCAACTTCAGTCCAGTATGGATTTCAAAGTGAAAACCTAAAATAAGTTCCTTTCAGACACATTTTGAGGTGCTCCTGTCTTAACAACTGCCTTACTTACTTTTGTGTGTTATTTACTTGTTTGTCTGTTTCATGTATGACTTACATTGTCAGACTGTAATTAAAAGTGTCAGACAGTGATGATCCTAGTTAAGATCTTTTGTTTATTTTGCATCAGATCAAATTCAAATGTTTAAATTAATATCTGTGTTAATTTTGCAAAGACTGGACCAATGTTTGGAAAACCAAAAATTCAAGTACGTTAGGAAATAAAGGTATCAAACAATCTAATATAGACAGAAAAAAAGTAAAATCTTTGTAACACTCTGGATTTTGAAAACATCTACATTTCAGAGTGATTTGAATCCAGAATTGTGGTTTGTGCTTCAGATTTTACTTGCAGAATTTCACTTTTGATATCCCTATACAAATACAACATCTGTATGTTAATGCAGAAGGGGATGAAATAATTAAAACATGTATTTCATTGCCAGGCTAACATACAAAGGACAGCATTTAACAATTTCTCCCAGACATTGTAATTCCAATGAAATAATCAGCTGAACTGTGTGAACTAATGGATACAGCCATTTTAGTTATTCAATATTTACAGAATCATTTTAAGCAAGTTAGCTTATCTCCCTACTCCATGACAAATGAGAAAAAATACTTTCCTTCTTCCAAAATTGCTTTGGGAGATAAGATGAAAAAAACTGTATTGAAACTAGATATTATTACTGACATAGCCTGTTTGTCGTTATTCAGACCTTAATTTTAGTACCAGTTTTTCTCAGTAAACCTCTGATGACAAAATGAAAGTAATGCTAAATGACTGCAGGCTGTATAACACTATTAGTACTTAAGCTAAAACCTCTGCTCAAATCAAAAAAGAGTTCTATCCAAGGACAGACATATGATATCCCAAGATCAACAGAAAACTTATGGAAAACTACGCAAAATACAGATGACTTGTAAACTAATATAACACAATGTAACAATTCATAGAAATATTCTATAGTAAAACAAGAAATTAAAGAATGAGTTTCTGTAATTTCTTCTAAAAGAAGTTTTATAATTTCTTTTAAAAGAAATTACATGTTTATTTAAACGGTGATTTAATTTCCCCCAGTGTATTTTGTTTAAAAGAAATAGCAGAATTTGAAGTATATCTTCTATCACCCTGCATATGTAAAATAACATTGTCATTTGAAAACAAGATAGCTAAAATAAAATGGCAAAATTAATCTGTGCTATTATTCTATTAAATGGAAGTGGAATTATACCTTGTATTCCTATGGCTATGTCTTCTTTATTTTCAGGTGATTTCAGGAAGAGAGAGATTCTTATTAAGGTGCACAAAGCTTTCTGTTCTCCTTATCAACCCTATACCTGGTACTGCCTCAGTGTCATAATTATTCATTTGAATTATTTCCTTATTACCACTGTCCTATTTGTAACATCTCTAAGCAGCTGTTTTTAATAAACCAGGTTGAAAAGCATATGAGAAACTGCCCTGGAAAAGTCAGGCTCAAAATCACTATTAGAAAGTCTACTGCTTTTCCTCACACACTAACATACACACATGCACACACACACACACAACAACATAAGGTGACCCACTAATAGGGTAGCATTTTCTTTGTTGGTGAACATAGGATGAGGTTAACATACCTTTTGTCAACATTAAATTTGTATGAATAATTTACTGAAGCTAAGAAAAAGAAGCATAATCTGAAAATTAATCAATGATCTCAAAGTCAGTCTTCAAGTGTGTGGATTTAATAACTATTAATTTATAAAGGAAACAAGGGAAAGTGTTTTAGAAGTCCAGGAAACATAAACTGAAGCTGAGGCCTTTCACAAGATCAAGACAAGATAGATGACAACCTGTAACGGTGTATCTTAGGGCTCCATGACTTCAGTTTGGAATTCGGATGCTTGTATTTGCAGTAAATTAAACAAAGCTGAACCCATCTAGAGAAAAAAAACAGCAAATCAAATTATCTTCCTTTTGCCTAAGTGTTATCAATGATGGAGCCTCTTTCTGTTGTGTCATGCAGAGTTATATATAGGCATTTCAAATTATGTAAAATCTAAGCAACCTGTACCATCATAATCATAAATAGTAACAATACAGCACAATGAAAACTCAGCAGGATGAGTGAAGGTCAACTTGCTGTGCTGCTCTGTTCTTAATGTTCAACACTAATGAAAGCCTCCAACAAAAGTTAGCAGTATGGCCCATAATGTTTTTTTAAAAAAAGATGGGAAATACATTCACAATGCATATTAAACTATGATAATTTGGGGTTTTCAAATTCACAATGCATATTCAACTACCATAATCTGGGGTTTCATTTTTTTCATAAAGTTTAGAAATGCTAATCAGGATTTTATGTTATGTCAGCATGTTTCATCTATAATATGCTGCACCTCTTGATGAGCATTTGCTAAAATAGATCATAAAAATAAGTTGCTTGAATTGTAATTTACAATTCAGATCTGAAAAGCATCAGCCTAGAGTATCTCCAGCCTCACTGCTGAAATTCTGATGGCACCACACGTAAAACTAGAAGGCTGATTATAATTATGGGTGAATTTTGGAAGGTTCAAAGACAAGTTTAGTTCAGATAAGCACCCAAAAGCTACCATTGTAGTGCTCTCCTACCAAAAATGCTCATTAAGTGGTGCAGCATGTTACAAATCACAACATGCTGAAATAATGTGAAATAAAAGCTGTAACTTAAGTCATACATTTGCATTATGTAACCAGCATACTTTCCTAAATATTGGGTGCTTATGTGAACCTTATGGAAACTACAGAAGCCGCACAACGTCAGTGACCTCCAAGTAGCATCTTCCCTTTCGAACCCATGAAAACTATTCAATCTTTATCTAAACCACATTACAGAATCTGGAATCTCATTATTGCTTCTGCTATCTGCTGAAGTATTACTCCTGCTTTGATCACTGGCTTCCACTTGTACTTTTTGAGCAGCTTTCATAAGATCCATGCATGTCTATGCTACGTCTGTGTCTCTTGTGAGAGAGAGAAAAAGAAAAAAGGGAAGAGGGGGAGAATAAGAGAGAGGGTGTGGAGGCAAGACAGTCAAAGGAAATAAGAAAGAAGGACTGTATCACGGTGGCAGTACTCTGGGAACTTTTTAAAGAAACAAAAAAGATGTAAAACCACCTTATGATTCATAAAGAGGAAAACTTCTGGGATTTCCATTGGCTACATGTATCACAATGTTAAAAAAAAAAAAAAAAAAGAGGGAACAAAATTCACTTTAAGAATAAAGCTGAAAGCATTTCACGTGTTATTAATTACAGCACGATCCTCTAAGTCCTTACTTACACAAGAAAAGCTCAAAATTTTGATCATGCTAAATGCCAAAGGCCTGTACGATGATGATGAGAGGTTTTGCACTTGGCAGACAAGACCTTATAAAACAAAGAATAATGGAAAAGTTGATAAAAAAGACAAGAGTATTACAGCAGGATTGGCAATTCCTCTCTTCACCTACACATCTTTAAACAGAGTCACGGTTGGAAGGGACCTCTGACCTCTGGTCCAACCCACCCCAGTCCGAGCAGGATCACCTAGAGCACATTGTGCAGGATGGCATTCAGGTGGGTTTTGAATATCTCCAGAGAAGGAGACTCCACAACCTCTCTGGGCAACCTGTGCCAGTGCTCTGTCACCCTCACAGTACAGAAGTGCTCTCTCATATTCAGCTAGAACCTCCTGTGCTTCAGTTTGTGCCCATTGCCTCTCGTTCTGTTGCTGGGCAAAACTGAAAACAGACTGGCTCCATCCTCTCAACACCCTCCCCTCAGATATTTATATACATCGATGAGATCTCCCCTCAAGTCTTCTCTTTTTCAGGCTAAACAGGCCCAGCTCTCCCAGCCTGTCGTCGTATGACAGGTGCTCCAGTCCCGTCACCATATTAGTAGCCCTCCTCTGGACTCACTCCAGTAGCTCCATGTCCCTCTTGCACTGGGGAGCCCAGAACTGGACACAGCACTCTAGGTGTGGCCTCACCAGGGCTGAGTAGAGGCGGAGGATCACCTCCCTTGACCTGCTGGCAACACTCTTCTGAATGCAGCCCAGGATACCGTTGGCCTTCTTGGCCACAAGGGCACAGTACTGGCACATGGTCAGCCTGCTGTCCAGGTCCCTCTCTGCAGAGCTGCTCTCCAGCAGGTCAGCCCCCAGCCTGTACTGGTGTTTGGCATTATTCCTCCCAAGGTGCAGGACCCTGCACTTGCCCTTGTTGAAATTCATGAGGTTCCTCTTGGTCCTACCCTCCAGCCTGTTGAGGTTGCTCTGAATGGCAGCACAGCCCCCTGGGGTATCGGCCACTCCTCAGAGCTTTCTGTCATCAGCAAATTTGCTGAGGGTGCACTCCATTCCATCGTCAAGGTTGTTGATGAATAAATTGAACAACACTGGACCAAGTACTGGTCCCTGGGGGACACCGCTAGCTACTGGCCTCCAACTAGACTCTGCATCACTAAGCGTATTCCTCTGAACTCTGTTGTCCAGCCAATTGCCAATCCACCTCACCATCCACTCATCTAGGCCACACAAAACAGGAATTTGTGATGTAAATCAATATGACTGAATTACACATTGCTAACAAACACATTGTATAAAGTGACTTAGCCATTTTAGCCATGGTATGAAGCATGAAGCCAACGGGGAAAAAAGAGCACTTTTCAGTGAGTTAGTATTATGTACAAATTGAATTGAATGCACAATACTTGTCATAGCATCAATTGGTGAGGAAAGAGAAGGGACCTAGTAG
>CM021729.1:18992347-19116413 GCA_011074415.1 Stictonetta naevosa
GCTTCCAAATCTGTTTTCACCTACCTACAAGAGCTCCAAGTGAAGCTAAGTACCTCTTTTTATTTAAGTGGAGTAAATCATATCAGTGCTTCATGAAAACAGTGACAGTTTAATTCACTAACATTAAAATTTACAAGGGCTAACTCTAATTTAGGCTAGAAGAAATACTGCAGAACTGCTCTGTATAGAAATTTGTTTACTTTCCTGCATTTAAAAGTCAGGTGACCAGAGAGGCAGGTTAGCTGTTTTGTTTTGCTCATTACTAATACAGTTACACTATTCTGTCTCTGAATTGGCATGTAGGAAACTACAAAGCAGTGAAGGTATAGCGACTGTTATGTCCTATATTTCTGTGGTAGATACTTTCCAAGCAACTTTCTATTAATGGTCATCAGCTTTATGAACACTCTCCGTAACTCGTTAAAAATAAATCAAGGGGATCACTTGAAGCCAGAAGGAGGACTCTCAATTTTGAGAATGGATCTTCATTCTTCCTGCTTATAAGCATTAAGTTCATAGCTTGAACTTATCTGCCCTTCAAAATGCAGCAACAAAATGTGAATAAAAACTGGTACCTGAATTTTAAGTTACTTTAGTTGGGACACTAACTGGAGAATTTAATTGCAAATGTAAGACCATGAAAAAGAAGAGGGCTGCATGTCATCAGCTAGAATATATAACCTGATGTCTTAAACTCCGGTGTGAAATACAAATAGATTGGTCCTACTGATTTGAGTGAAGCCATGTGCTCAAAGGAAAGTAGCATTTGTCCCGTTATACCTCTACTCCAAACATTTAGACACCAATGAAGGTGAAAAAGCATAAAATGTAAAAAAAAAAAAAAAAAAAAAAAACAAGAATTGTTAGGCACTATCTCTAAAATTCATGCTAGCAGCCAACAGCTTCACAGATCATAAAATATGCCACAACAATATCAACCATATGCATAAAGTATTAACTGCTATTAAAATGTCTGAGGTTTTAGTCCCTGTCCTAAAAACATGGGGACCAGCTCTAAAGCAAAGCATTATTTTGAACCACAAAATCTTTAAGTTACAGTCAGGCATATTCCAGGCATTATTTAAACTCACAAAACACAAATTCAAAGTCAAGGAATTCCTTCCTGAGTTAACCCAGAGACAACCAACTCTTATTAGGCAGATGCTCAAAGGTGAATAAGGTAAGGAGTCAACAAAAGATGTTCTCCTTACACTCACCTGAATAAGCAAATTGAGTAAGTTTCTGAACTATCAGGGGAACTGGAACACAAACAGAGAAGAACTGAGCCATCTTGACAGTAAGGGGAGAAAAATCCATGCTGCATCATCCTAGAAGGTATCTAGTAGATACATAAATGTACAGGAACCGTTATTGTTCCTAACAACCATCATAATTTCTGACTACACTGCATCTAACAAGATACTTGGAAACATCCATGCCTTTAGAGAGAGGTATGCATCTGCATTATATGGTGAAATTTCTACCATTACTATTTGTTTTACTGGCAGTCATAAGTTTAACACTGTCCTGTATCTGAAAGTGTAGCTTAAAAATGAAGTATTTTAAGTACCTTGTGAGATTGCCTCTTAGTTCTTTATTAGAAGTATTTATTTTCTCAATTAAATTCTCTAAATTGTTGCTGTATCATAAATTTGTGGAAAGTATAAAGAACAGTGAAAATGTGACATTAGAAAAATCACTGTCTATTTGCAAACACTTAATTAATCACTGATATGCTAAAACAGCACTTTGAATTCTTACCACACAATGTGCTAAAGAACATAAGGAAATCTGACTAATAACTGCAATGTTTTTGCTGGAACTGTTTTGCTCGTAAGTGATTAAAACAGATGGTTTCATTAGATCTAGTAATAACAGTAATATCAATATAACTACCCAAGAGCTGCTTTTAAGGGCAAAACTGCTTGTCAGTAAACACACACACAGAAGGTCAGGGTTTTGCAGTCCCTTTAGCAGTGAGTTCTCATGCTTTAAACATTCAAACACCTCTCCAGGTATTAATTTCAAGTTCCTAAGTGAGAGAGAAAGCTTCAAGTACTTAAATATACAAAACTCTTGGCAGGATTAGGACCTAATTTATAATTTTTACCTCATTTTACCAAAAGCAACAAGCATTTGAAATACACATAGAGAAGGACTAGATGACGAAATATGAGGGAACAAGCAATGAATACTGATGATCATCAAAGCTGATTAGTTGAAAGAGGTAATTCTTCTAGAGGTTTATAAGACATTAGGATAGAATTTCAAAGCAGAAGGGCCATCAGTATTTTCTAAGTCATGTTTCTAAGTCATGTTACAAACACCATCTTAACACTAGTATTGGAGCCCAAAGGAGACTTACAATTTTTTTTTGCTTTGACTTGAAAGTTCAATGGTTTCTCATCATGTCTTGCCATCACACATCAATAAAGAAGAGGAGCAAGAGGAAATGGCAAGAAATTTTCTCTGAGATTTCCCTTTGTTTTAGAATGTATTTATTTGTGGGTCATTAAATCCCATAGTGTACATCTTGCTGTATCCCCTCCTTTTTTACCAGGCATTTCAAACAGAGAGAATTGACTGCCAGATAGAAGTTAATATACAAATCAGATCCATTGTTAAATAGGAATTTTTATTATGTTTTTCATTTCATGGTTGCACACTTGTTAGAATGAGATCAATGAACTATTTACGGCATTTTAATGTAGACATATCAAACAGTAACACTCAAATTACTGTCTGTTTACTTTTGATAATGAAAAAGTAAAATATAATATTTAACTTAACTTTTCCTGGTATTTCTATCTGGTTCCACTACTCAGTTCTACAAACCCATTCTTACAAGAAAAGTCTTTCTTCTGTATTTTCCATCTGCATTCCACTTACAAAGATTATTTCCTTCACTCCAATGTTATCACTTGAAATCTCTATGATTATCATGATGGCATTTCCAAAGTATTATGACCGTGGCAGATAATATTTTTAACTGTAGACAGTATCTTAAATTTATATAATTTCTTAGATTGGATATTATCAGACTTTTACAATAACTTGTTATATACATATTCAAAGTCTGAATCCTAGTACTAAAAATAGGTTATTTTTCCTGAGACACTTGTAAGTCATGCTCACACTGATGGCATATAGTACACTGCATCAATTCAGACAACTGGTGATGTTACATGAAGACTTAAATTCTTTTATCTATTGCCTCAATTAAGTTTCAACCTCTTTTTTGTAGCTATAAAACAATCCACTAAAAATATTTAAAACAAAAAAGAAACAATACTTTATAAAGACAAGAATACCTACATCTTTAGTACCCTCGATTGTTAACATTTTAGAAACTGATTTAGAAACAGATGTGTACTATGCAGCATGATCATCACAGCAATGATTACTTGGTTTACTGTAGTTTGAAAAAATAATTTACATGTGGAAAAGTCAGGTATTGCACATTATTAACTTTCCAGTTTAACTTAAAATGCAAAGTATCTCCAAAGGGTATTCTATAAATAATGGCAAAGGGTATTCTATAAATAATGGATTGAATACCTGAAGATTTCCTTAGTCTTAAAATAAATACTGTGTGCTGAGAATTTGAAAAAAAAAGGGGGGGTGAGGGGTGGGGAGAGATATGACTTAGATTTAGCAACAAGAAACAGGGCCCTTAGAGAACAGTGGTGGGAAGTAAGAACTTACAGAGGAACAATAAAGGCCAAAAGAGGTTTGGTGAGGATCAGGAATAGAAGACCCAGCAAGCTAATCAATCAACTACATATAACTTTGAAAATCCTTTCCACAATGCAACCTACCAAAGAGACATCCCAATAAAAATACTGTATTTATCACCCAATGGATATTAAAAATAGACTTCCTTTGTAGCTAGCCTTTAGAGAAGCGAACAGAGTAAATTCAGTGGTTACATTGTTTTATTTGATTAGTCTTATCATAAAAGTGCTAATAAAACTCAGTCTTTTTTAATCATTAGACGTGTTTTCAAGGTTTATTTAGTGTTTTTAATCAGCTGATTATTTGATGTCAGGCATAATGGAATGCATCCTTTTACTATGCATTTTGAGCTGCAAGATTTTCTTTAATATTTAAAAATATATTGCATAATGTACTGAAACATTAAGCGTGCAGGCTTTTATTTTGACTGCAAATTTCTTTACCTTCAGTACTGCACACTGATACTTACAGCTAAATATTTGCTAGCACTAAGCTATTCAGTATTCTATTTAGCTACCTAGCTTCATGTTCCTGTTCCCATAACCAATTATTCTTCTTTTCAAACAGAGATCTGAACAATGTGAGAAACAACAAGCTCATTGTCATCAAAAAATAAAAGAAAATGAAAGCAAAATGAAGGCAAAATGCAAATACAAAAGTAACTTCAAAATGTAGCTTTAAATTGAAAAGTTAAAGCCAACAAAACAGATTCCGTGTTTCAAGATTCATACAGCATGAACTCGATCTCATTTAACTGAAATCAGTGAA
Source organism: Stictonetta naevosa (assembly GCA_011074415.1). Classification (NCBI taxonomy): domain Eukaryota; kingdom Metazoa; phylum Chordata; class Aves; order Anseriformes; family Anatidae; genus Stictonetta; species Stictonetta naevosa. The sequence continues at coordinate 18,996,851 of CM021729.1, forward strand.
AATTCTGTAGCACACTTTACAAGGAGCAAGATATCAAGTGTTCTGGGCTCCTTTTTCTCCTAACATTCAAGAATGCTTCTCCAGCTCATTGTTACCCACACATTTTGGTGTACAGTATGCGCAAATGACTCAAGCAAAAGATGCAGCATAAGGATTAAAATGTACCCTTTGCTTACATAGGATGGCACCAGACAGAACGCTGTCAGAAATGTGTAACCCACTAGTGCAACTAACTAAAAAATTATGCTATAAAGGAATACATACAAATGACTAAGAAGAACACTCAGCATAAGGATTAAGACTTCTTACCCCATATTTACATTGACGGGATGTTGCTCCATACTGGAAGCGACACTGTTCATCAGCATCATACACCTGACCTGGGGCCACAGCTGGATAAAGAAAGTCACGCTTGGGAGGCTCATTATCAAGGCAAGTACCACGGCCCGAACTGTTCAACATAAAGGACCAAAGGAATTAGGAATTCTACTGACTGTAAATCACAGTAACGATATCATGTATCTAGTTCTTACTTTTAACGTCTTTGGGTGTGAAACAAATATGATCGCAATAAACAAACAGTACGATGGTACACCCATGGTAAATATACATGTATTAGAGGGAATTAAGAGATCAAAATAATTTTTCATCATAATTATTAACAAAAATACTTATTTTTAGATCATGAAATAGATTTCTTATATTATCCTTTTTAAAGTACAAGAATTACTGAGCCACACAAGACTGATTTTCATTTTTGGTTTCAAGGTTCCTATTTGTTTTCATTGAATAATAGGTACATTTGGTCATAGAACAAAAATTAAACAAATTAAGCAAATACAATAAATAAAGGTTATAATTCTTAACAATCTTTCTGATTCTTCAAACAGCCAAGTACCTTAAAATATTACAGATAACAGCAGCGCAACTGGTTTATGAAAAAGTAAAACACACTAAAATTTCAACATTACTAAATGTTTATAATATTAGGACCCTAACATGCATGCCTATTACATGTGAGAGAACAAAACTGTTCCTGTGGTAAAAATTGTCCAGGATCTTAAAATGCACCTATACTTGTGTGAGTGACAAAATCCATATGGATCTAAAGATCTTTTCTATCACATTAATAACACAGTCTTCAGAATTTCAAGTTTTAACTAAGATCATCATCTTTCAAAACTTTAATATTCTTTTCCTTTATATTCACTGTTCTGTGGGTGGAGTTTTTTTTGTTTGTTTTGTTTTTGTTGTTTTGTTTTGTTTCAAAATATGCCCATATTCAACCATAATATTTCAGTGTAGTGGAACAGTAACAAAGTCAAAGGCAGACAGAATTCTTTTCTTTAGAAAACTTCATACTTTGCTAAATATAATTATTCAGTTTTATTTAGTCAGTGAGCATAAAAGAGGACAGATGCTTTTTTACTTTCATTTCACATGTGAATAAGTGAGGATTTTTAAAGAATTCTGGTGCCAACACTTTAAATTTTTTTCCAACATTCCTACAAATTTTGCCAGCACTTATGTTTTTTTTCCAAATCTTTTCCATGCACCTTGCCAAAGGAACATAATTTCAGAAGTGAATGTTCTACACTGTTTTTTGGAGATCTCCAATTTTCTATATTTTTCACTTTCAGATTTATTTTTTTTTAAAAAAAAAGCCCCCTTTAACCATTCAGTTTGTGTTTTCATTCTAACCTTATTTGATTATTTTTTAAGAATACTACAACTATCCCTTTGGAAAAACACATAAACAAACAAGCACTGACCATTTCAGAAGAAAGCAAACAGCAACTAAGGCAATTATCAAGTAAATAAAGAAAAGATGCAATATTCAGTTTCTAATCTCAATAAATTTAATCTGATTCACCTGCATCTTCCCCCCCCAGATCAGGGCCTACCTTTAAAATATCAAACGTGTGATTCTAACATAAAAAATAACGTACCAGTCCCTTTACTCCAGTTTCAAGGATTGCAAGCATACACATTTTCTAATAGCAGAAGTTTAGAAACTATCCTACGTTCTTTTGAATCTAAACCATTTCAGTATTTTATACTCCATGTATGAGGAGTACATGTTAGTAATTCCAATATGGAAATAAATCAAATACAATCCCATCTTTCTGTGTTGTCCAAACCAATCTGCAGAGAGGAACTTTGCTAAAACAAGCAATGGGAAGTTTAACATTGCTTGAGCTAGTATTACATATGACAGGAACACTTCCACAGATTCACATAGTGCAGAGTTTGGTCTCTAAGGTATGAGTATGATCCTGTAAACAAACTGGCAAGGATACAGCATTTACAAACCTCTACCTTTGGTGATACTGTCCGTAGGCATACAGATCCCTGCACAATACTAGATTACAGATCTGAATCTTCAAATGCACCAAACTTGTAAACTAAACTCTACAGCTACTCTACATGACACATAAATGCAAAAATAAATATTTAACACTTCTATATAAGTCAAATCCTTGTAAAAAATTCAAAAATATGCCCAGTCTGCTCTGATGACAGCATTCTCACCATAATGAAATATGGTTGTAGTAGCAAAATAGCAAGAAAAAAGACTAGTAAATGGTTATGCACTTAGCTACATTACATCACCATTTCTCAAGATCTCTCAAAATTTATTTCTCTTTTTCCTTCTGCTTCAGTACTATTATTTCTCTTAAAGTACTTGAACAGCACTGGCACATTACAAACTTGGTTTGGGAATCCGATACTGCATTGTGAATTGAAGTACATTGGAAAAAGTACCATGCGTTACAGAACAGTCATGAAACACGGGCCTTCCCATTGGAGATGAAGGATCTCATCAAAGCAATGCAAACAATGAATGGAGACTGAGGATTAGCTAACATTTCCAGATAATTTCTACCGGACTTGGGTGTAACACTCTTGCATCTACGTCCTTGTTCTGCTTGTCTCTTTGCTCCACCAAGGCAAAACCTAGACACTTCAGGAAAAGATTGCACTAAATCTAGCGGTGTGAACCAAAAGGGTCCAAGAAGAGTAACAGGATTTTTGAGCACTTTCCAAACAGAGATCTAGTAATTATTGCCTAGCCTAAGAAAAAGTCCTATGTGTAGATGCAAAGGAAGATAATGAGAAGGAAAAGAATGCCTAAATATTTTCATCTCTTCAATTTTAGAAAATTTCTAAATTTTCAGTGTGATTTTATTTTATATAGGAAGCACATACAAAATGAAAAAAACCGCAACGCGATATCCCAGCTAGAGCACTTACATTTTTGAAGAGTGGATAAATCTTCACTGTCCCCTATAGAAATAAGATAATCTCAACCTCACCATATGTTGTATTTACTCCACAAGATACTACTAATACTCAGGGACTTTACCATTTTCCTAATTCTAGGTTAATTTAATGGGTTTATATGGGACATATGGAGACTAATTACAGCTATATAATACTGAATTAGTATTATATACTGGATATATACTATGGATGTCATTTCATGACAGTGAACAATATTCCAGTGTAGTGTGTCAAGAGATAGTTGTAAAATAATCTACAATCTAGTTTAAAAATTGTTTTTTATTTCAATATTTCAGGGTAGCAAATTAATCTTGTTTCTGTTTGGAAGGATAGCAAGGATAATAGAGCTTTCACTTAAAGCTCATGAACTCCAGCTTTCTATCACTGCTACTTGTTTGATCCATGTGAACCAGGAATTCAGCATTGCCATCTTTACAGACCAAACAATGCAATAATGATGATCACTGTCTCTGCACAGACATCACTTTTATATCCCTACACTACTTAAAGAAAAAATGCAAAAAACATGGCTATGGACCTTTCAGAATTTATGCTCATATTACACTACTTACTCACACATATCTCAGGAACATACAGGTTACAAGTAACACCATTCAAAGGCTAAGGAAAGAAGTATCCAGAACATTGTTACAGAAAATGGGTTTTGAATGTTACAGAATGAACTTGCTCATAATAATAATGTGGAATTAATATAATGCATGCTGTGATTAAAAAGCATACATTAAATGCATTCTAAGTATTTTTAATTATTTTATAGGTAAACAATCATATAAATACGTGGATAATATACATAAGATTTTAATTAAGTTACACAATTTTCCATAAATATATAGAAAATAACAATAGTAAAACTAATGAACTGTAAACACCGTGCATTATATTTATATAACTTCTAAAACATGGATTATTTACATGCTTGCATGTAACATCTGGCTCCTTTCAAAATACTTAATTCACATTTATTACCTACTTTTCCTGAGTATAAACTGGTTTTTAAAGAGTACCAGGACATATACTTTTGTACAGGCTACAAAAATTGCTTAACCTGACATTAATGAATAAACTCTACAAACTGCTCAACAGTCTATAGATAATAACATAAATATTTGCAGAATGAGGACATAAGTAATGGTGGTATGATTCAGAGTGGTATGTTTAAAATTAAAATGAACCAGAATAGGATCACTAAATGCAAACATTCTTGAACTTTAGGGAAAATCAGATATTGATGTAGATTTACCACACTCTCTCATGATACATTCTGTTTCTTTCCAACCTTTTATGCAAGGATATCTCTATGTCTGATTAGCTATTTCATATCAAAGACACTTTCATTTGCACTGTGTTCTCACAATGCTCATTTTTTTCTTTGGTTTAATAGTAGACAATTTGCTATTTCTTTAACGTATACTTTCCTCCAGAATATGTTCCAAAGTGAACATATTCTGAATAACTATCTAGCATCCATATTAGGAAAAATCTACCAGTTCATCTATCAAAATCATCCTCCTATCAAAATCTATTGGCGACCTTTCCTTGAGAGTTTGGGAGAGATTGAGATACAAAATATGGAGCCAATTTGTTCTACATTTATTTTATTATACATTATAAAAAACAGCTAATACATTGCTGATTCTGCCCTTTACAACTTATTTAAAAAAAAAAAAAAAGGTACAAAGGCTACTACTTAGGAGAGCAACACTCAAAACATATTGCAAGCCAATGATTACAGAAACTGGCCCTTTATTTTTTTAAATTGGAGAGCCTTTGGGGTGAAATACTGATTTGCAAAATTTGATAAATATGAGCCAATTGGGGAAATAGCCTTTTTAACCCGTTATCTGCTAGCAAAAACAAACAAACAAACAAAAGTTTAATATAAATTCTAAAGTAAAACATAAAGAGGCAAATTATGATCCAAAGCAAATGCCAACAGATGATGCTCTGGTGAGGCTGCATTTCGAGTACTGCGTTCAGTTTTGGGCCCCTCACTACCAGAAGGAAATTGAGTTGCTTGAGCGAGTCGAGCGAATGGCAATGAAGCTGATGAGGGGTCTGGAGAACAAGTCTTACGAGGAGCGGCTGAGGGAGCTGGGATTGTTCAGCCTGGAGGAGGCTCAGGGGCGATCTTATCTCTACAAGTACCTTAAAGGAGGCTGTAGCGAGGTGGAGGTTGGTCTATTCTCCCACGTGCCTGGTGACAGGACAAGGGGGAATGGGCTAAAGTTGAGCCAGGGGAGGTTTAGGTTGGATCTTAGGAAGAACTTCTTTACTGAAAGGGTTGTTAGTGACTGGAATAGGCTGCCCAGGGAAGTGGTTGAGTCACCATCCCTGGAGGTCTTTAAAAGACATTTAGATTTAGAGCTTAGTGGTATGGTTTAGTGGAGGACTTGTTAGTGTTAGGTCAGAGGTTGGAATCAGTGATCTCTTCCAACCTAGATGATTCTGTGATTCTGTGATAATGAATATAAAATTTCTCTATTGATTTGTATAGAAAGAGATGGAATTTGCTATTGTTACTCCCCTGGAGTAACAAGGAATTGGCCAATCTGCCATAGGCGACAAACTACCCTATATTTATTTGTCATATCCACTTGAATATCCAAGATTTTGGGGCAGATGATGCCTGGGCCTAAAAACAAAGATTTTTTGTACCATCTCTATAAGCGTACTTGAACCAAAGTAGTTTTGGCTTCCGTCCAGAGTTAGAATGGTCTAGTCTCTGAGATCTAAATCCTACTGTATTGCAATCCTAGAGACTAAGAATGCCCTGTGATTCAAATAGTTATAAGACTCATGGTTCTTCTTTATTCCTCTTTAAAAGACAATCCTCCTTTTAAAAGACAGAGCTGGTCATCTGGCTTCTTGTAATACCTTCTCCTACCTGACACCAACAAGATTAATCAACTCTGACTCCTGAAATCATCCAGATTATGTTACTACAAAACATAAAAGTAACTGAATAATGAAATAGAAAGTTCTTTCTCTCTCCTTTTCTTTTTTCTTTTTTTTTTTTAAAGTCTAGGGATCTTCATAGCTACTCACTACATAATTATATACTAGGTAAAGTGAAACTTGCACGATATACATACATGCTGCATAGAATGAAGTTTATACCAATTAGTTTTAAACCACAGACTACATTTTTAGGGTTGGTTCTTTTGTCCTATGAAAGCACATAAATGGTTTCTACTTCTTTCATCGGAATCTTTGTCTTCTGACACTGCTCTCCCACCCTCCAAATCTCATGGAGTCCTTCTGCATTTCATTACATAAAAAGGTTAACAAAATTTAAAGCCATTGTCAAGCACTAATAAGCTGTTCAGCTGATAAATTGAATTCAGTCAGTCTTTCACTCTAACAAAAACCTTGACAGACAACAGCTATTTTGTGCTACAAGGAATGTTTTCCCCAGAAAAAAAAAAAAAAAAAAATGGCTCTCCTTAGCCATTTCAAAATCTGTGTTAGCAGGTCATCATTCTTGGGATTTTTGATAGACCTATTAGCAATGCACAAGTTTGCTTTGTCTTTATTCCCATCCTTAAAATCATATGGGGCAGTCAGGGAATTGCTACTACATGAAACTGAGTAGTTTTCTTTGCTTCTTGCTCACTGATCATTACCTGAAAACGCGAAGTCTCTGCTTTTAAGGTTGTTCTGCATCAAGGAAAGGTGTGAATGGGTTAAAAAAGAAGTGAACTAAGTTTCTGACAGCTGTCCTACAGGTATCTGTGTAAATCTATCTTAACAGCTTCCTGGTTTCATTGAGATGACATGACACTTAAGGAGGAGAATAGAAACTGGAGAAAAAACTATATTGTTAGAGACTATTTTACTTTCTGAAATAATGCAACAACTATTTCAAGAAAAAAATAATTCATTTCTAAGCTATTAAAACCACAAACAATAAGAAGCACAGACTTATCATGAACAGATTGTGTCTGAGAAATTTGACTTTTTTTAAAGATAATTGCAAAATTATTAGATGAATAAGCTGTCTTTGGCTCTTCATACATTACTTATGATGGTATTTGACACAATTGGGAACTCTATTCATAATTGTAATGCAGAAAAAGAATGTTTATCCAAGGTGGATTTGAAAAAAAATAACACATTCTTGTTTATGAAAATAAAGATAAAATATTGTAGGAGATAATTTATTATTGGAGCTGCTATCTCTGTTCCTCTTCTAGCTAATCCAGAATCTTCAGTAATGATTTTTATGAAATACACAGATGGTAACAATTCAAGTAGTGCTGAAAAGCATTGCAATGACACAGAAGTATCTCAAAAAACCTGAAGAGATAAGAACTAGAGAACAGATTCACCAGAATGCTGTTCTGCCTTTATGATAATATAACTACAGTTTCAGTGGCATCTCACAGGGTTAAAAATGAAACTTAACAGTGCATCAAACCTGCGGAATGGAAAAGAATAATGTTGATGCTAAGAGTAAATAATAACATATATAGAAACATTTAAACAAAGAGGAAGCACAAGCTAAACACTTTTTTAACATATAAAGCAAAAAGTTGAAAGATCACTCTACATAGAGATAGCAAGTAAAGAAACAAGAAAGTTTGTTCAGACTGAGATTTTTATAAAATAGTCGGCACTATTACATTTGCAGCATAACACAAGCCACAGAACTTTACCACGTGTTTCCTTCTCTAAGCACGTAAGTAAAAAATGACTGCATAGCTACCTGTGGAACAGTCTTCATCAATAGACAACTTATTTTCAGGACAATTACAAATTCAAAATGCAGTGCAGAAGACAGTGACAAATAGAAGGGTGAGACTAAGAACAGCAGTACTGAAACAGTAAGAAAGAAACCCTCAATGGTACAAGAAAATACCTGAAAAGTAAGCTGATAGTCAGGACTACTGAACTGTGAAAAAAGCTCACAGAAGAGAAAATCCTTTTCTTTGTAATAGTTAAAACTAGGCTGTGTAACATGCCTAGTAATAAAGAGTACTAAAGGGAACAGAACTGAATTAACATATATGATTAGTAATGATAAAAACAATACAATCTTGTCAATTTTTTATGCTGCTAGTGTTAAATGAGTATATATATATATCTATCCTCAGAAAATCAACTTACATTGTGAAAAACCTGTATCACACACACATGTAGGATGCTTTATTCAGTACGGTTTAGTTTAGGTGTTCATTTTAAACACTCCAGCACTAAAAATTGCATGGGTTCATAGTTCAGTGGGGTGATACAAAATGACTTAGCTTGATACAGTAACTGAAGAGAAGTAATTTCCTCTGAACAGCACCTAACACCAAGCATTTGATTCTGCCCATTGACCCTATAGGAAGCCAACAGACACTATTCAGTGCTCCTGTACTTTTGTGAGAGAAGCTATGTCTGAACCAACAAAAGGAAAACTTAATTGGTCTAAATGGGTCCCTTCAGATACAGTTCAGAATACAGCACTTTATTCTAATGTTAGATCCCTGAAAGAGGAGGATAAAGTCCATTTTGCTGTTGGTAATCAAATTGTTAGACTACTTGACTGGTTTAATTCCATCTCTTAAAACACAGTGACTGAATTATTGACCAACCTTTATTTCTTAAAGGACTAATTACACTGATGACACTGAACTTATCAATTAACTTTCATTTGCTCTCATGAAGACCACATCTCACGTATATTTTAAAAAACACTATTATTAACTTGTTCTCAGTGTTCTCACAACTCTGTGCCTGTCTTCCAAAGGTTAATTACATACAAAGACTTCATTAGGTATCACGTATACCAATAAGCACATTTTTGACACTAACACAGTTTGTTTCAATTCTTTCATACAGAAGTAAAATTTAAGATGGGAATCTATTTCTGAATAAAAATCACCACAGAAGTATAGGTTAGCACAATTTAAAAATATTAACATGAAGAACTATGCTATACTCTCCTCTGATCTTTATATTTTCATGAAAGGTGCCAATAAACATTGACAGACTAAAAAAAAAAAAAAGCAAGATTGCATAAAAAATCAGGAGAATGAAATGTACAAAGAAAAGGGCTAGAAGCTTGTTCCCTTCAATGCATTTCCTCACATTATGCATGATTTAGAAAAAAAAATACTTCACATCACTCATTGACGAATTCCACATTTCTTTATTTTTCACCTTAAGATTAAGCAATGAAATACAGTCAGCACTTTAAAATGTTTGAATAGACTAAAAATCAACACTGTGAAGTGAGAAATGGAATAGAAGAAGCTTTTGCCAATACACAGGAAAAGCACTCTACTATATAAAAGTGTTCAGTGACTTGTTATACTTCTGTCTCTACATTCTGAAAATGTAAAGAACACATTATTGTATCTCTACTATTTAAAGATGTGAATTTTTGGAACAACTCATGTTTTTTCTTGAGAGATTACTTACTCTAAAAAACTAGTGATGTAATCCCGACTGCAGGCTGACCAAGAGAAAGGGTTGGTGTTTGCTGTAATATGAGCCGCCATTAGTTTTGCTGCTTCATGACCTTTGGTCCCACAGGAATTTCCAATTCCATCATGGTTCATACCAAAACTGCCCAAAAGAGAAGAAAAACAGCCCATTATTTTTCTACAGAAACAGACATCTCATGAACAATGTGATTCAATCATATTTAGGCCTAAAAGAATACAGGAGAACTCCAAATGGGGAATTAGGATCAGTTAAGTTCTGTTCAGTTTATTCAGATCTCAGAATACTGCACAATTACTTAGCATTTTTTTCACAGAGTTCTGAAAGGACTTTACTTCTTTTCTAAAATTTAACATTATTTTTTCAAGATAAATCAAGAGCAATCAGTCTTTACTTGGGTATTGTAGCCGGTAGAGAACATGTATTTTGGCACTACCATGTCTATCAGTAAACAAATACGGTATGTGATGTTGCTGTATAAGCACACATATAAGCACACAGTAGCTAATGTTATTTCAAGCAGAACATGGGTTTTGCAATTCCCAAAGCCATTCTGTATTCATGCTCCCTCTATGTTTCCAATGCACAGATGACTTGCAGTTTTTCTATTAGAACTCTCCTTTGTCACGGAACTTCAGAGTGAAGGACACTTAAAATCAGCAGAAAATACAGTAAGGAATCTCTGAGTGGCTTTTGGCCAGCAGATATTTCCAGCCAACAAATTCATTAACTTTCAACAAAGATGACATGACTCTGGAAAGAAGTATACAGTAAAATAATCTTTATGGTCTAGAAATCCCATGCTACTGTAACAAACCCTTTGAGCTACAGACAGCCAACATAAATTAAAACTACAGGTTAATTCACAGAAAAGCTATTTGAAAAGACTTTCCTTCTATATACAAAACTATTTTGAAATGAAATTATTACTGTTATTCCTGAACAACCAACAAAATATACCTGACTGTCCTGTCATAAATGAAGCATTTTAAGAGAATATAGAATACCATGACCTTTTGTAATAGTATACATCTTTTTTTAACTCCATTTTCTAAGTCTGCCCTTGATTCATTTCCTCTCTGTCACTTGAGGGGAAACATCTTATTTTTTAAGTATTAATCTTTGGACACATTAGCTCCTCCTTACCAAACATGACACAAGGCTTATGAGATCAAAGAGGCAGGTAGTGAGATATAGAAGAGCTTCCTAGAACATCAGACAGAGAAGTAGGCAAAGGTACTATGTGTTAATTATTATGATTGGTTTTTCATATTGATATATATTATGGGGGTGAAGGAGTTAGAAGTCCAATGCAACACACTTAATCAGCTTATAATGACAAAGCATTTTATTGCCCTAGTTCTCAATTGCCATAATTTCCTAGAATTAGGTGTACCTGAAATGGTAACATTTCCTGCTGAATTACCTACATACAGTTTCTTAAAATAGAAAACATTATGTTTTAACAGTCCCTATGAGTGAGTTCCTTACAGAAACGGACATTCTGCTACGTGGGAAAGAGCTGAATTGGGTTTTACTGACTATTTGCAATACCCAATTTATTCTTAGTTAATATATTTCTTTTGTCAAAGAAATCACAGAGACTCCAACTGTCTAGGAAATGAAAGAGTCCAAACAGGATTTTTCTTTTGGGCCTACCAAAAAGAAGAACAAACTTCACAGTTAACAACCTATCCTTCTACCAGCTCTCCTTGTGAAAAAGAAGTTGCAGACGGTGGCAGTGGTATATCTGGTAAAATGCAGATCTGTGAATGGAAGCTGTTATTCCAAATGCACACGGGAACTCAATGCTTTTTCATGAGCTGAATGCACTGTCCTTTTTAAATAATAAATATTAATTCATCTAAATCGTCTATTTCCTTACACAAGGGCTATTCCACTCACCCCTGCTTGTGAATTTAGCAGGAAACCATTAGGTTCAGATAGTATTTCTGATGTTTAGAAAGGAGTTTTGTAATTACTGTCATCTTTTCCCAAAGATGGTAGTGGCAGCATGCCCTAATTTGCACACCTATAGCCAGGACTGCAGATGAAAACACATTTCTGTCCGAAGTACCGCTTTTATTTCCATCAGAACATGTTGGTTATATTTGATCACCATTACACTAAGGGTATACCTTTCACAAAAGCATATTTGGAATTAGATTGGGGTGGGAAGGCAGTGAAGAGAGGAAGGAACAAAATACTCTTCATGGAGGCACTGTTATAATTTACTCACCTTTTTCAAAATGACTGAACAGATTAAGACTGTATTTTTTTTCACAGGCTTTAAGAGCTTGTCTAGAACTGCCCATGTAATTACGGTTTTAAAGGAGCAGCCAGATAAACAAGGAGACAGTGAGCAGTCTTCTTAACTGACAGAGGAGTTTTCTATGAAGTTACCTTTCTGCCTACCATCTGAAGGAAAGACGTTTAGCTCAGCAGCTCTGAATCACTTTTTTTTTCAAGCATTATGTCTACTCTTCTCCACTCTTATCTCTGCTCATACTACATATAAAAACTGTGCAAGGTAGTAGTTAAAACACTATGAGTTTTTAAATCATAATTTAAATTGTCCTGCAATATTCCCTCCAGTTTGTACACTTCTCAAAAAATTCTTGAAGGGCAGCACATCTGTCTAGTGCTCTGTGTCTGTTTCATTTACTAACATCTGCAATAGAACAGACACTTTTTCTTGGCGATCTGTTTTTCTTTATACCTGAAAAAAAAATCTGAGAGAATTATTTGTAATACACATCGAACTTAAAATCTGACCTCAAAAATCACAGAGGAGTTAACTGGTCTCAGCTGCATTGAATAAAACAGCAATAGATAACCAGAAACCCTGGAGTAAAAGCAGAGGGAAGGATGTGAACATAAATTCTTGTTTATCCTCCCATTTACCTTGTGAAGGAACAGTACTGCAGGTTCCCTACAATTTCTTTTTTATTTAAGGTGAGGTTGCTGATTTGATTGGCAGTTCTAAATTATGATGGCGAGAGCTACCAAAACACTTACTGCTGATGTGTCTGAAATTACATCAGTTATTTTTGCAGCACAGCCAGGATGCCTCTGCCTTAATTTATTAAGCAAACACTTCCTTTTCCAAGAAGACAGATCCAAACCAATCTGAATGCTCCTCAGTACTGCTTACAGAGGTTTATTTCATATACCGTGTACTTTGACAGCACTATAATAATCTGAAATGTGCTACTCAGATGAATTTTTTTTCCTTATTTGTTCACAATTTATCACCTCTGCTTTCCAATTGTAATACTAATGATCTACACATCGAGCTATTGCCTAGTTTGGAACATTCAGAACTGCAGATCTCTAATGTTTATTTTCTCTAAATAAAACAATTAATTTTTAGTCACTTATAGACTCATGAGTTACAGTATATATATACAGAATTTGGCCTAACTCTTTTAAATCAGTGGCTCTCACTTTGCTCTGCCACTTGTTAAATAGGTTAAGGAAGAAAGTACCAGAAACTGATACTCCTGAGTCAGGCAACAAAGTGATAGGAATACAAGCAAAAGAAATACGATAAAAATCAAGCTCTTGATATTGCTGTCCACTATCAGAAGTTGATTTACAGCAATATAGCTCTGTGTAACTCTTTAGGAAAAATAAATCTTTCTTTTCAAGAGAAAAAAGAAAGAAAATTCAACCTTAGTGGGTTTTAGTATAACAACTTACTTGCACTAGCAAATAGAAACCAAACACATACAGTAAGACTGGAACGGGTCATTTGCAAGCTAAGTATCTTGACCCAAGTATATTGCTAGACCTTCCTTGACTGACTCAGCACATCATGCAATGCTCCCTCAACTTTTACGGAGAATAAAGCACAGCACAGGGATGGGTTGAAAAAGTGCACAAGTGAAGAATCCCTTCCAAATTTCCAACAGTGAATCAATACTACAGCGAGAAGATGGAAGGCATGCTTGCTATAATACAAATCTTCTTGTATTAGATACAAAACACAAAGAGCAAATTATAAGTTTCTTGTAAGAAATGCCAACTTATTTGCTTAGGTAAGACATAAACTTTTTCATAAATTTTGCATACATTTTGTTTTTATTATGTTGTAGTTATCCCAGTAGTTATTAAATAGATGTCATTTTAAATATTCAGAAATCTTCTACTTTATCTAATTAAAAGATAAGTAGTGCATTCATATAGCTTTGAATGTCTGGGTGCAGCCTACTTTAAAGCTATAGCAATACTTACAGATACAGTGAAGCTGTTAATTTTTTTTTAATTATCTGTTCTTAGTAACATTAGAAAATGTCCAGAGGAAAAAGAAAGAAAAACTAGAGTGCTTCAGCATTCTCTTGTTAAATGAAAAGAGCATGAATTTAGAAAGAATCTGCTATTAAATAATAATTTTTTTTTTTCCCTACAATATCAGAGCTATGAACCCACACAGCAACTCCTCTGTGGAAATATAGGGTAATTTTGTTACTTGTTTTCATACCTATTAGCAATGAAATATTGTAAAATTGATATGGAAAAAAATTATTTTGCTATTACCCTAATAGAAGGCTAATTTATTTATTTATTTTAACCATATAGAATCAAAGAATGGTTTGGGTTGGAAGGGGCCTTAAAGATGACCCATTTCCAACCCCCATGTCATGGGCAGGGACACCTCCCACCAGACCAGGTTGCCTAAAGCCCCATCCAGCCTGGCCTTGAGCACCTCCAGGGATGGGGCACCCACAGCTTCTGTGGGCACCTGTGCCAGTGCCTCACCACCCTCACAGTAAAGAATTTCTTCTTTACATCCAATCTAAATCTCCTCTCTTTTAGTTTAAAGTCATTCCTGCTTGTTCTTTCACTATATGCAGTGTCTTGTTTTGTTCACAGGAGAGCTGATGAGATGTGGTGTTACCACAATTTATCCTTGCTGTGTTTAAGTATTTTGAAGTTTGGTATGTGTGCCCGTCAGATTGAAGTATTTTCTTGGTGGTTTTACAATGCATACACACATTTCTTCCAGGAAATATCTTATTCTAAAACTGATGTTTTATAACGCAGCTGAGGTCTGACTGATCAAACACAAAGATCACCAATTAACAATGAATGAGGAAAAGACCAAAGCTTCTCTGAAAATGCCTCTAGAAAGACATTCTCCTAAATTAAAAATTTCTACTCCAGCACCGCAGACCATCTTTCTAATATGGGCAGCTGGGGTTTTTTATGCTATTTTCCTTCTTTGCATACAGACTAAAAAAGACTTCAAAAAATGCTACAGTTGCAGGCATATTTTAGCTGTATGAACTAATTCAGAACTAAATCCTGCTAGAAAATACCATCTTCTCCATCTTGAAGCCAATTTAATTCATTAGATTATAATCTATTTCATTACTTTTTTTTACAAATTTTCATCAAGATACAACTGCTGAACACCAGACTTTCATTCTGGCTCCCTGGCTCATACAACCTTCAACAGAGGCCTACCACTGGCAAATCTTTTCCCTACTTTGAATTTTATCTGTAGTTCTGTTTTAAGCTCAGTTCACCATCCTCTGGTTTTGACATCTCACCTTTTTTTCCTCTTTGATCTTACTTGCTCTTTTTACCTTTGTTGTTTAGCTTCCAGATCTCAGCTAACTCTGTAGGACTGCAACAATGAATATCACTCTGTCTATCTTTTAGGGACATCCGTTCAATGGAACCTTATCTGTTCAACTCAGCATCCTGTACAGCACGCGTGAAGCAAATTAGGCAGTTCAGTATGTAACCTATTAAAAAAGTACAGACTGGAAAGGCACCAAACTCAGCTGGTAGGAACAGAAAATGGGACTGGATCTTGTATGTTACACTTGTCTGACCATAAGAGCATATTCAAGCCTGCAAAGTGTTTTTCTTCACAAAGAGAAAGTCAAACTGTTTGACAATGCAGGGGGATACACACACTCAGTTCTCACTCCTGCTATGAAGGGAAATCTGCACTGGTTCATTTTTGCTTACCAGAAATCTTAAGTATTTCTTCAGTGTGAAATACATAATCTAATGGTAAGTCAAGCATTATAAATCAAATTTCTAGAGTCACTATTATGAAGGCTGAGTGGCCCACTCTGAATTTTATTTGATTAACAGAAGTATTAAGAGCAATACAAGGCTTTTCTCAAAACCATACATAGAGAGAAACAACCATAAAACTGTTAGTCTAACACCATTCTTTATGCAACACAGAGTTAATCAAAGTGTTATGGATGTCTACAGTAAAAACAGCTGGTTTTGAGTCTTGACTACACATAGCTTATCTGTACAAAAACTAAGATATACACATATAAAAGCTACAAATTGTAAGGAAGCCAAAAAGATACTTTAAAAATTACTTATAAATATTTAACACAAAGTACGACAAGACATAATAATCACACTCACACTCTCTGTCTCTAAGTCTTCAAGACTAAGTGCTTTTCTGGATAATATTCTTTGACCAAATGCAAGTTACTGGGATCAATATAAGGGCAAATGAGTTAAATGTAATATACCGTGATATACAGAAAGTCAGACCAAATGAGCAAATCATTTCACAGAATCACAGAATGGTTTGGGTTGGAAGGGATATAAAAGATCACCCAGTCCCAACCCCCTGCCATAGGCAGGGACAACTCCCACCTCCCAGGTTGCCCAGAGCCCCATCCAGCCTGGCCTCAAACACCTCCAGGGATGGGGCATCCACAGCTTCTGTGGGCAGCCTGTGCCAGTGCCTCACCACTCTCATTGTGGAAAATATCTTCTATACATTTGTCCTCGTTTCAGTTAGGACAGAGTTATTTTTCCTCCTAGTTGCTGGTAGGGTGCTATGTTTTGGATTAGGATGAGAAGAGTGCTGATAACACGCTGATGTTTTAATTGCTGCAGAGCAGTGCTTACACCAAGCCAAGGACTTTTCAGCTTCTCGCTCCGTCCTGCCAGCGGGCAGGCTGGGGGTGCAGCAAGAGCTGGGAGGGGACAGACCCAGGACAGCTGACCCAAACTGGCCAAAGGGGTATTCCATACCATCTGACGGCATGCTGAACAATATACAGGGGTGGCTGGCCGGGGTGGGGGGCCGGCTGCTCGGGGTTGGGCTGGGCATCAGTCAGAGGGTGGTGAGCAATTGCATTGTGCATCACTTGTTTCATACACATTATTATTAGTATTTCCTATCTTAATAAACTGTCTTTATCTCAACCCACAGGCTTTGCTTTCCCATTTCTCTCCCCCATCCCAGAGAGGGAGGGGCGAGGGTGAGCGAACAGCTGTGTGGTGTTTAGCTGCCGGCTGGGTAAAACCACAGCAACATTTAACCTAAATCTACTCTCTTTCAGTCTAAAACCATTGTTCCTTGTCCTGTCCCTACAGATCCTGGTAAAAAGTCTTTCTCCATCTTTCTTATAAGCCCCTGTTAAGTATTGAAAGGCTGCAAGAAGGTCTCCCCAGAACCTTCTCTTTTCCATGCTAAACAACCGCAACTCTCTGTCTTTCTTCACAGGAGAGGTGTTCCTGCCCTCTGATAATTTTTGTGGCCTTCCTCTAGGCTCACTCTAGCAGGTCCCTATCTTTCTTCTACTGGGACCCAAAGCTGGATGCAGTATTTCAGGTGGGGTCGTACTACACCAAAGCAGGAGAATAATCTCCTTCAACCTGCTGGCCATGCATCTTTTGATGTGGTCCAGGATACAACTGGATTTCTGGGTTGCAAATGTACGTTGCCAGTTCATCAACTAGTAACACCAAGCTCTTCTCTGGAAGGTCTTCCTTTAATTGCTGAATTTATTATCCTACTAGAAACTAGTAAATTGAGTCATAATTCCATCAGAGAAGTATTATAACACTCCTTTTGAGGAAATCATGGAGAATCTATCTGTATTATCTCTACTGGTCTCTTTTAATCACAAGAGTATTTTATTCCTCAGCTCAACATTTTTTAACTTTGTATTCCATGCATAGTATATTCTAAATTAATAAAGTGTTTTTGTTGTTGTTGTTGTATGTCATATACTCAATGTAGACTTGTCATTTAAGCGCTTCTATCTTTCATTTGACAAAGACGACAATTTTCTACTTCCCAGGTATGTCTGAAGAGAAAAGCAATCATTTTGGTGTGGCAAAAGAAAAGTTTACAATATTCCTTGAAATTATTATTTTACACACACAGGCAAGTACCTTCTAGTATATACTTTAATAATAGCCACTGAAGGGAAGAGAAAGACAAAAGGAAGTAATGATTTCCTTGAGTTAGTCACATAGGCATTCAGTCTCATTATGAGTGAATGGGAGGTGATATGTGGATAGCACAAAACATAAATCTTGAAGATCTTTTGCCCACATATTTTTCCCAGTTTTTATAGAAGGTATCTAACCCCTAAAAAGGTTAGTTTTTAACTCCATGCTTCCAGTACAATTTTCTTTATTCACTGTTTATCAAATAAAATCAAATGAATATGATTTCTGTATTTTTTTCAAAACACCATTTGACATGTCATGCAAGCTACAGTACAACGTTAGAACCTCAAAGAGGTGAGATTTCAGAATTTCAAAAGACCTTATGTGTAAGAAGCCATGAGATACCAATTGTAGTAAACACGGTTAACAAAAAGCCTATGATCAGAGGATATATCCTATGGATGTAGTTTCTCCTGAGATTCTAATCAAAGCCTCAGTTTTTTAAACCAAGTATTATCATCATGCCAGTTTTGAATAACAACATATCTGCATACACTTAGATTATTTTTATGCTTCACTGGAATAACCTTCATAAAGTATGTAGTGACATGACATACAGATTAAAATGAAGATGGGGATTTTTTTTTCTTTTTGAACATGTGGCTTAAATTCACCGCAAGGTCACGTATTACTATTAATAAGATTTTTCAGATGTAAAAGTGATTTGAAGGAGCTTTTTCCGCAACACTGGAAATATATTTTTCTTTACACTATCCTTTTCAACTCTTACAAGTAAAGGAAAAGAAGGAAGGAAAATAAGATTACAAGAATTACACGTGTTTTAAATTATTTTTGTCCAGATCTTGTACAATTGCTTTTGAATTTTTGAATTCATCTACTTCAGTGTAACTATAGTGTTCTTTTCACACATAATATAAATGAGATCGTACTTGCCAAGTAATTATCTTGCATGACAGGTAGGCTGAAAATAAGCGTTTACTTCCAACTCCTGCTTTTGATCAGCAGATTGATAGCTTCCATTTCAGTCTGCATTGGAACTTTTAGCAGTTGCATCAGCTAATGATTGGAAAAACATATCACCCATAACTCAGTGTTGGTCAACCCACATAAACAACAAGGAAACCTCTTGATAAAAGACGGTGCCTAGTGTTTTTAAAGTCATAACACACTAATGGCACTGTCTTTCGAAGGAGGACCTGAAATGTTCCCAGACTGATCTCTATTCAGATTATAGCACTCATATCATTGTGCTCTTTAAAATGATATGCCAGTGCTTAAAATATATAGATGATGTTATTACTATTTTACATAATTCATGCTTGAGTGAAAGATGATTGAAAGTGTATGAATACTGACAACAGAAGCAATGCTTTAGTCAGAATACTTCAAATTATATTTAAGATAAAATAATGAAAAACAACAAAAAAAAAACGTTTAACCTCTTTTGTTTCATGAAGAAATGTGGAGGAGGGGGAAGGAAATTTTTCAAAGCCTAATATTTAAGAATATGAAACAGAGTAGGACGGTGTGAGCCAAATCTCAAAAGCACAGATTAAACTGGAATCTGAAATCAAAGGGTAAACAATGAGTCTTCAGTTCTAAAGTTAAAGCCCTTGGTAATATATACCAAATAAAATGCACTGCCACTCATGAATACTATATACAAGAAACATGGAGCACCAGAACAGAGATGGTACAGCCATGCAGAAAAAATAATGATATCTATTATTAAACTAATATTAAAAAGGTGATACATTAAAACATACTCTTTTTTTAAACTCACTCACTTGTGACCAATCTCATGTGCAATGGTAAAAGCTGAACCTAGGCCAATGTCTTCATTAATGCTGCAGCTCCTTTCAGGCTCACACATTCCAGCCACAGAGGCCAAGCCTGAATAAACAGAAGGAGACACAAAGGGTCATGCCAAGGTGTTTCAGTCTTAAAAGCCCTAGTTATAAATGCCTGGATTCTTTTTAATAACCTCTATGCACAGAAGGAGCAGTTGGCAAAAGGTTAACTTTCTAGTCATTTGCAAAATCACTGGGGGGAATTTCACTTTGCCGGCTAGACATTAATATTTTTTGAACTGCAGTCAGTGCTGGAAAATGTCTAGACTAGGGGTTAGATTTATAAATTTTACTTCTGGTAACTTGGGACCACCTAGTAACTTGAGCCAGGAGAGGGAATTCAAGAAAGCATTTCTATTTTAACATTCTTGAGCTTGAAGAAAGCAAAATGTATCCACATTATTTTTCTAAAGAAATCTGTTTAAGTTTAGTGGGTTCATAAAAACATACAAGCAACTTTTTTAGCTATGAAAAGCCCCACATGGTACTTTAAAAAAATATAACAACAAAATTGAATGTATCAATGAAGAGAGAGGAGATAAGTTAATAACCAGCACTCATTTAACTATGGAAGTCTTTTCCATTTATCACCTATTATCTCCTGGAATTAAAACCTTATTGCGTTATAAATGCTTTTAAAAACTTTCTTTAGAGAAAGCAAGCCACTGGCATTTCCAGATTATGGCTCTTCAGTATCCCGCACATTCTTCAGCAACAGAGTATCACACAACATATTGCAGACATTAATTTGCTGCTACTAGAGCAGCAAAAGCTCTAAGCATCACATTTATTTAGTGTATTCCCTAAGGTTTCTTATGTGAAAGCAGCAGTAATACTTTCTTTAAGGAAGTTACCTGCACAGTATACACTGTAACAGAACAATAGCTGGGAAAATAGGGGGTGGGGGTGGAAACAGAACTGTACTCTTATGAATGAGCATGCACTTCAAACTATTCTGTTTGGACTACCAGCAAGCAAGTAATAAGATGACATCTTATTACATCAGTAATAAGATAATAAGTGCTTCCTAGCTATGTCCCCGTGAGCAATTGATCTGAAGCAGCTGCAGCTGGTCGGTAGAGTAAATCACTGGTATTGGGCTCCTAATGTTATCCTTGTATGTGGGTTGGACTCTCTACTTTGGACTAATTTACTCTCATAGGTGAAACGTCCTCCCTACAAGTTGTTCAGAGCTTTCTACAGGAAAAAAGTATCAGTGTATATCATAAGAATACAGTCCAAGTAGTGATTTAGACCCTAACATTTCCCATAGGCACTTATGGAGCATTTAAGAAGTACATGTTTTGACTTGGTTTTATCCAAAACAAATCTAGTCTGCACATACCAAAACTACTCTGAGAACCAAACCAACATGGGCAAAAGGCGACAATGTCTGCTCATTGAATTTCCATCAAAACATGTTCTTAATCAAATCACTGCAGTAGACAATGACCACTGAGGACAGGATGAAGCATCAAAATAAGGACTAGACACTGAGAAAAAAAATTATATTTTTTCCTGCATGCAACCTGTAAAAAATACAATAGTTACAGTTCACCTGTCTAAACTATGCCATTCCAATTGAGCAGGACATTCTGAGGACAACATGGTGATGCTTGTGTAACAACTACTGTGTTTCCCGGAGAAGTTCACCGCATCTGGGTGGTAAAGTCATCTCTATCTTCAGATTTCTTAACTGAGTGCTTGCTAAGTGACTTACAGGACCAGGCTAATGATATATAATTAAACACTATGTCTGCAGAAAGTGACAGAGGTCAAGTCAAGAACCCAGACTACATCTCAGATCAAAGAAAAAAAGGAGTTGTGTTTCACTGCAGCCGTACAGCTGCTCCAAAGACATCTGAGGCCTATCTCTACCATGCAGTTCTATGTAAGATTCCCTAGGAATAGGAAAGAGGTATCTATCCCACAGTATATCCATTACTTCTGTTTCTTCCTGGAACACCAATGATTCAAATTTCTTCTGATCTTTTGAGATCTGAGGCTGTTGTCCACATACCCCTTAAATATATGCTTAACTTCAGCTACTGGAGGTCAGTGGGACTTAAGCATGCTAAATGCCTTGCAGAAGAGGACTATGGGGCCTGCCTCTTTTTGAATTTAATGCCAATAATGCAAGTACATTGTTGTGGTTTTACTGCCAAGGGTCTGATAACGATACCCTGATATTTTAAGTGGTTTTTATTTTTATTTACTCAAGCCTTCTGGTTTAAAAAAAAAAAAAAGCCAAAGTCTATCCTGCCTGGTACACTGGATTCAAGTAAAGCAGAATTTGCCTTTATCCCAATGTCTGATACAGTGAAGACTAGTACACGAATGATGTGTGTTATAAATATCACATATAAATATCAGATAGCTTGTGGGTGAATGTACTCCCTTTCAAACTCTTAACACTTGTAATGACAACTCTGACATCAATATAAACAGTCTCTTCAGTTTTGTCTCCTCCACACAGATGTCAAAGTAAACCAATTACATTTAGAAATTTATCACTACATTTTGCCTTTTACTAAAACATGCTGTGAATATTGTTTATATTTAGAACAGGCAAAAAAATTCTGATACCTTTCTCCTCATGTAAACTACTTCCCTTTGCCAAAAGTGTCGTGCTGACTTGAGTGGTACTTGTAAAAAAATCAACATGAGTTAAGGCTATCAAAGCATACAGTAGTACAGGGAAGGACAAAGCAAATACAGTTATGAACTCTCATTATGAGAAAAATATTAAGAACCTCAAAAATATTAACTAGCTGAATTAGAATTATATATTTACTTCTGAGTACATTTGGAAAAATATAAAAATACCATATTAGTCTTTCAATAATGTTTCTTTCATATACTAAAGTACTACTACAGGTAACAACTATGTTACAGTAAATAACTTCTGCTGACAAATTTAAGTATAAAGAGAAAAATCCTGCATCTAGGATTGCTATGTGTTTTTCTCCATTGTCAAAGCACTGTTTTAAGGAGTGTCAATATCACTGTAATTTATATTACTGTGTTATTTTTTTCCAAGTCTGTGGAAGGAAAAGTATGATGCTGTACTCCCTGTGTAAAACACAGCAACAGTATAAAACCTCAAAGCCTGTTTCTTTTCTGTTTTCTTTGTTTTTTAAAAACCTTCCTGAGGTCTTCTATTTGTATTTTATAACAGCTCATGGAGACAGGTTAAACAAAAGTAGTCCCCTCCAGTAATTGTTGCTTGGTAAATCTGAGTAATCTGCTAGGATTTATCAGCATTACGGCTGCCAGAGATGAAATCTCCAGTAGTAGCTCGCTTAATCTAAAATTCCAGTAATCTATCAAAGCATAAATCCATGTAGGCTACCTTTTATTGTTCATGTTTATAAAACTACAAAATTTTGAAAGCATATACTTAAAAAGATCTAATGAGCTGATAAATCAATAGCCAAGTATAAAGCAAGGAAACAAACAGCAAATAGAAGCTGAAATTTCTCTTTATAATCTTACCCAGTGTTCCACAAGGCTTGTTTTTATAAGTGCAGATATCATATCTGTTAAGGAGAAGAAAAGTACATAAAACATGTCAGAGGATCAAATTTGTAAAGTATTCTGCATATTTATCATATATCTGTATCATAGTGCAAGTTGTCAGACAGCAATCAGCTTAATTATGTGCAGCCAGCTGGTGTTGGCATTTTCTACGCTCTGGTGTAAACCACAAGCTGCAGTACACTCACAGCCACTGGCCTCAGGCCAGTGGGACACCTGCCAGTAAGAAAAAAATAGTTAAAGTGGATCTTTGTAATCACCGGCTCCATAAAGCAGTCTACCACGCTGTGAGAAGTTACAGCAGCACGTCTGTAGACTACTACTGCTTCAAAACAATTAACTTTTACTTTTCGACAATACTGGAATTCTCAGCCTCACACTTAAAAACTCAACAATATTTATTGTAACTCCTAATATTTAAATACTGATCCTAATTAAAACCCTTAACTTCGGAGTATTCAAAAAAAAATTATCAAAAATCTTATGAACTTGCATTATAATTCCCATCTCTTTATCTTCCAATGATTATACGTGTCCTAAGAGTACACTAAAATGAACTAAAATAAAAAATAGATTTTTATCAAAAGTTAAACAATGCATTTAAAGAAGAATTTTCATAATTTTAGGTATAATGTTTCAAATATGGGATCTCAAGTTTTTGTGCAGTTCACATGCAATTATCTGAAGCTGAAAATTGAATTAAAATGTTTTCTGTGGTATAACAGCTATTCATAACAGCAGTGGTCACGTGGCAGTCATAATTCATTAATGATAACTCCATATTTTGAATATGTAATCCTATGATATGGCTAGTGATACGAGAATACTCTCATTATGTCTTTGATGTTCAAGGATTCATACTGATTTCCTTGCAATGTGTTTCTGAATAATACCATTATATAGCGAGCAAAAACAAAAGTGAAAGATACAATCTTTATGCTTTAATTTTTAATCCAAATATTTACTACTTCCAGACCACCAGACATTTCTGTTAAAAGTAACATGTAAGAACTGTTTTCAGAAAGGTTATCACATAGGAGCCAGATCATGAGATATACACCTTTCAGAGTTAATAAAGTTAAGGTCTGTCTGTAAGCCAAATCCATGAACACAATAACAAAGCTTAAAATTTGGAACAAATCCAGTGAATTCTCTGTGCATGTAGACTGCTGTGACCAAATGGAATCCCTGGTATTTTTTAACGGTACTACACATGGAGCAGTTTGCTGGATTAAACTTTAATTTTGAACTCAAATTTCCATATGCATTGATCTCACCAAAGCGTCTCAGACTATGTCATCCTATATGTACTGAAAGCTCTCACTGATTTCCCATTTGCTGTTTGCAGAGAGGGTTGTAATCAAATCAGCATTCTTGTATAAAATGTGTCAGTAATTAATTAGGTTTTATGTGTCACAAAACAGAACAATGATGCAGCTGAAGAACAGAAGATTTTTACTGAATATGTTCTGCCTTTGTCATCTTTAAAGAAACAAATTTATTACACATTGATTTAGGACAGAGCCTGAATCTAACCCCACTGAAGTTCATGCAGAATGGTTCCTCAAAGCAAACTGGGAACAGACTTATTTAACAAGAAAACCCAAACTTGCCTGAATTCTTTTAATTCTGAATTCTTAATTTAGAAATCAACACAAGAAATACATAAGAATACACATGAAATATTGTTCTTATGGTGTTTGTTTTTTTTTTTAATACTGAATGATAATAATAAAAAAAATAATGTTATACATCCTTAGATAAAATGGATGTTTAAGAGGCAGGCCAGTTCCACTAAGCTCAAATAAAACACTGTCACTGATTTTAGTAGAGCTGAAAATTTAGTCTTATTGCCTCAATCTGCTTAATCCCATATAGCTATGAATCTGAAGGCATTCACTCAGCTAGTTTCAAAAGGAAATGTGATTTGAGAAAATGGTATGAATTAAATCCCTTGTTTCTTTTACACTTCTGAAAAACAATAACCATAGTACCCTGGTTGTGCTGCATAGGGAGTATTCCTCATTATGCACAGGCTAGCATTCATAGGAATCCCAATATCATAGAATCATTAAGGTTGGAAAAGACCTTCAACATCATCCTGTCCAACCATCCCCCTACCAATGTCACCCGACTAATCCATGTCCCTAAGCACCACGTCCAACCTCTCCTTATACACCCACAGGGACAGTGATTCCACCACCTCCCCAGGCAACCCATTCCAATGCCTGACTGCTCTTTCTGAGAAGAAATGTCTAATTTTTAATGTTCTAATTTCCAGCCTAAACCTCCCCTGGCACAACTTGAAGCCATTCCCTTTAGTCCTAAAATTAGATAATTAAATTAAGGAAGATAGTTTATTTTCCAATGAACTGTTTTTGCAAGATCAATCCCATACAATAATAGTATTCTAATTATGGTTTCATTCAATATTTGAGTATTTATTCTAATATTCAAATTTCATACACAAATTCCTGCAAGCAGTGTTCGTATGCTCTCTTTTTTGGTTTAAAAGAAAATAAGTTTAACAGCATAACCATTTAATGACTAGTCCTACCTACAGCATTGTCTTCAATCTCAATTTTTTCCTTTTTTCCCCTTTCATTTGGATGGTTTCTGCTCACATTTTTTTTCCAAACTTGTATTATTTTTATGTACTGAACTGCTCAATTCCATCACCTGCTTCTCATATGATTTAACCAAATCAGCCTAATTTGTCTTTTTTCATTTTGACACCACTTCTTATAACTTTATTTTGATTTTCAAGGAACCTAGTTAATCATGAAGACCCAAAAGATTTTTTGTTTCACACAAAATTCTCGGACTTTTTTCTGTTTTCACAGAATTTAAAGGCAAAAGAACCATCAGCCTAGCTGACTCTTGTTCAGACTGCTAGCTTTCAAATCTCAGCAAAAGGAAGTATTATGTAGAGAGGTTTTTTTCCACTAGTAACTCATAACCTGTGAAACATGCCGTCCTTATGTACATTTACACTGTGGGAGTTCTCACACTTTCCATGTGACACTAGGAAGCTTTCCATTTTATTATCTATGGAAAGAAAACCCTTGCTCCTTCTTTCGTCCTGTTCAATGCAAGATACGGGAAGGTGAGCATGTCCACAACTACTTAAAACAATTCCTCACACTGAAGGATAGTATCTGAAAGAGACTGGGGGTAAAATAGTAATATAGGTGAGGACAAGACATATCAAAACTCAGCAAGTATTATGCTAAGCTTTCTTTTTTGAAGAAAGATAGGCAGGAATATTTCTCACTTAGATCAGGTTCCCCAAAGCCCCATCCAAACTGACCTCAAACGCTACAGGGAAGAAGCATCTATTCGCCAATCTATTCGAGTGTCTTACTGCTCTCATAGTAAATAATTTCTTCCCCATATCTAACCTAAATCTACCTTATTTCAGTTTAAAACCATTATCCCTTGTCCTATGATTACATGCTCTTGTAAAAAGTCTCCATCTTTAAGTTCCCTGTAAGCGCTGTAAGGATGCAAGAAGGTGTCCCAAGAGCCTTCTCCTGGCTCAACACCCCTTAGCTTTTCTTCAAAGGAGAGGTGCTCCAGTCCTCTGCTTGATTTTGTGACCCTCTTCTGGGTTTGTGCTAACAGCTCCATGTCCTTGGGATCCCAGAGCTGAAGGCTGTACTGCAGGTAGGGTCTCAGGACAGCAGAGTACAGAGGGAGAATCACCTCCATCCACCTGCTGGCCATGTTTCTTTTGATGCAGCCCAGGATACAGTTAGCTTTCTAGACTGCAAGTGTGCACTGCTGGTTTATGTTCAATTTTTCATCAACCAACAACGCCAAGTCCTTCTCCTCAGGGCTACTCTCAATCCATTTATTCCCCAGTCTGTGCTGATGTTTGGGATAGCCCCAACCCAAGTGCAGTACCATGCACTTCGCTCTGTTGAACTTCATGTGCTTTATGTGCGCACACTTCTCAAGCCTGTCCAGTTTCCTCTGGAAGGCACACCTTCCTTCTACTGCATCAACTGCACCACTCAGTTCAGTGTCATCCACAAACTTGCTGAGGGTGCACTCAATCCCACTATCTATGTCATTAATACGTAAAAAACAGCACGGGCAATAATATAGACTCCAATAAAGATCCCACATACACATTTTAAGAGGGATGACATATTATCAAAAATAGTTTATAAAGGAACTGAGTATCACTTTACTGAAATGGCGATAATAAATGTATGTTTATACTACAGAAGAGCTGCATGTTTTAGGACAGTCACAACATCAGGTGAACCAGCAAAAGAGCTATCATTTAATCAATACTTTCCTGCTGCTGTCAGGAACCACCTGAATTACAGAAGAAAATGAGTGTAGAGAACCATCACAATCATTCTGCTAAATGGAGAGTACCATGAACAGATGAAGCTTGCCACGTGATTTCTGACAACAGATAGAGAGAGTATAAGCAGCAGGTTTAACAGTCAAATGAAGTCCAGGAAAAAATACTTCCAAGGCTAAACAAGAACAATGAGAAACATCATATTCTGTCCCACTGCACTTAAAAAAGATACCAAAGCAAAGGAACTGGAGAAATGGTGTAGAGAACACAAGCCTCAATGGGAAGGTAAGTGCATCTAGGATGTACTAAATCTCAGTCTAGTCTCAGACAGATCTGTTACAATTCCTGTTGATGCCGATGGTAAAGAAATATGTATTGAGCTGCCCCTCTTGAGTGAAAGGTCTGACACAGCTTGATCCATACTCACAAACCTGTTGAGGAGACTAGAGAGGCCTAGGTGCTATTTCATACAAAATACAAAGGTGAAGATGGGTCACAGCTGTCACCAGGACCTCAGTAAATATTTAAGGAACCACAGACAACCAAACGGCAAACTCTCAAGGCAACAATGACCTCAACCGACCATTAAAACACACACACACAAAAAAAAAAACAGTTACACAAAAATGTAGTTTACAGGATGTGAATATATTTTATTTTTGATTCACTGACAGAACACGTAGGAAGGCCAAAACAAAAAACAAAACAAAACAAAAATCTGAGTTTAAGAATACAGATGTGTAAACTGTAGAGGAAAAAAATTAAAACAAGGTATACATACACACACACACACACAAAACCAGCATGCAATTACAGCCTGTTCATTTTTAGACTAAAAAGTAAACCCTTTGCCAGAGCAGGAAAAGAAAATCATATGCCTCCCGATAAAGGGGGTTCATAACGTCCCTGAAATGTGACCAAGCTGGGCAAGTGAAACATAGAACACCGTTAAGAGGTGAGATTGTTGATTACATGTCCATTAATACCCTGAGTGGATCAGAAGTCATTTCATAAGGCTGATGTGGAAGAGCATTAGGACTTTTGAGCATACTTGCAGGGCTGGTGAAGAGCCACATCTGACAGATGGGAAAGAAACGGTGGATGTACAGCTGTCACTGATGACTGACTGAAAAATCAGCCAGAAGGAATGTGTAGCAGCTCAACCGGATGGTTAAGATTTGGAAGGGTAATAGCCTCCTGTCTTGACATCAATCAAACAGAAGGACAGGTAGTGTTAGTGTGCTAAAATTAGTGTGCTAAAAATAGTATGCTAAAAAAATTACTAAAAACATTTTTTTAATGTTTTTAGTAATTAATTCCTCTTCAGTCTAAAAAGTTAATTTCATTGTCCATCTACAGGATCTTACTGTGTCCATCTAGGGGATCTTATCAACAGGGTTGAGTTCCTTTGTCCCAATAGGCATTTCTTACATGCTGGTATCTTTATTATTTTTTTCTTCAGTCAGATTAATAAATCCACCTTTCATCAGTGACACAACAGCCACTAAAAGGTAGCCTTTCTGCTACCTTCATTTGAGATTTAAGACTTTTTAAACTTTTTGATGCATGTGAATTACAGTTCAAAAAGTTCTTCTAATAATTGTATTAACAGTAGTAGATATGAAGGTAAACTGAAAATTCTTACTTGATAATCTATATTTACATATTCAAGGACAATATTACCCTTTTCACCAATCTGATTGTATGAAATTGCCCACTAAAGGAAAAGTATATATCTATATAGGACTGGAAGCATATCCTAGCCTTGTGAACTAGGATGTGATGGACATACTTTCAAGAATTTAACTAATCAATAGCAACTCAGAAAATGTATTTTCTTTAAGTATGATGAATGAAGCATGGAAACTCTTATTAGAAATACAAACTGTCCAAAAAAAATCATTAAATACATACAAACTACTTATAAACACATAAGCCTGCTATAAATAACCTGAAAGCTACCTACCCAACATGTCTAAGTAATACTTGTGATAGAAAAAGGAAGAAATAACTGAGTCTTTTAAAGGAACATTTCTTAATGAATTTAGGGGACAAATGATAGAATTGTGGGAAATTGTTGAGGAAAAACCTACCAATATGACTGGAATATAAACATAAAAATATCCAAATACAAGAAAATTCAGGCTAGATGAAATGGACAAATTGGGATGACTGAAGATAAAGCTCAATTTCCAGACAGCTGGACATACGCTTTACACAAATAATACTACAAAATTTGCCAATTAACCTGCTTGGGAATAATAATTTAAAAAAAAAGATCGTCAGAAAACAAAATAAAGACAAAGAAATGTTTCTAAGAGGAAACACAGCCAAGAACTACAAATTATTAGTTCATTTTTAAGGAACACTTCCAAATACATTATCACAGAAAAGGTTTTATTTTTCATCTGTTCAAAACCAAATCATACTTTCTGACATATGTTTTTAAAAAAATTTTATTTGGCTGTGGGCCCCCCAGCACAAGAAAGAGATGGAGTTACTAGAATAAGCCCAGACCATGGCCACAAATAAGATAAAGAGGCTGAAGCACCTCTCCTATGAGGACAGGCTGAGGGAGTTGGGGTTGTTCAGCCTGGAGAAGAGAAGGCTCCAGGGAGACTTTACAGTGGCCTTCTAGTACCTAGAGGGGGCCTATAGGAAAGCTGCGGAGGGACTCCGTGTCAGGGAGTGGACTGGTAGGGCAAGAGGGAATGGCTTTAAACTAAAGAGGGTAGATTTAGATTGGATGTTAGGAATAAATTCTTCACCTGGAGGGTGGTGAGGTACTGGAACAGGTTGCCCTGAGAAGCTGTGGATGCTCCATCCCTGGAAGTGTTCATGGCCAGGCTGGATGGGGCTTTGAGCAACCGTCAAAGCCCACGGCAGCAGGGCTGGAATTAAACTGTCTTTAAGGTCCCTTCCAACCCAACCCATTCTATGATTCCACAACAATAAGCTATTCAAGAAAGAACTCTCCCTTGCACATATCCTTGCACAATGATAAAAACCTAATGGATTTATGAGAATTTTATCTTCTTTAGTTTTTACTCTTAATGTCATGCAACTTAATCAAATTGAAGATGTGTATGATTGGGTGCATAAACTTCAAAAGGCCAGTCCAAAAAATGGTCTTTTAAGTAAGTTAGTCAAGCTATTTCCAATACCTAAATCTGCTAAAACTGAACTGCTGCTGATCAAACTGGAATGTCAGATTTCCCTTAAAGAAATCAAAAGCCTCAAACTGTCTGATAATTCCACCTCCTATTTTTAAATTATAGAAAATAAACGTAACAAAAAAAAAGTGAATAGCTTGGAGTTTTACCATACTTTTGTATATATAGCTATCACAGAAAAAGTGGTTATTTTGCAAGTGTAAACAATATCACTAATGCTAGAGAATTCTGTGGAAAAACAACTACTGTAATTTGGTCAGTTTTTATAATAAGTTTTTTATTGTAATTCTTCAGCAGCTCACCACTTTTAAGATAATTTGGTCATTCACTAGATTTGCACAGGTTACAAACAGCAGTATTCTTTATAACACAATATTTGCTGATTGCTTTCTAAAACCTTTACTACAGCATATGCTTACCCTTACAGAAAGCGGTACACCGCAACAGCATTCTGCCTTAAAATAAAGTACACGTCTTATTTGGTTTCTTCCTCAAAAACCTCAAATCAAAAAGAGCTATTTAAACCAAGGAAGGAAAAGCGTAATATACATGTTACACATCACTCAACAGAAATAGCTTTTTCTATTATTAGTTTTCCATGTGTTGAAAACTGCCACAGACAACCAAAGTCTGTCTGTATTGGACTTTCTACTGATACTTAACTTGGGTGGATTATGGAATTCTGAGTTACAGAATATCTGAGCTAGAAAAACTATTAACACTTTCTAATTCTCTGACTATAGGAAGAGAAATACATAAAACAATTGAACTGTAGATGAAACATTTACATGTAACTTTTTCTGAACTGTAAATGAACCCAGAATAGTAAAAATAAATTCTGCTCTGAAACTTTTTTTAACACTGTCATTTTTCTTCATCAATTTTGGCAATGTAACATTAGGATAGCATTTGCAAATTTACCACAATCATTAGTAGTATTGGTGTATTTAGGACAGCTAATACCGTAATCACTGTATTCAGGACAGATACGCATAGCTGATTTCAACATTATGATTTATTAAGAGATTCTCTTAACATAATTCTATTCCTAATCTATAGTGTTTAAAATACACTTTTTAACCAAGTTCACAAAAAATACACCAACTAAGAGATTTTTTGAATACAGAATATAGAACAATCTTCAATGGTATCTTGTTGTGTCGTATGAGTGTATAGTAGAGTTACTGAAAAATATAGTAGTTAAATAAAAATAGAATTTCATACATGAATTTGTAAACAAAAATAGTTCTAAAGATGCCATGAAGAAACTGAAAGTTCTCAGCTAGAGACATACCATGACATACCATTTCAAAACCACATTTCATTGATAAAAAGTCATCATTGCAAAAACGTGAGGACAAGCTTTAAAAACTTATGAATTTAAAGAAATAATACATTTAGACTTTTTAGCCATCATCTGCTTTCTGAGACTATCCATTTTTATGTACATTTTTGGCACTTTTCAGGTTTTACTCTATAGTCATCCAAACTAAAAACTTCCTTTCCAACGTAAGCTGTGATTCTCATATAGCAACATGTTCTTACCAGCTACAGCAACTATAATAGGATGGAAAGTAGAGAATAGCAAGTGCTATGAACAGCTAGATCATGATCTAGTTAGGTATCCAAGCCAGACACCTACATTGCCTTAATAGGCCAATGCTGGAGGGGAGAGGGGAGGGTAATAGCACCAATACCACTTACTGGTTCAGATACCACATTTAGTTGCTGAGCTGCCCTTTTTTCTATGAAAGTTCTACTTCATGGAGTAAAATTAGGTGGAGTTCAACTACAGATACAATTCCTTGCTGTTCACTGACATACTGTTACTATCATTTGAAACTTTGTAAAACAATACTTCCATTCTCTGTTCTGCTTGTCATAACCCTTCTGTAGACTATACATGACTACAAAGGTAATCACAAAGGCGAATGAACATTCTACAAACTCATTAAAGTATCTGAGTTGACAATATTAACTCTAGAATTATTCTAGAGACAGCTTTATAGGCAAATTCTAGCACTGAAGAAACATCCAGGCACTTGTAGTTCCAGTGTAGTGTCACTTCACCCTCTGCTCTGCTTTAATTTGTCTATCATTAGAAGCTACTTCTTTCATCTTTCTATTCTGTATCCAATAGGTATAGGCTTGCTGCTGTAACTCATTCCTCCCTTCTCCATGTATTTTCTCTTCTGTGCTCCTCTGTGAACATAAGTTCCACTGGACTTCTCTCTCCACAACTTCAGAACTAATCAGACTGATTGGCTTGGCTATCAGACTGACTTACTGATGGCTTGAACAACTCTCAGCTAGTTTCTACAAATAGGTCTACCCTACTACCAAAATCATTTTGAATGATACCAGCACAGCTGCCATAGCAGCATCAAAAGGCTCAACCCAGGCTCAGACTCCCCAAAGATCCACTTATCTCCATTTTTATACCTTGTACCAAGTTCTGTGCATCTGCATTTAGAGTGTCAGCACACAAGCTAAAGAGGTTTCAGCATGGCTTTAGTATACTGAAATCACCTTACTGAAAGCAGTTTAGATACAATAAGCCATCAAATAGAAACAGCTCCGGGCCTTCTAGTAGGCTTGATCCACTCTTTGGTAAATTCAACCATCTTCTTCAGAGTATGTTAACTCTATTTCAAGCTAGAGTTTTGGTCCACTTCAACACTGAGGCTCCTCAGCCTTATCTTTGAATAAATCCAATGTGGAAATCAAATCTGCAGAGTTTTGAAAAATAATTATGATAGTAAGGTGCAAGGCTTGCAAGCTGGAGACTGTGAAGCCATGAAATAATCAGAGAGTATGGCAAATTAAAAACAGTGCTTCAAATCCTTTCTATAACATAACTGATCTTCTTCCATGGGATAGCTCCTGGTCCACAGTAGAACTGTTTATGCTAGTACATCAGAAATTTAGAGTGATCTATATGAGTGACAATCATCCACAAGTGACAATCATGACTTTGTGCTCAGAGACTATAGAGAAACTCAGGATTTGTCCTATCACCACACTAGGTAATATTTAGCCAGCTGCACTCTGTTCCTCAAAACTGAATTCCACAGTTTCATTGCATTCCCAGCACCTAGCCAAAACGTAGATGGAGTTGCATGGATATGATTAGCTAAAGTTGGCTTAGAGAACAGAACAGAAATTTCTGCATATCTACTCCAAGTACACTGCTAATAATTTTTTTTACCTGTGAATTCAGGAAAAGTCTGGCAACTAATGCATAAAGCCTTTGTTCAAAGGACTTTCACTCACAGCAGCACAAGCAGCTTGTAAGGTAATGCTTTCTGGAGTGTTCTAATGCAAAAAAGTCTGGGAAAAAGGAAGACTAGCAAAACTAATTACATAGGCGTGGTTGGGGGCATCCTGCCACACAGCAGAAAATACTATGCTAAACCATTTATAGGAAGCCACTAGTCTAGACCTCTGGCAGGAGGAAAACACAGTTAGCAGCTACGATTACTAACCAAGCTTTAGTTCTGTTGTACAGAAATAAATGAGATAAATTATACCAGTAACAGACTGTGAGTATATTTACAAGTTTTGTTGTGGATATGGCCTTTCTTCCTCTTCCAACTTTCCAAATATCGTGAATGATTACATGCCTCTGAGAATATCACATACATCTTTGTCCGCAAAATGCCCATTTCATATGCCCTTACAGTACTTACCTTGCAAGTACTTGCACTTAAACGTCCATTTAAGTGTCTTATTTTACAATATTTATTGTAGAATACTTACATAGAAAAGGTTTCCTCACTCCAAAACCACATTACTGAAGTACTGTATAGAATTAGATTGAGGATTGTGAACGTACATTTATTTTTATGTACCTTTTTTATATTTTTAGCTATTTTATCTTTGTTGTTGTTATCTTAGATTATTTTTTTTTCTACAAAAATGCATTTCTAGTTTTTATTTTTTGTTTGGACATTGACATGGAAGTACATTATAAAATTTGGAAAAAAAACATCTATGCATGATGTATATACACACAAAGTGTAGTACTTTTGGACCTGAAACTCAAATAAAAAACTAGCATAAAGCAACAAGAAGTCTTCAAAAGATCTTAAATCATTTGCTGCTGTAAGTCTCCCTTACTTCAGGAAGTGTAAGCACCTAAACCTTATTATGATTTAGAACTATGACACAATTTTCAATTTTTATTTCATCTGCACCATATGAACATCCTCAACACTTGAACTTACCATATTTCTCATTGAAATTGATTTTCCAGTCTCAATTTCATACTATTAACACACTTTTGTGACAGGGGCTGAGGACAAAAAAAAGTACTTGGGTATACATAGTGTTATATTTACACAGAGCTCTATATTTCAGTAGCTTAAAATCATAGAATAGGCAAGAAGCAAAGAATATCCCAAGTTGGAAGGGACCTACAAGGATTCTCGAGTCTAACTCCTGGCTCCACACAAGACCACCCAAAAATCAAACCAGATGTCTGAGAGCACTGTCCAAATGCTTCTGGAACTCTGTCAGGCTCGGTGCTGTGCCCGCTGCCCTGGGGAGCCTGTCCCAGTGCCCGACCACCTCTGGGTGCAGAACCTTTCCCTAACCCCCATCCTGACCCTCCCCTGTCCCAGCTCCATGCCGTTCCCTCGGGTCCTGTCGCTGTCCCCAGAGAGCAGAGCTCAGCGCCTGCCCCTCCGCTCCCCTCGTGAGGGAGCTGCAGGCCGCCATGAGGCCTCCCCTCAGCCTGCTCTGCTCTGGGCTGAGCAAACCAAGGGACCTCAGCTGCTCCTGAGACATCTTGCCCTTTAGAGCCTTCACCATCCTCGGAGCCCTCCTTTAGACATTCTCAATTTTATGTCCTTCTTATACTGTGGTGCCCAAAACTGCACACAGTACTCAAGGAGAGGCTGCACCAGTGCAGAGCAGAGCAGGACAGTGTGTTCACGTCTCTATAGGCAGCAGTATATCTCCGACAACAAGCAGTATCAGTGCTTACTCTAGTAAATGGAATCCCTCGTCTCCCTCCCGCCAACGAAAGACAAGTGATTCCATCTTTGTTTCCGTAGCAGAATTTGTGGGCATAGCATCAGGAAAGGCATCTTTCTGCAGTACAGTTAAAGCCACCGTAAGGGAAGAGCTTTGATGCCCACCAGTCTCTGGTTCATCCACAGGCTGGTTGTTCTGGATCCTGATATGAATTTCTTTTCTTTACCCTCCTGATCTCCAAAGCCTTGGGCACCTCATTTGGATCTGGACTGCTTTGGTAGAAGTTTGATTTGGGAGTATCCATACTTCAGGGCCTGTATCCCTCTTTAGAGACAGCTGAGAGCTCACAGCAAATCAGAACTGATCTGTGATTTTCTTCATTCCCAACATTTCAGTGATGATCTTAGAGGTCTTTTCCAACCTGAATGATTCTATGACAGTCACTTACCTCAAACGGGTAGCAATGCTGTGCCTAATGCACCCTAGGGTACAGTTGGCCCTTCTGACTGCCAGGGCACACTGCTGGCTCATGGTTCAACTTGCCATTGAGCAACACCCCTTTCTGCAGGGCTGCTCTCCAGCCTCTTGTCCCACAGCCTGTAAATATACAGGGTAACCCCATCCCAGGTGCAGAATCTGGAACTTGCTCTTGTTAAACGTCATATGGTTGGGGATTGCCCAGCCCACCTAATTTGTCAGGCTCTCTCTGCAAGGCCCTTCTACCCTCAGCAGAGTCAACAGCTCCTCCCAATTTAGCGTCACCCACAAACTCACTTTGTATACCTTCAAGTCCTGCATCCAAGTTATTTATGAAAACATTAAAGCAAACTGGCCCTAAAATGGAGCCCTGTGGAACCCCACTAGTGACTGGCCACCAGTCTAATGTACCCCATTCACTATGACCCTCAGCCAATTATTCACCCATCATGTTCCATATGTTTGTCTAGCTGTATGCTGGACATTTTGTCCAGAAAGATGCTGTGAGAGACAGTATCGAAAGCCTTTCCGAAATCCTAAAAGATTACATCAAGTGGCTTCCTTTAGTCAACCTTGCTATAAAAGGAAATTGAGTTAGTTAAATAGGAATTTCCCCTTGTGAATTTGTGTTTACTATGACCACTGACGGTGTTGTCTTTCAGGTGTTTTTCAGTAACTCCCAAAATAATCTTCTCCTTAATTTCACCAGACACTGCAGTGAGACTTACAGGCTTGTAGTTACCAGGGTCTTCTTTCTCAGTGTTCTTGAAAACTGGGACAGCATTTGCCAGCTTCCAGTTGACTGAGACTTCTCCAGACTGCCAGTACCATTGAAAAATAATTGAGAGAGGCCTCTCAACAACATCAGACAGCATTTTGAGTATCCTGGGATCCCACCAGGCCCCATAAAATTATGTGTATCCAGCTGGAGCAGCAAATCCCAAGAAAATTCCAAGTTGGCTGTTGAACGTTCCTACAATCACAGAACTCCAATTCTGGCAGTCTCAGAGCCCATCAATAGTGTTATACACATGGCTGAAGAAGATATTACAATTCTCTGCGTTATATACATCCATATTTGCAACATGACCAACCTCATCAAGTAATAGACGAATGTTAACAGCAAAAGGAGAACCAATAGAAATATACTAAAAAGCCCTTCTTATTGTCCCCCACCAAACTGGCCAACTTCATCTCTAATTGATCTTGGGACACAAGAACTTTCTCTCTACAGTGGCAAACATCTCTGTAGCCCTTCTGTGTCACCTGACCTTGCATCCAGTATCCATACACTTTTCTGCCTAAACTCCAAAAGAAGATCCCTGCTTAGCCAAGCCTTCTTTCTGTTCCACTTGCTTGACTTGGACTCCCTGCTCCTATGCTCTTATAGATGCTTGTCAAAAAGTGAGCAGCATGAACACAGTAAATAACTTCTTCAGTCAATGAAATAAAATATATCTGCAAACTTTTTTTTTCTAAGTCAAAAAGAATCACTCAATTCACATGATTTTAAACCTGTTCAGTAGGAAATAACACTGTTTTAAGTGTGCTTTGAGCAAATTT
Source organism: Stictonetta naevosa (assembly GCA_011074415.1). NCBI lineage: Eukaryota > Metazoa > Chordata > Aves > Anseriformes > Anatidae > Stictonetta > Stictonetta naevosa. The sequence continues at coordinate 19,034,674 of CM021729.1, forward strand.
AAATATTGTAGAAGCAATAACTTTTGTAACAAAGGTAAGTTTAAAAGAAGTGAACAGGGAATAAGCCTACAAAAATAACAACGTAAGTGAGGTCTTGTTCAATTTTGTTAAGAGCAAGAGGAAGTTATTTTTCTATGTGCTGATAGAATATTTGCAGAGCAGACTGACCTCTAAGGTATGTCTGAGGTCTGTCTACACTGAAATGTGAAATCCATGTTTCCAACACAAAATGTGAATGCAAATACTTCCTCTTTCTCTCAATAACCAATACACTACAAGCAGTAACATTTATCCTGGTCAAGACATGAAAATGTCTGTGGGGATTATTATTTTATAACTTATTAAAAAAAATCATAGCAATTGCAACTGTTACGAAAGAATGCCTGAATATCATGAGAATAGTAACCGACTTTAGAACAACAGTGGCCCTTCACAAAGCACATTATTCATATGTATACAAATTGGGATTAGTCATCAGCGTCTATTGAGATGGTCTGCAGAGTTCCCCATACCTTAAGAATTTAAGAGTGCAGCAGATATAACATTTTTTCAGTACTTTTGCCAATAAAGAGCCCCAAAAGACTCACTACTAGCTGAGAAAGAAAATGGGCTGCAGAACAGTGACATGTCTTTAAAATGAGATGCTCTGTAAGTCTTCCTATAACAGTACTGCCACTTCTTGTGGCTAGGAAGCAATTATTTGAGGGCCACAGACAGGATTTCTGGCTTTCTTAACATTTAAATGATTGAATGATTTTCCTTTTTTTTTTTTTCTTTTTTTGCCTCCTGGAACAGTATATAGGTTAGGTCTTGGAGGGAGGGGGGTATGTTTTGTTCTCTAATTGTGATCATAGTTAATAAAACATTGCATTATTATGCACTTGGAATCCCTATACTCTCCAAAAAGTATTTGAAATGGCAGCACAATTTTTTTCATAACACTTCTCCAAAATTGGTAAGATCATAGATGAAAAACTTGCACATTCTTCGAATAAAGTTCCTTTCTTAAGAAGTAGAACACTTGTAGGGAGGAATAGCAGAAGATGACTGTACAGCATGTTAGCTTTTTTTTCTACTTTATGGAAACTCTAAATACAACAGAAAGCTTAAGATAGACTTTCTTGTTTGGTTGGTTGTTTTTTTTCTCCTGTCTTCAGAAGCAAATAAAATGATACTTTGTATATGTCCAATGCCATAATTTCAAATCACACAAATATGAAACAATGAGCTGCATCACATGAAGGGCAAATTTCAAACACTGGTACATATTTCCACCCATAGCCAGCTGAATGCTTTTACTATGTAAAATACAGAAAAGGTGTGAAGATGGTGTGATTTTATTTCAGTTACAAGCTGAAAAAAAAGAAAAAGCGGGAAAAACTAGATTACCCTAATCTACTGTATAAACGGCTACAAACAAAAATGACATGTTGTACAAACAAGTGGATCACAGAAGTTCGGTGTCTCTGGCATAAGTAGTATTAATTGAAGACATAGTAAACCCCAATTCCTCTTATTGTTACGGAGTCAGAGGACATAGACATGGCACAGCCAAAGGTACAGACACTCAGAATTCAAGGTAGTAACTTCAAGATCAAACCATGTTGGCAGTAAAATTCAACTTTCAAATGCATTTCAATAACATACACTTGAAGTACATCTATTTAAAGACTAAGTATATGTTTATACTTAAAGTGGTCTACTGATGAGTTGCATTTGTCTGTAGTGGTATAATCAGATCTTTAAGCAGGCAGGAAGGCATGGCAAGACACCGTGCTTTGGTATTAGCAGCACAGACTATCACACCTCAGTCTCACATAAAATTATCTGCAAGTTAACTGATGCTTAAGTTTTACACATGGAATTTACAGTTAATACAAAAATAACTCTAGTGAAGCCTTAAGACTTAATTATGTGATTAAATTATGTGATTATTTGATAAAATAGAACCTGTAATCATTTGTAGCTTCTGGTATAGTTTGCAACAGTCAAATATTGGTGCAGGAGTGGGGAGGGGGACTTGGTTTAGAGGCCAATTCCAATGCAATGCAGTGAAGCTAAAAACTGTTAGTAGGGCACAATCATTCAGATAAGACTTGCATTGGAGAACGCAACGCAGAATTATGTGTGTTAATAATTAAGGACAAGAAACATAAAATAGAAGACCCATTTAAATGCTACCACCCCTGAGACTATGTATGTTAATACCAACACACAGAACAGTTTGGAAAAAAAAATGTTATTATCCAGGACCAGAAATAACCAAGACTGAGACAAGCAAAAATGTCATGCTTACACAGAATTTTTTTCAGAATCTCACAGCTGATGTTCTAATGAGTGGAAGCAGTCAGGATCTATTCTATATTTAAAAAACGGAATCTCAGATACAGATGACCTAGGCACCTTGGTGACTCAGAGGGAAGAGTGCCACCTACTGAGTCAACAACTTAACTATAATAAAACTAACATCACTTACTTGCCATGAAACAGAAAATGCAAGTTTTAAGCAATATTTAAAGAATTTTCTACCCTTAGCAAATCTGAAAGTTTTTTATTTAAAAATGTCACTATTGTTTATCTAAGATGATAATGAATCTATGCTCCTAAACAAGAGAGCTAGTGTTCTAGACAAATAACACACCGAAAATATTTCTGAAAGGCTTCTGATACTTCTATTTCCAAGACCTTTGATTCCTACAAAATGGGAAAATGTCATTTGCTGAATATTCTGCCTCTTTAAAATCCTTCACAGGCATCAAAATATGAATATGTTATGATTATGCACCAAATTACATGTGGAAAACTGGGCATTTATTCGCACCCTCCCCCCTTAAAAAAAAAATCTGGAATACAAATTTAACTATGTTAGGGGACACTATTAAAATAAACTGTATGAAGTTCAACAAGGCCAAGTGCCGGGTCCTGCACCTGGGGCACAACAACCCCAAACAGAGCTACAGGCTGGAAGATGTGTGGTTAGAAAGCTGCCTGTCAGAGAAGGACCTGGGAGTATTGGTTGATAGTTGGCTGAATATGAGCCAGCAGTGTGCTCAGGTGGCCAAGAAGGCCAACAGCATCCTGGCTTGTATAAGAAACAGCGTGGCCAGCAGGTCCAGGGAAGTGATTGTCCCTTTGGACTTGGCTCTGGTGAGGCCGCACCTCGAGTACTGTGTTCAGTTTGGGGCCCCTCGCTACAAGAAGGACATCGAGGTGCTGGAGTGAGTCCAGAGAAGGGCTACACAGCTGGTGAGGGGTCTGGAGAACAAGTCTTATGAGGAGCGGCTGAGGGAGCTGGGATTGTTCAGCCTGGAGAAGAGGATGCTCAGGGGTGACCTTATCGCACTCTCCAGGTACCTTAAAGGAGGCTGTAGCGAGGTGGGGGTTGGTCTGTTCTCCCACGTGCCTGGTGACAGGACAAGGGGGAATGGGCTAAAATTGTGCCAGAGGAGGTTTAGGTTGGATCTTAGGAAGAACTTCTTTACTGAAAGGGTTGTTAGTCACTGGAATGGGCTGCCCAGGGAAGTGGTTGAGTCACCATCCCTGGAGGTCTTGAAAAGACATTTAGATGTAGAGCTTAGGGATATGGTTTAGTGGAGGACTTGCTAGCGTTAGGTCAGAGGTTCGACTCGGTGATCTTGGAGGTCTCTTCCAACCTAGACTATTCTGTGATTCTGTAAAGAAAACCATGAAGGATCTGTTACTGAAGGCTATCAGTTTACTTGACCTTTGAGTTAACTCACAGATAATTAACCCTGCAACAAGAAGGAACACCTCTGGGGAAAAAAAAATACTTCCAAAAACACACAGTAGTAGTAAGAAAAGTAAGTAGTGAGAAAATTAAGAATAGTATAGTGCATAGTAGTAAGTAGTAAGAAAAGTACGTGTACAAAATGTGTACCCATAAATGTGTTTTGTGTCTCACTCAGAAATTTGTAACTCCATCTAGAGATTCCAAAAATCTTAACATATTGTAGAAATCAAGTGATCAGTTCTGGATGTTTGTGAACAAATTCCTGCTGTGTGCTTTATACATGTGCATAGTGTGCAATATATACCTGAAATGCAGCCAATAAAAGCTACTAGAAATTTACCTTAACCTACATTTCCAATCTCTCTTTGAAAGGCATGGGTGTTTTGTTTGAAATTTGTTCTGCTGTTCTAAAATTACACTCAGCGATAAACAAAAGGTATTATGAGATTAGTCTAAACAGATAATTACCCTATCATACAAGATCTAAAAAGAACATCTTTTGCTCTGATGCTCATAAGGACAATATTTACAAGGGATTAATTGATATAACAGTCGCTGTTCTGAAAGATTTAAGAGGATATACCGAAAATATGATTTTGTCACTAAATGCCCCAAAATCAAATCTAAATATTTCCATGAAATACTTAGAAGGGAACAAGAAATACAGGAGGAAAAAAAAAAAAAAAAAAGGAATGAGGAGAAGGAAGGGCAGAAATTTGGTCATTATTTAGGTTCTACATGCTTCCTGATACCAAAAAACAGTTATTTCAGTTGGACCTTCCTTCCTTGAAGGCAGTCTGCCTTCCATAGTACTTTAAGGATTTAAGCAATCAGTTGGATATGAAGCTTAGATGAAATATCATACTAGTAACTCTGACATGTCTCAATTGCTTACCAAAACCACCTTTCAGACTTGACAATTACAACTACAGTCTTACTTTCCTACTTGCCAACACTACTTATGATGATAAGGAACTCATAAAATAAAAAGCCTTCCATATTAGCATTTTAAAAAGCAGAAATATGCTTTGAAAGTGCTTAGCCCCAGGTGACTTTCATTGAGTTCAGTGGAGGTGGAAACACTGAAAAATTTCAAAAACAAAACAAAACAAAACAGTATGGTGTGGACATCCTTTTTTCTCAAAAACTTGGCTAAGAAACTTTCACATATTTACTACAACGATAATATAGTAAAAACAATAGGAAACTGCCTTACTGGAACCCCTGCTGAACTTAAAAGCAGTGTAAAGACTGTTACAATACTTGTAGAGCATTCTTTTTTAGTCCTTCAGCTCTCTTAACGTTCTTGAATCAAATAGCTCAGCCTCACTTGTGTTTCTTTATTTTGGTAGGAAAACACATTCAGTGCATACAGATGAGTTTAACTGAGAAAAATCAACTGCAGTTTTTTGATGGCCATTTAAAAAAAAAAAAAAAAAAGATTTGTTTGCAAAGATTTTATCTGTGGCAAACAAAACTTCAAGAATATCTCATCTGACTTCGAAAGTCTTCTCTAAAAAGCTGTATTTGAAAATATGAAGCAATCTTGAGCTGGCTGGCAGTTTTGGATTTGACCTTGCCATATGTAACAGGAAATTACTTGGTAACTATTTGGGAAAAATAGGTAGACATGGAGTAGGAGACTATAAAGATTTTGCTTTGAGAGCAACTATAAAATTATGTCTCATAGAGAACTCAGGGAGTCTATACAACTAAAAAAAAAAAAGTTTCTTCCAGCTTGGTTTCAGCATGTAAAACTGAAATAATTCCAGAGAACATTATGCTGTGACAGCCTTAAGGACCAAATAACAGACTTAAAAAAAATAAAGATTTTGTTAGATTGCATAAATACTTACCAACACCATACTGCGTTCAAGATACATTGTCCAAAGGCACATTTACATAAAAATCATACAGCCAATAGGTGTTGTGGACTTTCTGCGACAGTACCGACAAACATTGTCTCTTCCTGTTCTGCACTGACCATGGTATGACATCATCCTTCTACACACAGATACTCACACACTCACCCACCCACATAATTTTCTCTCTTCTTCAAAACCCAGGTTTTGAAGAGAATCTAGAATCTAGATATTTAGAATTTAGATCTACAATTTTGAATCTAGAGATTCTAGGGAAGCAGAAAGGAAAATGGGAAAGCATAGTGGATCAAGATTTTTTGATACACACTATGTACTAGCAGTAATTTTACATCTTTCTTTTAGTACCATTTATACAGCAGATAGAGGACCTCAGTGCAATGCTGAATTGCTGGAGATGGTTCTAGGGATCCAGGGCAACAATAACTGCATAGCTCTACTGCAGTACAGCATCCATCCCAAGCAATCATTCAGGCCCTGCAAAAACCTTGGATGCCTGTCTTAAAGATGTCACAGATGGAAATGTATTTTCAAAGCTACCACAGCAAGAATAACAGAATCATCTTAAAATTAAGGGAATTCCTCTCCTAGCAGGCAATTATCTATTTTGTAGTTATTGCTAAACCACTCTTACTTCAGATATGTCAGCTACAGATACAAGTAGCAGTGGAGAATTTTTCTCCAATGAGAATATGCAAATATGTAAAGGAATCTCTTTATACTGTGTAAGTGAAAAAGGTTATAGCAAAACAGCTAACAGGCTAGGAAATGGGAGGTTTGACCTAGTGCACTAACAAAATGGTTCTATCTCTACCCAGGGAAATTGAGGAAACACATAGCATCCTATTAACGGGTTTCCCAGGGAGGTCGTGGAGTCACCATCCCTGGGGGTGTTTAAGGAAAGGTTGGAGGTGGTGCTTTGGGACATGGTTTAGCGGGTGACATTGGTAGCAGAGGGCTGGTTGGACCAGATGATCTTGGAGGCCTTTTCCAACCTTAATAATTCTATGGTTCTATGATTTATGAATGGAGAGGTCAGGGATATACATACAGTACCGATGACCCAAGGCAAAAGGTCTAGAACTGCAGTGCTTAAGGTACCTATACACTATGTAAACATGCACAGGAAAAAATAATTAACAACATCTCTCTAAATGTTAGCTAGAGACCACAGACCTAATGTATAACTCCATCATGCATTGGAGGCTGGTGCAGCTCCACTAAATCAAGAGGAAAATAGGATTGAAAACTTGACTTTAGCAGAAATACTTACATAATTTATGGTTTACACGATTAGATATTTCATTTGTGGGTGTTTATTTCTTGGCTGTTAGGCAGGTAAGCCTGAAGTTTGTGGAGAAGAGAGCGTTTCTTCCTAAATCACTAAGTTGGCATACTTTCACTTATGCTTTTCTGCTGAATATTATTATAATATAGTATTTAAAACATGTCATTTTCTTGCAGTTCTGTTTCTTTGGGCCAGTGCTGTTTTTTCATACTGATTTTTATGCCTTTAACACAGAAAGCTCTAAGTCACCCTGACTGGACTTAGCTCTCAGACTTTAGCTATGTCTTTATAGTCTTCTCTCCATTAGGTATGACAGCAAACCACCACTTCATATTGTGATGTTGTACAAAACATGCATTTTATTTTTATTTTACTCTGTTCCTTGATTTGTACTGTCTTTAAATCTATCACCATGCATTTTAAGTACTTCATCAACAGAAATCACAATGTTTCAATGTTTTACAGAATGCAAACACTAATTTCAGAAAGCAAGTATTTTGTTGTAAGGCAGAAGAAAACATGCTGACACAGTAATGCTAAAAGACAGCTTGGAGAACCACTTATCCCAAACATATTATCATATTGAAGCAGCTTGTCTCTGAAAGTACACACTGATGAATTCCATAATATGCCTGCCATTTACAAGCATTAAATCATCAACTTGCAAGTGTGTACAAAATACAAAATTGACATACTTATACAAGGTAGGCTCACAGTGAGGACTGTACATTGTCTTACATAGTATGAAAATGTTTCTCCCCTGAGCCTCTGAATAGACTCTACAGAGAGCATACTTTAATTACATCCAATCTAGCATACTATCATTTCCAAAGGTGAAGATAATGGTCTAGCAACAGAAAGGTCGAAATTCCTAGATAAAATATTCTATGGGGATGGTACAGTTTTAAATGAGAAAAATCCCTAACAGTGGAGCACAAGTCTCCACTGCCAAATATTCCACAAGACAACAGTATCACAAGAACTAAACTCCCCAGGGGCCTTGATGAACCCTTCTGGTTTGTTAGCTTGATATATATAGGAAGTGACTGATATCTTTGGAATTAACTCAAGTACTACTTATTAACAGATGTCTTATCTCATAACTTTAAAAATAAAAGCACTTCAGAAAAAGTACACGTTTATTTTACAGTGCTATGGGTCTACGATTTCAAGTAACTGTCTAACAATAGAGCAATCTATTTCTACAAAACAGGTAATTTCTGAAATAGGACACACACATCTGTATCACCAGTACCACAAACACTGCTTCAGACCACCTCACAGAAAATACTTCCATACAGCTGCATCAAGCACCTGGGGAACAAAAGTAATGCAAGATCTGCACAGAAGAAGAATCACTTCAATATACAGCAGAGGACACATATGAAACTCAAGGAAAACAGAAAAGCTTACAGCACACATCCTTGGCAGCATCTAAGTAGATCAATGACAGTGACGTTTGCCAGAGGGCATAGCTTGATGTTACATCACAAAAGTTTTTTTTGTTGTTGTTTTGTTTTTGTTTGTTTGTTTGTTTGTTTTTAAAAAAAAAAAGGCTTGAAGAAAATACCACTAACATTTTCCTTCCTAGTGCTACAAGTCATATTTCTTGAACTTCCAGCAAGGCAGGATAAACATGTAATCAAAGACAGAACTATTACATTTTTAAAATAACACTGTGATACTATACAAAGTCTGAAGTACCACAGTTTTTAAAAGTGACACTGGTGTTTTGGGCTGAGGAATCCATATAATTTATTTTTCATGTTTGTTTTAAAGTATGGAAAGAAAAAGAGATTTTGGGTGTCTGCCCCCATACAATCACAAAGTTGTTGTTGTGTTCTTTCCTCTCCCTCCCATACTCTAAACATAATTATCACCTGTGAGCAAGAATAAGAAAGTATTCTGTCCTCAGTGGCCTAAATCCTTCCATATGACATATTCGTGCAGGGTTCTTTTAAATTTTATTTTTTTAATAGTTATGCAAAGCCAAGTTAATATTTAAGGCACATGGCATAAGCATGAGAGTAACTTCTACACCAAAATGCAGGACTGTAGCCATGGTAGATACTCTTCCTGAGAACTCACTAAGTAGAACCACTTAATGAGAAGTTAAACTTATGGAGCTCATATGAAAATAAAGTTATATATTATTCTGATAGGAAAAAAGTCTTTTGGACTAGGGTAAAGAGGATCAAAATCTTTCACAGCTCAGGAAGCCCCATGGTATAAAGCGTCTATTACTTAACAGTTAAGTTTTTGGGGGGTTGGGAGGATGTTTTTTATAATGCTCAGAACTGTTATTTCCTCATTGCACATAAAGAAACTTATCTAATATATTGCAATAAGACTGCTACAAGTAACAAAGAGCTACTTTCTGGCAATCTGAATGCAGTGTATTTTACTGGCTTGCTCTACCACCAAACAACATTTCATACTTCTGGTCCAAACTAAAGAATGCTTTTACCACACATACTCCATGATGAAAAGTAGATGAGAAGAGACAGATAAAAAAGAGGCAGAAAAGATTTCTTTGTTTTTATACCTTGTTAAAGACCGGTCTTTGCTAGAGATAACTTGCTTTGTATACAAAAGTAAGTACAGCACACATTTGAGGAGATATTCCAAAGCTACAAATTAAGTACTTAAAGCCAGTCTAAAAGTATTTTTTAATCATGGTTTTCTGCTCTCTTCCACTAATCAAACAAATGTAGAAACAATTTGGACAAAAAATGGTATTATAAAGATTCACTATCACAACGTATATACTCAGAAGTCAGAGAATGCAAGCACAATTTTTCAAGTCAAATTATAAGGACAGGAACTCAAGCAACATAAAGGACAGTCTCATTTAACATCAGCCAAGGGCTCCCCTCACTGGCTCTAGTTTTCCCTTACTATATTTCTGGAATTTATTTTCCTAACTATCTATGATATTACTTGTTAAAATATTGGATATATATTTACTCATTTTAGATGCAAGTGCAACGCAATTTGTTGCACTTGCATAAGACTTTCTATTTATGTAATATGCAACACCAAAGTATAAAAAGGATTTTCTTTAGCATGAAAATATTTTCCACAGAGGAGTACTCTCCTATCTGTGGATGGACAGCTGAAACTGCTCTTGACCATTCTTCAAATCTAATTCGATACTGAAAACTGCACTTCAAACTGAAAGCCAGTAACTATTTAACACTGACAAGATGCAAGAGAGGCAGAGCATGTGCAATACTCAGAACAAACACACACAACAAACACACCTACACACCACTATACCAAACTAACTTTGACTCACTAAGCTATACAAAGTTGCTTGAAAAAGAGTACTGCCTACTAAAAATGTCTTTTCTTCACTATGACAATTGTAGGTAATGTGAAAAAAAATAATTTTTAATGAATATTATTAGCTTATGGTATCAGTGACAGCAGGCCCTGGTCATGCACATTCAGTCATTTTTGGCTATCTCCATAGAGTTCACTTACTACTTTGATCTAGATTTGAGATACTATTATTACTGATATATTTCTTAGAGTTTAAACTACAACTGTCTAGAATTGTGCATAACTGGATAATACATAATACAGTTTGGAGGATTACTGACTGATGATATGAAAAAAATATTTGATTATGCAGCATTGAAAGATATTTTTTTATTCACACTGCTGATAATGTTGTGATTATTGGCCTGTGTTAGCTTAGCCAGTAGAAATACAGACAGCAAAGAACAAATCACCAGGAAGACAGTTTCAAACTAAAACACCAGAATTATTCTTTCTAAACTTTCAGAATTAACTACACAGTAGTAGACTGGATATTGGTATGGGGTTGTGTTTGATGGTTGTTATTTTTTCCTGTTTTTAATAGAGTATTCCAATCTGAACCAGAAATAAGTGATTAAATTTCATAGCTTTCTTCTCCTTTTCCTCCATCAGGAAATATTATTCAGGTACCAGCATTTAAAACCAACTGAGAGAATAGCTTTCTTAGAATGAATGAATGATTCAGAGTTGAGATTCTCCACTCTGGTCCCTGAAACACCAAAATTTGATATGAATAAGCAACTTTCTACGTGCTTATCACCTCCAGCTGGGCCTGCCATTTACTTGATGACAGAGCTAGATATATGCACAGATATACACTGCTAGTTGCAGAAGCTAGCCTTTCTTGCTTAAAGTCGTGTGACCTTGACTTTTCCAGTATCAGATAAAACTACTGCTTCAGATTCATGCTTCAATGAGTCTAGGTCACTAGTCAAATACTCTTCCATTGAGATTAAAAATAAATAAAACTTCTGCGACAGCGCTGCAATTATTCCCTTATACCCTCAGTAAATTATGGTAATGAGCTTCAGAATTTTCCTGAATTCCTTTGAATTACCCAGTATTTCTTTTACCCTCTCTAGGCTACACTCAATGCTCTGTAGACACACTGCCAGTAGATATTCTCAACACAGAGCAAGGAGTCAGGTTTATAAATACACATGATATACAAATGGTGCATAGATACATTAATGTAATGAAGCCCAGTCAAGCTTGGGATCAAACCTGTGATTTATCAGTAGGCGATTACTACATTAGGTACAGCGCTATGCATGTGCAGCTACCCTCTCTCTCATCTCAAATGATGTGTAAGTGGCCAGGTCGTGGGATCCCACATGTATCCCTTAGGCTGGGGTGGCCATTGCCTGCTTTGGCATCCTGGCATCCCCAGAACAGATACCTTCAGGACACTTCTTCTATGGCAGTTAACTTCCAGGTAACAGTCTGGAAACCCAGAGTCTGGAACATTCTCCAACAACTCCAATTTAAATCATTCTTCATCTACTTTTCTGTTATATCACTTACTGTTTTTTCCTTCCCTTTCACCTTCAATACAAACAGCCCTAGCAGGCTCTTGCAGCATAGCAATCCATCTTCAGCTTCCTCCCCAGCTCCATCATAGCTTTTTTGCCCTTAAGCAGCTCTACTTAATGACAATCTATAAGATCAGTTAAACATTAGCAGTAAGACAACCATATCAATCACATGTAGTATGAAAATTGTAAAAAAAAATATATATATATAAAAAGCTAACTTTAAGACTATCATTTTAGTTATGTACTCATGTCAGTAAAAAATAGCATTATGTGATTTTTCTGTAGTGGTCACAGAATTTCTATTACAGGATAAAAAGTACAGAAGCTTTCAAAGCACATATGGAACTTCAGGTAAGAGCAACAAGACCTAACCACTTAGCTATCCAATCAAAGCAACAAAGATTCAATTGGGCAATTAATCCCCTCCATTCTCAGTGTGTGAAAGTACTTAGCATAAAACTGCACCTGAAGACTAAAATATTATACCCAGAAAACTATGTATTGTCAGATTTTAATTGAACATTTTTCTTGAAATTCTTGTTCCTACAGCATATGCGACTTTAAAACTTCTTGGAGGGGAGACTTTAATTTGTGTCAATTCCATTTATTATGACCTCTGGGTTTCAAAAATGTCAGAGTAGCTCAAATTGGCTTTACTATTCCAGAAAGTACATTATGTAGACTGTAGTACGTCAGCCAAAGGAAACAGAAAACAAGATGTACGCAACAAATCATGAAGATACAGGAAGATGAAAAACAGAATAAAGAAATAAAAGAAAAAGCATGAAAAGGCAGAGATTGTTACATTAACTGTGTTCCCAATTGGAATATTTCCTTGTATTACGGTTTCACCTGCTGCTAATAAGAAAATGTGGTAACAACAGAAGAGAACAGAAAACAAACAATGGTAGGAAGAATAGAAATAAAGGAAATCTCCCCAACTCCTCCTAGTCATTACATGTTTCTTATTTTCCAATTTCAATATATAGTTATTTACAGTTGGTCAGACCACTGTTCCTTCACACACTATTGCAAACAAACGGTTTGACCAGAAATTCATTTAGTTCAGTTATCTCAATGTATGTATTTCAACAACTGTATTGTCAATATTTACTTCACACAAAAAAAGACTATGAAATACATGCATTGAGAAAAACAAGTGTAAATTAAGAGAATAATTGAGAATGCAACGCAGGAGACAATTTAATACTGAATATATCACAAATAAATGTAACATTTTCTTCATCAATTTTCTTACTTGTTAAAAATATTTTATTTGAGTTTAAAGCTAAATAGTATTTATTGTTTCAGAGACTGATTTCCTCAACTTTAGTACAAGCTGAGCACAATCAGACCAGCATGGCCATTACAGAACACTGAAGTCTGGAATTTTAACCTCATATTTTTAGTTTACCTCTACCGTCCAGTTCTTTCAAAATGTTAATGTTTCTTTAAAAATGTTAATAGCCTTCTAAGCTACATAACATCATATACACTGTAAGACTGAAACTGAGCAGGTACAACTGCAGACATGCACTGCAAGATATTTCTTTATTTAGGACAATTCTGTAATATCCTTTGGTCCTGCATACTCACACATGCTCTTTGACTGGAAAATTTCCAGACATTTCCTTTTTGGAGTTACTGCTTTGCTGTAAGTTTCCTAATAAAGCAAACCAAAACCAAACAAACAAAGAAACACCTGTAATTAAGGTAATCGCTCTGGAAAGTACTCTTAACATACTGAATATACTTAAAAATTAGTTAGGCAGTGATCTATCTCCATTCACAATAGTTGTTTAAAAATGCAGTCAATTAATACAGAAATCGATGCAAGACCAGAATAATTATCATCCCTAATTTTAAAATAGTCAAGACACTCACACATTTAACTTCCATAATCTACATTTTAAAGATGTGGAATTATTTGAAAAAGTTGAGTAGCATGGAACAAACAATGCTTACTTTAGGTTTTACATTAGTAGTTGCATAATTAAAAGGAACATGCTATGAACTAAAGTTGAAATCCTATCCAGAGCCTACTGAAATAATGGGCATATTGCCATTGACCTCAAAGTATAATCATTCCCTTTGTTAGGTCAGATTTGTGTAAACTAGCAGAAACTAAAGAACACTGAATACCAAAACTAAATGAACATGATGTTGCCACTAAAAGAATTAATTTACAACCTGTGTCTTAATTAAAAACATATGCTTTTAATGTATTCCTATACAGAAGCAATCTAATAAAATGTAGCTATAAAGTTGAGCTAAATAGTCCAGACTGATGTTTAAAATGTGAAGAAAACATGAAAATGTAATACATATTCAAGTGTGGTGAGAGAGAGAATTTATGCAACGGATTGCAGACAAACTCCAAAGTTGGTAAAAATCCAGGGTAGTCACTGGCCTAATATGTTTTTCTGGATATTTAAGAATGAGGAGCACAGCTAGTCACTTGCATATGTATTACTCTGCCAGTCATCGTAAGTTGTGGAAATAACAGCTCTGATATTGCACATAAGTGAAGTGGGGAGAGAACTCTAGGATTCTAATCAGGCTACTAAGAAAAATTTTAAAATGAGAGATTTTTAAAAGTCTCTATGTCCTCTAAGAAAAAGAGGGCAAAATATGACATTTCAAACTGCTAGAAAGTCCTTCCTCAGATATCTGGCCAAGCAGTAACTGAGTGTTCTAGCAGATATCCCAAACTATTACCACCAAACATTTCCTGGAAAAACTATCATTTGAATAGTTTTATGACCCTTTGTGCAACTCAGAAGGTAAATGCCAGGAGAGAGGAGAGGAAAAAAAAGAGGAAAAAAACAGCATACAAATCTATTTTTCATTGATTTTTTTCCTTCCGTAGTAACTCTAGTGTGTAAAAGGAAAGCATTTATTTCTAAACTACATCAGGCATTAATATACCATAACTGTCAACAGAAAATGTAGTTTGATATTTAATGGATTTATTCTAATGAATTTTTAATTACTCAAGGCCTCATTTAGGGAAAGACTTTCACTGGCGGGAGTAAGAAACTGCACTGCCCACTCTGTGTGCTCATTTACGTTCTCAAGTTTTCCAGTTCAGAAATCATTAGGTGTGTGACCAGTTCCACTCAAAACTGATTTGATCTTCAGTATGTCTTCTAGGTCAAGATACTGATTCTGTCAGTGGTCAGTAGCAAGTATACAGAAATAAGTATATGGAACACATCATGTACAGAAACATCAAGTACAACTACTCCTATTATGCGAAGCACCATACAAACAAGATCAAATACCTTACTTTCTTCAATACGCTGTAGCACATTGCTAGTATATTTCAAGGGTTGCTTTTTTTTTTCATCCCCCCTCTCCCCCCAAATCTATCATTTTGAATATGCAGGAATTTTTTTTACCTACTCCCCTTAAAATTCCCTGAGAACAAAGGGGCATGAGAAATATAGTGTTATTTATTGCAAAGTGGGTCCTCACATTTTAAATACCTGCAGAGACAGAAATTAAAGACAACAGATACATCACAGTCCG
Source organism: Stictonetta naevosa (assembly GCA_011074415.1). Classification (NCBI taxonomy): domain Eukaryota; kingdom Metazoa; phylum Chordata; class Aves; order Anseriformes; family Anatidae; genus Stictonetta; species Stictonetta naevosa. The sequence goes on from CM021729.1 coordinate 19,049,983, forward strand.
ACACCTGTGGTCTCCAGGACATAAAGTCAATGGACAATCTTCTGATTTTTGCTCAAAAATAAACCGAAGAAAAAGAGCCTCCCACCAGATGCGTAAATTCACAGTAAGAAACCACAGCGGAACAACTAGAAAGTCTGCGTAACAAACAAGGGTGAAAATTGCTTAATGGACTAAAGTCAAGGAAGCAAGAAGCAAACAAATACAACTGACATCAGAATTACTTCTTGAATTCAGTGCCTCTCTTGTTAATGGAGGAAAAAACTATAGGATGAGAATCAAAGACAAAGCTTCATGGGAGTTGAAAACACTGGATGCTCATTTTTATCAGACAGAGCAATGTGAGAGTGCCATATATAGAGAAGAAATCTTTGCAAGAAGCCCAGAAAAAGTGGAAAACTGCCTCAGAAAAGAAACATAACAATCTTGGACCTGCAGGAGGAAAGGAATGCACAGTCCTGGCTGGCCCTACCCTGCAACCAAATGCCTTAACTAGTACTTAATGGAGAAATGTTACTTGTTATTACAACATAGAAGTATATTACTAATCTATAAGCCACTGGGATGCAAAAGAGTAATTGTGCCCGTAAAATACATTTCCTTTTAGTATTATTGATCAGGCAATGCAACTTCCAAATCATCCCTGGCTGCCTAAAAACCCGTAATATTCCAAAAATGAAAGGCATGATTGCATTCAGCTTATACAGGTAAGCAAAACGAAACAAGAAACCTTTTGCCCCTCTCAAATACTTAGAGCAATGCCAGAAACATTGCAGTCCTTTATATTATGGACCCCAAGATTTACATGAGCTTAAGACTGCTATCATATACATGTACCTTCAGCAGCACTGGCCTGTACTGGGAATGCATACCTCACAGGTAAATGAAAGAGCGTACGCCTTGCCAATGAGAGTACGTGGACAAGCAAATGATCACTGAAAACATCATGAAAGTTAACCGTGTACATACACAATAAACAAATCATCTCTGTAAAATTTCTCTCCTTTAAAGATTTAGAAAAACTACCAATTGTGTAAAAACAGTAATGCCTCCCACATAGGCTTCAGCAACATTGCAAGTATTGCACGCTAGTACTGTCTGCATACATATGGGGGTTAACACTAACAGCCACCATACCACACTGCTTAGCAATACTTACTGAATTACAAGTATAGTGGTACCTGGCAAAAATACAGAAAAAGTCTGTACTACTTTTGAGAGACAGAGAGAGAATGAGCTCTCTTGTAGCATGAAAAAGCCCATTTAAAATCCAGAAAAGTGGAAAAGCCATACCATCTGCAGTACTGTCCACTTTTACTGACACTGGTCTAACCTACAAATCGAGGTGTATTTGGCTTACATAAAAACATGTTGTGCCCTTATTCTTTATTCATGGAGATAAAGATCGCTCCAACAAAAGAGTACATTAGTTCAGTGGCACAGCTGAATTAAATGTTGATAAAGCAGCAAACCACTCACAAAACTAATCCAAGGAGACCCCAATCCAAGTACAGTATTTCTGCATTTCAGAAGCTGTTACCTGTCATAAATTTCAAAAGCTGTTATCTACATAAATATTTCTAACAGTGTACCAAGAGAAAAAAAGGATACAGATTTATATTCTCAATACCAAAATTTTAAGAAAAAGGCTTCTGTTATTTTTTTTTTCTGTTTGGAATCAGAACAAAACACTGTAACTGCATCAAAATCATCATTATGGTCTTGTCAAGCACAGTGGATTTGGTTTTCTTTCTTACAAAACAAAAAACATTCTTGCTATGTGATGATATCAACAGATGACAATATTTAATGCAATGACATTTAAGCAGTACTACCTCCCTAAGTAGCACTTCAAATGTTTTTCCACTTAAAACACTTGTATCTCAAAGTTCTGCCCCCTTGGAGATATACAGATGTTCATCTTGGCTTCCTCCTGGAACTTGTCTTCTCTATGGGTTGGCTTAGTACTTTTACTCAACTACTGACATACTAGGAAGAAAATTAATAGCTCTGGATCTTTCCTCTTGACAGGAAAAGACTCTGTTCTGTAAAAGTCATGTTATTTGTTTATACAGTTAGTCATGTGTTATTTGGAAAACTAAATGCTATTTAGTACCTGTACAAAACAAACTACATTGACATATATATTAAAAAAAAAAAAAAAAGAATTCTTAGGTTGCAAAAGGAATTTTTTTTTTTTTTAATATTGTCATCCTCCATTCCTGCTACAAACTAAACCAGAATGCAAGAAAACACCTCTGGCCCTTACCATTCCATACAGGTGCACAGGACAATGAAAAATTTTGTTCACAAGGTATATGCTTGCCTTGCTAAGAATTCCAGTGCCAGGAACACAAAAGGAAGTAGTCAAAAGTTGAGCGCTAAGAAGACAGATCTCAGAATTTAATGTTAATTTTGCTAAGAAGTGTGATTACCATATCTGTGAGGCAGAATAAAAACACAAAGACTAATTTCTGTCTACTTGAGATAAATGATTCATGTAAGTTTTTATCTTTTTTTTCCATGTAAAAATAAAAGATTTTCAAAACAGCATTACACTATGAAACAACTTCACAATGAAAATCTATCAGCTCAGTATTTTTACTTTTTTTTTTTTTTACCAACCATCAAGAGACTAGTTTAGACAATTACAGGATAAACTATGAAAAAAATCAGCTGACAAAAGTCTCATGTAGTTAAACAAGGAGCGCAGAGTCCTGCACCTGGGAAGGAACAATCTCAGATTGTTCTGGACATGCTGGGGGCCAACCATCTGGAAAGCAGCCTGGCAGAAAAAGACCTGGGGGTCCTGCTGGACACCAAACTGAACATAAGCCAACAACCTCCCCTTGCTGCTAAGAAGGCTGTTGGTATTCTTGGCTGCATTAGGCAAAGTATCGCCAGCAGGTCAAGACAGGTGATTCTTACCCTCTACTCTGCACTGGTAAGGCTTCACCTGGAGTGCTGTGTCCAGTTCTGCCCCCCCCAGTACAAGAGAGACATGTACAAAATGTAAAGAGTCCAATGGAGTGCCACAAAGATGTGGAAGGGACTGGAGCATCTCTCCTATGAGGAAAGGCTAAGAGAGCTGGGACTGATCAACCTGGAGAAGAGGATCAGGGCCTTATCAGTGAGTATAAATACCTGAAGGGAAGATGTAAAGAAAAAGCCTAGTCTTTTCAACGGTGCCCAGTACCAGAACAAAAGGCAGAGGGTAAAAAAAATGGAACACAGAAGGTCCATGTGAACATCAGGAATCTTTACTGTGCAGATGATGGAGCACTGGCCCAGGTGGGCCAGAGAGTTCAAGGGATCTCCCTACTTAGAGATCTTCAAAACTTGCCTGGACAAGGTCCTGGGCAACCTGGGACAACTGCTCTGGGTGTCCCTGATTGACCAAAGGAGTTGGACCAGATGGTCTCCAGAGGTTCCTTCCCAGACTAGACATTCTGTGATTCTGTGACAATAACAAACTCTCATACTGTTATAGTGTTCAAGAAAAAACAAACAACAACTCATGGTGAAATTTCTACAGGTGAATGCTATCATAAAACCAGCTCTCACTGTTTCATAATCTAAGTTCAATCACAGTCTTATCCTGAAATAAGATTGAACATGTTAAGACTCAGAAAATATGAACAAAAAGTTCTGAAGTAAGCGGATAAAAGAAGGTGACACAAAAACAACATGCACAGAAGTATTATCCTTGTTCTCTCTAATTGCTATCCATGTTATACAAAGCCCCCAGGGTCCTGAGACCCTCTAGTAAATACTCTATATAAGGCCTATTATCTACCACGTTACAAGAAGCTGGTAATTCTCTCCAGTTTCTGGGATCATCACAGAATCATAGAATGACCTGGGTTGAAAGGGACCTCAAGAATCATCCAGTTCCAACCCCACTGCCTATGGCAGGGACACCACCCACTAGATCAAGTTGCCCAGGTCCTTGTCCAACCTGGCCTTGAACACCTCCAGGGATGGTGCATTCGCAGCCTCTCTGGGAAACGTGACAGTACCTCACCACCCTCTGAATGACGAACTTCTTCCTAACCTCTAAGGGAGAGAACCTCTAATGCTCAGAAGCTCCCCAGTGAAACTGAAGGAAGATGCTTCTGCTGACAATGGTATCAAAAAATGTTCCCATTAATTGTTCCCATAAAAAGCAGAGCTGTATCAGTGGGAAAGATACAGGAAAGTACTTTCAAAACACTACTACAGCACCTAAAATGTAACCTTATATTTGGTTAGAACTCCAACACCTCAGGAGTTCAAAGCACTGTAGCTATACACTTCTCTTTTGCTTATAATACATTAACTGGTTCATCAGATGAGATATCCAAAACAATGAAAACAAGCACACTGCTATTTCAGTAATTTAGAATTAAATTTCTTAAGTTATTATAAATATCTTTACTCATTCCCACCTCCCCTCTCCCCTCAAATCCATTTTCATATATGCTGGTACAATTTGTTAGTCAGGAGCTAGGATAGCTAGCAGTTTCAGTAAAAGCCTGACTAATCCATTCAAGCTTATTAATGTAGCCTTTGGGATTACTGAATTTAAAAGTTTAGCGATGCTTTATGAAGGTAAGTATAAATAGCCTGCTGATACTACACTGAGGCACGTTCATTTAAAATGTGTGTGTGTACTTGGAAGTGTAAAGTTTTTGTAAAGCTTTTACTTATTTTAAAATCTTATGTCCTTTTTATAAGATAGTATACACAAGTCCTTCAGAAACTCCACAGCAAACTTGGATAATTAATAAGCCCAATAGTCCTTAATATTCACTACTTGTTGCTGAAACCTTATTTTCAATGGGAATTTTTCATGTTCTCTGGAAACTGGCTCCTTTTGCAGTTGAAGACCTGCAAATTAGCGCTGACGTAGGCCTTCGTCTGAAACTCCAAACTGTTCATGACTATGCTGTGATCATCCAACCAGGACAGGGAAGCCAATACAGAATATACAGTAATAAAACATATTAAAGTACAACAGTGAAAGAAAATAAGTAATTCTGCTTTGCAATGCCAGAGTAACACTAACAAAATGTCAAGTTATTCAGTCATAACAGTAAAAATGTAGTACTGCCAACACTGCTCATACACACACACTGGGGGGCTTCAACTGACTGAATCATACCACCTACCAATTACACATCTTCACTCATTGTCCAAATTATGTCAGTAAAACCTGATGTGTAACACAGCTCTAAAGGGGTACTTGATTTCACATATGCGAGATGCCCTAGTAAAGGGACTACTTGCATGCAAAAACAAACAAAAAAAATATTATGAACAAATGTGTTTGTGAAAAATCAAGGTTTTTCTAAATAAAAGAACAGTTTTACTTTGAATTTCATTCTTTTTTAAATTAGAAACTTGAATTTTCTTGTTATGAGGTATTAATGTCCACATGTAACAATTGTATTTGAAATATGAAAGCAAAAACCTACACAACAGATTCATTAATCTGTCTTTCCACTAACAAGAAAACATTGTTCCTTAAACAAAAAATAAAACAAAAAACATCACACATCCCCCTCCCAAATCCAGCCACTATTACACCTTTTATGGAAAACCCAGAAGAGATCAATTATTTTAATCACTGTTCTAAAAATTTCTGCAGGGAGTACAATGATTCCAAAAATAGGCCACATACAGAGCAGTACAGAATTTGACTGGGAAAGCACAAATTATAATAAAAGGTTCCTAATCCAAATTAGTGCTGCTGCACCTGCTGCTACTTACATAAAATAGAAAAGAATATATACTGTTCTTAAACAATAGAGAAACAGATCTGCCAATGAAGTACAATTGCCTACCCATAACTGCAGAGGACAAACAGCAATATTTTCCCAGGATTGCAAGATTTCAGATAGATTAAGCACAAGGTTTTTTTGAATCTATAATGGTAACAGTGGTATAGAAGCAAACAAATATGCACATATGTAGGCTTTGAAATCACCTATTAAAACTGTCAGTTCTCATCTTGATTAAGCACAATAAATCAAAACAACAACAAAGCATATTCTCACAATGCCTGAATCTGCAAGAAAGTGCTGTTTCAGCAGAGAAATACTATTATAGTAGGGGAGGTTCTGCCTTGAAAGTCTTACAAAAACATTATATATGGATAACAAAACATTTTCCACACTGTTTTGTTCTCCGTAATTTTAATAATTCTTTGCAATTATAAAAACTTAAAATATTCAATAAGATCCATCTGTTCTACTGGAATACTTTGCATTGGCAATTATGTAGTGAAAATAACAGCAGAAACAAGTAATTTGTGTATCTTACTTTCCCAACTTCTTAATCTATACTTTAATAGTCTGATATATTTAAAGACACACCATCTATTAATTCTTCTACTCATAAGGTTACCTACCAAATGTATTATTTTAAAACTAACCTCTATATAAAAGTAAGAACAAGAAAGCTACAGAAATGAAATAAAAATAAACACAATACTTATAATAACCATACCTAGTAATAAGAACCGCATTATCATGGTGGGCAATCCCATTTTCTGGAATGGTGTTTCCATCACTTTGGTGGGAGAGAATGGATTTCTGCCACTTACAGAAGCTATCGAGGGACTTGTCTGCATGGTGGTTTATCTCCAAGTTTGGCTGCAATACAACATGCATACCAGAAATGTTCCAAACAAATTACTAAGGTCAGTTGTTAAGCCTTTTGAAGACTAAAGCGGGACTATAATTAGAAGCAGTGGTTTCTAGGAATAAAATCATCTTGCCAAATTTTATCTCTGTAAAATCTGACCCCAAGTTCAGTTGTACATTACTGAACAGGCATTCCTTCTTCTCCATCTTAAATAATTACTACGTCAATACCAATAAATTAATAAATAAAATCTGAATATTGATATACAGGTCTAAAAACAAAGCTGACATCCCCAAAGGTGTAATAAAATATTCACCTGAAGTAAAGAACATATCTCTGGGATATGAGGGAAATATTCCTTTGAACTGTCTTCATCTTGATTAAAGTAGTGAAAGATTACAAGACAGGTTTTATATTCAGATGCAGCCATTTCAAGCAATAATTAAATGAAATATATATCACACAATAGCGTAACTTGTATTTCCGGGATATAAAGCTGAAGGACAATAACTCTTACCTGATCTTCAGTGAGGACAATTAAACGTGTCACTATTATATTCACAACGTTTCCTAGACTGGAATCACGATAAAGTTTGGCAACCTGACCTCCAGAAAATAAGAAAAGGCACAAAGTCAGACAAGAAACACTATACATTTCCTAAATGGTTAAAAATTAAACTACTCTCCTGCTCAGTGTAATTCCCTAATGTTAGTTATCACCATCATCGGCATAAGATATTTTTCGATCAACAAATGACCATTCAGTAAAACAAATATACTACTTCTGTAAGACTTTTCAGCCAAAAAATGTTTATAACTTGTTTCATAAACCATCCAACATAAGGAGCATTTAGACTGTTGATTTAAACAGAATAAAACTGTATAGTTTTAGATTAATCTGAATGTAACCGCATGAAAGACAAACAATGTAAGTGATCACAGCATACTTCTTGGCAGAAGCAGTACAGCATTCTTCCCCACCATATTTTAATTATTAATTCCTGCAACCTGATGCATAATTAAGACCTTATTATGCCAGTACAGATGCTTTATGATTTCAGAACATGCATGTTAATATTAATACTGAGAGGGATGAAACTTACAATATTCATTACACTCAAAATGTAGTGCTCAATGTCTTTGCGACCATGATATCCCACCATCATTTTGTCTGCTACTACCAGCGTCTCCACAAACCGTTCAAGGCTTACTGATCTCTTCTGTCGACTGTGACTACTTAGCGTGTCATTGACTGGAAGTGAAGCTGGAAAAGCAGATGCATCACTCATCCACCAAGGTTTACTGCTTCTTGTGAGGTCTTCTAGGAACCAAAATAATTAAACACTTTAGAGGGGTCACTGATAAAACTCATTCAAACGCAGCTGGTTTATGTTGAGATTATCATCTTTTAGCTTCTAAAAACAAGTCTTTCTTGAGGCAAAGAAAATTTAAATTTATACTTTTTTAAAAAAAATTAAAATACCTTATACAACAGAAAAACAACTTTGCATCTAATTTTCATATTCTGAACTCTCCATAACTTGGCTTAGGACAATAAATCACCATCTTCTCTCAACACATCTGATCCTGTACATCTGTGTTAATACTAAAGACTAGTTAGAGTTAACCACGAGAGCATTTCAGAATTTTAAGAACAAGATAGCTACAATATTTTGGGAAAAAATCAAAATAGGAAATTCCTAAGTAAGGTAAAAGGCATCCATATAGACTAAGGAATTAAACAGATTGATAAGGCAACATTTTTTTTTCCTACTGTGAAACTCCATAATTAGGCAATTAGAATGAAAAATCTAGCACATTTTGGACCAAATAAATCTTTAAATTTCTCCTTAGAAAGTTTCTCTTTAGAAAGCTATTTTACCTACCTCATGTATTAACTATAATGGAAAGTTCAAAATAATCCAACATAAGTTAATTTTTGGTTATTTTTAACACTAATTTTTATTTAAATACATTGTTTCTTGTACTCGTTTCACATAAATATCCAGAAAACATATTGCTCGTATGTAACAATTTGGTTATTACTGACCCAAACAGATGGAATTCTGTGCAAAAACCTGAATTCCTGTCCTCAGTGCCTATTTGAACCTCCATTCCCTGCAGAACTGTCACTTTTGTATATATTAAGTATTCCTCTTCCACAAAGACCCACACAGATCTCAAGTTTAAGTTTATTAAAGTAGATAACTAAGCTGACTTTACATGATTAGGATTTCAAAATGTCTGAAGTTTCCTTGCTAGTTATGGATGAACTTAAGAACATTAAAAAGTGAATATATTTTTAACTGACTGACTAGGACTGCTCAAGTAGGCACTACCAGAGATGTTAGAACTGTTTCGACTAAGGTAAGTTGAGATAGGACCAGTACCGTCTGTGAAAAAGTAATGCTTTATGCAATCCAACTAAGCTTCACTATTTCATATGGCAGTAACTACATGACAAAGGATTTCAGGTCAAAACCAGGAACACAAAGCTTCAGCATTCCCAGTGTGGCAGTATCCCACAATATTTTGTGTCTACAGTGTTGGCTTTAAAAGTTGCATTACTTTAGAAAAATTGAATAATGCAAACAAACCGGGTACTTGACAAAAAAACTAGTAATGAAATTGTCTTCAAACTATAACATGCACGAAATTTTAACAAGATTATACCCATTCTAAAAACATAGTATCAAGTATTACAGCCCAATGAGGATTCTATTATCAGTACCAAGCTTTAAACTGTTTTCATCCCTATTCTAGGAAATTTGAAATTTTTAAAATCCACTGCTTATTTTCAAGTAGCAGAGGGTGTTGTCTGGGGGCTTCCGATGCTCTTAGAGTGCTGAGTACTTTACAAATGTAATATTGCTTCCACATTCATTCATAATTTTTCACTCAAAGATGCATATCTGTTTTAAACATTTGAAAACCAATGAGCTCATGCTGAAAACTTTCAGAGAGAAAAAAAACAAAGATTCTTCTGGACTCATCTTGATAGCATCTTTCAAATAAAGGTCTCAGGAGATTTCAGGAAAACAAACATTTCTCCTTATCAGATGAGAAGCTTAGGCTTCAGCTGGTCTCAAAGTAATGGGAAAGTTGGAAACAACACTGAGTACTTAGACTCACACTCCAGAATCCATTGGTCTTCATGTTGTTATACTTTAAAAGCACTGAACAGCGTGACTAAATTTTCTTTAAAAAGCCAAGACATTTCCATAAAAGTCTGCACTACATTTAACAGATTTTTGTGGCAAATTATGCCATTTTTCCACCACATCAACAAATTAAAAAAAAAAAAAAAAAAAAAAAAAAGCTTGAAAAAACCTTAATCTTGCATTAACACTGAGTGTAGCTATTGGGAAGTAAAAGAAAACAAGGCAGAGAATGGTGTCAGAAAAGCACTGCAATTAACCCCAAAGTAATGATTACAAAGAATCAGGAAATTCAATTGTAAATTGAAGCTGAAAAGAAATCCAGATGTGTGTAGACAGAGTACCAATGGTACTCAAATTTTAAGTCAGTCCTGTGAGGATGTTATGTGGTGGGGAAGAGAGAGGAAGGAACACAACACACAAAAACAGAAAATGACTTCAAAATGCGACAGAAAACTACTTATTTAAGATGCAACTGTGAGAATATTTAAATGAAACATTATGTACCACTACAACCTCATTTAACTGATACACAAGCATTGTTCATTTCATAACATTCTCACTGTAAAGTCTGTCATTAATAAAAACACCAGGTGAAACCACACGTAGTAGTTGTGCCATCCCTAACTAATTTGATGCATCTCAGGTTTCATATGTTGATTTTTATTGTTTCTCAACCATATCTAAACAGCCTGTATAACTGCAACAAATTTTTTGGTCTTTTTTTTTTTAAAAAAAATCTTGTAAATAAAGCAGGTAAAGAAATTTTATTTATACTTGCAACAAAACAGAATTTCAACTCCAGACAAAAATACAAGTATACAGCTTTTCTGCAGAAAAGCATATTTCTTAAAATTGTGCAAATGCAAAAATAACGGACCATAAGTACTTCGCAAGCTTAACATAGTGCATGCTATTGGGCATCAGTTTAAAATAAACATTTAAATAAGCTATGCGGACAAAAGAGTGTATCACAGGTAACAGTCCATAATAAATTTTTATTGTGAAAGTAATAATGAAGAATTTTAGCATGCTGTCTAAATATTTATGTTAACATTGTAATTCTAAGCTATCAAATAAATTCCATTTGACATCATAGTTTACCTGCCTACTCCGTGGCTTTAATATACCTTTCTTTGGAAAACCACTTACATGATATTACTGTTTTGGACACAGAAGAATTAAAATGGAAGAAAAAAGTTGAACTCTTCTAGAGGCTGATTCTGCACAGCATTCCGCAGGATCACCCAGTGGCCTCAAATCCCTCTGAAACAATTGGAATTTGAAGTTGCTCAACTTCTTAGCAAGGTCTTAATGATTTTGGTTACATTTAACAAAACATAGTTAAGTTGGTGACAATATACACATTAAATATTAATTTAATATTTCTTATTTTTTAAATGTTCTTATGTCTAACTGCTTAAAAATCTAACTCAGGTTATGAAAACCAGACACTGTTCTATCCTGTACTGTTATCTGAACCTAAACTACCTGCCAAATAACAGAACTATTTTTATTCCTGCCTCTGAAGTTCTACTCTTGTACTGGTCACCATAGTTCTACTACCTACTATCTGTATCACTTGATCATCCCAACAAATTCTGATCATCCTTTCACCAAACTCCCTGCCTTGCTTTTTGTCAATTACTATAATTCTTCTCAGAAGGGTCTGAAATAATACTCTTTGTCTCTATCAGCACAAACTCCCTCACCACTCCCATGACGCTGAACAGGTATATGATAAATTTAGGTCTAGATAACAGAAAAAACTCACCAGAACATAATGTCAATAGCAGCACAGCTACACAAGCACATTCCTCCCAGTATATTGTACTGGCAATTGTATTCTGGAAGTAAAGCTAAAACCAGTTTCCCATACAAAGTAAATGATATTCTGGCAAAAACCTAATTGTAATTTCGTTAACTTGTTGTGCCTTTTTTTTTTCCTTTTTAAACATGGAATTGGACTGTTCAAAACTTCCAAAAACAGTGAAATGCCCCCAAAGATTTATTCTACTGGCAAAGAAGTTAGTAATTACCTGGCTTTAGTTCTAGGGTTTGAAAGCTGAGAAACTGAAAATTAGTCTTCGATTTGTTTTTTTAGATATTCTGGGGATACTTTGGATGCCATGTCACTTTGAGACAGAGGTTAAACAGTGCTCAGAAAATGAGTTGAAAAGGTTTTGGTAGTCAGACAGAAAACAGTAAAATAGCATGTCACCTGGAAAAATAAGATCTTGCAGTTTGAGGGGAGAACAAAGTTCTTCAGAAATTTTCATTGAGTGCAAAAGTATACAAAACAACAGGAAAAGAAGCTGAGATGAATGAGCATGAGAGTAATGAGGATGAGAGCATGAGGACTGCAAAAAGCAGGGGGGGAGTTATTTCAGTGAGTAAGGGCTTCAAGATGTGACAGATGTGAAAACTAGGGAATGCACAGGAGTTTCCAAGGATAACAGCAGCATAATACATGTAAAGGAATAGATTCCAAGGATTATTGCATGTTTTGAAAAAATGCATGCAAGATGCAAAGCTCTGATTAACCTATCATCCATATGACAGATACTGCCAAAAGAGTTGGATGCAATCTCAAAATAGTTGCTACTGCTTCATCCACACTTGGAGGAGCCTGACTTCCTAAGCATAAATTGAAGATAACAACTGCATGATCCATTCTTTTTCTAGAGATACTACAGTGGTCAAAATTGCATTGCAGTACATTTTACAATCTTTCCACTTATTCAGGAAGCTTATGTGACAGCATACCCTACAAAATGAAAGAAAAAGATGGATGCTTCACAGATGTCTACTTTAAAATGCATAAACTGGAGCATCCACACATATTAGTTCTCTCATTTCACATTCGGCACGCAGTAGTCAATAGAAGACTTGTTTCATCATCAATAGAAGCAGGTACACCAAATAATGCTTCCAAAACTAAAACAGAAGTTACTTACATAAAGTTTAACATTTGCTATGAGTCTAAATACAGTTAGAACCACTCAGGAAAAAAAAAACAAAAAACTATTTAAAAAAATAGACAGTTTAGAAAGTTTAGTCAGCTAGTGCCAGTCAAAGTTACAATTTCTAAAAGCAGCAGCTGAAAGAAGGTTCATCAATGAACAGCAGTACTATTTTAAGATTAGTATTTGCCAGCCTGTCCTGTGTACTGAATCTCATGGAATACTACTGTCCAGGATTGTAGTTTTAAGAACAAGATATACATAAATGACAAGGTTAGCACATTTTTCTGCAAATGTATATATACATAGATATATATATATCTATAAAAGTTCTATAAATCTAAAACAATTGGTCAGATTTACTCAAAGCTGTCCTCAAAAAATTAGTTTTCTGCATCGCTTTAAGGAAATGAAAATCATTTCAAAACTAAAAGTACCAAAACACTAAAGTTTTTTTGTAGATGTTGAAACTGTGCTTTGGAAGAAAAATATCTCAATCAAAATTATATTATCGATCCTGTAAAGCACCTTTAAATCACATTCTCAACTATCATGGAATAACATTACACCACTAAATCAAAAGCCAGTATCAAAACACCATAAATGTAATGAGAAAGGTATGAACTCCAGTTCCAGGTGTATTAGTAATCACAATACTAACATACTCAGTACACATCAAGATTTCTCAAATGAGATGAGACACTTACTACACACTGAGCTGTAACACAGTCACTCAGGTCATGCCTTCCAGATGGAAAACAAAATAAATTTATAGTGCATTGAGCACAGGAAGCCAGTGCTCATCACTACCAGCGTATACAATATAGGGATAAAACAAGACTTACTCCCCGTGCTGTATTCTTACACGGACACTATACTCTTGATGTGAATCTGAAAAAAAAATGCAATGCTACTTTTTGTCAGGGCACATTGTATCACCCAAAAGGAGGATTCCTATTGCTATATTGTACCTTACCTGTGAACCAAGAAAGACCTTAAAATGCAACTTAAGTTAATATATTTTAAAAGCAATGAAAACACAACTGATACTCATACTCATTTACCTGAGACTCCACAGTGACCATGATCATATAGGTGTTGCTGGTACATGATAGACTTTTTGTATATAACATGAGGATGACCATTCTCATAATTAAAGTCACTGGAATTATCAGTTATATTCCTTAAAGGCTCAATAAAATACTCTTCATCTTCCGTAGCAATAACTCCATGCTTAAGGAAGAAAAGAAGAAAATAACTTGCAAAAGACAACATAAAACTCATATTAAAAAGCTTAGTTTTAAATAACATTTGACTATCATTTATTTCTGTTAAGAAATCCACAGCTGTAAGTCAAAAGAAAATGCATGAACCAGCTCTCTTCCAGTGACTTTAGTGAGAGCAGGAGTAAATACCTATAAGCAACACGATGAGAAAAGAATAAAAATATTGACTTACTTATGGAGTTCTTTCCCACCATTTTTAAGTAGATACGGTAAGAAAGGAAGAGATACTCTTAGTATAGGACAAACAAACTGTTCACAGACCTGTTCCAAAACTGTATGATTCATAGGCATTAGAAGTGACACCAAGCCAAAATGTTATTGCTCAAATGGTGAGCCCAATATCCCACTATGATGCCACACTAGTAGATGCTTAATGCCATAAAAACTGTAAGAATAATTAATTTTAGAAAATATTATTCAGCAAAAATATTCAGCGTTTTACATGCAGATGCCGAATTCCAAAACTGAGCTAGTTATTAAAATCAGATTATTAACTTAGACTACACTATCTACAAAGCATGTATTCCTTAAAAGGTCTCATCACAAATCTTTGGCAGATCCAAGTTGTTGCAGGCTCTGTAACAAATGCATATTTTTCCCTTCACACTGCAGTACAGAATGGTAGATATTCTATTCTCATAACTTTCACATTTGTGAACTCAGCTTCTTCCAAACAGGAAGTGGTTTATAGAGGAAAGGGGAGACTTCAGGCCAACTATGCAATTTCCTGAATCTTCAGCAATTAAAACTGAACTTTAGCAGAAAATCCAGTTTGGGGATCCTTTCGGGTATAGAAATAGTGAGGAATAAGCCCTGACAGACAGACTCCCACACTTCTATTTGCTAAATAAATAATTCCAGTAACTTTATCTAGAAAATTCTGAATGTATAATCTTTCTACACTAGGAGAAAGAGCTATTGATCAGCCTGAAGATTGGAAGCAGTAAATTCTGCATTCATATCCTGTTCTGATGAATCAGAACTGATATAAATCTCATTAAAGCCACTGTGAAGACTGTTCAAAGTAACACAAGAAAGCATCCATAACTGCACCTTAATTCATCCTTATTTAATCCAACTCATGAGGAGTTAAGAGTATTCAACAAACACCTCATATGCTATTCTCAAGACATATCTTCAAATATCTTCAAATATTTATGTGCATGTCATCTGAACTCTGCAGTGTTCCAAGAAGCAAGCCTACCTCAAAGTATTTCTTGCAGGCTATAAACATCACCCTATGAGAAATAAGCCAATACCTATGTTTCTATCACACCTTCCATCTATAAAGCAAGTACCATGTATGAGAATTTGGGGTTTTTTTGGTTGTTTTGGCTGTTTTTAAAGGGGCTTTTTTCCTCCAATAAGACCCCTAGCATAAGGTGTAAGACCAATTGCTCTATAGATGATCCAAACATCCCAAACCCATTTCTGAGATCAGGAATTGCCACTGTACTTTTGGTCAAAGCTCTTCTGCCTCTCTTTTGTGTATCAACTGCTCGCTATTCTTCACTCCTGGGATAACCAGATTTCAGTAACAATATACAACTTTTAAAATAAAAATGCCTGTAAAACACTTCAGAAAGAACAGCGTTTTCCAAATAAAACCCTATTATATATTTTGGCAATATATATGCATGCAGTTCATTTTTCAATTACTTGTTCAATTACATTGTGACTACAACAGTAACTGTTTCTCTTGAGTGGTATTTTTCACTGTGAACTCCATTATTTACTCAAGAAGGTAACATCGGGGTCTATACTCACCTGGACACCAAATTTTCTCATAATGCTTCATTACTTGAAGTCTAACATTTTACTACAAAATAAGTCACTTAATGGTATGCTGCTGCTTAAACAGTCTTGAAAATATAAACTGAATTGTAACTAGCTTTGCCAGATGTGCAGAGAGAACCTTGGCAGTCTGGACTGAATCCAGTCTGGATGTCAGACATCTGGGTTCAAGTGAATCCCGAGCCATTGTAAGCTCTGGTATTACGTTCCCACAGGAAAAGAGAGTCCTGCAGTGGTTCTGGCCAAGACCATCAGGCTGTCTGCTTTGTGCCAAGTCTGAGGAGACAGAGGTACCATCCAAGCTGTGGCCCTGTCTCTGCAAGAGAAGCACCTTAACCTAACTTTGATTACTCTAGGGCATACATCCTTCACGCCTGTACTCAAGTCCAGCAGGTAAATCAGTTTTAAGTAGTGAGATGACTGCAGTGGAAGTCATTTCAAATGCCATAACAACATTTGATTGCAGCATTAATTTTGTGAACGAACTGCGTAAGGAGAAGTAAAAGCTATTACAAACGTCTGTGAACTATGACAACAGTTTGGAGGTTTCTTCCAGGTACCAGCAGTGAAAAAGGCTAGGCAAGTATGATCCATTTTTCCTTTGCCTAGTCAATGTCCAATCTCATCTGCCCAAATACTGTGTCAGATTAAGAAAAAGAGATGTTAATAACATGTAGTCAAGGAACTGCAAATAAATTTTAACTTACACCTGCTACCAGGCAGTCAGAATATGCACGTGGTCAGTTGTGGCAGGTAGCCACGTGATTTGATAAACACTGGAAATTCACTTGCCCTGCATATAAGCCCTGCATACTAATACCATTTTAAACCCAATGTAATCAATTTTGCTTGCAAACAAACTGTTCTTCCAATATTAATTCAGCAAGACCACCTGCATCAGTTTAAAGTGCATGATTTTTTTAGAAACATTCCAAATTCTGCACAAAAGAAATAGCTATTTCAGTGAAAAACATCATTTATTCTGGTGGCTAGAGGTGCTTCCATTGTATATGCATT
Source organism: Stictonetta naevosa (assembly GCA_011074415.1). Classification (NCBI taxonomy): domain Eukaryota; kingdom Metazoa; phylum Chordata; class Aves; order Anseriformes; family Anatidae; genus Stictonetta; species Stictonetta naevosa. The sequence goes on from CM021729.1 coordinate 19,066,825, forward strand.
CACTAATGCCCAATTGATGGTGGGAATATTTGGAATTACACTATTCTATATGAACCAACATTTTAAAACCAATTCCTGGCCTATCTCCTGTTTGGGCAAAACAAAGTTTCAGTTGAAAAGGGAGATTGAAACAATGCCTTATAAAGTATTAAGAGGAATTAAATGTAAATGTGTTGTCTTTTTTGTTTGTTCTGCATTTTTTTCTGTTAATTTTGCTATCATATTTGAACTTAAAGCAGCTTCCGAATTGAACTTCTGCTCCAAAATACAAGAAATATTAAGACACAGGAACAAACAGCAAAATGTTCTAACAAAACACCATTAATTTAAGAAATAAGCTGAATACCCAAGTAGGTTACTGCAAGCAGTATTCCCAATACTATTATCTAAAACAGATCATTTGAGGTCCTGTCTTATCCAATCCCACTACAAACTGCCAACTCCTGCTAACATATATAAGGTCTGGATCCAGCAGTTTGACATGCTCAGACAGATCTGTGAATCCACCTAGAGTTCCCCTGAATTTGTAAAAAGAAAATCTCTGTCAGGCTGTCTATCTGGGGCTTCACCTTATTTCTTTCAAACAGGGGATGTCCATCAGCTACAGCAGTAACAGTTAACATGGCTCTAGGCAGCCTGCTCTAGTGGTTGGCAACCCTGCCCAGGGCAGGGGGGTGGAAACCAGACGATCTTTAAAGGTCCTTTTCAACCCAGGCCATTCTATGATTCCATGAACATCAGTTATAAAATTAATTACAGAGGACAAGTGCCTTTGCCTCATAGTACTACTGGTTTCCAATTTCTGCCTGCTTTGAACCCTTTTAGACATCACGCTTTATATTTTTAACATAAAGCAGTAATAACGGAAACTTCTGAGAATGTGTCAGTGTTGTTCAGTGTGTCTACAGGTCTACAGCTGACTCTATGTCTGAGGAAACAGGCTGCATTAGCTTAACATGTTCTTACAGATGAAAAAAAAAAATGGTGATCTGGCCTGGGACAGCATGGTATGGGATCTAGTAAGACATTTTAAAACTAGGAAAGGGGCAGCTTATATGTATTTTTCTGAATACTGAGCCTATGCCGCAAATACAGATTATTACCAAACAGAACTCAAAGTACACCTATCTAGAATACAGCATCTTTTTCATTACTTCTGACCTTTTAAATCAGTTCATAGGTTACAAATTTTACATATGATTCAAAAATATTGTATGATATATAATTTATGATCTGCAAAAGTAGATGCTTTCTTTGTGGTAGAATCAGCTTCCAAATGAGATAATCTAAGAATATTAGTAAATTATAAATATACTAGTTTTTTAATATATTAAACAAACATGAAACCTTCCTGCAAAATATTTCTTCCTTTAAGTATGTACAGTCATGCTTTTAGACATATCTTGGGATATCTTTATCTTATCTGCTTAGACAGAGATATCTGTGCTACCTAGCACAAACAGTGCATGGAACTTTACATGCCATGGAAATCCTTGGCCCTTTGCATTAAATATTTCCTTGGAGCAACAGTAGCCCCAAAATGATATTTAACCTCTGATTCACTTTCCTACTAATCACCACTTCGTACACATATTAAAGTATTTCCTTCTATTGGGCTTGTCAGCTCAAAATGAGAAAATCCACTGCTGTGAAAAACTTGTTTGAACACTCGATTAAGAGCTTTGACACCCAGCAGTGGACAGAGGTGGGTCAGAACAGGACAAGTTTGACTTCGGCTCAATTCCACTATTATGAGCTCCAAATCTTTTCTTCAAGACTCATTCCCTGCAGAATTAGATGAATCTTTCCCTTAAGGTGAAGTTCTCTCTTCAGCCACTGTTTCTTATTTTTTACTTCAGGATTATAAAATCAGCTTAGGCATTGCTTCAGCTACTTCTGACTCAGCCTTGTTGCCTTTCACCCAACAGCTCCAAAATACTGCTCTTCACAGGCCCTTTCATGAGAATGCCAAACCTGCAATCCATCTACAAATGTAACATCCACTACAGTAAATATGAGTTTGGAAGCCAGCAAGTCTGATAGACAAGACCTTCAATTTCCTCACATGACTGCTCACTGGATTACAGAGCATTTCTCAAAACTTCAGACAATTTATAGCATAATCAGGGCCCAGCCAATGGAAATTGCTGGAATCAGACTTCTGTAGCAGCCTGTAATTCTGGGGCTTCTCGTAATTAAAAAGAATATAGAGAGGGAAAGGCTGAACCAGGAAACAGTGATGGGGAAACATACTGATGGCTGGTAACTTTTACTATAGTGAAACACAAAGCCCTTCTTCCACTGGAAGTCATCTCAGATACTACAGATGTTCTTCAAATTCATATAATTTATGTTAGTTAAACCACCGTCTCACGTACCCACCCTTCATAACTGAAGAGAGTAACTCAGAACATTCTGTAGGGGGAAGAAATTTGACTCATCTGGGAATACTGACACCTCTCAGGGAACCGGAATAAATGGAATGCTTAAGTTTTGCTTGTGAGCAGCACTCATCGTTTAAGATTATTACTTGCTTTAGAGTTACTCAACTTAAAATGACTGGCTTTGGGACAGATTTTAATCAAAGACTATGCAGAATATGACTGGCAGTCTCTTACAGACCAAAAATCAGACTGGAAAATACAACAAATGTCTTGAGCACAAATATATTCTGAACTACCATTAATTCAAAAACAAATAATAGCACTCTTAATATTCACTGCCAATTGCTTTATTAAACATGTTCTAACCAGCAGCTTTATAACAAGATACTTGCCAGTAGGAATCATCATTTAAAAATAACTCTGTGATGGATTTATCTGAATTGAGTGGTAACTCCTATAAGCAGTGCTCTGGGACACTCTGCCAATGCAGTCTGACAGAGGAGTTTCTGTGCAGTAGAGGACCATATTGAGCCCAGCCTACCACTGCACAGGTAGAAGGATTAGAAGGATCCCTGCCTCTCTGATAAAGAACCATGTGTCACTACTGCTTCTGGAGCCTGACAAGAGCCTTGAGTGCATGTCATTCAGCCTTCCTAGCAGATGCAGTGGACAACTGACACTTGCAGTCCCAAGTAAAAGGCAGGACTCAATAGTCCCAGTCATGGCACGCCCAAAGACCTGAGGGTGCCATAATCCTCACTACAAATACCAGGAAGAAATACAAAAGAGCTAACAATAACTAACGACGCTGAAGATGACAAGTGGCAGTAAAGATGAAGTGGGCAGCATGCCACACTGAACTTGACTTTGAAACACAAAGCTAATGTATGACACCTAGAACCACAGAACTAGGTCTTCAGTCTAGCCAAGCAGCACGGCTGAGGACAGGAAAAACACATAACAATGGGAGTTGCCAGAGTCACCTCAGAGTGTGAGGCACAAAAGCAAAAAATGATTCTGCTTTGCCTCAAGAAGACTTCACTGAGCAGTGACACCTACCACACTGCTAAATTCTTTGAAGAAAACAAGTACCATGAGGAGCAAGAGACTGGGGAAGTCAGTACGAAAACGTGTCAGTTCTCCTGCCTCTTGTTTTCCTAACATGACAGAAAAACAAGAGTTGGCAAAGGCAAGAGCAAGTGCTCAACTCACTCCCTGGAAAATACCAAAGAGGAACCAAAATGGGAGCACCATGTCACTGACAGCAGGCTTCAAGATGGGCAACCTGTCTGTGCCTCAACAGGGGGAAACCCTGGAGATCTAGAGACATGCAGCCTCTTCTAAAAAAGTGAATCCTGAAGGCAGGGATTTGCTATCCATAGTATTTTTATAGATGACAAGAACTCAAATGCAAAGTGATCTAGTATATTAGCATAAGAGCTTTAATAATGGCATCAAAAAGGTTATTACATGGGAACTGCAAAACCAAAGTGAAAATTGTACTGAATTCAGACCTACCAACTGCAAGTCTACATTGACCAAACTAAGGTACCATATTCAAGAGATCTACATTTTAACTATCTTTCTTTAGAAATGTTCACTTACCCCTGGAAAGCCCCATTAAATTATTTTTCCTCAAGAGTACTCCAAAACATTAACCTAGACAGTATCAGGGACAACACAAATAGCTTGGTGTAACATGCTCTACCTAGGTATGAAGCAGCAGGCTTTTGTTTGTAAATAACATCCCAAGAGTCATAGTTCTCTAGCACTTCTAAGGATTAAAAAATAAAATAGTTTAGCAAGTCTGTGTAGTGGTGTTTTTTTTTCCTCATTTACCAGTTACTTAGATCTGTTCACTCTTAACAAGATTGACCGGCATTTTGCTATATAAAAACAGAACGAATAATCACAGTATATATTTCACTAGAGAAGGTACTGAGCTCTTGATTTAGTATTTCCCAGTCCTGCTCTTTTATTTCACTATTTTGCTACTCCATAGTACAGCTTTTTTGTTGGTGGTAGTTTTCAGTTTCTGTCATGAATAAAAGTTTTTTCCCCACGAAAGTATACTATCGCGTTATCAAGAGATGAACAGTAAAAGCTGAGAATAGAGAGAATTTCTAATCCTACTTTTAAATGCAACTGTTTGATTTAGAGGCAAAATATTTCTAAAAAAAAATAATTACTTTCTGTGGCTGGTACTTGCAAATGCTCTACTCTCCTCTTCATTCTGAACTTATACCAACAATGACTACTACAGCAGGCAAATAATCTTTGTTATTTACTAGAAGTTTCTAAACCCAAACTCTCAAAGACAGCAAGGGGGGCTCTTCAGTTCAATCAACGTCTCTACTGAAGAGATTCAGCATCTTAAAGGAACAACTGTTCCTTCTCCCTTCCCAAATTTGCAACATTTTGATCACCTGTAATAATCTCTCAACAGCCCTAATCTTGCAGACCCAGTGCAGACACTGTAAACACTGAAAATGTTGCCTGCTAGAGGATTACAGAATTGGGTCCTAATGCTTACAATTACGCTTGAAGAACTTAAGACAACTTTTCCCCAGGACCCAGATCAGGTTTTAAGGGATTGCTGCACTTTCCTGTGTTTGCTTCTCACAAGGATTCAAAAAAAACTGAAATGCCAGTTAAGTTCTTCCATATTTTAAAAGGAACAAGCACACTATTATTATACTAAAACAGGTCATGTGTACTTACCAGACCATTGCAGTTGCTTAAGGCCACTTTAGTTGTACTGTGTTGGTCTTGCAAATATCCTGTGTAATGACAGTGGTCTAAAAAATCGTGCTTCCATTGAGGTCCATTTTTCCCCCAGTATTCTACTGTAAAATGTCTGGACACCAAATCTGTGTTGAGAGTCAGGTTTAAATGAAAGTGCTTGCCATAGGCAGAAAGTTTAAAAAATAACTTAGATGCTGCCAGTTCTTGGTCATAGGGGTCTGTGCTCCTCCTCCTTCTTGAGGGTTTAGCATTTTTCACAGTAAAGCTGAGGAAGGCTCCATTTTGATCAACCCTTATTGGGATTGTTAGCTGGTAGTGTTCAAGGTAAGACAGGAATTCCTCTTTGTAATCACAAGGTAAGACAGTCCATGGAGTGGGCATAGAAGAGAAGAAAATATAACAGGAAACAACAAGTAGTAGTATAAATATAAACCATATTTTGGCTAAATCTCACCACCCTCATGAGCAAAAGTCATTTGCAGGTAAACACATGATGTAGACAGAGCTTTAATAAAGAAAAGTAACTGTTCTTTCCTTCAAGTCAACAAAATGTGTTCTCTTTCATATTAATCTGATGTCACTGGAAATAAAGTTTTTAACTATGTATCTTTTCCTATTCACCCAAAACATGTAAATGTGGGGCTAAATTCTACCTAAGAATGACGTATTCTTCCCATTAATACCATTCAAAGACAAAAGCTATTAGATCCACCTGCAAGAATAAAAACAGTAGTAATGAAAAGTATTGTATTGCAAAACATCTAAATGACTCTTCTTTCCATTAAAAACCTATAAATGTTAATGGATCAAAGTAAAATTAGATCCTTACTTCCTAGTTTAAAAACATGATAATTACTTTATGGCAAGTCTTTAAACTATTATAAAGTACAACATCTTACCAAGTTAATTTGCAACGTTTTCGTATGGTTAAAACTAGAAAGAAATTAAAGCAACAATTCAATCAGCTTTGTTATAATCAAGCTTGAATGACAATGAATCATGATAAAACTAAGAGCAGAGCCTATATGATCTCATTAATAACACAAACATGGTTTAGAAAATATTTCCCAAATGCAATGTAAAAATCAATGACTCTTGTCAGCTACAGAGATTGGACCCCTACCTTGAGAACTATACGTAAGCCTGTTGTCACTGTGAAATTCCGATGCAACCATGACTAGGCTCAAAATCCATGTCCACGTCTTCCAAAAAATTTCCATAATTTAGAAAAACAGAGAGCTCTTTTTTTCCTCCTCCTTGGAGGGCTACCTGTGTGCTATAGAGCTAACTCCACTCCAGAATCGCACCATAACAGGTCTATTTACTTTATTCTATTTCCAAATTAACTATTGGATGTTCCACTTTTTGACAGGTATTCTTTTCCAACAACCTGTACTTTCTTCTAGATCTGCAGTCATTTTCTCAATTCAAAATAAGTAGTTGTAATATTCCTTAAGATATGAGTAAGATGTTAGACTGGGTAGCTACTGAACTTGCTCCGTTTCTTTTCCTGAAAAACAAAACAAAATGAGTCAAGTTAAACTTTCTACTAAAACAGATCTGTCCTGCAAAAGATTAATAACGTACTATGCAAAATATAACACTGTGAAATAGTATTCATCCATTACCAACTTTAACATCTGAGATCACAATCTTAAAAAAAATTACCATTAATCTTTTACTAGTAGCTCAACACAGCTTAAGATGTGCATATCTGTTTCAAGTTGAACAGGTGTGAGAATTTATACAATTAAGGTTTCTTATTGCTCAAATACTGTGTTCAGGCTTGTTCCAGCTATAATCAATGCACTGTAGTCATCAATTTCTGCAGAGAATAGCTATACCCAATACACTGGAAGACAGGGGAATAACCTGGGAAAGAATCCAGAGCAAAGTTATCTGATCTTTCTGCAGCATGTATTTTGTTATTACTTGGGCCTGGGTTCTGCTTATGCACGCAGAATTTTCATTCACTTAAATGAGTACACTGCATTCTAGTACCAGAGAAACAATTTCAGTATTTGAAATTATTCACCCATAATGTTCTGAGATTAAGCATTTGATAACAAAAATGTTTTACGTATACAAACTACAGTTGGATACAGCAGAATATATTCTTATTTTCATTTTGCAAATCATGGGACTGGGAGAAAAACGCTTTATTTGCCGTCCCTAGCCCCATTTAAAACACTTTTGCAATAATACCAAAAAGCAGCTCTAGCTGTGGCCAGGGATTAAATGGAAGGACTCTGCAGCCACCTAACAGTCCAGTAACATGGGACATGAAACCATGTGTTGTGTCAGCTGGTAATAATCAGTCCTCTTAAGCACTCTTAGTACACACCTGTGCATAGAGCAAACTCTGCAGAAGTAGCAGAACAGAACCAGAACACCTGAGAAGGGAAAACCGTTCAAAAACACATTACTAAAAGTGTACACAGTCACTTTTCCTTCACCAGATGAATTTGCCTTTCTAAAATTCTGGGAGTGATTTACAACGTTCATTCAGACAGGAAATTCCCCTGCAGTCCATGGATAATTTATGAAGGTTGAAGAGTTGTATGTCACCTCAGGAAAAATCAACATCACGCAAATCCCATTTACTAACATCACAGTGAATACCAGGAAACTTCTTAGCCAATTTGAGATGTACTTGTTACCAGTAAATGACCTGACCAGTCCCAATGCCTACTTTTAACATTTCTTCCAAGACAGCACACAGGATTTAATGAGGTTGTAGGGGGAATAAAATATACTTTGCAAGCATAGTTTGGACTTAGTAATATTTTTTTTTTTCCTAGGGAAGCAAAAGGATTTAGTGATGCCATTCACATAAGGCAAGGCCTTAGAGGATGCAATCTCTGATCTGGCCTTCCACATAAAACCTGTATTTTCTAGCTAATATTTAATTACAGCTTTTAGCCTTTTACAAGTTTTGTGAGGCATAATCAATCCCATACTCTTCAGCTACATTAGTACAATAAACAATATGCCTTACTTCCAACCTGAGAACATCCAGTTTCAAATTCCATTGAATCTTGCTTTACGTGTCTGTAATGAGCTTTTTTCTCCTTGCACGGACAGTTATAGTCTGATACAATCAACTCTTGACACTCCCTGATAAGCAGCTCAACCTACTCAGTTTACCTCACTGCGCAATACAGTTTCCAGATGCCTTATTATTTCTACAGCCTTTTTTTTTTTTTCCTGAGTCCCTTCCAATTTGTCAGCATCTCTTTTCATGCACAGGCACCAGAACTGGACAGTAGAGTCCATCAATGGCTCCATACTACCATATATACAGACAACACTGCCTCACGACTTTTACTTAGCCAAAAAAGTCACAATGGGGAGCTCACATTCAGCCTGTTATGCTGATAATAAATTACCCAAGCATAAAGATCTCTGAAACCGTGGTGCCTAAGGAGCTCAGTAGCTCTGAATACCAGAAGCAAACTATGGTGCCCAATATTTAGCCACCACTTGGTCAACAGCACCCAAGCATCACCTGTGTCCTGTACTCTTTCAGGGGTCTGTGCAAAATGGTGTCCCTCATTCTAAGCCTTGGTCCTCACATAAGAAAATCTCCTTTCACATTAAGCTTGCTCTAAGTTTCAGTAGAACTTTTAACCTCTTTTCCAAAACTATTACAGCTGGCTTGTGCACTGATACAAAGAGGGCAGATGCAGCTGTATTAAGGCTCTGGATTAAGAAACTGGAATGGATGTGAAGGATAGACCAGTCAGGTAACTCCAGATAGAGTACTGACACTATGAAGTGCCCAGCATCTACACCCTCTTCCCTGCAGCATCTTCCTTCCTACCTATGAGATACATTTTCAGCATTCCAGTTTTATTGTGGTCATCAAGACGACTCATGTCATCAGTTCTAGACTCACAGTAAGAAGCAATTCCTCTGCCTCATGGCTGAACTACATCTCCATCCACGGTAAAACAGGTATGGCTCCCTAACTTTTACCTCAAGCTACAGTTTCTGCTTAATTACAAAAGTACTGCCAAACAGCAAAGAAAAAACGGACAATGTGTTTCTAAACCCAGAATGCTGGTAACAGAAGTGGTACTGTGCAGTGGGATTTCTGTGGAGGCACTTGTAACAGAGCGGCAGTCCTGTCTTCGGTGCCTGGAGACTCCTATTCACCGGAACGCAACGAGGATTAAAAAATGCTTTGAAAAAGGGGGCCCATAAACACACACAAGGGAGACTTCGGGGCAGGATGCGGATCATCGCGGGCTGCCCAGCCACAGCGCTCAGACCAGCCACAGCGCTCAGACCAGCCACCCCGGCGGCCTCCTCCTGAGCAAAGGGACGCGGTGAAGGCGTCCGGGGCAACCGAAGCGTCCCCTCAACTGGACCCGGCTCAAGCCTGACGGCCGGCAGGCCGCCAAGCGACAGCTCCCCGCCGCGCCGGGCGGAGCACCGCCACACGGGCTGCCGGCGTCCCCTCAGCCGAGCGGCGGCGGGCTCTCCCGACACGACACGCCTTTCAGCCCCGGCGGCACACCGCGGCCGCCGACCGCACAAGCCTGCGGGGCCAAGCTGAGCGCGGCGGTACCGTTGGGAGAGACCGGGGGGCTCCTGGCAGCGGGCTGGGCGGGGAGCGGCGGCCGGGGGCCGGCCGTCGCCGCCTCCCCGCTCCCTCCCCCGGGCAACGTCCTCGCCGCGGGGCCGAGGGCCGGCCAGCGCCCGCCGCCCCTGACGGCCGGCCCGCCGGTGGTACGAGCGGTTGCTACGGCAATGGGAAGGGGAGGGGAAGGAGGGAAAGGGCACCCGAATGCCGTCGCAGGTATCGGGGCTGGGGATCAGCAGTGCCCCCCGCGCTGGGCGGGCAGGAAGGGAGCGGGGCCGGGGGCAGGTAGGAGGGACGGGACGGCTCTTTCTCCCGGGGAGTGAGGAGAAAGCGGGGCGAGAAGCGCGCACACACACACAAACACCCCGGCCCCGCCGGGATCCGCTGTCAGTGTGTCGTTCTGGGGGCGAGAGATACAAAGAGGCAAGGAGAGCACGCCCGGGGCTCGAGCAGCGTGTGTGTGTGAGTGTGCACGCAGAGCCCAACGCGTCCACACAGGCGTGTTGCACACGCGTCCGCGCACACAAACCCTTCACAAGACCGACATAGCGGGAAATGCTAGCGTTGAAGCAAGCTGGAGGTCACCAGACACGCATCCCTCAAAGCGATTTCAGAATGGGAAGGAAGGATAATTAAAAAAAAAAAAGAAAAAGAAAAAAAAAAGAAAGAAACAAAAAAGGAGAGATGAGAAGGAGAGCGGAAGAAAAAAAAAAAAAAAAAAAAGAGCCCTCCTCCCTAGGGAGACGGGAGGGAAGAGTCTGGTTGCTGCGGTGGAGCTGATCCTAAAGTTAACTTTCAGCAGCCCATTTCCAGACAGCAGCGCTGAATCTATTTGGATAAAACGCGTGTGACCCAGACACTTGGCGTTTGGCCCAAACGCGTTGCACCGGCAGCCCAAATAAAAACAAGAGTCTGACTCTCTCCCTCCCTCTCCCTCTCTCTCTCCTCTTGTACAACAATGAAAGAAATTAGCGAAGACAAAACCCGCACACACACCGCCGGGCAGCGAGAGCCCACTTACCTCCCCCCACCAAACAATGTCCCTTTGAACCCCGGGGCCGCTGCGCAGGCAGACGTACTCCGATTAAAAAAAAAAAAAAAAAGGAAAAAAAAAAAGGGGAGAAAAAAAAAAAAAAGGAAAAAAAGCGCGGCTCCGCGGGGTTAAGAGTCTGGCAATTCCCAGGCGGCCCGAAGTAAATCAAAACCACACGCTTCCATCTTCCTGACGAGCCCGGCGAGCGGCGGGGCTGCGGGACGGCGCTGAGCCGAGCCGAGCCCAGCCTGGGCTCCTGCGCCCCGGCACGGCCCCGGGACGGGCTCCGGCCGCCCCAAACGCCGGGCTGCCCGGGCTGCGAGCAGCCCCGAGCTGTCCTGGGCTGCGGAGGGAGGGAGGGAAGGAGGGACGGGACGGGAGGGGGGGGGGGGGGGGGTTGCTGCTGCTTTGGTCTGCATCTGGTTTTTGGTTTGGGGATTTGTTTTGTTGTTGTTTTTCCTCTTCTTCCCCCGTCTACCGACGGTTTAGTATGGAAGTAGGAGAAAACGGGAAAAAAAAGGAGTAGTAGTGGAAAAAAAGTTGCACGGCTCGAGACCGTAGTGCATAAATCGCTGCTCGTCTCAGTCGAAAAATCCTCGCACCCCCTTCCCCCATCCTCAAAGGTTTCTCTCTGAAATTAATCCAAATCCACCTCGCCTAATGCAAGATAAAGCTCCCCCCGCTCCCCGAAGCCCTGCACGCACCATTACTCGGGACACGAGAAAAGCAAAAGTTTCATTGAATAGCGCGAAATCTTCCTTACCGTTCTCATCTTCAATTTCTGATATAAAGTAAGTTTCAAACAATAGAGATTGCACAGGACGGTTCCCGTATTCCTCTCTGCTTTTCCCCTCTGAGCAAGCAACCACCGGGGTTATATTCTCCAACAGAATCAAATTCTCTAGCCTTCCTAAAAGGGGTTTTTTAGAAAACGGACCGACTTGGCAGGAGGAAGGATGCCATCAATTCACCCAACCTATCACCCTGCACATTTTGTCTTTCCAACGAGGAGCGGGGGGGGAGAGGTGGAGGGGGGGAGGAAGGAAGGAAAAACAGGCTTATATTGGGGTGGGGGTGGGTGCCCTCCTCTCGAGCAGCCTCCTCTGTGCAAAATACCATGTGAATACCGTGAGTGGGGGGGCGGGGGGAGACAGCGCGAAGGGGGGAGGGAGGGGAGGAGGGAGGAGGAGGAGGAGAGCGCGGGGGGAGGCAGGCAGAGCAGGAAGGACTCGGGAAAGCTCGGCTGAAGTAGCCCCAGACCTCCTCTCGCTGCCGGCCCCCGGCCAAGCCGAGCGCGGCGGCGGCGGGGAGCCTTTGGCAGCCTCGCCCGGGGGACGGCGCGGAGCACGCTGACGTCAGCCTGCAGATGTGCCCCGGCTCCGGCGCCGCGCCCGCGCATGCGCGCCGTGTCACGTGGCAGCGGGGACCGGGGGGGGCGGGGGTACAGTCGGGGTAACGAGAAACAGCGGGACGTTGTGGGGAGGGTGAGGGGACGTTAACGGGGCCGCCGCCCCCCGTGTGGTGAGGCGATGGGGGACCCCGCAGCCCGGCCTGGCCGTGGGCACCGGGCCTCCTGCACGCCCGTCCCCTCCCCGCAGAGGCGCGGGGGATGCCGGCGGAGGTCTGCCGCCGGTCCCCGGCCGGGTTTTTTTTTCGTGGGTTTCCTTCGAAATAACAGCAATAAGCAACCCGTCGCTTGTAGAGGAGGGCGAGCGGGCGGCCGGCGGGCAGCCCACCGCGTAGCGCTTTCGCTTTCGCTTGCCGCGAGGAGCCCGGTGGCACCGGGGGAGGCGCTGAGGGGACGGAGAGCCGGGCAGCCCCCGGTAGCCAAATTTTAAAAAATGGAGAAAAAGGTCCTTCCTGAATCTCAGGTTTCAGGCTCTTTGATAACGCTTCCCAGGCGGTGCCTGTGCGCTCGTTTCGGTCCCGTGCCGAGGCAGGAGGTGTGTGATCCCTCCGGTGACCTTACAGCGCTCGGCCGAGCCGTGCAGCCACCGCCGGGGCTGGTCCAGACGCATCGCCAGGCTGCGTGGCGGAATTGCATTTCTGCGTACAGCCGGGTGAATTTTCTTCCAACAGTACGTCCGACGGAGTAAGCGCAAGCCGCTGCGCAGGCACTCGCGTCTGTCACCAGCCCCGCTGACATTCCCCGCAGGGTTCAGTCGGCCCTTATCCTTCAGCCCTTCGCGCAGCCGTTAGGCAAGGCATCGTTAGGGTTTTGCGAGGCGTAGAGGACGTTATTTAACCGCCGTCAAGACGCGGAGCCCAGCCGCGCTGCTTGGCGGCGGCGGGACTCGAACCTGTATCGCCGGACGCGGACCCGTGCGGCGGAGCTGCGCCCCGTGAGGGGTTGCTCGGGCAGACGGCGCCATCTCGCGCCGGCCGGGGCGCGGCCTCCGCCGCGGCGGCTGCTGCTTGGGCTGGCGCCCCTGGTCGTGTGCCCCCCTTAAACCCTCGCCTGTGATGGTTTTTGTCATCTATAAGGCGATCACACTCAGATACCTTAGCCACACCGCGCGTCTCGACGCAGCGGTCAGGTGGAGAGCCGTGAGCGTCTCCTTTTGACAGGACGCACGGAGAGTTTTTTCCCCGTCCTCCATCGGGATCAAAAGTAACGCTTTCGACGGAGACGCACGTGGGCCAGTTGCCTCCTGCGATGTGGGAGACCTGCCTGCGGATCAGGACCTGCCTCAGTCAGAGTGGGGAACGCTGCCTGGCAGCTGGCAGGGGGCTCTTCTGGTGTGGGGGTGCCGGGCTCCCCCTGCCTGGAGCTGATCCACGGCCTATGACTGATTAAATACTCATCAAGCTAAAAAGAAAGGCAGCTCAGCACTGTCTGGCTAGGGCACTCACGCGGGTTCAACTCCCTGCTCTAAATCAAGCGAAGCAAAGATTTGGTCTCTGCAAAACCCAGCTGCTTGCTCAGACCAACAAGTTATTTATTCTCTGTCCCAGACAACTAAATTTTCTTGCCTACACCCACTGCTGGAGCTGAGGAAATATTTCCAATAGCAATTTTGTCAAAACTGGTATATTACCAGGAAAAGCTTTGGCTCCAGTTAAAGATTTCCTGACCATCTGTAATTAGAATTTCTGACAGAATTCCCAATACATTTTGACTTACCTTTTTTGCTTTTTGCATATTTTTTTTGCAGAGTGAACCTGGTTCAGATAAAAATAGTGAGCTTATTTGATGACTTTTATTTTTGTCTCATCAGCCTGAATAATATCCATATGTTTTTTATTACTGGCAACTTTTTGAAAAAGTAACTCGCACAGAAAGTTGTATGCAAATTCTTAGTATTTTTTCTTTGCTGGAAGTAGAAGTCTTTCTCAAACTGTCAAACAGCAGAGATAGGAACTCTACTATGAATTCTGATAATACGTGCAAGCCATTCTGTGTCTCAAAGGTTTTGGAAAGGATTACAGATTTATTGAGCACAGAAGATATTATTCCATGTCTTAATGTGTTTGTTAGTCTTTGCTGACCAGGGAAGTAGCTAGCTAAAGCACTGAGCACTCTCAACTCTACTTTAGGCCTTCGAATCCTTTAGCATGTCAGTCAACAGCTGATAAGATTGGCAAGCACACTTCTTAGTTTAAATAAGTATTTATATTAAACTTCAATTTAACATTGCTAGATATACTCTGAGGTATTTGGGGTGGATTCCAGGAATCTTGCTATTAACTCTAATAAATATGGAAGCTACAAGTTTTTGCTGCACAATGTAGTTCTGTAAGATGAGATTCTCATTCCCTATACGCTTGGCTAGACACGCTTGAAAATATGTGTTTTCTCCAACATGTACCTTCATCTGGTCACTGAAGACTCAAGTGTCATAACCTATCATGTTCAGAAATATCCCAGCAGTGTTTGGGGAGATAATAATCATTTTTTAAAATTTAGTATAACAGAATAAATGACACCACTTCTGTACTGACCCATTCCTGATCTGGTAAATTCTATGTAGGGAAGCAGAAAATAGTTCTCTTATTATTCCTTTGTCAGGGCTGGGAAAAATTAGAGTGTGGCTTTTAGAACATACAGCAAATCTGTCAGATTTTTCATTTGTTTGAATTCTCAGTATGGCTACCTGCTACCTCAAATTAGATTACAAGTCTCCTCCAGAGCTGGACAGCAAGCTACTGCTGCCTTTGGAGAAGCTAATAGGACAATATTGACAACCTACATATCTTCCCATTGTATTGTGCATAACTTCTACCACCATGTAAATATGCTCACACAAGGAGATGATCTCACACATCATCCAGTCTCCTTAATTTAGACATATCCATAAGCTAGCATACTTTTTGAGTAACTTTAGATGGCTTTCCGAATTCAACTTTGATTGAAAAAGTCTTGAGGTGTGAGGTAGAGAAGGTGACATACTTGCTAAAATATAGTTGATCACACAGTCAAAAAAAAAAAAAAAAAAAAAAAAGAAAGTGCACAATAACTTTGCATTTGCCTGTACTATAGGTCCTGTGGTTTATCTGTGCTTATGGGGAGAAAAGCAGTACATAATGGCTTCATTTTCAGTCCCCTGAACTAAAAGATCACAGGGTTGCTTGAAGGTAATGACGCTACTGAGACCCAGTATCTTTCATTGGCATTTCCTCGTAAAGAGCCTGAATTCAGATTGCTTACAAATCTCATCTGCCTTTGCAGGAAGAGGTGTTCAGCCCAATAACAATCACTCTCCACGCAAGGGCTATTGTGCCTGGCACGCTGTACTTCAGTGTGACAAGAAAAGAGAGAATGCATATCAAAGGGTCCTTTCAATTGGAAAAATGCACCCCTTTTGAGCTGAACTGTCCTTGATGGCCCTCTAAAACAAAATTCACAGCAATTAATTTTGTTTCAAGTATGGTCTTGAGGATCCTTCTGCCCAGCAATGCGGATGTTGCCAAGAATATCTTCATTTAAATATGAAGAGCCTGACTAAAGGCAAGATGGTAGACCATCCTTTTCTAGGATGCTCCCCGGGAGCAGCTGTTTGTGTTATGCTGATACGGGGCTTACCGTCACCAGAGCCTTCCTAATTCTACAAGAACCCGTGAACCTGAACAACCCAATTATTTTAGTGTAAGATTTGGAAATAAAACTGGAAAACTCAGTTCATGTAAACCTGACATCCCCCAGCTGTCCTGGACAGCTTCCTCCCTGACAGAATACAAATGAGGCAGAGCAGAGAGAAGATCAGAAGATGTGAATGTGGTGAGGGTACACTCAGGGCTTGCTCAAAACATGGAGGGGGTGGGCAGCGGGAGGAGTATGATTAACTCTCTCTATAGTAAACCTGAAATGAAGCTCAAGCTGATAAGGGAATCCGTTTACCAGAATGGATATTTGCTTCAAATTTTCCAGGCAAATAGATGGGCCTATTCCTGATGCAATTAAAGTAGAAATCACAGAAGAAAAATAATAATAAAGCTCCATAAAAGAACAGGAATTGCAGTTAGCAGAAAAGAACACAGAACTCAGATAAGAGAGTTGTTTTCTTTCAAGGAGAGAGTATATTTTTCCATTTTGTCTCTTTCCAGCTTTCCGCATCGAGAGAGAGATACCAAAAAGATTAGCCTGGTAGGCATAAATGGTTTGTTAAATGGAGCATTTTCCAGCTATACACATAATAATTTTTCTATATATATATTTTATTGTTCTGTTATTTTCCTATTTCCAGACAAAATTGTTCATAAAATCTTAACAATCTGTGAAAATTACAAAGAACAAAGTTGAGATAAATTGTACAATGTGTGGACAATGTGTATGGAAAATCTCTATGGAAAAATCAGGTAAATGGTATTCCTCAAAGATTAATGTATACAGAAACATATATAAGCTATGCATAAATTCTTAGCAAAAACGCAAGGATTCAGTTACTTTGATTTTAAAATGAAAATCCTGGAACTAACTCACAAGGCTTGGCTATCAGCATGCAGAGCACTGCAGTGTTTTGCAGTCTGGCACTCAGCTCTAGGAATGACAGCCCATGCAGAATTAGGCACCTTGGTCTAAGAAGCTGGGTGATTTGTTTAGTTTCTGAAGTGGAGGAGAGCTGCAGAACTCGTACTGACAAGCATTGCAGACTGCTCATTTAGCATCTGCTGAAGTATGTGGTGATTCTCCATTTCTTGGTACGCTTTGTATAAAAGCATGGACTCGTACATTAATGTCCGAGATTGTAAAACTGGATTGTGAAATGAGCATGGATTTATTTTGAATGGAAAGAATTGGACTTTCCATATTCCTGGACGGTATAGCTGGAAAAGATTTATTAAAGACTCTAGAGCATACAGTGTATACTGCTTTGGACACAAATTACAGTTTTTGTCTAATTTAGATAGCTTTCTGGCATTCATTCTACCATAGTGTCTTGTAACAGTTCATAAATGGAACTACCTTTAATAAAAGCCATTAAGCCAATGGTCCAAGGAAGAATTGAAAACAAGGGTTAATACACACCTCTATTCTGGTAACTCTTGGGTATCCCCCCAGAAATTCAAAGACGAGTTGTGAACACAGTAAGGTGTTAGGTGAATGTAGTAAGTATCCTTTCCATTTCTTTCTTCCTACCTCACAAGTAACTTCTATGTTCATTTTCATACAGGATTATCACAACACTGACATTTCATTGATTAGTGAGGACAGTTCTTCTTGAAGGGTGTTATTACAGCCCCTGTTAAAAGTCCATTTCGCTTTTACATCTTATTTAGGTTTGGCTGGCTTTGTGTAAAGGTGTTTTTCACAGCAGCAAGGGCTCTGACCTCCAAAAGCAAACGAATTTGGGGTATGACTCCCTAAGCAGATTAATTTTAGGTATGGCCCAGTAGCCATTTTTATGTTAAGAACACTCCTCAGCTTCTTCAGTACAAATTTTGAGTGGCTGAACTTAAAAGAACTTTCCATCAGTTTTAAAAGGAGTGAAGGAGTCCACTGGTGTTATCAGGCATCCACCGCGCTGTTGGACTTCACACTGAGGCAGCCAAGGAACATCCATACATTGTGTTTTGCTGCTCTGCCGTGACAGCAGTGATTTCACATGAAAGAGCACTAATAAAAATATCCCCTCAAAAGAACAAAGTAACTCCCCCAAAAGAACAGTTACTCTCTCCACTACAGTGACCACAACCATTTGTTAAATGAACCTGTCAAAACCCTTGGCTACCTGTAAAAAATCTAGGAGCAAAAGCAAATACCGTGATGGTTAAAAATGTATATTAAACGTTGATAGGACTTAGTGCTCTGAATCTTCTGATATTCCTCTAAATATTCTTGAAATGCTTTCAGTCTTACATGTATCTTGATTTTTTATTTTGTAAAAGCTTACTGTTGTGTTTCTAAAGCTAAAACTAAAATAAAGAACTTCCAATAGAAGCTCAGAGGTCACAACATGAATTTTCCAGCATCTGAAAAATGTCTTTTTCATATTTTGGTGACAAATCAGCCATGAATTAAAACCACAAAAATAAAATTTAGTTCTAAGAAGTCAAGAGCTTATATTTCTTAGTTACAAGTCTATCTGCAATATACAATCTGTGAATTGAAATATGGCCTGGGTTTAGCATTCTTTTATTCCTGTTATAGCCATTAAGTGATGATTTGCAATGAAAGGCAAGTTATACCAAAAAAGGATGAGTTTCAGTTGTTCTAAAAAAACTTTCAGAAAGCTACTTTGATGCAAATATTATGTTTTAACAGGCTTGCACAGTATATACTGTAGTTCTGCATTCTGACATGAAATAACCATAAGACTATCCAGAGATAAGATGTTGGTTTGTGGTTGTTCACAGATGTTTGAGGGCAAAGGAGGAGGGAAAAGCAACTTGTTCCTGTGTTTGTACTTACATGGTGAGCCAAGATCAAAAGCAGCCTCATCCTCCATCTGGTCATCTCTGGAAACTCTGAGTTGGATTCAATCTGATTATAGCAGCAATCTTCTGAAAGAGCAACTCCTGAAAGAGTAACTTCTCCAACACTTATTTCCCCCCCTACCCCCCTTTTTTTTAACAAACGAACAAAAACCAAACAAGCAAAAAAATAAATAAATGCTGTGTTCCCACAACGCCTGAAACTCCATAAGTGGTACTAAGGTCTATGTACTACTTTCATAAACTTTGTATTTAAGAGTATATCAAGATACTTGACAGACAAAATGGAAATATTCTAAGTAAATGGATTAATAGCTAAGGAAATCTACATGCTTGAAGAAAATGCTAAACATCTATTTTCATCTCATTGCATCCACGACTGCATCTATAATCCAGCATAGATCTGCACAATTTCATACACAGATCAGGTTATCTAACAATAAATTGAGTAAATTCTTATATAAATTATTGGATGAGCAGTTTTCTGCATAGATTTGATTTTATACTTAATACAACTCTTCCAGTGCAGCCACTTCTTATAAAGTTCAGCCAACTGTAAGCACCTAGAGCTATCTTGACTTAACAGCACATTTAGGAGGGCAATCAAGCTTACACACTGAGAGCAAACACAGATGCAGAATATCCCACCTGAAAACACTTATCTACGGTGACACAAACAGCTATGGTTGGCATTTGCTAAGATGCTTCAGTGCAATGAAGCATTTGTCGCTCTATAATGTAAGGATCTACATAAATCATTTAACTGAACTTGTGCAAAATCACACC
Organism: Stictonetta naevosa; assembly: GCA_011074415.1. Classification (NCBI taxonomy): domain Eukaryota; kingdom Metazoa; phylum Chordata; class Aves; order Anseriformes; family Anatidae; genus Stictonetta; species Stictonetta naevosa. The sequence goes on from CM021729.1 coordinate 19,086,233, forward strand.
CTCAGTTCAGCCGGTACAAACTTTATATCGGGCCCAAGTACCTTTTAGTAACTGAATGTTAATGAGGTAATTTACAGTTACTTCCACCCCTGTAAGAATGCCTGTTTAGGATCTTATCTCTGTGAAATTACTGACTTGGACCCAATGCTCCTTGCAAGTCCCTCCCAACTCAGGATATTCGGTGATTCTCTGACACCGTTAATCACCTGGGGTTACAGCCCGGCCATTGGAAGTCTACACAGAGAGAGTTTTATTTCTCATTTTCAAATAGCTGGCCCGGGTACCATTCTCTCTCTCTCTGTCCCCCGTTACAATGTCTGACTTTCAGAGGTGAAGAACAGAATTGGGATTCTCTCTGAATAAGGCTGGGGGAGGGAGCGGGCTAACCTTTGCTCTCTGTTTTACCCCAGATTTTCGGCTTTGCACATGAATGGATACTCTTCTATTGAGGCCTTTCTGTTGGGGGATGAAACAAATTAAGTGCAAAAGAATACCACGGAATTCACTTTGTGCACTATCTCTGCAAAGTTCTTTTCTTTTTCTTTTCTTTTCTTTTCTTTTCTTTTCTTCTCTTTTCTTTTCTTTTCTTTTCTCGGGCGCCCCCCCCGCTCGTGTGGGGTTTTTTTGGTCTCTTTTTTATAAAAAATCTGAAGCTTGAAATGTCTTGTGCAAAACTTTCAAAATAGACAGGGCAGCCCAACATTCCTCACAGTCGGCTCTACAATAAAACTGCACACAGATCTCTTACCAACTACACACTTTCTTACCAAAGATGGAGTGTAAAATAAGTTGCTATAATTCTTCTGAAGTCCATCTGTGGTTATGAAGATAAAATGTTTTGCGCTTGTTTGTTTAATCGTTGCTGCCCTCTAAGGACAGAGACTAGGTGCCTTTTTTCTTTCTTTCTTCCTTTGTTTAGTTCAATAAATTGGGGATTTTAACAAAATATGCATAATGTGCAGAAAAATATTTTTTTCGTCTTGAGGACAAAACTCCGGATGACAAAGTACCCGTAGTCTCTGTAAGTCCAATTACATGATATGATTGTTTTTCTCTAAGAGCCTTATTATGGTCGTGTTGTTAAACATTACACGTGTTCTAGTAAATGTGCCTGGGTGGACTACCTACCCAGGTACCTACCTGGTGCTACCAAAGTGTCTTCTGCCCCCTTGCTAACATTTAGGCCTTTAAACATCTCGGAACTTTTTTCAGGTGTTTCATCTATGTGTTTCATCTTGTATGATTCAATATGAAAAGCTTTGTAACTTCCATAAAATAATGTTTTGCTATTGCAAAAACATTTCTATCTTGTCTTATGGTTAGTTCAAACTCAGATCCTTAGCATTTCTCATCTTTGGTTTCGAAAAAGCAATTTCTGAAGCATTCAGACAGTTTGATAACTGTACAATACAAGCACTGCAGTTTAACAATTAGGAAGATCTTAATACTCATGTCTGTATTTTGCTCTACAGGCTGAGCATACAGTGTAGTGGCAGGTGAAGACCCAGGGCTTTGGGCTGTGAGAATTAACTGAGACTGGGAAAGGGCTCACCTATTGTTGCTTATCTGGTTTAGACTCAGCTTTTCAGACAGGAGTACAGGCCCTCACAGCAAGTAGTACTGCTTTTGAGGTTAAATTAATGTAGTCTAGATTACACAAATTATTTTTTTAAAAAACACCGTCAAATAAAATTTAGGCTATTTAACTATAGTTAGAAGGTAATTTGCATGATTAACAGATTTTTAACCTTTGGAGAAAAAATGATTAAAAGGAAATACCCCTTTAAAATAGTTTATTTGGGATTTGCTTCTTATCCATCTTTCTTCTTGTTATCTTACCAAAATAAACATACTTAATTGTTTTCTCCATAATACTGGTAACACGATCAGAGTTCTCCCTACAAATATGACAGAGTAGGTAATTTGTATTTCCTAACTTTGCACTTGGTCCTCAGGCAATCATCCTATGGCAAGCAGCATAATGCTTTAAACCCTTGAGCTATAGAGTCCTAGCCTGGCCAGCTGGAAGCAGAATAGGTTTCCCCTTCCCCATTGCCAATGTGCTGGACTCAACCAATTCCCTGAAGAAAAATGACTATATACTTGGCACACAGCAGCTACTAAATTTAAACTCCTCCTGCCCCTATATACTAAGCTTTCTATCTGGTTCAACGCTGAACTCCTATGATCTGGCCAGCATGGATTCAGAAAGGGATCTTAGCCATCAATAACTGTAGTGAAAATGAGGCTTTGCTTTACTTTCCTTTCCCTCATAGTACTAAAAGGAAGTTTCAGGGAGACGGAAAATGTGGCAGATGCAGCCAATCTGACATGCCATCTACAATCATTTTGGCTCAGTTTCCTGCACCAGTCCACATCCGATTGCACTGCTCCAATTCTCTCACGAATTACTGTCGTCTGTAGCAATGTGCGTGCCTAACCAGCAAATCTGAACTGAATGCAGATTTTCTAGAAAGGAATGGAAGAGGAAAATAATCCGAATAGTCACTTTTACTAAATGAAAAATATTTTTAGTCAGGGTTCTCAACTGTTTCTGGGATTTGTACAGATTTATTCAACATCATATGGAATAATCATTCTATACCCATCTTGTGATTGTTTAAAATAAGTCCCACCAAACTGAACAAATGCTGGCTCTGTGACTTGCAGACATTAATTTAACCCTCAAAACTCTTGAGTTCTCTCATGTCCCTTAATTCTAGAGAAAATTTAGTTACAGAACTAATATCTTTATGTCAAATGAGATTACATTATATACTAGCCATGTAGGTTGTAAGCCTGGTGGATGCTACGTAAGAGATGAACAAATATGAAGAACTCTGGCTTAAGAGATCAGTAATGAAATTTGACTATGATAGAAGCAGAAGCATGGTTCTCTGACAATGTAAAAAATGAAATCAAGCTAATTTTGTGTTTGATTTCAATGAAAGCAGGATTGGCTTCTTTATTTTTATTAATCTACTTTTGACATGTAGGACTCTCTAACTATCTGCAGTTTCCATGATACCTAAAACCTTTTTTAAGGCAAGATGGAATGACCCATTAAAAACTCTTACAGCCACCCTTAGTGTGTATACCAACAATAAGATGAATGTATGCTAACTTGACAGAAAAAGAAAACGATACTTCAGATATTCAGAACCCATAACCACAACCACATCCCTTAAATTAAATAGAAATTAAAGAGGGATTTTTCCATTGCATTTTTAGACCAAGAACAGTGTGATTTTTTTTTTCTGTGTGACATTCATATTCCAATGTTTACCCCATATTAAATCTAAACATAGTGAAGCAAAAGAGCCATTACTACTTACAATATTTTTTGAATAAAATAATGGTTTAGCAGAAAGCAGTCTCTTTATGAGCCAAGAACTTTACAAGTTGCACTACTTCTGCTGTTGTTCCATTCCCCTCCAGTACACCATTTGGATTTGGGGCCAATAAAGAAACCTCAAACTTGTAGAAATTTTCTGTAGAGAAAAAAAAAAATTGATGAAAAAAAAATATCAATTGATCAAACAAAAATTACAAAAACCTAGAGGGCGTATCTTTGGGCTTATATCTACCAGTGATTAGTTTCTTACAGTGCCGCACAGTTTTCACCTCATTTTTTGAGTTTGAGAGCTTGGGAATAATGACAGCTAAATTGAAAAGTGTTTATTTATTTTTAAAAATTATGTGTTTTTCCATTTAATATTGAGACAAAACTTCTGTTAAACTATACAGCCATGGCACTTGTCAGAGGTGGGAGAGATACAGTTTCATAACCCTGTTTTAAAGTTGATATTATTTAAAGTAACTGGAGCGGATTTAACATAAAAACCAAGAGAGAGCTATGCTGGACTGGTAAATGTGTCTGCTGTCCTGGCATTCCATTGCACAAATCAAGGAAAAGATAATGACAAGCTGTAGCCTGGATTTTAGCTTCCATAAAACTGAAAAAAAGAAATCCTGATTGGTTCCATCAACAATGGACTATAACTATTACAAGGAAAAAAGAAAGTCTATGAAATGGCACACCTTACACTGAAAGATTTCCAACTATTCCATCACTACATTTACAGAAACTTGTTTTATATTCAACGTTTTGAAAAGTTGCTATTTTCCACAGTTTTCTTACTCTTCTTGAAGCTCAAGAGAGGGAGTACAGTTTGGACAATGCTCCTATAAATTGATCTGCCAGGACTGAAGAATGTCAGCAATCAGCATGCACAATATAAAAACCTTTGTAAAGAATAGATGTTCCCTTTCAAACTCTTAACCAGGAACTATTTTAATTTGTTTTTTTTTAAATAAGGATAGATAATATTAAATAAACAACAAATAGAAATTTTGTGCCTAGCATATTCTTGATCTTTGATGCACTGTTTTTACGGTACAAAAAGCGTAAGGGAAGCACTACATATTCAACATGCATAAAAATCTGGTCACTTAGGCCAGAGGCTAAATACAGAGGTAAGTGTGCATCATCAGTTTATAATTTGCCTCTAAAATGCTGTTAATCAACCTCTTCCAACAATTCCAACAATCCTTTTTATATTTTTTTTTTTTTTCAATGACTATAATGCTTTTCTCCACCTTCCCAGTTCTGTGTGTGGCAGAGATTGCCTTGCACCGAAATCTATTGTTGAGAAAATTATGCCCCCTTCTGATTCAGACTAATTTTGTTCTAGGAACAAAGGACTGGATGGCCCAACAGAAGGTATGACTACATCACTGGATAGTTATGGCCTGTTTGCATAATTATTATTATTATTATTGTTAATAATTACATTTTCACTGCCACCGGCTTGGGAGCAAGTGGTATGTTATTAGGAAGGAAAGCACAATAGTGCTTGTTTTGAAGGGAGATCCATAGCTTTATTATTATTATTATTGTTATTTTTATTGTTATTTTCTGTAGGAATAGTTTTTGGAGTATTTTAGTATTTTCCACCTGGGCCTGGAATGCAGGTTCACCTGCATTTTTAGACTCTTAGACTTCCCCCGGAGGGCCTGCAGTCTGCAGTCCCTGTGCAATGACTACCAGGGTCAGTTTTCCATTGTTTTTCCTTGATACTGGAACCCAAGGCATTTTTGTGTAGCGCTAGGTATCTCCTGTTTGGACAGTTTCGTACAGTAATCTTCTGACAAGTGTTCAGCTGAAGATGGGAGAAGAACAGCTGAATGATCCACAGAGCTAACTAAGCTACCTGCATCTCACCTCCATCCACAGCTCCTCTCTCACCTTGGCAGCTCAGGTGTGCACCCCTCACAGCCAGTTTGGAGTTTATACTGATGACTTGCTTCTCTGGAGTCAGCAACAAGTGGCAGATGAGTAGCCTTAGGAATTAACTCCCCAGGTGTTGGTGTGGTGTCTGGATGAAATACTTTACAGACCTCATAGTTTCTTGGAATGCAACATTTTGTTTCTGCCTAAGGAGACTTCCAATGGGTTTCCTGGAAGCTGGGCATGGGAAGGAGATGCATCTGAAATGTATTAATCTCTTCACTCTTTGCAGTAGCAGCCTACTCAAAAGAAGGCAGACTGTCCTAAACAGGAAGGCAAGGACCCAAGAAAATTTCCAGTGGAATAGACGGTCTCTTACAAGGCTGACTCTTTTTTGGGATGATTAAGGTATGGCATACTGAGCTGTTAGAAGATCATGCTATCCCCATATACCTTCCAATACATTGGGAGGCATCCAGACTTTCTTCTTTTTATTTTTCATACTGGGTCTTTTCCTTTTTACAAGATTCAGTGGGATTCTGTAAATTTTCTTTCACTGTTACTTATACTTGAATTATTGGGAAATATAACTAATAGTCCCATATTTACAGGGAAGATTTTGGGAAGCTCTAAAAAGGAAGAACATGTCCTGAACGGAATTATTTTATCATTAATTTGAATGAAGAAACACTGCAGGCAGTGGCCTGCTCACAAAGCAGCTAAAGCTCTGCATCTGGTAAACTTCTTGATGGGAGAGGGACCATTTTTTGCCCCTTAGCTTCCTCTGGATGCTTCTGTAAGAAAAAAGCAATGCATCCCTCAGAATTGCCTCAGAAAACAAATGAAAATATTTTCTGAGTGTATTAGCTTTGAAATCTTCAAAGCTAGCTGTGCCACAAAGAGAGTGTCTGGATAGAGGCTCAGAGCCAAAGATAGGTCTGTTTTCAGTTACAATAGGCCTAGGGAACACCCCGTTGAGAATACTGCTTGACCTAGAAGGTACCGAGTAAAATACTGATTTTGGAGGAAGAAATGGGAGAAGAAAAGAAATAGAAAACAAAAAAGAGAAAGTCCAAAACAAAATATAGGGTAATGTATAATATATGTTTGGAGGAAGGTAGAAAGAAGAAGTAGACACAAAAACTCTCAAGCAAATCCATTGTATGATCTTTTTAATGGTATGAGCTAATGGCATGATCAAGGTAGAACAAAAAAAATTACTTTTATTTTTTGTATTACTTTTATTTTGTTATTACTTTTATTTTTTCCAAAAATAAAATGCCAATTCTTACCATTGATTCTATATGCAATATATTAACTGAGATTTTAACATCAGAGCATATAACATAACTACTGTGTTATAATTTAGGCTACTAAAAGGCCATACAAGTGCTTGATATCTTGAGTAGTATATAAAAACAGGAGCATACTGTTTGTTCTTGATTATGTTTCAATACACCTAAATGCTAACAACCTTGCTAAAACAGATCAGTCACATCATCTCTTCTCCTTTAATTATTAAACATTTTAGAAAGGAACAGGAATTATAAAAAAAATCATTTATATTTTAATATCAAGCTGACATATAAAGTACTAGTAAAGTGTTAAGGTGATTACATACTGTTAAAATTTAGTTGAAATGTCTTGTTAATGAACAATGCAATTTTGATCACTGTGGTATTGTCAGGAAATTTATGCAAAAGATTTCCTTAACAATCCAAAAAGCAGGCATAAATCTTTGAAATAAAATATTTTCATAGCATGACAAAACATAACAAAATCAATATACTGAAACTAGTCCATTTGGCCTGATTCAAACTGATTTGTTGCATACACACATTGTGTAGTTTGCTAATAATTTGTTAAACTCCTATATCAGATTGTGATTTTTTTTTCACAAAACCTGATCCCTGCCATAAATATGCATACTGATATTACTTCAATATCATTTACTTGACTTCCTAATTGCTAAAAATATATGTTTAAAAGTGAAACACATGAAGGCCTTCAGTTTGATCATTTCAATCTCTAATATTTTCTCAGTGCTTCTGCTTTTTATCGTCAGCATTTTGTTTGTGACCCTGCAGAATTAAGCACATTCTCATTACCTTACAGTACCAATTGGACAAATAGCAGCCTGAAAACAGCCTTACTAAAAAGTTTAATCTTCACAATTGGTTGGACAATCATGACAATGCTGCTTTTGTACAAGATTTTTAATCATTGCTGCTGCAGTGGTCAAAATTGGGACAGTTTCAGCCTATCTGTAGTCCTTTCTATAGTGGAAAAGAATTGCATCAGGAATTAATTTGGCCAAGTAAAACAACTCTCTAGATTTAAGGTGAAGATTATCAGTTTTTTTAAATTATTATTTTATTTATTTATTTGTTTGTTTGTTTGTTTGTTTTTTAAGGTATTTCTGGCATGGTATAGGGAATATCTCATGGTAAGTACTATTCCCATCACTCATCCTGCTGGGGCTCCATCTGTCCTCTCCCAGTTTCTTTCAGTTTGTGTGACTCTTTGCTCTCTAAAAAGTGCTGCTTCTCTTGTGGTAGTGCAGAGTCAATACAGAGATGTAATATTTCATAAAATTAGTATCTGAGTCACATTATAAAGTTTGAATGCTGCTGCAGCTACACTTTTCTTGACGTAGAACAGTTGCTGTTTGACTAATTCAGTCAAGACACAGTTGTTATTCTCAAGGTCAGCTTCAGTGTTCCTGAACTGTAACCCATATGTGAGAGCTGGCTTTCTGAGTTAATCATCTCCAAGTCAGCAGTCAAGAGACTTGCAAATGTTTTTTAAGTTCATGTGTTACTGCCATGCCAGCTCAAGCTGTAGGAGGAAAGTTGCATACAAACTCATATGTTGTTCTTAGCAGAATTCTGCGGAGACCCTCACATATGCAGTTATGATACTATTTTTATAACTTTGCCAGCTCTTCAATATTTTATCTTCACAAATCACAGACTCCGTGCAAGGTTGCCAGAATCCTGTCATATATAAAGGACTTTGATCAGGTTACACTGTTTTTGTCAAGCTTGTGCTTGGTCAAAGAATGTATCAACTGCACAGCCTTAGCCTTCCTGCACAAAGAGCATCAAAACAAAGCTCTTGTTAACAGTCAAGGGCAGCCCTGCAAACCTCGAGTGGCTTGGGAACTACCTGATAGTATAATTTTGATAAGCTTAATTGGGTGATACTATTAAGTGTACCTGTTTCATGATTTTTACAGTAATTGCTATCAGCAAGACAAGTCAGCACGTGTCCAAGTACTTCTGAGTTATACCTCTAGTGCACACATTTTATGTCGTAGCAGGTCTTCTTTGTGTTCAGTAAAAGAAGAAAAGCATCACAGTAATAAAAATACTGATTTAAGTTAGGTTAAACTCCGTATCTCTCCTGTAATTGATTATATTTTATGATTATAGTTCCATTGTCCTAATTATATACAACAGCAAATTACTAAGCATGTCTAATTTTAACAAGAAAAATAATCTAAAACTTTATATCTATGTGAAATCCAACAAGCATGCCATAACAAAGGGTTCCACCCTAAAAAGCTTTCAACAACAATAGCAAAATTTAGGTGAATAAACACACTATCTAACTTGAAATTCAGCTCAGTTGACTTGTTTCAGCTTTCCACAATGAAACACAGATCCATTCCCTTTCTATTAAGCAATTTGAGTCATGTTTACCTCAGCCCTTGGATTCTTTTCTTAAATACAAAAAGGTAATTACCCATTTTTCCAATGCTGCAGGACTGTAACCAACATGTTCCTGGGCCTATCAAAATACAACTTTTGATGCAATGATTTTCACAAAACAATATCCTCTTGTAGTGAAATAGCTGCAACTCAGAAAGCAAATGATACTAAAATAACAACATTCTTAAAAACAACAACATCAACAAAACACTAGATGCCACTGTGTAATGTGCCACTTGCTCTTTGGCATCATTTATTAATATCAATTAATAATTTAGCAACATTAGCTTCACAGTCAGTAATTCAAATACACAGAAAAAAAGCAGTTCCCTTAAATAAAAGCTAAAGAACTACCAAAATAAAAACATGAAATTTTAAAAGAGGTGTCAATTTTAAGCACTATATTAATATATATACTATACATATTTTGTGGATAAATCAGTATTCTGCAAAAATGTCTTTAGAAGATCATGACGCCAAGGATAGTGTCTTGCCTTGTCACCAATCAGAACTCCACAGTGTTTTATTAAACAAAATTAAAGCACTTTATTGTCTTAAGGAAACTTGAGCAACTGATTGACAGATAAATTATTTATTATAAATAGTAAATGATTGTGTTTTTTGTTTGTTAATTTTTTTTAATCAAGTAAACTGCAACATCGATGTAGTTTTTTTATTTTAAATCTTTCTGTCTGAAACAGTCCCCAGCAACTCATCTGAATGCAACCTAAATTACAATTACAATAGAAATACCACCAAAAACATTTGTCTTGGCTAACTGTAATCCAAAAGCTCATTTGGAAGCACCTGCAAGTGGTATTTGTTGCCAAATAGGGAAGGCATGATTATGTTTCATTTGACACAATAAATTTTGTAAAGTATGGAATTTAAAACTTTTGCAGAACAAAGAACTTTTTGTAACCATGGCTGATTATAATTATGAGTAGTTCGGCACTGCTGAGGTACCTTGGAATGATCATTGTTTAACCTGGAAACAATCTGAATTTAAACATAGTGTTAGCATTGCCTGAGAATATGCACAAAAAAGAGTCTCACTTGCTGAATCACTAAAATTTGGGAATAAGTATAAGTATTGTGATCAGAAAGTTATGCTAAAAGTTTGAAGCAAAACAAATAAATAAGCAAATAAAAAATCCATCAAGAAAAAAAAAATGCACCAAACACAGTAAAACAAACCAAAACACTGAAAAAAAAATACATTATCTCAGAGAATACATGGATTGGCTATCTTTTGTGAATAAATAACTAATAAAAGATATATTGCAGATTTAGAGTTATGAGCTGCAAGGTAGCAATACCTTCCCTGACTAAGTTTTGTATGACATTAATTTGACTTCTCCTTATGTTGTTTAAAAACAAACAAAACAAAACTTCAAATATATGATACAGAAAATGTATCACAGAATCACAGAATTTCTAGGTTGGAAGAGACCTCAAGATCATCGAGTCCAACCTCTGACCTAACACTAACAGTCCCCACTAAACCATATCCCTAAGCTCTACATCTAAACGTCTTTTCAAGACCTCCAGGGATGGTGCCTCCACCACTTCCCTGGGCAGCCCGTTCCAATGTCTAACAACCCTTTCGGTAAAGAAGTTCTTCCTAATATCCAACCTAAACCTCCCCTGGTGCAACTTAAGCCCATTCCCCCTCGTCCTGTCACCAGGCACGTGGGAGAACAGACCAACCCCCACCTCGCTACAGCCTCCTTTGAGGTACCTGTAGAGTGCGATAAGGTCACCCCTGAGCCTCCTTTTCTCCAGGCTGAACAATCCCAGCTCCCTCAGCCGCTCCTCGTAAGACTTGTTCTCCAGACCCCTCACCAGCTTCGTCTGGACTCGCTCAAGCACCTCGATGTCCTTCTTGTAGCGAGGGGCCCAAAACTGAACACAGTATTCAAGGTGCGGCCTCAGCAGAGCCGAGTACAGGGGGACGATCACCTCCCTAGCCCTGCTGGTCACACTGTTTCTTATACAGGTCAGGATGCTGTTGGCCTTCTTGGGCACCTGAGCACACTGCTGGCTCATATTCAGCCGAGTATCAACCATCACTCCCAGGTCCTTCTCTGCCAGGCAGCTCTCCAACCACACATCTCCCAGCCTGTAGCTCTGCTTGGGGTTATTGTGCCCCTGGTGCAGGACCCGGCACTTGGCCTTGTTGAACTTCATGCAGTTGACCTCAGCCCATCAGTGCAGCCTATCCAGATCCTCCTGCAGAGCCTTCCTACCCTCGAGCAGATCGACACACGCACCTAACTTGGTGTCATCTGCAAACTTACCGAGGGTGCACTCAATGCCCTCATCCAGATCATCGATGAAGATGTTAAAGAGGACTGGCCCCAGTACTGAGCCCTGGGGGACTCCACTAGTGACCGGCCTCCAACTGGATTTGACTCCATTCACCACGACTCTTTGGGCCCGGCTATCCAGCCAGTTTCTAACCCAACGAAGCGTGCGCCAGTCCAAGCCAAGAGCAGCCAGTTTCTTGAGGAGAATGCTGTGGGCAACGGTGTCAAAAGCCTTGCTGAAGTCAAGGTAGACCACATCCACAGCCTTTCCCTCATCCACCCAGCGTGTCACTTTGTCATAGAAGGAGATGAGGTTCGTCAAGCAGGACCTGCCTTTCATAAACCCATGCTGACTGGGCCTGATCGCCTGCTTGCCCTGCAAGTGCTGCGTGATGACTCTCAAGATAATCTGCTCCATGAGCTTCCCTGGCACTGAGGTCAAACTGACAGGCCTGTAGTTTCCCGGGTCAGTCCTCCGGCCCTTCTTGTAGATGGGCGTCACGTTTGCTAGCTGCAAACGTGACGCCCAAAAATGTAGTGATGTGACTACAAAAATGTAGTGTTGTTGTACCAAAATACTACAGAATGTTCTGTTTCAAGATACACTTATTTTTCAAAATGATATACTGTATCAAAATTAACTCTATCCTAGCCAAAATTACTGTAAGATGAGTCATTTTTTCCTCTTCATGTGTGTGCCAGTTTGGATCCCATCAAAGCTGAATGGTAAGAAGTGCACCCTCAGGTTGAAAGCTTCTACTGAAACAATTACAACCTAAAGCATCATTATTAGAGTTTTGGCCTCTGATTCAGCAGGTGATCATTTATTTATTCATGAATTATGTCCTGGATGGTGACAGGGCTGTGACTGACATCCTCTTCTTGACCATGTTAGAGCACAGCCACCAGAACTATAGCGGGAGAATATATTGTGTAGATGGAGAAGCTTACTTGATAATTTTGAAAGTACTTGATGATTAGAAGAATCAGAGGTGTGACAGTTTTTAATCAGTGTCAATACTACAGAGATATGGGCCTAATGAAATAAACTCAGCCAAATACCACATTACATAGTCAGAAACAATCAAAATCAAAGGAATCTGTCCTTACTGCTTGTTGCTATCATGGCATATATCCTTATCACTATTGGTTACTATAGAAAATACATTCATTTTGTTTTACTATGAAGCCCGGTCATCGCATCTCAAGATTGTGCTGTTATGGTCAGCCAATTGTCTAGATATGAATTGATAGATAAAGCTTTTAATTAAAATCTCAGAATCCAAGGGCAGTTTGGTATGTCAGTAAAATTGGTTCAACAGTGAGTCACAGGTACACTTCTCAAAGCTTACGTGGACAACAACCTCCAAGCCAAAAAGGTGACTCCGAACTGATGGAAGGAAACATTGCCATTCAGAAGCCGTGGTAACACAGTGTTCAGTGTCTGGTGATCTAGAATATTATGTATTTCCTCTTCTTCAGAATAAGGATATAGGAATTTCTGCGTGCGCTTCTGCATGCTGTCTCCTACAACTCCAAATTAAAGCACTTTTTCAGAACAACCACTTATTTTATAATAATTTATTTGAAAAGAGTTATTGAAAATTGAGATGAAAAACTGCCACAGGAGCATAGAACGTGTTTACCTTTGCTGAAAATGCCTACCGCTCACAACCTCTGACCATGTCGAGTGGAAAACAGCTTTCCAACAGCCAGCTCTGGGATGGTTTTAATCTGAATCATACTTGTGTCATGAGACTGTAGACAAGACAATCAATTAAGGACAGACAGATGAGACACTGTCCTCAGCTGCAATCCCAGACGCTTTTAAATAGGTGTCTGAATTGTGACTCCTGTGGCCAGGGATCAAGCACACTAAGGACTCTCATTACTCAGTGATTCATACAAACACCGAAGAGATGACGATAAAGACACAAATAATCTGACTACATACTCTTGGATCACCACTGCTTTACTTTTAAGCTCTTAATTATTTTCAGGGTCCGCTTTAGAGGATCTGTCGGTTATTGACAGGCTGACGGAGAAAATGCATGTGTCTGAGAAATAGGAGATTTCCTGAAGCGATGGGGAGGAATGAATTTCCTCCTGAGCCACATTTGTGTCCAACAGGATTCCTCTAAACACAGTAACTGAGTAAGCATCACCTGTGGGGGTGAGAAGCACTTTCTTTTTTTTTTTTTTTTTTTTTTTCCCCCCAGTAGTGTGTCAGATCTTTAGTTCAGGACATAAAGAAAGGGAAATCTCAAGGACACCAATAGTTATGGCCATCCACAGGTGGTCTTTGCCATCACTCATGTTTTGGACCTCACTATGGGATTTTTTTTGTGTGTGTGTGTGATTACTTCTGCCCTATCTGGTGTGTGAAGAGGGATAAAGTATTTTCAAAGATACTTTGGTACCAGGAGCAACTTATCTAGACCAGTATGCTTGGTCTCAACATTGAAACCTTCTTTCTAAATTATCATCCCTCTTTTGTTATTGTTTCACAAACATTTTAATGAATTCGCTTGGTTTGTCTTTTCTTTATAGGTTGGGTACATTTGTACTCATTTATAAATATGGCACTAGGTATGTGAAACTGAAAATGTGATCTCTGTCACAGAGATGATGCTGTTGAAATTAACATCAAAGTCATGGACTCCAAAGTGCAGCTAATTAAAAGTTGATACATGTTGGTATCAGTGGTCACAATGCTTTTCGTATTTCCTCCTGTTGGAATTACAGATATCTTTGAAGTAATGGTAATTGTTAAAGTTTCCTGCATTTTGGCTGAAGGAAAGTAACAGATCAGAATCTGAGTATTTATGTAGGATGACAGAGAGCAAGAGCAATGGCTGTAATGTTTGTTGGGGATGTCTTTTGGGAAATTCACCTGCTATGTTTATTGACTGATCATGTAAAACAGTTATGACAGAACAATTCTAGTCATTATCAGTAACTGATGGAGGGGAGAATATCTGTGTCTATGCCTGAGTGTTCTCTAACTTATGGGGGGAGAAAGGATCAAAAAAAAAAAAGTACTTTTTCTTTAAAGACAGTATTTGAACTTACACTGATCCAGACCACATCCCCTTGTCATGAGTAAGAGTTTCAATGTTATCCTGACATTTCCCTTGTACTAACACATAAGGTATACATATAGCCTTCAGAAAAAGCTATTAATGAATTTATGAACTCTTGGTAAATTCCATTGTACATACCTTGGTAAAAGGTATGTACAATGGAATCTACACTGAACCATATGCAAAATAGATTTTTTTTCCCACAAAGCCAGACAGCATACTCAAATGACACATTTAATACTCAATGGTAGATTTAAATCCACTATATAGGTCTGCCCTTTCTGTTGAGGTCTCACACCACTGAGACAACTTATCTTAGGAAGCAAGAAATGATCAAAGTAGCCTGGGGAACAGTGAGCAGGGAGGAAGAGGGTACACAGCCTTCTTTACCAGCAGGCCAGAGAAAAGTGGTACCAAAATGCACCTTAAAACAAACGTACTGTGTAGGCCTCTCTACTCCAAGTTACCTAAGGAATTCACTTAGGTAAAAATGAGCCCTAATATAAAATGTCTATTGGTATTATCTAGGGTAGGTCAGTATTGTGCCTGGTAAACAAATGGATATTCTACTTCACACAATAGGTAGTTAAATTATGAAGCTATTTGTCACAGGGCATTCTGGATGTTAAAGAAGCACAGGGATTCAACGAGTGATTCACAAACGTATAGGAACCTCAGGTAAGAACTTTGTATTGATAATGTAAAAAGGTTTGTCTCTCTTCTTGGCCCCTATAGTGGAAATGGAACATAGGTTAGTTTATTTTTGGAAACCCAATGATGGATTGGAAGCTAAGCACTTGCTAAGCTGTTCCAGTCCCTTAGCTGTGCCATGGGTGGAAAGCTCACCTCATCCCTCTGATCCTTTGTGGCTTTTTCACAGTGCAGTTTCTTAACTGCAGCTGTGTGTATTAAGCATGAAATTTGCAATAACTTCTGTGCAGCAGCAGCTGTACTTGATATACTTATGTGAAGAAAGAAAATGCAAGTTGCTTGTTGTCAACCCTTGACTGGGTACAAAATAATAGTGGAGTGACAGAGGGGCCCAGCTAATTGAATCCACCACAATCTCTCCTCTAAGAATACTATCCTCTAAAATGTCCCTGTCAAAAACAGGACTAGTGTGGGCTAGATCAAATTTAATCTTACTCAGGCTGGTAGCTCTGAATGTTCGTCGAACATTTACATCTTTTCTAATGTTGTTTTGGAGCTAAAATTTGAGATTAAGATAAACAAATCCTTATTTCATCAAACACGCATAGGTAGAGTCCCAATATTCACACTGATAAATATTCAGTCTAGTTAAACAAATGTGAATTAGACAAGCCAGGGGAAAAAAAAAAGATGTATTACTCTACTCTGTCTGTAGAACTCCCTGACTTTCCTGAGTGTTGATACTACTGATGGACCATCCTCTTCCAGGCTTTTCTCATAAGGAAGATCTGTTTTACATTACTGCCTTGAACTTCCGTTTACTTGCCAGGTTGTGAGAGCTACAGCTTATTTCAGTCCAAACCAGTTTCCCTCAAAAGCTGGTAACACATTTTAGGCCATGAGAAGAAATGGATTATGGATTTCTGCAGCTTTTCTCTTGCTGTAGTAAGTGGCTTAACTGAACCTACGGAAACAGCTTTACATTGAAGGATGGAGTCCTGAGCACATGTGACGCTGAAGCAGAAGGGTTTTCTGGAGTGGCAGTGAGTTCCATAATCTAATTTAGTTAACACAGGGCTCCAGGTGGGGTCTCACAAGAGCAGATCAGAGGGGTAGAATCACCTCCCTCGCCCTGCTGGCCATGAGAATGATGCACCCGGTTGGCTTTCTGGGCTGCAGGCACACATGGCCAACTCATGTCAAGCTTGTTGTCAACCTACACCCCCAAGTCCTTCTCCTCAGGGCCGCTCTCGATCCATTCTCCACCCAGCCTGTATTGGTGCTTGGGACAGCCCCAGTCCAGCTGCAGAACCTTGCACTTGGCCTCGCTGAACCTCATGCAGTCTGCACAAGCCCACCTGTCAAGCCCTCTGGCTGGCATCCCTTCTCTCCAGCGTGTTGACTGCATTGCTCAGGTTGGTGTCATCAGCAAACTTGCTGAAGGTGCACTCAATAAAAGTGCACTTGGTAAAAAAAAAAAAAAAAAAAGGTACGTACAATGGAATCTACACTGAACTGTATGCAGGTTAGACTTTTCTTCCACAAAGCCAGACAGCATACTCAAATGACATGTTTGATACTCAGTGGTTGATCTTAATCCATTATACAGGTCTGCCCTTTCTATTTAGGTTTCACATCTCTGAGACACACCATAACCCAAAAAGAGGCAGTTAAGGAAATACGCAGTTGTAGAGTTAAATGCTCAACATTGTCAGTCCTTGCACAGAAAGATGTGTCAACTTTACACAGTGTCTATCTTAAAAGCAATATATTTATTTGCAAAGCCTCTAGGAAACAACATACTGTTCACAAAGGAGTCAAGATCTTGACTCTACAGAGAGCAAAGAAATACTAAATGAAATTGAGAAAAGCACAGAATAATCACGTATAAAATATGATTTTTTAAGGTAAACAGATTACTAAACTTCTTTACTGATCAAGTTGCTGATACAAACGCATACGTACATCATAAAACATAAGTATGTCTTCCCAAGAAGAGGACTGGTGCTTTGCTTTGTTTTATAGAAATCTTGGCACTATTGGTGAAAGGCTTCTAGGCGTATTCTGTGTGGATCTTCTGGATGTCTCAGGGCAATTCCACATCGCAGAAGCAGCTCAATATAAGGTGGCCAAAATGAGTTGTTGATTGTTACATAGGGTTCATGCGGTGTCCTCAATAATTTATTTATAAGGGTCTGGAAGACCAAAAGTACAAGATTTAGAACATAATTTAAAAATTAGAACTGGAATTCTTTTATCCAGACTAAGTTTTTCACCATCTATCTAAAATTTTTATTGGATTTTAGATGGTGTAATTGTAAATGCCTAAAAAAATATGAACATCAGGACAGTAAAATCTTACATAATTAATCTTTAGCCAGTATCTGTTAATACGAGGTTAAAAGCATCAAGAGAGAAAGCCACTTTTTTGGAAATAACTCATATCAAAGCCATAACTGACTACCAACAAATAGTCTTTCTCCACCAATTTTTCAGATTTTAGAAGAAAAGAATGTCCATCTTACCGTTTTTCTAAATGTCTTCTCACTAGTAAGCTAAAAAAATAAATGTCTTCCTAGATTTAAATGACTTTTTTTCCTGTATTTTGTGTCCTACTGTAGGCAGTGTTAGAAATAAAAAACTTTATGCCTATGAGAAGTTAAACATCACTGTGATTGTTTGACAGTTTCACTGCTTTTACATACCAAAATCCTTCTGCTTGTATCATAAGTGGATTAAGCAATTTCTTATTATCACTTCTTGTTTGGGCATGACAAGCATCTTAGAAAAATCAGCACCTCTTGATAACTCCTTACTTCTCATTCTTTCTTTATCGAAGTATATCGTTAGCTAATAGACTTAAATGCAAACCCCAGTTTTGATGTTCTTTTTGTGTTTTTGAAGACCATGTTCATACCCTTGTAATATTGATCACTTGGAATATATACCTACAGATGATTTAACTTTACCTATCCCATGGTGCTTTCTCTCTTCATCCCAGATATTACATCTTTCTACTAAGATACTGTAAATGCCCTAGTTTTCCGAGTTTTAATAGGTACAAAATATTCTGCCCACCTTCTCTTTACTACTGAAGAAAAAATGCATCAAAATCGTCATTAACAGACTCTACTTCTCTCCCCAAATACGTAATGCTATTTTCAGAATAAGAAACACTCTTCCTTTTTTTCAGAACACTTCAAAGATTTGTTTTAGTCCTTTCTGACATTCTGATACTCCAAAACAGACTTTTATGGCTATTTACATACATTTGTATTATAAACATCTTTCAAATCTTAAATTAGTTCACTAAATCCTCAATCCAATAGGAATAATCCTCAAACTGTGTAAAAGGAAAAAAAAATCACTACATTTATATATTAAAAGTTATAGCTCATTAATGGAACAAAATTACTGAAATAAAAATTCTGAAGCTTAATGATAAATGAGATTACAGCTTGCTGAGGTGTCTTATGCTAATTTAATGAAGCAGGTATTAATGTATCTAAATAATTTATATGTATTTACCTAGCCTTTATTAAAAAATGTACACTGTTATTATTCAAAAAGCAAACATAGGGATTAAGGAGACATGGTCAGGAACACATACATTGGTTGTAATTCTGGGAATCCATTACATTTGCACAACAGCAAGTCCTAAGTCTGTAATTACAATACAAAGACGACTTTTAATTTGTCTCTTCAAGAAACTATTATCTATATCTAAGCAAACAGTTTTGAAATTTAGCAGACACTTGAAACTAGAACCAAGTTGCTCAAGAGAAAAAAAAAAACAAACCAAAACAAAACATAAAAGAAAGATAAGGAACATTCACAGTTTGGGCCAAAACAGTTAAAATTAAGAATAAATCTGAACTGCTGGAACTATTATGTTCTTCCAAACGGAAATCTGATATCACTTGGATGTGTTCAAAGAGATTAATATTATCAGAAAAATAAGAAGGACAATTTTAAAGGATTAAAAGAGCTTTCAAATTTGATTTCTGTAAGGAATGTGCCTATTTCAAATTCTGATTTGTTTTCAAGGTCTGCCTAATTTGGCATTAATAGGCACACTGAGATACTTGAGGCATGTAAAATGATTTTGATAAGTACCAATTCACTGTCTGGGCTTTAAACTGAAGTACAACAATGTCATAGTGACCGGATCATACCATCTTAACACCAGAGTGTTGTTATTCATCAAGTTTTCCCTCAAAAAAAAAACAACAAAACTTTAAAAATTGTTTTATTTTCATTTTCTAATTCTAGTGAAGGTTTTACACATAGATGCTTACAAGCATTTGAAGAGTAAGGATGGAGGAGGAATAGGAAATTACTTTTAAGACAAGAAGGCACAATGCTAGTGAAAAGATATTTAATGTTCCTTTAGAATTACGCTTTGCAATTCAAGATTGTAAGTTACACTAAATGAAAAATACACACTAATCAGTGTTAGCATACTTAATCCACTAGATTATACATGAATAATATACATTAATACATGAATCAGACTCACCAATTTCCTTCTATGAAATATTATAACCCAGTTAATACAAAGGGACTATGTATTACTTAGTTCTCTAACTGTTACTGTACCACATTTCAGAAATATTTGTATTTACATAGTACAAAACAGAGCATGAAATGGAACTATTTGATTTTTTGTCTTAACCGAAGTATTTGGTTCCTTCACATTGACCCACTAGGGCTCATAAAAGTTAAGATAAACACTCTAAAATGAAGAAATAAGGGATAATCAATCATTCTCCAGATCAAACAGAAAATACAGTCATCTAAACTACTGCCAAGATTTTAGTAAAATTTTGAGGGTTTGATTTTATAGGAATTAAAATAGAAATGTAACATTCTTAAACATTCTACTTTTTAAACACCTCAATTGTATGTCGTATACTGTTATCTTATTAATATATTGTGATCAGACCTGAGTAGTAGAAAATCCCGTGAATCTCTACATAACAAAATCATCTCACCTCTAAAATTTCATGCAGTGTTATCAGTTGTGTATCTGGCTCTTCAGACTTTTTCTGCAAAGATAACCACACCAGACAAATTAACAAAGCCTGCAAACTAAATATTCAAGAAATACCATAACTGACAGATTGAATTAATTTAAATTAATTTAAGACAAATAAATCACACAACTATTTTACTACATAGAAAAGAACACTTGAAGATATACACGTTTTGGTTAGTTATAATACAAATACAAGTTAGGATTTAAATCATTAATCTATCAGTGCAATATCATAAACTTTAATATTGTTAATCATTGAATCACAGATTCAGTGTTGGAAGGAACCCACAAGGATCATCGAGTCCAACTCCTGGCTCCACACAAGACCACCCAAAAACCAAAGCAGATGTCTGAGAGCGTTGTCCAAACAACTCCAGCAGCCGAGTGCTGTGCCCACTGTCCTGTGGAGCCTGTCCCAGTGCCCAACCAGCCTCTGGGTGTAGAACCTTTCCCTAACCCCAGCCTGACCCTCCCCTGTCCCAGCTCCATGCCGTTCCCTCGGGTCTTGTCGCTGTCCCCAGAGAGCAGAGCTCAGCGCCTGCCCCTCCACTCCCCTCGTGAGGGAGCTGCAGGCTGCCATGAGGCCTCCCCTCAGCCTGCTCTGCTCTGGGCTGAGCAAACCCAGGGACCTCAGTCACTCATACATCTTGCCCTGTAGAGCCTTCACCAGCTTTGTAGCCCTCCTTTAGACACTCTCAAACAGTTTTATATCTTTCTTATACTGTGGTGCCCAAAACCGCACACAGTACTCAAGGAGAGGCCACACCGGTGCAGAGCAGAGCAGGACAATCCCTTCCCCAACCAGCTAGCAGTGCTGTGCCTGACGCACCCCGGGGTACAGAGTTGGCCCTTTTGCTGACAGGGCTCACTGCTGTCTCATGTTCAACTTGCCATCAACCAGAACCCCCTAATCCCTTTTCCATGGGACTGCTCTCCAGCTTCTTGTCCCCTAGCCTGTACATGTATACATGTGTAGCCCCATCCCAGGCACAGAATCAGGCACTTGCTCTTGTTAAACGTCATATGGTTGGGGATTGCCCAGCCCCCCTAGTCTGTCAAGCTCTCTGCAAGGTCTTTCTACCTTTGGCATAGTCAACAGCTCCTCCCAATTTAGTGCCATCCAAAAACTCACTTAGTATAACTTCATGTCCTGTACCCAAGTTATTTATGAAAATATGAAAGTGATCTGGCCCTAAAATGGAGCCCTGTGGAACACCACTAGTGACTGGCCACCAGCCTAACAAGCCCCATTTACTATGGCTCTCAGGCAATTGTTCACCCATCATATCGAAAGCTTTTCTGAAATCCTGAAAATTACATCAAGTGTCTTCACTTGGTCAACTAGGTGGTTGACCTTGTCCTAAAAGAAAATTAAGTTTGTTAAACAGGACCTACCCCTCCTAAACCCATGTTGGATACGACCAATGACTGCATCGTCTTTCAGGTGTTCTTCTTGCCCTTCTTGGAAAATAGGGACATTTGCCGGCTTCCAGTCAACTGGGACCTCTCCAGATTCTCAGGACCATTGGAAAGTAATGAAGAGAGGCCTTGCAATGAGCCAGTTCTCTGAGTTTCCTGGGATGAATCCTATTGGGCCCCATACACTTATATGCACCCAGCTGGAGCACCAAATACTGCACAAGTTGAGGGCTGGCTGGGACTTTATTGTTAGCACAGTCATGGTCCTCCTACTCAGGGCTGTGGGAGTCCTAGAGCCCATCTTTGGTGTTAAAGACGCAAAGATGCAAAGAAGGCATTAAATGTCTCTGCTTTGTCTATGTCTCTATTTGTTAGCTGATCATCCTCATCAAGTAATGGACTAGTTTTCTCTGGCCTTCCTTTTGCTGTTAACATATTTGAAAAAGCTATTTTAATTGTCACTCACAATACTGGCCAACTACAACTCTAACTGAGCTCTGGCTGCATGAATTTTCTCCCTGCAACGATGAGCAGCATCCCCGTAGTCCTCCCATGTCACCTGGCCTTGCTTCCTGTGGCCACACACCTTATTTTTCCACCTAATTTCTAGAAGATCCCTGCTCAGCTAACCTGGCCTTTTGCCCCACCTGATTGACTTCTATCATTTTGGAATTGCCTGTTCGTGTGCTCTTAAGAGGTGGTACTTAAAAATTTACTAGCAGTGATGGACCCCCATTGTCTTCAAAAGCAGTTTCCCATTGGACATTACTAACTAGTTCCCTGAGCAGCCTGAAGTCTGCTCTCCCCATATTCAGGGTTAAAGGTTTGGTGGCAGTTTTCCTCCTATCACCAGAGATTTTAAACTTGTCTACTCCATGATCACTATGTTCAAGACAGCCACCAATTGCCACTTCACCCATTAAACCCTCTCTGTTTAGAAGCAACAAATTTAGAGGGCACCTTTCCTAGTCAGCTTCCTTAATACCTGCACCAAGAAGTTGTCATCAAGGTGTTTTAATTAATGATTACTTTTACAACTTATTATTATCAAAGTAATTAAGAATTGCTTTAAAATTGTTACATTTAATCTTAGATAATTAAGTATATCTCCCTATGTCTAAGATTTAAAATGCAAGATAATTCAATCCATATCTATACCAAAGGTGTCACACTGTGGCAACAAAAGCTAACTGATTCAGTCTTTCTGCCTGCTCCCAGTCCCAGGTGCTGATGTCAGGTAAAAGGAGGGTGGAACCAGAACAGGTTCACAGCAGCTCATGTTGCTGTCAGCCCCACAAGCACGTTCAGTCACATAGAACTACTGAGAGCACAA
Organism: Stictonetta naevosa; assembly: GCA_011074415.1. NCBI lineage: Eukaryota > Metazoa > Chordata > Aves > Anseriformes > Anatidae > Stictonetta > Stictonetta naevosa. Next base: position 19,109,009 of record CM021729.1, read on the forward strand.
GAAGCATCCATGATGTGAAAGAAAACTACTGACATACAGAGTTAAGAGTTAGGTGCTTCAAGAGCATTGAATCAAGCTGGTAGGAGATGCTATCAATGAGTTCTTCTGAACCAATGTAGCACCATTCTATTGCTAATGCAGACAATTTGTATTTCTGACACATTCAGGCAAATAACATAGGGGAAAATGGCTGTCTCTCCAGCCTTCACAGTTAACCACTTAGATGCAGATTATGGGGGACCAGTAGCTGAGCCAGGGAGATTCAACTGAGTTAAAGATAAAGCAGCTATGAACTGACAAGGACCATAAATAAATAAATAAATAAGAAGGACTGATCAGAAAATAAACTGAATTTAAGAACTCAAGAAATGTATAAATAAAATTAAGACAAGATAAGACCTTGGTTATATATCAAAATAAATTTTTACTTTGAAGTAAAATCATAAAAGGTAGAAGGTGAGCTTCTGTGACGAGGGAAAGGACAGATTAATCCCAAAGACCTTGGGTGATCCTTTTTTCTTTACATTTTAATAAGGAAAATTGCATGGAAAAGAGATAAAGGTGGTGTAACTAATAAGTTCTGACAATCTGTATAACAAAGGCTGAGAAAATTCAAGGAGTTGAATTTTGCTCTGGGGTGAGAAATTATAAAATAAAATCTTCCTCACAATTCTGAAACACACACACGAATTCACTGTTTCACATATTTAAAAATTCACTGGATGAGCCACTTAATCCAACCTTGAAACTGGCCATACCTTGATGATGGGGTTGGATTGGAAGAAATACAGAGGTCACTTCCAGCCCGAATTTTTCTCTGACATCACATATACGGTAGCAAAGGAACTAATGTATCTCATACAAAATATATGTTAAAATAAATTATAATGACATCCATGGGAAAAAAAAAAAAGGACAACTGCTTAAAATGCACCTGGAAAGTCATTGGCACTTGAAGAAATGTCCTGAAAAAACTATAATAAGAACCAACAAACAGGGAAATAACAGATCAGGCTGAAATGAGGAAATAACTGATTGAAAGAAGATGTTAATTCCCTGAAATTTATTTTCTTAATGGTTTCACAAAATGTAGGCATGATCAATACTTAGTAATAGCAGGATACTGGAAGGCACTGATATATAGAAGAACTGCAATATACTACAGGAACGTGTGTATGACTTCAAAGACAACCATTGTGCCTCAAAGCGTGGATTTGGTATTTCTATGTGCTAAGTATGTAGTTCGGAGCGAAACCAAGACTTTTTAATAGACGCTTAGGGCTCATCAGTTAGAAATAACAGCAAGAAAAAAGACAAGGGTTTAATTTGTTGTTTTTGTGGTCATTATGAGCTAGTAATATTTTGTTTATAATACTGGTTTCTACCAGATTCCAACAAAAGATGAATCCTAGAGGAAGCAAATATAGAAAGTGGGTATTAGGATAAGCCAAGGAAATGAAAAACTTACAAGAGAACAGGAAAGCTATACTAGTTCTACTTGCAAAGCAAAGAAAGAGAGGGGATAAGATTGCTGTCTATAAATACATCAGGAGGAGTAAACACAAGAAGGAAAAATAACTATTCTAAGGACAATACTGGCATAAGAATACATGGATCTGTATTAGACATGAATAAATTTAGACTGCAAATTAGGAGATAGTTTCTAACCAGAGCATTGAGGCACTAGAACAAACTCCAATAGGAACAGGATTAACAACAACAACAACAAAATTTTAAATTAAGCTCAATCATAATCTAGAAATTGTATTGTGTGGTTGTCTGCAACAACAGGGAACTAGATTCAGAAATCTGTTTCTGTGTTCTGAAGTGTGTCTGAAATGCAATTCAACCCCCTACCTTTTTTGTAGCATTTTGTAACTAGTCTTTCAAATAGCAGTGGTAAAAGGTTTATTTTTACTGTGGACTTTGAATTTGTTATGCAAAATACTCCCTGACTGCCTATTTTCCCTAAAGTTTAAGATCATTTTTGGCCAAGTTTGTCTGAACAGAAACTGATGGTTAACATTCTAAACTATGCTGTAATTATAAACACTTGTCCTTATTATTGTTCCAAAAACATTGTTAGGCAATTAAAATTTGCTTTGCCAAGGAAAATATGAATCCACTTGCCTAGTCCAGTAAAAAAAAAAAAAGAAAAAAAAAGTGTAACAATTTGGAGTGAACTCCTCACCATTTCCAAATCTGGCACAGACTGCAGTCTAGTAAGAAATACAATACATCACTATGAATCTTACCGAGTAAAGCTATATGCATTAAAAAAGAAAATGTCCAGCTGGGAACAGCCTTAGATAATATAAACCAAGCTGAAAAATGTTGCATAAACATAAAGGATCATCTGTAAGAATATAATTATTTACTTATTTTATAATATAGCAGAAGTTTCTCTACTAGTGACTTTAATTGAATATTACAAATTCAATACTTTAGAAAACAATACAAAAACACACAAAATAAAAAACTCACCTTTTTTGTCTTTTTTTGTCTTTTGTCTTCCTCTGGAAGGGGAAAATGTTCTTCTAGGAAATCACCCAAAGCATTCAAGAGTTCTTCCTTATATGCCTTTACTTTCAAGACTTCATTTTTCAGTTCTCGGAATGCACTAGTATCCAATATAATAGTAAAAACATACCAATAGAATATCAAATTCAACAGAATAATTAACATTTTTCTCAATTAAAAATTGCTTATTTTCTATTGTTACAAAATCATAATCCTATTATTTGATCTATTTTACAAAACAAGCAGTACGTTTTTTAAGACTTTATTTGCTCACTTGCTTCTCTTGAAATTTAAATTATTCAAGACAAAAAAACTCAATATTATAGCAATACCTTGTTTTGGAATGTGATACAACTTCATTTTCCATCTTTTTTTCAATTTCTTTAAGAGCTTTTAGTATCTTCTCCTGTTCGTCATGCCACTGCTGTTCTCTTTGAAACATGAAAAATAGGAAGTGGCACAACTGATACATACCGTTTTCCTTAAACAATCAGAAGAATAATTTGTGTATATAAAAAAGAAAGGCTTACAACGTTCTTAAATCCAAATTACTGTATTACCTTTTCAAATCTTCTTTCAGTTTTTTATTCCTTGACTGAACTGTTGACAGCACCATTTCAAGATCTTTCTTTACTTTCTGCAACTGTAAAGAAAGTAAATATAAACCTACAGTTCACAGATAATCAAGTCCCTGGTATTTGTTCTACATAAGGTTATATCTGTAAAACTGTTTTCATATATTAGGTGAAGAGGGTATATTATCTGTAATTTCTTAAGAAATCAGACTATAGAGTGACATACTATTTGAAAATGTGTTTAGAGCCATTTAAAATGTCTCTGTTCCAGATGCTCATTAATGTCTTACCAAAGCTCTGGAAAACAAGAAAGTTCTTCACAGCACCCGAAGCAGATCATGAAGCACACATGTGAACTGCCTACCTGAAGATACACTGAAGAGAAAACACCTACAGCAGCAGGGCTGCATTTTTTTTTAACTCACTGAAGCTGTTTGCAAGAATGAATCCATGTTAAATGCACTAATATAAAATGTATAGCATTGAAAAATGAAGATGCTGCAAGAAAGACTAGGTGCCTACATGAGCTACATGATCCTCAATGATAAGGACCTATATGGGAGAGGAAAGAGGAAGAAACAAAGATACTGCATCCAGAAGCTATATGTGCTCCCAATTATAAGGAACATACATCTCAGAGGACTGGGTCTTTCTGTTCTGTATTATGTTCTAAAATGCAATATTTCTAACAGTTTATGCCTTTTAATAAAAACCTATGATTTGGGTGTATTTTGCCTCCTTTTACACGAACAGTGAAAACTTATAACCTGTTCAAACAAAAATTCTTCTACAGATGCAAGTGTGCCCTGTGTATGCAATACCTGACAAGATTGGGACCCTGAACAAAACAAGCCACAAAATGGAGTATCAGATCAAACATGCTAGAGCAGGACAGTCAAATCAGTTTGTAAACAAACAACAGATTAACTCTGGCTCTTAGCAGCAGTTGGGTTTTTTGTTGTCAATGATTCCAAAGGGAAGAAAGCTGCTACGAGAAAGAAAACCAAAAGTTTTCCAAAAAAACAAAACAAAACATAGTAACATGCACATTATCAGCTACTGTTGCATACCAGTGTCCAACTAATATAGTGTAATGCTACTGCTAACATATTCCTGATTTGCCCTTTCTTACAAGTTTGGTAGGACTCAAAGATATATTTGCAGATTATTTGCACGGAATGCCAGATCTAAGAATACCAAGAGTTCTTTGTAACATATAATTTTACGCTATTTTATAGCAAGTATGAAATGCAATACATTGAAAACTTTGGCTTAAAAAAGTCATTCATTGCAACTAGGAAATTTATAATTATAGTAATTATAATTCAGAGAAAGATAAACATCAGAACAACCACAATGCCTAAACAAACATACACAATAGCTTATCAATAGACCACCAAAGGAACAATTGTAGTTTTTCATTTTTTTCAACATATCTATTAACAAGCAAAGAGACTTACCTCTTCTTTTCCTAATGTTAGCAATACCTCTGGATTGGTTGAAATTACTGAAAAACATAATGAATTGAGATTTTATGCACTGTGTGATATAGGTTTGTTTTTACTGAAAAGCAGTGTGTCTAGAGAGAAACTACTGTAGCCTCTAAAATGCTGGGCTAATATTCTGTCACTTCAGAGTGAAAGAAAAAGTGCCATATTAACACTTTTGCATTACTTTTTTATACATGAATGAGCACAGGTACTCAGGTACACTGAAATGTGAAGTACATTCTTCAAAATAACCAAGCCTGATTTTTCGGTGGAAAAGATTCCATCAACATTATCAATATGTGGAATCAAATTACTCCTTTCTTCAAATTCACTGTAACATATGTTCATCAAATAATTAAAGAACTCTGAGAATTATCAATGTTATCTTAATTTTACTTTGAGAGCCGACATACACTAGTTTTTACATTGCATACCCAACTCATTTTATGACATTATAAAAACTTACTTCATCTGAATGTTTAGACACATTTTCTGCAGTCTGTATCCCCACAATTTGCAAATATCAAATCTAAGTTATGCAGAGAATGACAGTTTCACAGCGTCACAGACTAGTTAAAGTTCGAACGGACCTCCGGAGATTTTGTAGCCCAACCCTGTAACTCAAAGCAGTGTCAACTGCAGCAGGATGTCCAACTGCGTTTTCTTAGGATCACTAAGTGAACTGGATTCCTGTATTGTAGTAATAAGATGTTTTTTACCTCTTTTCTTTATCTAGCTTGTATTTAAAGGGGTCAAGTAATTCAGGTATTTTAAAACTGCTCTCATGAGACACACCTGCAGTCCTGCATTCAGTTCTGTGGCCCCCAGGACAAGAAGGCCATGCACATATTCAAACAAGCCCTGAGGGGGGTCCAAAAGAATGAACAAGGTGCTGGAGCATCTCTCCTGTGAAAACAGGCTGAGGGAGTTGGGGTTGCTGAGCCTGGAGAAGAAAAAGTTCTGGGGAGGCCTTTCAGTACCTAATGGTGGCCTACAGGAAAGCTGGGGAGGGACTCTGCCAAGGAGAGGAGTGGTAGGACAAGGGCTAATGGCTTTAAACTAAAAGAAGGTAAGTTTAAATTAGATGTAAGGAATAAGCTCTTCACCCAGAGGGTGGTGAGGCACTGGAACAGGTAGCCCAGAGAAGCTGTGGATGCCCCATCCCCAGAAGAGTTCAAAGCCAGGCTGGATGGGGCATTGAGCAACCTGGTCTGGTGGGAGGTGCCCCTACCCATGGCAGGGGCTTGGAACTGGGTGGTCCTTAAGGGTCCTTCTAACCCAAATTATTCTGTGATTCTACTTCAGTAAAAACTTTTCCTGTAACAAAAATGAAAAACATTTAACCTCTCATAAAAGCATTTTTTCCTAAATACAATACAGTGGATTCCATTAATTTCATGTTTAAGAACTGTAGGAGGCAGTCATCTGTGCTGTTTTTATTAGACCATTTTTTTTTTTTAATGACATAAATATCCTATGTGCGGATGATAACATTCTATGTTGAGTTATACCCACATTAGAGTTCCTTTCATGGTTATATTTGAAGAAACCCCTTCAACACTTCCCCTTCACCCCTGTGATTATAGTGAGCACATATTTGCCAATATTGTGCCCAAAGAAATGTAAAATTGCCAAGTTACAACCTCTGAAAATAAGGCTTAAAATTGAAATACTTGGACAGGCCCTCATTTACAAGAAATAAGCTAGCCATTACTAAAAACAAAGTCCAAAGTAACAAGTCAGCCTGACATTCACGCCATATTAGCAATTAGCAATTTCTGTTACTCCTATTTAGATTAATTCAGACAGTGTTTTCAATCAAGTAATTCCTCCTTCAAAACAAACAATAGGTATGTCATGGTGTTGGCTGGGATAGAGTTAATTTTCTCTGCAGCAGCTAGTATGATGCTATGTTTTGGATTTGTCCTGAAAAGTGCTGATAACACACTGATGTTTTCAGTTGTTGCAGAGCAGTCCTTAAACAGAGCCAAGGACTTTTCAGCTCCTCGTGCTGCCCGGCCAGCAAGGAGGCTGGGGGTGCACCAGGAGCTGGGAGGGAACACAGCCAGGACAGCTGGCCCAGGATGGACAAAGACATGCTCCATACCACACAACATGCTCCAGGATAAAAGCTGGGAAAAAGAAAGAGGGAGGGACATTCAGAGTAATGGAGTTTGTCTTCGCAAGAAACCTTTATGTCTAATGAGCCCTACTTTCCTTGAAGTGACTGAACACCTGCCTGCTGATAAGCAGTAGTGAATGAATTCCCTGTTCTGCTATGCTTGTGTACAAGGCTTTTGCTTTACCTAGTATATCATCTGTCTCAACCCACAAGTTCTCACACTTTTACCTTTCTAGTTCTCTCTCCTATCCCACCCCGGGACGTGAGCAAGCAGATGTGTGGTGCTGAGCTGCCTGTTGTAGATAAACCAGAACAAGGTAGAAAGAAGCCATGAAGAACACGAAAAATTTAAGCACAGTAGACCCTCCATTTTTATATACCCACTGTAACCCTATTTAAATTCTTAGTGGCAGCTTCTTTTTTCATTCCCTTATAAAAGTAGCCAAAAAGGCAAAGCTTTGACTGCAGAATGATATTATTTGTACTATAATATGCATAGATCATCTCTCCAGTATAAAATTAAGATTTCTAATAATAAATCTTATCACCTGGAAACAAGTATGAATGGTTGAGTGAAGCAACTCAGCAAGCCAATAAAAACAGGTCAAGCCCCAAGAATATTTTTAAACAAATAGCCTGAAGTTTAAAATAATTGCATGTTTTAGTAAAGAAACCTAACATCTCCAGGTATTTTATCC